>CAMTZC010000002.1:3757500-5007500 GCA_947086505.1 Morpho deidamia | reverse complement strand
AATAAAAAATAACGTTATATTCCATATTACATTAATTCTTTAATGTCAACTTCATGAAAAGGTGTTATTTCATTTAATATCGTAAAGACTGAATTTATGATCTTAGGTGTTTTCATTTTAACAACCCCAGAACTTTTTATATCTGCTTTCGGCGATGACACTTGCCACAAATCATAGACAGTTACATCTATTGTTGTCATGTGATGTATTTGATTTTGGAGTATATTGAAAGCACGGGTAACTAGATCATACTGCCCACCGCCTTCATCTTTGATGCTGGAACAAAAATATTACTTAGAAATTAATATCTCATATTATTGGTACCTAATTATATATTAATATTTAATTAATAAATATAGATTTTTTTTCCGTTCTTTGAGTGAACTGATAAGGACAGCTTTATATGTTATAAGTTATTATTATTTAAGTTATGCTACACTGTAGTATTAGGGTTCCCTGTAATGATAATGATAAGCTGAAAAAAAATAATACTAAAAAAAAATTAGGAAGCTGTAATAGCCCCGCTCAGATCGGACCACAGGCAGGATGCTATCCGTAATCCTTAGGCAGGAAACTTGGCTGTAGGATAGTAATGTCATGTACTGATTTATTACTTAAGATCAGATATAAAATAAAATTACGTTACGAAAGTTTATTATTTAAGTATAAAATACAAAAAAATATTAGCCTACTAATAAATCTAAAAGTAAAGTAATGATGATCGGCCTCCAGTCTTGGATATGAGAACCACCATGCAACAATGTGGATTGGTTAGGTTACATAAATCCCGAGAATTCTCTAGAGATATGCAGATTTTCCAACTATGTTTTCCTTCGTCAAGAATCGTTCTATAAATTTGCAAACATTAATAATTAATAATAATTGCAAATAGAAAGCAAATAAGATTTAACAAAAAAATTATTTTATTGTATTGGGCTGAGTAGAATAGACCACCCTCTTTTTTTACCGAGCAGTCGTAAAAGGCGACTTAGGTAAGTTGACACACCGTGTGGAATCCGGTTGAATAGATAGACCACCCTCTTTCTTACCGAGGGGTCGTAAAATACGACTAAATAAGTTTTTTTTTAAATCTATTTTTTAAAGGGCTTGTTCAATTATGAACATGTCACCCTTATTATGACCCTTTACAAGATTCTACGTTTTAGTCCAATATCAACTAATTTATATAGCATTCTAGCTTGTGTTAAGGTCAGTTGACGTCAGGCAGGCGGCTGATCGTAAAATAAGAAGCCGAATCATGTGACATGTTTATAACATATCGTGCCGACCCCACTTCGTGTGGGATAAGCGAAGGATGATGAGGATGATGATGATGCAGATTTAACAAAAAAAGTTGTTTACTGCCTGGGGTTCAAAACCCCACGGGAGCCTCTCGAAAGGGTCACCCGATCTCACCACTATCACAGCACATTAAGAATATAACATGAAATACTATGTATTTGGATTAGTGAATTAATACATACAAACATACTCCAGTTATTAAAATAATTCTGTATAATGAAAAATCATAAAGGACTACCTTCCAGTAAACTTCATTAAAATTTTCAGTTAAATAATATTTACCTATTCCATATTATATGTATGTCACCAATTTCAAAACTCAAGGTGAATATGTCCTTCAGGTTAACTAGAGGATTCTTGAAAGTCAATACAAATGGGTCAGTATGCCTTGAGGTATCAAATTCAACAAAGTCAAAACCGAATCTCAACATTTGAATCTGAAAGTAAAGTAAATAAGGAATTTTACACACTTATTTATAGTGACCAAATTAAAAAAGTTGTTTTCTGGCAAATTGCAATAAATCATATTGATCGCCTACAAAACTTGGTTTTCTGGAAGAAATCACCTTAGTGATAAGGCCACCCTTTGTTTATAAATTAGTTATAAATGATATTGTTTGTTTATCCCTGTATACAATAAAGTTATCTTAAATAAAAAAAAGAGTTAAAAATACCTATAACTTGGAAGAGCAAAAAAACACTAGCAGTTTTCTTGTCTACCAAATTAATTTAATGCAAAAATATTTGTGTTGGACATAATATCCAATATAAATACAAAACTACTAAATAAGACTATCATGCTTCTAACACCTGTTTGAAATGCTGTCAATCACTCAAAAGTATTAATGGAACCTTTGTGAAAGTTTATATTGGTTTTAATAAGTCCAATATGAACTTAATGAACTATGAACAATATGAAGTGATGGTATGGAAGTATTGACAAATGTAACAAATTACTTGTGCATACATAAAATATCATTATTGTGTGTGCATTAAGGAAAATATATACTAATTTATAAGATTGGTTAAGCTGAGTAGTTTAGCTAACATTATAAATTATTAAATAAACTGCTTAATAATAATCCTTCACCGGCATCTGCTTTTCACTAAAATGAACAGTTTTATTCTAACAGGTAAACCTTATCCCAGAATTAGGTATTACTTTGCAGCGATCCATATTAGAAAAGTAATAATAAAATTATTTCATAATAATTTTATGGTAGATCTTAGTGTAGTGTAAAATATTATTATTACTCTTGTTTTATCTGAGTACTAAAAAACTTACTTGGTTAAAATTATATTGTTGTATGTTACAATCAAAGATTTTTTGAATTGTACTTTTTACATTAGTGCCCACTTTCTGATCTCCACGCTCCAACATGTATGGCAGGTGTACACTGTTTTCTGTATTAATACTCATGCCCCAGGTGAGAAATATTGCTACATAATTTTCTTTAGTATTTTCATGGGATTTACTATTAAGTGTGATGGTTATCTAAAACAATATTAATTATGTTAATAATGAAGTCAGTATCATGTTTATAATACAAAAAAGACATATTGTCTATTGACAGACTATTTTGAATAAAATAAAGGTTTTATTTGGTTTCAAATTTCATATCATTATCATATGATTATTATTTTATTAAATGTAGATAATATATGGATGCAACAGTGCAAGTGAAGTAACATGGACTTTTGGTACAAACTGCAAGCTGGCTCTTATAAGGAATTTATAAAAATGTGTACCTTCATCTCATGGTGAAGGATGACATTGTGTGGAATCTTTTATAGCCCTAGAGAATTCTCTAAGGGATAGCTTTATCAGCATGCCCTTTTATTTAACCCATAAAACTTATTCGATAGCTTAATTCATAAATAAAGCAATCGCTATTCAATATAAATAAAAACCATACCTTAAGGCCATCAAAATCTTCATTTGAATACTTTAACCTAGATAGATTCTGGACTAGAACTTTAAACGTTTTGAGTGAACTAGTAGCTCCATCGCTCAGTAATGCTTGACTAATTTTTGTTGCATACTGTTTCAATTTTATTTCTGTGTATTGTAAATCATACATAGGCGACACTTTATTTATGCGCCAATAGTTTTCATTATAAATTTCTGAAAATATACTAGTTCATAAATAATATTAAGTAACACACATTTGTTTAATATTAAACATTATATAAATTATACCAGCCAAGGGATCATTAACACTGTAATTTGAATTCATATTCACTGTTGATTAAAACATGCACATTTATCATATTTAATGTACTGGTCTTTTTTTCTAATTTACTTTGTGAAGAATGTAGGGAAAATAAAATTGTTTTGTTTGTTTTGTTATATTCAAATTCAAATCTAATTTGGACGTTAGCCACAGATAAAATTCAAAATTTTATGTTTTTTTTCATCGATGATCACAGACTACTCACTACAAAAGTTTCATTAAGTAACTATCATAGACTACTAACTAAAATAAAGACGACAATGTTTCATACTTTGGCGCGTGAGAATATTAGCAAGAGTGGGAGATGGTGGGAGGTGCGGTACGTACTATAGGTACTAATTATAGTCATTCATAGAAATGTATCTGCCTCTCACCCGTTTCATTCATAAATCCGGAAATAGTCTGAGCTCTGACTCTCTCTAACACATGGAAATTTACTACGCGTAATATATATAACGAATGACGTAAATTCGTAGTAAAATTAGTGATGTGCTTGTTGTGCTAAAACCGTAACTAGTGATTCCAAAGTTTTATCGATTCGTATTTTTCTGTTACCGATTATTTCAGTTACCGGTTTTCTTCTACATACTAATATTAATCTTAAAATTTAAATAAAACAAAATATTTTAGTAACTTCTTTATTAAATTTATTATTGAATTTAAAAAAATGTTTTAAAAACAGCGCATAGAGATGCAAAAAATTTAACTCAGCATACGTGCTAAAAATTTTTTATTCCTAAACACGCTAAAAGTATAACAAAAAAACACAACTATAATTTGTACATAGAAAACAGAATAAGCCGACAAAAAGTTATTCAAACAGAGATTTCACAGGCCTCAAACATAGACACGTAAGCGATCATGTATCTTTAAATTGGATTTGTAACTTATTAACAAAAAAAAGGAATTTTATACATTCACTCGAAACAATTTAAAAGATCAATATTTGAAACGATAGATGTCGCTTTTGGTAAATTATAAATATTAGAGTGAGAATGTATGTGCAATCTCATATCACTTATGGTAATGAACGGGTCTTATCTCTACTTATATTATTTACAATCAAATCAATTAACACCTGAGATTAATACATAGTTAAGAAAGAATGAAATCACGAAATTATAGTATTATTTGAAATAATTATCACGCTTAAACGAAGTATGCTCCATAACTTATTTAACTAAATGGAAACATGTAAAAAAGTACTTTGTAGTAGTAGGCACAAAACACATTATTTTACCATTAAACCATACAAATATCTAATATATAACAACAATATATAAACTTAGTAATAGTTTTCGCACTATTTGATTATGGCGTGATTGCTATCAATATTTTTTTTAAACTTTGAAGCAAATAAATAAGTATTATTTAATATCAACTTATAAAAACCTAAACATAAAGTATTTTAAACATTTTCAAGTATATTAATAAAGTATTACAGTATCACAGAGTTAATTCATAGAATATTGATATTATGTTACATACGTATATATTTATGTTTTGCTATACTTTAATACGGCAAAATATATATAAAATACAAGGTACAAATATTCAATTTTATAAAATAAATATTCATTAAAGATATTATTTTGACAACTTCAGTTCAATTTGTATTTCTTCATTTGTCAATTATATTATTGTAATGACATGGTTTTGTTTGTTTACATTAAGTGCAGTATCTACTTATGGAATATAAAAATAATAAAATTTATCCAACAAGAAAACTATATCGCTTTACAAATGTTAAGAATAGGAATTTCAGTTTGCTACTTTTGCCTTCAAATAACCCTACTTCTGATAAAAAATTTACATTTCAATTCCCTTTTTTCAGCTATCTGTAAATTCTTCTAGTAAAAATAATAATATAATTTTTCAAGTAGACTAAACAAATCGTTGACTTAATAAGTCTTTTCTTAAACATATATAATACTGTTCAAAAGACAAGTTTCTGTGATGGATAATATAATTTCACACATGTGATGTCACTGGCAATATATTCTCTATTTTTTATTAAAGCAATTTAATCAAATCTTTCAATTTTATTAGAAAACAGTGTACTTATAAAAATTTCAAAATTTACAAAATTCAGATTTTTCATTCAAAGAAATATATCGCTTGTGGAATGCAATAGTGGCACTATTAAAAAACACGTCTATCGGAATCGGAATAAAATGTGTAAATGTTAAAGTACACATTCTATTCAGCACCAACACAAGAAGAACTCATGTTTCAATATTAGGCCGTCGTTTCAAACTATAACAATTTTTATGTAGTTAGTAGTCTATGGTATACACTACACTGTAGTCTTTGAGTAGTATACGAAAGTAGGTATACGAGGCTTATTTATCAACATACATTATAGCGTATCATCTATGTACTGAACCAAGGCAAAATATTTATGAAGTAATAATAATAATAAAGGCAAGTAAAATAATCAGGAGACGTACTATTTTTATCAACACATTTTTATAGCGCATTGTTATCGTTTTTTATTCAGTGAGTAAAGTTCAATTGTATAATTCTCAGATAGCATTGTGCAAAATCATTGACTAAGTAATAAGCAAGTTACGAGCATTTCTTGTTCACTCCTCGGGCGGGATGGATCAATTACGTTTCGACGGACGTGTTGCTGTGGTCACCGGCGCTGGTGGTGGTTTAGGCAAAGAGTACGCTACACTGCTAGCCTCAAGGGGAGCTAAAGTGGTGGTCAATGATCTTGGAGGTGCTAGAGATGGTGTTGGGAAATCTAATTTTGCAGATGCAGTTGTTAAGGAAATTAAAGACAAAGGTAAGAGTTTACAGTATTTTTTCGAATCTTTTCATATAAATTGTCAAATTCTCAATCTCATTAAAAATTTGTTAATTGTTAATGAGCATACATAGTAAAGACTTTGGATACAAGCTATTTTGCATTATTTTAATATCATGAATAAATAATTTCGCTGTATACTATTGCTATGACATATTTATTAATTCTGATTGAAATAATGTATAAATTTATTTAATACTAGCTTTGGCTTAATTTTAGTAAAGTTTGTGTTAAAATATTTTTCAAGTACTTAATCAAAAATATTTTTTTTTTTAAGTACTTGTATATTAGCTTAAATCTGATCAAATTTTATCAATATTGGTGACCAGATTAGCTGTGAAAGTGGAATGGATTAAGACAGTCATAGTCATTTGAGTCCAAGTTGATTTATAATGAAGTGGAGTAGATAAATTAAAATGATAAAGAAGTCATGGCTGGACAGTTGTAAATTGTATTAAGTTTTATTTATCATAAAGCTTAACTATCAATTATTAATCTTAACTATCAAAATTATAATGATTTCTGTTTAGGTATAAGGTTCTACAATATTTTAGTTTTAAACTTTGACAAGTGTTATCACTGGAATTATACGAGGATTATTAATTTAATTAGTAGATACTCCTAGGTTTGGGCAGTATACAGTTCAAATTTTTTTACATGTCTGAGTTATAAATATGACTTTAATGTAATATATATTGTAGTTAGTTTTTTAGTTTAATGAAATTCTTGCATTATTGCAATTACGGCACATATAGTTATTTTAAAATACTTAATTATTATTACCTGACTTAATGCAAGCACTGTAATAAATATGAGATTCAAATGATAAGTATAAAAGGATAACATTTAAAAAAAAATCAATGACTTAGTTAAATTCTAGACATGTAAGTTATTTTATTTCTTATTTATAATACAATAATTTAACCTCTTAAGGATTGATTTATCTTAAACTACACATTTATTTAATTTATATTTCTGAAGTTTTGATAGGAATTATTACATAACATTAATGGTTATTGAATACAGGATAATATAGTAGGAAAATGTATTATGTTTGTTGATGCCACTGGTTTTGCCATAAGTTTTACCTGTTTGCTTGATTATGAAATTATATATTTTTTAAATTAGTTACTGTGATATAAATAATTAATAATTGTTTAGGAAAGTTATAAAAGATAGATTATATTTTTAAATAAAAAAAAAGAAAGTAGTTATTATGATAGATTTTTTTCAATAGTCTTACTTTGTTCAATATTCATATATTTTGTGAATAATGAATTATGAATGAATGAATGAAAATGAATAGTTCTAAATTCGAAAAACAAAAGCCTTTGAATTTGCAAGTGTAATGCATGACATGCTTTGTATATATAAATTATTATTATATATTTCAGTGAATAAATTTTCATATAATGTAATTTTAGTCTCCAAATAAGAAAAAAGTATTAAGAAAATTATTTAGCTATAATCCATGATACAGTAAATAGAAAATATATAGTATAGTGCTAAGTGTAAAGTGGACTATCAGTTTTTCATACCTGATACATGCAGGATTCGTAAAAACACATGCACAAACCTCATCAAACACAATTATAGCAAAATAATTTTATTATTACCTTTGTATTATGGATTTCCACAAAGTAACGCCTAATTTTACAAATATTTAATATAAATATTATAAAATTAAATTTTTTACGAACAAAAATTAGTACAAGCTTATGCGTTGCGTAAACAGTATAGTGCGGTGTTTCCCAAAATGGGGCCCACGCCAATTTGATTGTAATGGGGGGGGGGGGGGGGTCAATTCGAAAATTTCCACACAAGTGCTAAATTTAATGAAAAAAAAAACAAATTCTCCACATTATAATTACGGTAAATAATTATTACATATATTTTAATTGTAACCTATAATTTAAGTTTCTTTAGTGAAAAATTTAAGTTTTTAAAATCAACCTATGTATTAGGCGGACTGTGGCAGGGAAAGTAAAAAAAATATTTAAATATGCTCGGGCCTAATAGCTTTTTTATATAAGTTTGTAATTGATTAAATGTCCTAAGGCGGAGAGGCGGTTGCTGATTACAACTCCGTAGTTGAAGGCGAGAAGATAATAAAGACTGCTCTTGATAAATACGGCCGTGTTGATATTCTTATCAACAATGCCGGCATTCTCCGAGATAAAAGTTTTCTTAAGATGTCCGAACAGGTAAATATACTACAACCAGTTACTACCGCACTAGGTGTTAGTGTAATTTCTTTTGTATTGTATGTAAATTGCGGAAAAGAAATTAGTATTTCATACGTACGTTGTTCGTAGCCGAATATGATAGTATAAAAATGTTCCTTAACATGAAAGTTACCAATTAAACCAGTTACAGAAATGGTTGGTTCAGAAATATTAACATATTTTTTCTTTAATTAACTCAAAATTTACTTTATGTACTTGAATAAATTTTACACTTTTGTTGGTTCAGAATATTGCTTCCTCCGAAAAAGTCAGCGTAAACTTGCAGGGGCTCTATTCGATAATTCGTAATATAATTTGAGCGATCATAATAAAGCGTACGATCGTGTTCCCCGTGAAGTTCTGTTGTGGATTTTGAAAGAAAAGAGCCTGCCTGGGAAGTATGTACGTATTGTATATTCCATGTATGCCAGAGCTAGTACTCATGTCCGGTCTGAAGCCGGAGTAACTGACAATTTCGATGTGTCTGTAGGCCTACACCAGGGATCGGCTTTAAGTCCCTTTTTATTCCTCTTAGTGATGGATGCACTTACTGCTGATATTCAAGAGGAAGCTCCTTGGTGTATGCTATTTGCCGACGATATCGTGATTGTCGGTGAAAATGCAGCTGAGGTTCAGAGCAGATTTGTGAAATGGCAAGAAAAATTGGAGAGGTTTGGTTTACAGATCAACCTGACCAAAACTGAACACATGCAGTGCAATTTCTGTGGTACCTCCAATTTTTCTCCAATAACCTTAAATGGTGTTGTTTTGCCAGTCTGCTCCGACTTCCGGTACCTTGGCTCGCTTCTACAGGAAAACGGTGAAATTGATCGCGATGTGAGGAATGGAATGAATGCAGGATGGATGAAGTGGCGACAGGTCTCAGGGACAGGGAAAATTTATAAATCGGTCATAAGACCTGTCGTAATGTATGGATCAGAATGTTGGGCAATGAAAAAGATGGATGAAAGAAGAGTGCATGCAAATGAGATGAGAATGTTAAGATGGATGTGTGGTGTGACAAGATTGGATAAAATAAGAAATGAGTATATAAGGGGAAGTATGAAAGTTGCGCCCATTGTAGAAAAGATGAGAGGTGCAAGATTGGGATGGTATGGACATGTAATGAGGAGGGATGAAAATCATGTGACTAAACGAGTGTTGGATATGAATGTGGATGGATATGTCACTAGAGGGAGGCCTAAAAAGAGATGGTTGGAATGTGTGAAGTACGACATGCATATAAAAGGAGTAGCGCCAGAGTTGACGAATGATAGAAGAGAATGGAAGAGGAAAACATGTACCGACTCCACTTAGAGTGGGATAAGGGTAGGAGAAAGAAGAAGAATTTGGGCGATAATAAAATCAAATTAAATTAATTTTTCCATAATAGAATAATATAGTAGAATAGAGTTTAGCCAAACATTTCACGAAGAAATGATTAACATAGAAATCGGAATTGTTTTTTAATTTAATTTGAAAGAATATTCACATTTGATGTATATAACCGGCTTTATAGCATAAAGTACATAACCCAGTAGAGGAGTCATACGTAGGCCTGTAACTGAGAGTATCGCAACAAATAATGAGAGGGAAAAAGAAACTCATATATTATCTCTTTCTGATTACACATAACAAAAAGAGACATACATATAATAATAGTCTCATTTGTTTTCTCTTTATTGTCGATGGACACATTTTAGGCTAGCTCCCCTCATAAAGTTATTATATTGGAAACTATCTATCTCTCTCCCTTTTTTATGTGTGATTGGATAAAGATGAGTGTACAGGTTTCATCTTCCCTCTTATTATTTATTGTATTGCTTTAGTATAAAAACTCAATGGCTTCCCTACTGTAGTATAATACCTTAATGCTATGCTTTATACACGTCGTAAAAACTTAAAGCTATTGTTAAGTAGGCACGATACGTTTCTATTTATCGTTGGTCTTGTCGATAAATGACTGACTGCAAAAATATCACATATCGACTCTGAACTGGCAAATTGTCCTATCTTATTTTTGTCAAATTTTCAGGAAGAAGAAAAAACGTGATTATTAACACATTCGCAATAATTTTTATGTAATAAAAAACAGTTGACTTTAAATATGTTTATTTATCTATTAATTTTCTAGTAGATAATAAATGATGAGTACCCAACGCCGTTAAAAAGTGATTTGGCTTAAAATTTAGATAGGAAATATTGCCGGTTCAAAGTCGATATGATTTCATAGTATCCGTCTATACATATGTTTCTCTGTACCCTAAGGACTGGGATCTTATCCACGCTGTACATCTAAAAGGCGCTTTCAAGACCACACAAGCAGCATGGGAAACGTTCAAAAATCAGAAATTCGGTCGCATTATCATGACCTCCAGTAATGCAGGTCTTTTTGGGAATTTTGGACAAGCAAATTACAGGTAATTATTTATTTAATTGCGAATATTGTCTTAAGTTGTTTTATGTTGCTACTTTAGTTTTACTGTTCGAGGTTAAAAGATCTAAATAGCGATTTGCTTGTCAATTTTAATCTAATGACTCCAAAATCTCAGAGTTTAAAGACTATACTTGTTGGAAACGTTAAAATTTAGTCAAAATTTTTTAAGCGCTCGGTGTAAAAATTGGTAGACTTTTTTGAGTCCAAAAAGTCTCTATGACTTATTTCATAGTTACGCCTTAATCACAAATCTCATATTGTTTGCAATTAATTTTTACGGGATATATATTTAAATGACGGTATTACATTGTTTCTCTGCAGTAAAAAAACCTCTAAAAAAAGTAATGAAAATATTATTTTTCTGTAATCCGCAATAAAGCACTGCACACGTTCACTACCAAAATCTCAGCAATAGTTTCGCCCCTCAACCGAAGCAGCAACAAGAGATACATTACACGACAGAATGACGAAGTAATGTAAAATTTGCGATTATAGCAAAAAAGTAAAATTTGGGATTATAGCAAAATAATATTTTCATCAGTTTGTAATTATTGACCTTCACAAAGTAACGCCTAATTCTATAAATTATCTAGTTTATATATGATTATGTAAAGGCCGTAAACATAAATTGCTCCATTGCTCAGAATTTTGTATAAGATCCTTATATAAGGCCTTTAGTTACTATACAACTTTTAATTGCATCTTTAACGCTTATGCTTTTAAGTAACGATTCATATTTTGTTGATAACTGCAAATAAAATTACAAATATGTCAAAGGACCGGTATGTTTATATGTATAATGAAATAGGTGTGATTGCGGCTTTGATCGTGTGGAAACCAGTGTGTAACAATATTTTCCTCGCGTAAATAACAATAAGTTTAGGGTAAAGTGTGCTTTACAAACTTGTTTCTTCTAAAATCGGTTAAACCGTTCCGAAGAATATATTATAAACCTAAATCTTCCTCAATAATTATACTATCTTTTAATAAAACCCGTATAAAAACCAGTTCTGTAGATTTTGAGAAAAATCTATCACATATATCTATCTATCACAGATAGCTTTTGGGAACTTTGTTTTACAAATATGGATACAGATGAGTAATGTTAACAAAATTTTGATTTTGTTAAATCTGACTGGCCCGTTGGCGCAGTGGGTAGTGGCCTCGCCTTCAGCCCCGCAGGTCATGGGTTCGATTCCCGCCGAGGACCAACATTTTATAGAAACAATTTGTTGGTTCTTCGAGCCTGGGTGTAGATTTGTATTTAAGTATGTATTTAAAATTATATATGTTGTATATTTACCAGTTGTCCGTCACCCATAACATAATGCGAGAGAAGTTTAAGGAAATAGGTATTCTTACATTTGCTTCACAGTACATTTTAAATAACATAATTTTTGTACATAAAAATATAAAGAATTATAAAACGATAAGTGATGTATATAATAGATAAAGTAGGAACCGACATAAGCTCGCGACTCCTGCTTTGCGCCTAGCAAAAGTACGTAAATCGTTTGTGGGTATGGGTATAAGATTCTATAATAAAATTCCGAAATCAATTTTGGCCATGCCATTACAGCAGTTTAAAACCACTGTTAAAAAGAGGCTGATACAGAAAGCCTACTATACTGTTGAAGATTACTTAGATGATAAGGATGTGTGGATATAGGTGCACTTCTACCCTGTACAAGACAGTAATAAATAAATGTAACTAGTTCTAAGATTTATATTTTAAAAAGAGCAACCGCCGAGTTTCTTGCTGGTTCTCGGTAAGAACAGCTTTCCGAACCAGCAGTGAAGTTGACGATTCAAAAGCACTTGTTTACAAGTTTACTTGAATAAAGAATATTTTGAATTGAATAAGTATTAAGTTATTTTAGGGATGGACGACCGTGTGTCTAAGTGTCCCATATATGTATATTTTAGCGCCGCCAAAATGGGTCTAGTTGGTTTAACCAACACGTTGGCTATTGAGGGCGCCAAGTACAATATCAAAGTGAACACAATAGTGCCGACAGCGGGGTCACGACTCACTGAAGACATACTACCACCTGAAATGTTCCAAGCAATGAAGCCGGACCTTGTAGCACCAGTAGTGGTAAGTGAAAAAATAATTATTTATTTATTTCAAGCTACAAAGGTTCACAATTGTTATTAACAAAAAAAATTTTTTTTTTCAAATATACAAACACAAATTCACATTTACCACATGATAGCCTACTGTCCCATTTAAACCCATAAATTGTGATTTATAGAAGCAGCAGGCCTACCATGAACTCTTATTGCGACTCAATTGAAGACGTAAACTAAATTGTTTTGCTTTTTCATACAATGACGTCTTAAAGACGCACACTTTAAGTCGTTGCCGAATGAGCGTTCGGAATGCGTCCTAAAAACATTTCAGTAAAAGAGTTATGTAAAGTTCATATAGTCCTTTTCAAACATTACGACCCCAATGCAATCCATACTTCATGGTACGAAAAGAAAACGGTCGAGTTTAGGTGCTGACTTTGAATTGAATCGTTTTCTAAAAGTTCATGGTAGGCTTACAGTCGGTACTTTGTGGAATTCCATATTACAGAAACTATAACAGTAGGTTATTGATATAAGAGTTCATGGTGGCCTGGAGAACTACTTTGCTATAATCCGCGGGGGTTATAGCAAAGTTCTGTTATAGTTTCTGCCAAAAATTGTGCATATATGGGTCAATCCATTTTACACACCAACGTACTTAGGAGCTTGAGTGAAGTCTTGCTAGCAAGGATTCGGTCTTTTTCCTTAATTCCGCGTAAAAATCATTGGTACGCGATTTAGCAAACATTAAACAGTAAACTAAATCCGGCGGCAAAACATACTAAGTATTATTTCTTTATTTCCACCGGCATATGTCATAGATAGTCGTAGATAAAAAACATAGCGAAAAGGTTGAAACATTAATAATTAGTTTCAATAACAATAAAATTCTTCAATGTTACCTTGTTCTTCCTGCCCTTATCCCCTTAAGTGTGGTCGGCACAACATGTTAAAACATGTTGTCGAATGATTTGGTTACGTATTTTACTACCGACCGCCTGCGTGATGTCAACTTGCCTTAGTCGCCTTTTACGATACCTCGGTAAGAAATGAGGTTGGTCTATTCTATTCAGCCGGACACCACACGGCGAAGAATTCTTAAATGTTATAACTTGAAATAAAAGTAGGGAGTAAAGTATCGTTCTGTTACTTTCCTACTGCTGGGCATAGGCTTCCTCTTTCCCAATGCTGGGCATAGCTCATTCGTATTGGTTACGCTTATTCCCAGAATTAGAAGTTTTAACAGAAAAACTCATTCTTGCCAGTCCGGGTTTTGAGCCCGTATCCGTCGAAAACGTCGCACGTGCTTACCGCTCGGCTATCGCATATTTTTCTGAAAATTACATGTACCTTGATCACTGATTACTGGATAGGTATAATACCTTTTTCTTTAATCTTCTGTCCTGTTCTTCAATATTGCTCGCCAAATGTGTTGCACCTTAAACTGCGTCTCCCAAAGACAATCGTCACGCAAATACTACAGGTTCTCGTTCTGTTACAACCCTATTCAACATGGGCATATATTGCTGACTTATTGTTTCCCAATTGAGGTCGATATAAAGCGGCGATCAGCAATATAGGCGTATGAAATCAATACATTTTCAAAATTCGTCCAGTTCTTGTGATCTAGTCGACTTGTTGCCCAGCTACGGTCCCGGTTCCTGTCTGCCGGCTGGCTTCAGCAATAGACTAGTGACCATAAACTCCGGCTCCAACCCGCTACAAGGGTTTTGCGCAAAAATAGTCCAAGTCCCAGTAGTGTTTAGATTAAATTAAAGTAATATTTTTGTTTTATTACGATATTAAAGTTAATAAGTTCAGTTTGTGTTTTTCTTTATATATAAACCAAACTGGTCGGTGTAACAGTTCGTTATTATATGATAATTGTGAGAAGGTAAAATTTTACCGCAGATTATATAGACATCAATAATATCTCATTACAAAAACTAAGAATTTCATTTATTATTGTACTCTGTGTACTCGTTATACGTGATAAGATTCGTATGTAGATGAGTTATATCATAATTTTTGTATGCCCTGATAATTTTTTTACATAACAATAATTTGTATATCTAAAATAAGTATAATGTAACCATATTATGTATTTATAATTTGTTTGTCTTTTATCGCTTTCGAGTAAAGCTAATAATCAACTTTGATACAAAGCGATAACATCAAACGATTTAAGCGTCGTATACTACAACAGTCAAGCCCAATCCCGTTTGTAATAGAAAATAAAGTCAGAGAGAAATTAAGCTTGTCGATAAAGTCTTCCCTAAAAGGGAAGACATTTTAGGAGTCCAGTTATCCAAAATCCACTGTTTTATAAAGTTAGCTCTTAGAATGTATATAGCTGTGATAGTCCAGCGGTGAGACCGTGCGACTCTTTCGAGGGGAACACGAGTTCAAACCCGGGCAGGCACCAATGAGTTCTTCTATTAAAACTCAAGTATCTAATTGATAATTGCAATTAACAACACGCTTTTCGGTGCAGGAAAGCATCGTGAGGAAACCTGCATATATCTAGAGAATTCTGGAGATATGTGTAACCTACCAATCCCCATTGGAGCAGCGTGGTAGGTACGTCTTAGCTCCAACCCTTCTGTCCCGAAACGGAGAGAGGAGGCCTATTCCAAGCAGTGGGATTGTAACAGGCCGCTACTTTAGAATGTATATTGCGCATATAATTGCTACCACTAGAGCTCATATTTTTAAGTGCTTTAGGATATCATACTTTGAGAAAGCCAAGATACATAAAAATCGCTTATAACAAAAGCTTTCCACTTATAAGATCGATCCACCGATAATATAGGCGTCCTAAACCCTCTTATCTTATATTACCTTAATCCATATCCTGTGTGCAATAGTAAAAAAGGTTTAAGAATCAGATAATTAGTCGAAAGTCCGAAATCAAATAACATTTAGAAATTTACCTAAATGTGATTGTTCTTTTTTCAAATAAACTTATCTGTGATAAGTGCTCGTCAATTACTGATAAAAATTTACAATAACAACGATATGTTATCATTTTATCCAACTTCTTAATTTATTGACGAAACGTCGCCTAAATGCATTTGTCATCCTATTTCACTAATTGAAAACATGATTTTAGAAGCCTTAATTATTGAGTCTAGTTTAGAAACTAGCCCATACGTTGGCGTTAAATAAAATTAGGCGTTACTTTGCAATTTATCACACGCTTTTCGGTAAATGAAAACGTCATGAGGAAACCTGTATATGTCTAGAGAATTCTAGGGATATGTGTAACCTACCAATCCGCATTGTAGCAGCGTGATAGGTGTTAGCTGCAATTATTCACTACAAAAAACGGAGAGGAGGCCCTATTCATTAAATTAACTAAAGCCATTTTAGTATTTGCAATTCTGGCAATAGTAATTATATTAGATTATCTGATATAACATAATATCAATCTTTTATAAAGTAATTATGTGATAATGTAGTATTATAGTATATTTAATATTTTTCACCGTTTTCTAGAAAAGGTTTAAAATACTTGTTTCTTTGGGTTCTTAACCTCTTTAAGTTGCTATGACGGATATATACGTCATCAACATATGCATTACAAAACGCCTAAGAAGAATATAAAAATATCATAAATATTACTTTTGTTAACATAGTAATATATTTTTTTAATAAATATGATCCACAAATATACTATTTTATTTTTTAAAACACTATGCCCAAATAAATATACGCTAGCGGATAACAAAACTCGTCTAAGAACCGCATCTCGATTAAGGAAATAAACCGTCTAAGAGTCTTAAGTAGTCAGATTACAATACATTACATTAAATAATATTTATATACGTTTTGTAAATACTTTCAGACGTTTTAAATTTTGGGAGGGGGGCATGTTATTCTAGTTCATTTACACACCCAATAAGTCTTAAACATCCTAACCATTATCTTAATTTTTCTTATTATATTAAAATGAATTGTAGTGGAAATATTGCAGTTGACTATTATTTCATTTGCTGTGAGCTCATTTTTCATTGGCGTTTGAAGTAGAACGTAATTGTTCCAAAGGTTATCGATATAACCCTTTGAAACTATGCAACTCAAGAAAATATAGAACAAGCAATGACTCAAACTAATCTTACGCATAACAATTTTGATAGTTGTACAATCGCTACTTTCTTACTTAACTTCTTTGAGATCTTGAAATATGCCCACATAAATGTTAAAAAAATAATCCATGCTAATGTTTAAAATGCGAAAATCTGTCTGTGTGTTATGCTTTCACGGCTAATCCGATATATTTCGATAAAATTTAGCATAATTAATAGAATTAGGAGTTACTTTAATTCCATGCCACTCTAATTTTAGCATTATATATATTTCCTATTTACTTTATTAGGGATTATAGCAAAATAATTTTAAAATTTGGCATAATTAAAGCTTATAAATCGGGATAACATATATGATTTAAAAATCGAAAACAGGGAAAGAACTCATATTGAATTATTGAGGGTTCTTAAACGCTTAAGTTAGCACGAAAGAAGTTGCGGGTACCTATAGGATACTATCCCAATTCTAGACATAGGTCGCCTCCCTACATTTCTAGATAGAAGGTTTGGAGCTAAGACCTACCACGCTGCTCCAATGCGGATTGGTAGGTTACACACATCCCTAGAATTTTCAAATATATGCAGGTTTTCTCACAACGTTTTGCCGAAGAGCGTGTTATAAATTACAATTATCAATTAGACACATAAGTTTTAACAGAAAAACTCATTGGTGCCTACCCGGAAATTGAACCCTTCGAGTGATCCTTTCGAAGGAGTAGCACGGTCTCACTATCAATCGCAGCTTTGTATATAAATATAAAATATTTATTCATATTTTATAGCGTATTGTACGTCAGCAATACGAATTAACTATTCACTATACTCACCATGACATGCAATAAAGATAAAAATGTAATTTGTTATAATTATTTTTTATCTAATCTAAAACTACTAAATGATTTATTTTCCGTAGCGATATCTACAATTCCGTCTTTGATACTAGGTTTTTTTTTTATTTACAACGAAAACGTACTAGTTATGTCTTAAATTACTTACACGGTAGTACTATATTATGTAGCTACATAGCGTGGTAGGTCTTAGCTCCAACCCTTCTCTCCAGAAACGGAGAGAGGAGGCCTATTCCCAGCTGTGGGATTGTAACAGGTCGCTACTTACTATATTATGCCCATGTGGAATGGTCCTAAGGATGCTGGCAGCGTTTCCGCGTTGAATTGCAAAGTTTTTATTAATTTTTTTTTAAAAGGGCTTGTTCAGTTATGAACATGTCACCCTTAAAATGACCCTTTACAATATTCTGCAGTCTACTTTTTAGGCCAATATCGAATAATTTGTACAGTATTCTTGCTTGTCGTGATGAAGGAAAAGCAAGAATTCTTTTACAAATTCCAACATCCATTACATTGAGGTTGTATTTAGTGAAAAATTCAGATCTTTGAGCTTTATTCCGGACACACTCCAACAAAATATGATAAATATCTTCAGTTTTTCCACACCCGAAATTTCTTTGCGCTATAATTTTAGATTTTGCTTACGGCAATTAAAAGAAATAAATACATAGTATGTTTGCCGTGCCAATTAATAAATAAAACGGTATCGAATGATTTTTATAAGTAGGTGTTACTTAATTCCATTACAAAAGTTATGATAGAATTATTTTGATATAATCCGCGTTAGTTAAGAAAATCTATGTAATGCCAAGTGTTGGAAGTAGAAACCGTTCTCATACCCTATTAACTACGATCGTTTCCGTAATTCGTATCCGTAATTGAAGCATCATCAGTTAACATTACATAATTTTTTTTATCGACGATTGTAGCAAGATAATATTTTCATTACTTTTATATTATGAACCTCTGCAAAGTAACGCCTAATTCTATAAATTACTTACAAATATATTACTTCGATCGCATTTTTGCGTCGATTTTGTAACTGATGACAAAAAATAAAAGATTTTCATTTCCAACTATAGGTATTTCCCGTCGCTTATGAGTTTGAGAAATTCTCATTCTATATAGTTTGAGAAATTCTCATTCTATATAGTTTGAGTAATTCTCATTCTATATAGTTTGAGTAATTCTCATTCTATATAGTTTGAGAAATTCTCATTCTATATAGTTTGAGAAATTCTCATTCTATATAGTTTGAGTAATTCTCATTCTATATAGTTTGAGTAATTCTCATTCTATATAGTTTGAGAAATTCTCATTCTATATAGTTTGAGAAATTCTCATTCTATATAGTTTGAGTAATTCTCATTCTATATAGTTTTTGTTGCCTAAATCCAGTGTTTAAATATTACTGTCTAAATAAAAATAACTAACATTCTTTCAATCAGGCTTACATGGTCCACGAATCGTTCCCTGACACCGGAATCATCATCGACTCAACCTTGGGCTATGCCGTTAAAAGTCATCTCGTGAGATCCAACGGAACGCCTTTAAGGTCAGTTTAATTTTTTTATATATATATTTTTTTTTCAATACTATCTCTATTAGTTTGCCCGCCGTGTGGTATCCGGCTGCATAGAATAGACCACCCTCATTTCTTACCGAGGTATCGTAAAAGGCGACTAAGGTAATTTGACGTCAGGCAGGCGGCCGGTCATAAAATACGTAGCCAAATCATGTGACGACATGTTTGTAACATGTGCGACCCCACTTAGAGTGGGATAAGTATCCCACTCTAAGTAATAGATACACATATAAGATCATTACACATAAGATCCTGTTGATAATTTTTTTTGACTGGCCCGTTGTCGCAGTTGGCAGTGACCCTGTCTTCGGCTCCGTGGGTCGCGGGTTCGATTCCCGCCGAGAACCAACATTTTCTATTTAGAAATTGTTGGTTCTTCGAGTCTGGGTGTATATATCTATTTAATTATGTATTTAAAACTATATATGTATATATTTACCAGTTGTCTCTCACCCATAACACAAGTATTAAGTTACTTACTTTGGGGATAGACGACCGTGTGTGTAAATGTCCCATATATTTATTTATTATTTATAATATATCCGAGAACAATGGTAATATTTTTTTCATTTGTACAGAAAAAAGCCCTCAGATCCCGTGACCATAGAATCTGTAAAGGAGAAATGGCCCGAAGTGGTTAACATGAACAAAGCTAAACATGTCGAGAAGATGACCGACGTGACTCTCGGCTTGGTTGAGAAATTACAGGTAATATTTTACTGTTTATTAACACGAAAGAAATTCATATTTATGTTATTTTTTTATATTAAATGATTTTGAATTTAAATTATAGAAAATAAATAACTTTTAATAAAAATAATTGAATTGAATAATAAAATTAATTAAAGTTGTGACGAGTAACATGAATCGTAAGACAGGGTGCATGCATGCGTACGTAAATATACATGCGTGCAAACTTAACTATTCTTGTGTGAGTACATAAGTTTACATGTGTACGTACGTAACTATTGTTGTGTGAGTACGTAAGTATACATATATACGCACATAATTTTTCTTGTGTGTGTATGTAGTATAAATGTGTACGTACGTAACTATTTTTGTGTGCGTATGTAAGTATACATGTGTACGTATGTAACTATCCTTGTGTGAGTACGTAAGTATACATGTGTACGTACGTAACTATTCTTGTGTGCGTACGTAAGTATACATGTGTACGTACGTAATTATTCTTGTGTGTGTACGTAAGTATACATGTGTACGTACGTAATTATTGTTGTGTGAGTATGTAAGTATACATGTGTACGTACGTAACTATTCCTGTGTAAGCACGTAAGTATACATGTGTACGTACGTAACTATTCTTGTGTAAGTACGTAAGTATACATGTGTACGTACGTAACTATTCTTGTGTGAGTACGTAAGTATACATGTTTACGTACGTAATTATTCTTGTGTGTGTACGTAAGTATACATGTGTACGTACGTAATTATTGTTGTGTGAGTACGTAAGTATACATGTGTACGTACGTAACTATTCTTGTGTGAGTACGTAAGTATACATGTGTACGTACGTAACTATTCTTGTGTAAGTACGTAAGTATACATGTGTACGTACGTAATTATTCTTGTGTGTGTACGTAAGTATACATGTGTACGTACGTAATTATTGTTGTGTGAGTACGTAAGTATACATGTGTACGTACGTAACTATTCTTGTGTGAGTACGTAAGTGTACATGTGTACGTACGTAATTATTCTTGTTTGTGTACGTAAGTATACATGTGTACGTACGTAAATATTCTTGTGTGAGTACGTAAGTATACATGTGTACGTACGTAACTATTCTTGTGTGAGTACGTAAGTATACATGTGTACGTACGTAACTATTGTTGTGTGAGTACGTAAGTATACATGTGTACGTACGTAATTATTGTTGTGTGAGTACGTAAGTATACATGTGTACGTACGTAATTATTCTTGTGTGTGTACGTACATAACTATTCTTGTGTGAGTACGTAAGTATACATGTGTACGTACGTAACTATTCTTGTGTAAGTACGTAAGTATACATGTGTACGTACGTAACTATTCTTGTGTAAGTACGTAAGTATACATGTGTACGTACGTAACTATTCTTGTGTGAGTACGTAAGTATACATGTGTACGTACGTAACTATTGTTGTGTAAGTACGTAAGTATACATGTGTACGTACGTATCTATTCTTGTGTAAGTACGTAAGTATACATGTGTACGTACGTAAATATTCTTGTGTGAGTACGTAAGTTTACATATATACGTACGTATTTTTCTTGGGTGTGTATGTATGTATAAATGTGTACGTACGTAACTATTT
This sequence comes from Morpho deidamia, assembly GCA_947086505.1. NCBI lineage: Eukaryota > Metazoa > Arthropoda > Insecta > Lepidoptera > Nymphalidae > Morpho > Morpho deidamia. The sequence goes on along the minus strand of CAMTZC010000002.1, from coordinate 4,985,581 downwards.
TTGTGTGCTTATGTAAGTATACATGTGTACGTACGTAACTATTCTTGTGTGAGTACGTAAGTATACATGTGTACGTACGTAACTATTCTTGGGTGCGTATAAAACTATACATGTGTACGTACCTACATGTGTGCGAACATAACTATTCTTGTATGCGTACGAAAATGGTAAATATGCTTAATTAAGAGCTGTTAAAAGTCAATGTCAAAATTTATCTTTATTTCTTCTTTATTCACTTAGAAAAGAGTAGGCCCACATAACTGTGATATGTGAGATAAGTGGTTTATTATAATAAATTAATTAAATAGTAAGTTAATCTAAAAATGTATAGGAATTCGAGGATCGCAGTAAACTGGACAGCACCAGGGAATCATATTGGAGCACCTACTCTTATAACTCTAAGGATCTAGTCTGTTACGCACTTGGAGGTAAGAAAAAATCATTTATTTACATTATTCGTGCATATTCGTTTATGTAGAATTTTAAATGTCATTTTTCATACATGTTGTGAATCTACACAATTAGGTACTGTATTATTATAATAATACAGTACCGTGTGGTATCCGGCTGCATAGAATAGACCACCCCTCATTTCTTACCGAGGTGTCGTAAAAGGCGACTAAGGTAACAACTTACCTTAGTCGCTGACGTCAACACGTCAGGCAGGCGGCCGGTCGTAAAATACGTAGCCAAATCATGTGACGACATGTTGTGCCGATCCCACTTAGAGTGGGATAAGGGCTGGAGAATAATGAATGGAAGAGAAAAACATGTGCCGACCCCACTTAGTGTGGGATAAGGGCTGGAGAATAATGAATGGAAGAGAAAAACATGTGCCGACCCCACTTAGTGTGGGATAAGGGCTGGAGAATAATGAATGGAAGAGAAAAACATGTGCCGACCCCACTTAGTGTGGGATAAGGACAAGAGAATGATGACATTTAAGGTTGGCTAGCAAAATAATGGTGCACTATAGTGACAAAACATTAATTTTAAATAAAAATAATAATAAATTTGTCCCATTTTTCTTAAATTAGTTGGTGCATCTGTGGTCAACCCGACCGACCTCAAGTTCTTATATGAGAGTCACGAGGAGTTTTCACCATTGCCGACTTTCTTCGTGCTTGCTGGCATGGTGATGGAGTCGCCGGCACTGGGTCAGGCCATGCCACCTGGCAAATTTGCTGACTTCACAAACGTAAGAGTTCCTTATGTAATTTAACAAAAAAAAATGTATTTAAACTATCGTGAGTAATATTCATTGGTCATGCGATACTTTCGAAAAGTTCAGAGTCAAACCTCAGTCACGTGATAGCAATTAAAGATAAGAATATGGTTGTCTAAACAAAAGCTATAATAATAATAAAAAAAATAACATTTAAAATATATATATTTATTGTATTAACATTGATGCATTAGAGTAAGTTTCATTTTTAAGTACAAGTTAAATTAAAAGATAAAAATAAAGCTTAACTAAAAAAAGTATAGACATAATCTGTGGTATGTAATGTCATTTATTAAAAAAAAAATAACCTCAGGCACGCACCAATTGGTACCAATCAATAAAAAAATAAAGCTATTTACAGATAGCTTTTGGGAGCTTTTATATAGATTCTGTTTAACACGAGATGAGTTTAAAAGTTTTTATTCGCGTGATTATAAAATTATTAAAAAATTATTACCTTTTTTGTGATAGATTCTTCACGGCGAGCAATACATCGAGTTGCTCGGTGATTTGCCCGGTAGTGAGGGCGAGTTCAACATCAGGAACTATGTGGTCGATGTCCTGGACAAAGGGTCTAGTGCCGTCGCAATCGTTAATAGTAAGTGAGGTGAAAACCTGTAACTACACTTTGTAGTATTACTGTTTTGAATAAAATGACCGGCGGGATCAATGACCTTTTTATGCATTCGATTGCCGACGCGATCGTCGACAGTTAGTGACGTTTCGAATACGATAAGGACAGGCCGCGTGCGCCTGTATACGGCATTCTTTTATAACGCACACGTGTAATTTTGCGTTTCGGGTGTTATTCTCAGTAGTGACACGACTTTATTGACATTTGAGACTGATATAAGTATTTAGTGATGCGTTTAACCAGTGAAGCGTTTGAGAAGACGCGACCGTCCACGGTTTTAGTGCGCATTGGGTTTCTATTCCCCGATATAGGGACAATTCAATAACGTGTGACCTTACGAAGGTTGTGTGCACACCGCGTGTTATTTGTGTTAGTTAACCGCGTTGGTGAAGTGTATACTCCGGGAGAAACAGACATTACGTGTCCGTTGAATAGTGCAGAGGCGAGCCAACGGTTTCGGGAATCGGCCGAGTGCATACAAGCACACACACACACGTAAACATATACACGCAGTGACTCATGAGGCCGGACCGCATACAGCTGACGGCCGCATAAGGTAGGTTGAGACGCCGAGACGACGGGCCCAGGTCCCGGAGGTTGTTTCATCCGTCCGCACGTTTGCGCGGAACACTTACCTTTATAGTCTCTAGTCTCTAGACTCAACGTCTAAGTTAATGATAAACCATACGTTTTTATAGTAAAGTAAGAAATAGGTTTTAACCTGGGAAGTCTTACAATAAAAGTAAAGTAGCGGCCTCTTACAATCCTACTGCTGGGAATAGGCCTCCTCTCTCCGTTTCTGGAAATAAGGGTTGGAGCTAAGACCTACCACGCTGCTCCAATGCGGATTGGTAGGTTACACATATCTCCAGAATTCTCTAGAGATATGCAGGTTTCCTCACGATGTTTTCCTTCACCGAAAAGCGTGTGATAAATTGCAATTATCAATTAGACACATGAGTTTTAATAGAAAAGCTCATTGGTGCCTGCCCGGGTTTGAACTCGTTTCCACTCGTAAGAGTCGCACGGTCTGACCGCTAGGCTATCACAGCTTAAATGGTTTATTTGCTTGCAGGTTATTTCCAATTCAGTGATGGCCCAATACTAGAAAAAATATATTGTTACGTACATACGAAAAGAGTTCGTAATGTATATGTCATAGAGTTCAAATTGGAAGGGGGTATTTACGAACATGCAAAAAGAGTTGGTAAACAATATGTCATAGGGTTCTAATTCTCTGAAACATTAAAATTTAAATTCAAATTCAAAATATTCTTTATTCAAATAAACTTGTAAACAAGTGCTTTTGAATCGTCGACTCTATTGCTGGTTCGGAAAGCCGTCCTACCGAGAAGAGCCAACAAGAAACTCGGTGGAGCTCTTAATAATTATTATTATGTTTTCAGGTGAGATCTATCAGAACAGAGAACTGTTGCTCCGCACTCAACAGCATATCTTCGTACTCGGTCAGGGCGGTTTCGGCGGACCAAGGAACAGCAAGCAAGCTATTAGCGTTGAGGAAGCACCCAAACGGGCTCCTGATGCTGTTGTCGAACAGCGTACATCTGAAGACCAGGCAGCATTATACAGGTATATACTATAGACTCCATTGATGTGAATTTCCTGACGACCCTGCACAAATATAAAAGAAAAATAAATAATTATTTTTTGATGATTTATTTATAAGGTAACAATATACATTTACGCTGTTAAAGCTGTGATAGCCCAGCGGTGAGACCGTGCGACTCTTTCGAGGGGAACACGAGTTCGAACCCGGGCAGGCACCAATGAGTTTTTCTATTAAAACTCATGTGTCTAATTGATAATTGCAATTTATCACACCCTTTTCGGTGAAGGAAAACATCGTGAGGAAACCTGCATATCTCTTAAGAATTCTGGAGATATGTGTAACCTACCAATCCGCATTGGAGCAGCGTGGTAGGTCTTAGCTCCAACCCTTCTCTCCAGAAACGGAGAGAGGAGGCCTATTCCCAGCAGTGGGATTGTAACAGGCTGGTACTTTATACATTTACGTATACATATGAAAATATAAAGTTTTCGAATACGTTTTTTTTTTTATAATTGTGACATTACTTACCACAGACTTTATGTCCGTGCCCTTTTTTAGTTAGTTCATTTGTATTCCTTTTTTTTATGTTATTGTACTTAAAACGAACTTACTCTAACGCATCATTAATTAAATTTATTTATTTTTTTATTTTTTTACATTTTTTTTTATTTATTTATTTATTTATTTTTTTTGTTTATATTATTTTAATATTTTCAATAGTTTTTCGAATTCGTTTTGAAACATAGAAAGCTATATGTCGGTGGAGATAGCACAAAACCTTCAACAAATGCGCGTGTCTAGACACTGCAAGTACACTGTATTCCGATGTTATAAAATGGTATATATAAATATTTGACATTAAAATCTCTCGACCGCAGTTTTGCTACGCGACCGCAAATGGGGTCGCCACCTATTTTCAAATTCAAATTCAAATTCAAATAAGTCTTTATTCAAATTGGCCTATTACAAGCACTTTTGAATCGTCAAATTAAAATTAAATTGAAGCTACAACTGGTTCGGAAAGGTGCTCTAACCGAGAAGAACCAGCAAGAAACTCGGCGGTCACTCTTTTAAAAAATAAATATTACAGTTTTGTATTAACTATTGTTGACAAAAATAGATTATAATATCGTCTAGTACATAGCTGGTCGCAATTTAGTTCCAAGCTTTCTTTTCATTGACATAGTCTTCAACATTATAGTTAGTTTATTAATGAGAGTCTCTTTAATTGCTTTTTTGAACTTGTGTAAAGGCAAGTCCAAAATTGATTGAGGAATTTTATTATAAAAAAGTATACCGAAGCCCACAAACGATCTACGTACTTTCTGAAGCCTTAGCCTTAGCCTTAGTTTAAGAAGCCATGATATAAAAGAATTAGCGCCAGAGTTGACGAATAATAGGACGGAATGGAAGGGAAACAATTTCATGTGGCGCTAAACTTCTTCATTAGGCAAAGCTATGCTTTTGTAATCAGGTTCACAATATATCTAAAAATAAAATACATCAAGAAAAACAAATTGAGTTTATTGTGTTTTACTAAAGTACTAGCAAGTTTCTGGACCATAAGAGATAATGATTACACCACTGCTAAGGATCCAAAAAATGATATACCTATTTACACATTATTTTACTTATTTCTCGTCTTGGAGATAATTGATTTTAAAAGCTTCAAATATCCACTTCAAATATCCACGCCTGCGCCGACTTTTGATTTTTCTCAGCAAACAGCGGTATCATCATGTCGTTAGTGTCAAGGTACAAAAGGTTCAAAGCCTAAATGGGCCTAAATGTTACAGAAACTCCACATACATCAAAAAATTCTTAAATTTTTTTCTGTTTAAATATCACTATAAATATTATAAACTTTCAATGGAAATATGTTAGAAAACTTATTTAATAATGATATTTATAATGGTATTAAAGTAGTTAATGCCTTAAACGGAACGTATCATTGTCAACTTATTACCTTTTTAATTGCCTAAACAGCGCTGGATTCTAGCGTTTTAGTATGTCAATTATTAGTCATCTAGTACATTTACATGTACATTTAGTACATGTTGCTATAGACTAGTAACTAAAATATATGAACGTGTTTTCTCGAAATGTTTGTTTTTCTGAAGACAAAAAATGAATGATCAGCTTTTACTTCAATGAAGATAGCTTATTCTTATATTTTTATCACCAATACTATCGTTTTTATTATATTCTTATGGTATTTAGCATGTACTTGTAGTTGTCCATAACCTCAGGTTATAACTTTTATTTTATAGTTCCCCCAAAGAAATTAAATAAAATAATAATTGATCCTAAGATAACAAATATTTTTCTATCCTACAATACAAAAATTAATACTGTAACATCTGGGCCCAAAGATGTATGAAATTCTGGCACTCTCCTTTATAAAGTTAAATTTCCAGATTGTCCGGGGATTTGAACCCACTACACATCGACCCCAACGTAGCTTCAGCCGGTGGACATCCTAAGCCAATTCTTCACGGATTGGCGTCCTTAGGATTTTCAGCCAGACATGTGCTTGTCAAGTAAGTTCGAGATCATGAAAATTTATTATATAATTCATCATCATCCTCGTGCCCTTATCCCACTCTAAATGGGGTCGGCACAACATGTTACAAACATGTTGTCACTTGATTTGACTACGTATTTTACGACCGACCGCCTGTCTGGCTTCAACTTACCTTAGTCGTATTTTACGACCCCTCGGTAAGAAAGAGGGTGGTCTGCACTAATCAACCGGATACCACATGGTGGGTCAACTTACGTTAGTTGCCTTTTACGACACCTCGGTAAGAAATGAGGGTGATCTATTCTACTCAACCGGATAGCACACGGCGGGTCAACTTACCTTAGTCGCCTTTTACGACACCTCGGTAAGAAATGAGGGTGATCTATTCTACTCAGCCGTATACCACATGGTGGGTCAACTTACGTTAGTTGCCTTTTACGACACCTCGGTAAGAAATGAGGGTGATCTATTCTACTCAACCGGATAGCACACGGCGGGTCAACTTACCTTAGTCGTCTTTTACGACACCTCGGTAAGAAATGAGGGCGATCTATTCTACTCAGCCGTATACCACACGGCGGGTCAACTTACCGTAGTCGCCTTTTACGACACCTCGGTAAGAAATGAGGGTGATCTATTCTACTCAGCCGTATACCACACGGCGGGTCTACTTACCTTAGTCGCCTTTTACGACACCTCGGTAAGAAATGAGGGCGATCTATTCTACTCAGCCGTATACCACACGGCGGGTCAACTTACCGTAGTCGCCTTTTACGACACCTCGGTAAGAAATGAGGGTGATTTATTCTACTCAGCCGTATACCACACGGCGGGTCAACTTACCGTAGTCGCCTTTTACGACACCTCGGTAAGAAATGAGGGCGATCTATTCTACTCAGCCGTATACCACACGGCGGGTCAACTTACCGTAGTCGCCTTTTACGACACCTCGGTAAGAAATGAGGGTGATTTATTCTACTCAGCCGTATACCACACGGCGGGTCAACTTACCGTAGTCGCCTTTTACGACACCTCGGTAAGAAATGAGGGCGATCTATTCTACTCAGCCGTATACCACACGGCGGGTCAACTTACCGTAGTCGCCTTTTACGACACCTCGGTAAGAAATGAGGGTGATCTATTCTACTCAGCCGTATACCACACGGCGGGTCTACTTACCGTAGTCGCCTTTTACGACACCTCGGTAAGAAATGAGGGCGATCTATTCTACTCAGCCGTATACCACACGGCGGGTCAACTTACCGTAGTCGCCTTTTACGACACCTCGGTAAGAAATGAGGGCGATCTATTCTACTCAGCCGTATACCACACGGCGGGTCTACTTACCTTAGTCGCCTTTTACGACACCTCGGTAAGAAATGAGGTCGATCTATTCTACTCAACCGGATAGCACACGGCGGGTCAACTTACCTTAGTCGTCTTTTACGACACCTCGGTAAGAAATGAGGGCGATCTATTCTACTCAGCCGTATACCACACGGCGGGTCAACTTACCGTAGTCGCCTTTTACGACACCTCGGTAAGAAATGAGGGTGATCTATTCTACTCAGCCGTATACCACACGGCGGGTCTACTTACCTTAGTCGCCTTTTACGACACCTCGGTAAGAAATGAGGGCGATCTATTCTACTCAGCCGTATACCACACGGCGGGTCAACTTACCGTAGTCGCCTTTTACGACACCTCGGTAAGAAATGAGGGTGATTTATTCTACTCAGCCGTATACCACACGGCGGGTCAACTTACCGTAGTCGCCTTTTACGACACCTCGGTAAGAAATGAGGGCGATCTATTCTACTCAGCCGTATACCACACGGCGGGTCAACTTACCGTAGTCGCCTTTTACGACCCCTCGGTAAGAAAGAGGGTGGTCTGCACTAATCAACCGGATACCACATGGTGGGTCAACTTACGTTAGTTGCCTTTTACGACACCTCGGTAAGAAATAAGAGCGATCTATTCTACTCAGCCGTATACCACACGGCGGGTCAACTTACCGTAGTCGCCTTTTACGACACCTCGGTAAGAAATAAGGGTGATCTATTCTACTCAGCCGTATACCACACGGCGGGTCAACTTACCTTAGTCGCCTTTTACGACACCTCGGTAAGAAATGAGGGCGATCTATTCTACTCAGCCGTATACCACACGGCGGGTCAACTTACCGTAGACGCCTTTTACGACACCTCGGTAAGAAATGGGTGGTCTATTCTACTCAGCCGGATACCATACGGCATAATTTCGATAGTAAATTACAATTAACTCAATAAAAAATATATATATCGACTGTGAACTGGCAAAGTGTCCTATCTTATTTTTGTCAACTTTTCAGGAAAAAGAAATAACGTGATTACTAATACATCTGCAATAATTTTTATGTAATAAAAATACTGTTGACTTTAAGTATGTTTATTTATTTACAAATTTTCTAGTAGATAATATATGTTGACACGGTAAATGATGAAGTAAGTACCCAATGCCGTTAAAAAGTTATTTGGTTTTAAATTGACATAGGACATATTGCCGGTTCACAGTCGATATATGTACATAGTTTACCAAAAACAATTAAACTGCACACATATTAATGCTTCCATTTCATTTAACAGATACGGAGGTAACAATGCGACCAACTTTAAGGCGTTAAAGGCTCGTTTCGTGAAGCCCGTGCTTCCAGGACAGACCTTGGTGACTGAAATGTGGTTGGAGGGGAAACGGGTTCACTTCCAGACCAAGGTCAAGGAGACTGGCAATGTTGTTATCGCTGGTAAAATATCACTTTGTTAAATATGTATATGACCTTGATAAATTTCGCATAGATTGTTATAGAAATTTTGAATACAGCAAAGTTTTTATATCATAATTAATATTAAGATTATATTCCTATTGGTTTGAAATGAGAGAAAAAATATTATTCTTTAAATAAAAACTCATCGCATAAATGTGTCATTCTGGTCATCCCTTTTAAAAAAAAACTTGCTATCCCTTGAACTCAAAATCATTTTGTCTTCACTACATCAGCATTTGTATTTGTAAACTAGCTGTACGCCCATGCGTTGCTGCGACTCAGCGGAGTCTAGAAATACAGACAAACATTTATATTTATATATTAGATTTCTTAACCTTTGAAATTCTAAATGTTACTCTTTGAATACCATATCAGTTACTTTACGACTGGCGCAGTTGGCAGTGACCCTAGCTTCAGCTCCGCGGGTCGCGTGTTTAATCCCCGCTGAGGGCTAACATTTTCTAGAAACAATTTGTTGCTTCTTTGAGTATTAATGTTGAGAGACAGGCTATACTCACGTGTTATTTTATCAGATGAGCCCGACTAGTTTCAAGCCCATACGGGGCTCTTATTCATGAGCTCTTTACGCGGCGTTATCGCGGTGGGATCATCCGATAAAATAAGACGTGAGTATAGCCGGTCTCTCAACATTAATAATGAATACCACTCACGATAGTTTAAATTCTTCGAGTATATTTGTATTTAAGTATTTATTTAGAATTTTATGTTTATATTTACCAGTATTATGTATATACGTATATACAAGTATTAAGTTAATTACTTTGGGGACGGACGACCGTGTGTGTAAGTGTCCCATATATTTATTTATAATGATTTCAATTCAATCAAGATTTGTTCTCTTACAGGTGCTTATGTGGACTTGAAGAATGTTGTAAAAGATGGTGGTTCCCCTGCCGCTAGCGCACAATCCGCGCCATCGTCTGGCGCCTTGAAGAGTGACTCTCTATTTGGTATGATAGCAGACGGTGTCAAGGCGAACCCCGACAAAGCTAAGGCCGTTGGAGCTGTGTATCTTTACAATATCACTGAAAATGGGAAGACCATTAAACAATGGAGTTAGTATTATATTTTCTAATTAAATTCCATATTAACTCACCATAATGTTACACAACATGTTACCAACATGTTGTCACATGATTTGGCTGCGTATTTTACGACCGGCCGCCTGCCTGACGTCAACTTACCTTAGTCGTATTTTACGACTCCTCGGTAAGAAATGAGGGTAGTCTATTATACTCAATCAGATAACATATGGGGGGTCGACTTACCTTAGTCGCCTTTTACGACACCTCGGTAAGAAATAAGGGTGGTCTATCTATATTGATTGGCCCGTTGGCGCAGTGGGTAGAGACCCTGCTTCAGCTCCGCGGGTCGCGGGTTCGATTCCCGCCGAGGGCCAACATTTTCTACAAACAAATTGTTGGTTCTTCGAGCCTGGGTGTATATTTGTATTTAAGTATATCTACCAGTTGACCGTCACTGTCACAAGTATTAAGTTACTTACTTTGGGGACGGACGACCGTGTGTGTAAGTGTCCCATATATTTATATTTATTTATTTTATCATACTCATACCAAACCAAACAAAAAAAGAGTGTAGACACTATATTGGCAAGCGCAACCCCCATATCGCTTTCCATCAGAAGAAATCGTAGCCTTCTAAACTCATTATAAAACAAAGTCCTAATAATATCCTATAATAATAAACTAAGCCTAATAAAAGTATAGCTAATTAGTACTAAAGAAATTAATTTTGCTTCATGTACACTATTTAGGACTGGTCCGTTGGCGCAGTGGGTAGTGACCCTGCCTTCAGCTCGGCGGGTCGCGGGTTCGATTCCCGCCGAGAGCCAACATTTTCTACAATTTTTTTTTTGATTTTTTTGATTTTTCGACCCTTTGGTGTATATTTGTATTTAAAATTATATATGTAGTATATATACCCGTTCCGTCATAACACAAGTATTAAGTTACTTTGTGGACGGACGACCGTGTGTGTAAGTGTCCCATATATTTATTTATTTAGGTGGACTATATAGGAGTTTGTTTAAGTTTAGTAACATCAATATATTGGAGTAATGTGAGACCAAATGGAAATAATACAGGAATATAACTTTCATTTTATAAAACGTTTTTTATATTGTTTTTCATAAAAACCTCCAACTGACACTGAAGAACACAAAAGATTTCAAGAGTACAAAAATTTCCTTGATTCATTTTTATTATATACATTAAATATACATGTTATAATTTTTTACAGCTCTAGATTTAAAGTCTGAATTAACAGTATACCAAGGAGAACCGAAAACGGGTAAAGCAGACACAACCCTGACTGTGTCAGACGAAGATCTGGTGGAAATTGCAGCAGGTACACTCAGTCCACAAGTTGCTTACTTGAAAGGGAAACTAAAGATTGCTGGCAATATTATGTTAGCTCAGAAGCTGGGTCCCCTCCTCAAGGCTGGCGCTAAACTTTAACATCATCAACATGGGTTATTGTAATTTAAACCATTTTTTTTCATTACTTACTTTTATTCACTGAACAAATTTAAAAATATGTATATAGATATTTATTTATGAATTGGTCGAAGAAAACATATTAGATAATATTGTTTATAATTGCTGTTTATGTTATTTCTAATAGCGCAGGTACACTGTCTTCATTCCTAATTCTTATATATCACAGGCTTGTATTAAAGTGACCTAATTCAAAAAAGTTGTTTTTAAGAAATTGCATTATAGCGTAGCGCTTACAAAACTCGAGAATATCAAATAGACTCATAACTAGGAAGAGGAAGAAAACAACAGTTTTATTTAATAGATCCAAGCTTGATGTCATAGCATTGAAGTAAGTATGATGTGAGTAGTACAATGTTTCTTACTCAAAACAGCTTAATTTTGAATTAGGTCAATTTAATACTAAGCGTGCGATATGTTATTGTCATCTAATAAAATATGTTTCGTTGAACAGTTAATATTAATTATTAATATTGTATAGCATAGCTGATCTATGATTTATATATTATAATTAATATACACATATGTAAAATCAAAACTTTTCTATTGCAAATGGGTTGTATAAATACAGTGTAAAAAGGTTCTATTATAAGTTGGGAATCACTAAAGGATGATACTCAGTGATGATATTTTTATAATTTTACTAATTCTATACAATTTAATAATAAAAACCTGGTCTTTATGTATTCAATAATTCAACTTATAATTCATGAGTACTAAGAACAAAGAAAACACTAATAATTTATAATTTTTATGTTATGCTATTTACATAACCCCGGTCTCTCAAGAGGTTACCCTCGGACGAGGTTCCCCTAAATTAGTAAGAGCTTCTGCGCTCTACTCTCCGCATTTCGCCACATCGGCTATGCTTCTTCACTCGCCCGTTCCGCCCGGTGACGTTAAGCCGTTAAGGGCTAACAGTATATGGACAGTTTGAAAAAAAAAACTACATAAATGTGACAGTTACTAAATGCATGAGTAATAATTAATGTAAGACATAATGTTGATAAAGAGATAATGTTGGTAATTCTATTATATTTTTATAATTGTTATTCATTACACTGGATTATGGATGGTGATGGAAAATAAATCACATTTTATAGATTACTGTCTTTTATTGCATCAAAGTTGTACATATATGTGTTTTGCTCTTATAATTACTACTACTACTGTTATGTGAGTTATAATAGCTGGAGAACATTAAGTGGTGACAAAATTAAAATAAAAGTTTATTTTAGATTCTGAAGTGTAATAATGTGATTTTACATATGGTAACACCAACAATAAACAATTTGCTGAAATTTATAGCTTATCACATAGGCAAAAATCCTACACAATTTTTTTATGATAGCCTATTTACCTACCCTACCCAGCCAGTTTTTCAATTAAATCTAAAGAAATTTCATTTTTTTAAGTTCATAATTACCTTTAATACACATTAAGCAAGTGGTTGTATATAATAAATACAAATGTGTCAAATGGTTATCATCTTTTAATCAATTTGCAGATAACCCTCAGTATAAATGATTACTTAAAATCACATGCAAATCTTGTTCTCATTGTGAGATTATTGAAAACAGACAGAAAGTATGTATGGCACTTTGTTTCATATTATGTAAAGATTATAAGACTTCAAGGATATTAATTTATTTCTGCAATTTATCATTTGAATAACTACTAGTTATGCTTACATTGCTAATGACTCATTTGAAATATAAAAAATTATTTATTCTGTTTAAACCATTTCCGGTAATAACTTTCCTTCTAACACTAGGTTAGCTTCCTTTACTTCACTTTCCCAAGCTTCTTTCATTTGGGGCTGTGCACTTAAATCTACTATTTTAGTTGCTTGAACTTCTGGCAATCCTTTTGTTTTCACTGCTTTTCCTATGATACAGCAGTATGCACCTAAGAAATAGTTTTAATGGTAATTATTTATTAATTATTGAAATATATTACTTATATAGTAAAGTAATGGTCTGTTAGAATCCCACTGCTGGGCATAGGCCTGCTCTCTACATTTTAGGAGAGAAGGATTGGAGTTAAGACCCACCACACTGCTCCAATATGGATAGGTAGGTTGCACATATCCCCAGAATCCTCTTAATTTATTTATAAATAATCAAATATTTTCACAAGGCTTTTCTTTATCTGAAAGTGTATTAATAAAAATAAATTGCAATTGAGTTTTGACCGGAAAACTCATTAGTGCCTGCCCAGGGTTTGAACTCATGACCCCCTTGAGTCGCACAGGGACTCACCACTGGGCACACTGTGTTTACAGCTTAACATCTTAATAAAAAAAATTAATTTAGCAAGCCAAGTCAGGTTAAGCTAGTAATGTCTATATACTATTATCATACCACATTATTATGTATTAAATATTTCCAAATTCCTTATTCAGTAGACCCTAAAGCATTTTGTACTGCAGTTTAAAATTACAAATCACTTTTACATCAATACCTACTTTGCCTTTTTAACTTAATTTGCAAATATATTGTATTTTAAATTAGTTTGATAAATGATAGCCTATCAGTCTGAGTTTGAAATCCTTACTAAAAAGTGTCAGATAAGAGATTTCCAGAATTTACAGTGCAGTTTATTAAGGAAACCTATTAAGGAAAACTTCTAACATATATTTATCCACCTTTCAGCATGGTAGGTTTAAGCTCAGTATTATCAATCTGTCCATTACTTCAGAGAAAGAGCCTTGTCCCTTTCCCTTGAGATAAGTTATCTAGAAGCTGGTTGATGCTATAAACACAGTTATAAACAAATAGTACCTTTATATAAAGGTTTCTTACTGAGTCCACCTACAGCTGAATCACATTTAACTACCTTTACTCTTCCAAATGTGTCGGAAACAATCATTATGTCAGTGCCAACAGTTTGTTCAATCGTTCCTTGTATCCAAACTTCTAAAGGTATTGGTTTATCAATAATATCTCTAATTAAATATTTTTTTGGACACAGTTCCATATTTGGAATTTAAGTGTGGATTAGAACATGAATTATGGACGGGAATTATTTAATAAATATGTAGTAGTATTCCTTTGTATAACAAAAATAATTGAAAATTATTTCGTTTAACATCACAAACGCAACTGCAATTTCAAAACATCAAAACGAAAAACAGTCAAAACACCAGTCGAAGCAGTTGTCTATGATCTTAAGTACTATAGACTATAGAGTAAAGCCGTAAGCAAACCGTATGATTCGGTACTAAGTAACGGGTGCGCTATCTAGTAACTGAGTACCGAATCGTTAGTCACGAATGCTATTCGTTACTAGTTACTCACATCTTTCGTATCGGTACGTAGTAACTACATAATACGATACCTAATCTATGAATGTGTGCTGTCGGTGAATTTAAATGAACCTTACGAAGAACAATGTTTGTTTTTTTATTGTTGTTTATTATGCCCCTTAAAATAAATATTTTTAAATTATTTGAAATCTCCTTTAAAATATTTTTTTAATCATATTTTATGTTAAATTTCATTCTAAGCGAATAATATCTATTTTATTCTCACAGTTAGAATAATAAATCCATTTCAAAATCCAGTAGATTCCGGTTACAATTTACTTGTGCTTTTAATTATTCTACAATTCTTTATCAAATCAAGATTTTGTAAAAAAAAAAAAATCGCCTTACGCAATCTGGTATGCAAGTAAGTAATATGTCGCGCCGATATCATACCGTACGGGAATCCGACTCGAGACGTTACTTTAATGCTATGGTATCAAAAGTAACGAATAAATTACCTATACGATAGTAACGAGTACTACTTGTTGTAGTAACGAACACGTACGGGTACGCTTTTTGTCGTTACTCTTACACCTCTACTATAGAGTACTAAACAAAACTGAAATAAGTAAGGGAGAAAGGGGAGGGACGAGCAGCGGGAGACTAGCTTACTGTCGCCTATAATTTTTTTGGCGCGTCGATCCACAGAGTCAAGAGCTTCAATTCGGTATTTAGCCAATCCCAAAGGACCCATCCCAAAGATGACTGCAGTACTCTATGCAAGAACAGACTTGTGCTTTATATAAAGTCAAGACTTGTTCAGGCGTGAAGTACTGTTTCACTTTGTTAAGGATACCAAGTTTTTTAGCGGCAGTTTTTCTTTTCTCTCGATGGATTCTGGAAATTACCAGGAGCTACTAAACATCTCATGTAGTATATAGGCTATTCCCCGCACATAGTCTTCACCCAGGCCACTTGGTCGTCCGGTCCAACCTCAGCTACACCAGCCCGTCGCTATGGATACCGCTGGACCTTTCTTCTTGCGATAGAAGTTCACTGGGTCGATGAATGATGAGCATTCCGCGTAATACATTCTGCGAAAATTTCTGCGAAAAAATTAATAATGAAGGGCGACTAAATGAAATAGTAATGAACTTTTATCATTTAGCTTTTAAGCGCAACTTCGTTCGCGTGGACTGCAGTCTTATTATTTGAGTAAACCATAACACATATTAATTATGGTTAAAGTGGGTGAATCTTAAAAGCTAGACATATGCTGACGCGGGCTTTTATTAAGAACTTCTAGACGGAAACAGTTTTGTAATACATGGTTTTTTAATACTTTCACCGTTTACTTAGCGCATGCAAGGACAGCTTTAAATTATACCGTTTTCGCAATATTTTTTATTGCTGCACCTCTCCTATTCATCTTAGCGTGATGGTATATAGCCTATAACCTTCCTCGATAAATGGACTATCTTACACTCAAATAATTTTTCAAATCGGTCTAGTAGTTCCTAAGATTAGCGCGTTTAAACAATCAATCAAACAAACAAACTCTTCAGCTTTATATATTAGTATAGATTATGGAACTCCTCAAAATAGCCGCCACTTCTAAAAACACATATCTTATTGATTTGTCGATTGCTTATAGTTCAATTTCCTTAGGGTAAAACTGTAACTGCCATCGGAACTAACAATGAAGTATAAAGTTAAAAAAAATATTATTAAAATCACCTACACTTCCGAAAAATGTTAAACGATTTTTAAGCATAGGTACGTGTGATTGCTCATTGTCATCAAAAAGGAGTATATAATAAATATTTTTTTACTATTGGTTTTCTAAGCGTTTGCGGGGTATTCTAAAATTTGGACTAGGATTTGGACGTGACCCAGAATAAAAATTTATTGACAATAAAACTTAATGTAAAATAACATGTATGGACGTAATATGAAAAGTCTAATAAATGATTTTCCAGCGGTTTTTCAATTTTATGATTATTTCTCTTTGTCTTTTAACACTAAGTCTACCGGTCACTAGGTGCAAGGTCACTATTACACTCAATGACATGGGCGTAATTAACATTGTGTACATTATTACATTATAAGTCAACATCATAAGAAAAATCTCTATAGGGTTCCATCTATCTCTTACGTATTGTTTGTCAAAATTTTATATATAGAATTAGACGTTATTTTGCGTCGATCTATATTACAAAAATAACAATAATATTAATTTGCCATAATCCCCTATATAGGACGATTTATCGCGGATAAGCAAGGAAAATAATTTGATTAAAGTATATATTTGTTAGTCTACGTTGTCTATCTCCTAATGACGCTTGGGTTACGGGGCGAAAATTGTGGTAGTGAATGTGTGCATTGCTTGTTTAAAGTGGTGGTGGTGAAGTTTTGCAATGCATGCGTTTTCACGATCCTGCATATGTCAGGTATGAAAACGGATAGTACAAATATTTCCTTGTATCGCGGATTATACTAATAATATTAATATTACTTTTGTTATATAGATATAAGCAAAGTAACGTCTAATTGTATAAAATACTTAATCTTTTTTAAGAATTGTCTGTAATTATACATCTATATCTACCTACTGTAAGCTGTGATAGCCTAGTGGTGAGACCGTGCGACTCTCTAGAGACGACATAGGTTCAAACCCCGGGCAGGCACCAATGAGTTTTTCTATTAAAAACTTATGTGTCTAATTGATAATTGCAATTTATCACACGCTTTTCGGTGAAGGAAAACATCGTGAGGAAACCTGCATATCTCTAGAGAATTCTAGGGATATGTGTAACCTACCAATCCGCATTGGAGCAGCGTGGTAGGTCTTAGCTCCAATCCTTCTCTCCAAAAACGGAGAGAGGAGGCCTTAGCCCAGCAGTGGGCATAGTAACAGGCTGTTACTTTACTTTACTTTACTTTTATCTACCTACTAGAATATCTATTATTATATATGATACTATACATATATTAAATTCATAAACAAAATAAAATTTACTTTTAAATATTTGCTTTCATTCACATAGATAATAATCGATTATATGAACTAATTAATAACGGATTATTTATAACACAAGTGGATTCAGAACTTTGAAATAAACTATACATGAATAACACGCAATCCGGTGTTTATGAACCGATGCCGTGAGCATGAAATCACTCCAATATTCCAGCTCCCGTCGTAACAACTCAATCAACGCAATTTTAAAATAAACCGTTTTTTATACAGTACACAAACGACGGCCGCATCGAACAAAAAATATGCCCCGGCGAAGGTCTCAATAATGACTTTCTCGAGAACTTGTTACACATAAACAACTCACGGACTATAGGACAGTGTTTAGAGAAGCGAATTTGAACTTTACGAGTCCCTAAGCTTTTATGAATAGATATATGAATAAGCAAGGCAATTGTAATTCTATAATGTACGTTTATAAGGACTTGTAACATAAATTACGATACGTAAATAGAACTTTCAATTTCCTTAGTTTTACAAAGAAAAATATAACACTAAAATGAAGTATATTAGTGCATTTAATACGAAACAAAATCAATATCAATCAATATAATATAACAGAACTAATTAACTAACTAACACATTAGCTTTGCATGCATTCACTTAACCCGTGCGGATTATAGCAAAGTAGTTAGTTCCGTTATATTGCTTGTAATATGGAATTCCGCAAAGTAACGCCTGCTTCTATAAATCAATCAATATAATATTTTAAATATTAGGTAGGGTGAAGGAGTCAAATTTTTTTAACATTTTAAGTTTTAATATTAGATTTTTGAAGTACTATTTATTCCCTATTTATCAGACAGGACTACAGCTGGGTGAATGGGCTCAGCAAGTATTTTTAATTTTTTGTTTTATTATGTGATAACTCGTTTTTATTACGTTTGCAAAATTTAATATACCTCAGGTACATATTCCTTTATTTTTCTGTAAATCTATATGGGTATCGAACCTGTGCTTCAAGGGTATAATGAATTCATTCAGGCTTAACAAACATCGCAAATTGGAAATGGTAATATGCGGAAGACACTAAACAGAGAGATATGTGAAACCTACCAATCCGCATTGGAGCAGCGCGGTAGGTCTTAGCTCCAACCCTTCTCTCCAGAAACGGAGAGAGGAGGCCTATGCCCAGCAGTGGGATGTAACAGGCTGCTACTTTACTAAACAGAACTATTTATGATTTAAAAACATACTTATCTATTCTTATACTTACCTCGGAACAAATTTATTGTTATTCCAGATTAACTTAAAATGTGTCCCATTACAATTTTAAATATTCATTCTTATTCACATTTATATTCGATCAATTCAAAAATCATACAACACAATCTCGATTAGAGACCGGTTAGGCTAATAAAATAAAACTAAATAAGAAACGGGACAACTCTATTCCGTGTAGAGCTTATCCCGAAAGAGGCAAGAGGGGAATCGAGCTGTCATCTGCGCGCGGTGCAAAGCAAGCGTGCACAGCTCAATCTGAAACGCGCGCGCGGGCCTTGTGAACGTATTTCCAACAAACCGCGACAAAACATCGATATAACGAAACATTTTATTCAAACAAATTAACAGAAACAAAATGAAATTCATCTAATAATAGTATCAAAATTTATTTCGCAATCGCACTTGTGATGTTTAGTTTGTGACCGGAACAGTGATATTTTTGTAGGATCGTAAAGTTTTTGTTAAACTTTCCACCGAACGCGAGCCATGTGACTTGGGAGGAGTACTGAAGTAAAAGTACGTGCATTTATCTTAATTTAACTTTGACGTGTAATTATTTATATAAATAGATCAGGGGTAACGTTCGTGATTACCAGATCATGACTTTTTCGCTGGCTACTGACTATATATTGATTAATTACAAATTAAGTCCTGAATTATATCAAAATTATATATAAATACAACTAAACGTTAATAACTTTACCAACTGTATTCCAATATTTTTTAGAATTTATAAATATAATTTACGATGTATAGATGAAGTAATGGCCTGTGATCATCATCATCCTATTGATATGTAAAGATATTCTTCATTTGAAGACAACCATTGGAGCTTTAGACTCTTTTAAAAGCATTATACACTTAAGACCAAGCTGTTCTAATGTGGATTGATAGTTTACCAGTATAGAAATAAGTAATAAGAAAGTGTATCTGTCTGTCTGTTACGCTATTACAACTGCGTCGTTACCTTCAGCTCCGCGGGCCGTGGGTTCGATTTCCGCCGAGGCTCAACATTTTCTAATCAATGTGTTAGTTCTCAGAGTTTGGATTTATAAGTTTATTTAAGTATGTATCTAAAAATATATAAGTATATATGTATTAACCAGTTGTATGTCGCCCATAACACTAGCATTAAGTTTCTTACTTTGGCGACCGTGTGTGTAAGTGTCCCATATATTTATTTACTTATTTATTCCGCTATTAATATTACTCTATATTGACGAAATTTGGTATTAGAAGTTTGATAAAAGAAGTTATATGTTTATTGACGAAGTTTGGTAATAGAAGTTTATATATTAGTCTAACGTATTAGTTAAACGCATAAGTAAAGTTTAAGAAATCCGAGAAAGAAAGGGAAATAACACATATACGATAATATTGAACACTATAGAATATATTCGATGCTTCGTGTACACATACATGATAAACACAGTAAATATTGAACTGTGCGTTGTAAAATAGTAACTAAGTTAATTAAAATTATGGTTTAAAATTTTAGTTATAGTGGCTCCACATAGATAGTGATATATACTGTCGTAGATTTTTATATAAAACTATTAAAGACAAAAATCCTTTGGTACATCATCGTCATGTAACTCCAACCGTTTAAGCAGCGTACGCAAAGATAACTCTCAGATCCCAGATTTTTTCCGACTTTATTGACATGTATACTACATAAAATCGTTAAAATTGTACCCTATAGGTTATTCCGATGTATAACCTATATTACTGAAAAGTTTCATCCATATACTTCCAATAGTTTTCGTAAAAGAGTAAAAAAACATTCATACTGACTGTAGCAGGATGGAAAGTAGGAAGTATGATTAATATAGATAAAACTCATCATTTTTTTTTTCTTGTGAAATAAATTCTACTATGCGCTCAAACAAAAGATATATACAACCTTGTGTTGAAGCTTTGTAAGGATTGGACCAAAAAATAAGATACCTGGAAAAATTCTTAGAATAATTTTAATAAAGTTTCTGCATAACGGTAGCGTTCTATTTTCGACCCGTCTCGCTTGCCGGAATTAGCCGTAAAGTATCATTAATGGATTCCGTTCGTCTATGGAAGACAGTTCCATCCCAAATTCGTTTCATGCGACTATGTTTAACATAGAGTTATTATACTAGAGTACGGAGTCAGCCTCAAATGTGCCCATCGAAAATATAGAAGAAGAAATAGTGATGTGGATTCTAGTAGAAAAAAACGATTATTCTCTCTCCAACATTCAACAAACACTGACTTGAATCGAAAAAATCGATTTTTGTGACTATTTGAAAATTTGATTTTTTATTATAACTAATTACTAATAAAAAAGACTAATTAATGTCCACTAGTACGAAAAAAAAACTTCGCTATTTAAAATAAAATTTGCTGTGTGAGAAATTCGATTAAAACCTGTAGTTTGGTTTCAACGAACAACCTTGTCTTTAAAAAAAGGGTTTTCAATATATTTGATTAAAAAAACCGATTTATTATGTTTAGATAATTGATTATTAAAAATCGATTATAATAACAAAATAACCGATTAATATAAAATCCGATTATTTTTCACATCCCTAGGAAGTAAGAGATGTTTATATTCAGTGTATAGAAAGCGGCTATACTCACGCACTTAATCAATCTGGTTAGCCCTACTAGTTTCGAGCCCTTCCGGGGCAATTATTCATGAGCTCTTAACACGACGTTATCGCGGCGGGAAAAAGACATATTTCTCTCTTTTTTTTATGTGTGATTAGACAAAGACGAGTATAGGAGTTTCATCTTCCCTCCCTTATTATTGGTTGAGACGCTCTCACTTAAAGGGATGCCTATGACTAGCCTACTGTGGAATAATAACTCTGTGGTTAGTCCTCACTAAACATCATGCCACATATAAGAAATACATAACACATACTCGATGCCTTAATGAAAAACTGCGTCGCAGTAACGTAATGTAAATAATCTTCACGTGTACTTTGTAAAGGATTAAAATAGTCTTGCTTGATATTATATTATACTTACGATTTGTTCCAACTGGAATTGATGTCCCAATACCAATTATTTGGTACACCATCTAATTTTAAAGGTTAATAATTGCATTTATTCATATTTAGTCAACATAACAATTACATATGTCACATTGAGATTAAAATTAATATTATAATTATGTCCGTATAAGATTAGATTTACATTGAAAAATAAATAAAATTATTGCATTATTGTGAAACAAATTACAATTCTTACAATAAATTCTTATTATTCACACTGGGCAGAAAATCCTCGACTATTACATATATATTTTTTTAATTTTTAAAAGACTGGAACCATGGGAACGTCGATGTCTCTAAACGATGCTGAATCCGTCTTAAAATAATCATAAGTATTGCAGATCGAAGTAAAGAAGTCGTCGCTTGCATCCGCTTGCAGGATTCTATTAGAGGGATTTATCTCAGAAAATCTAGACTGTAATTTTAAACGTGATATTTAAATTATGAATAGCTCACAATAGAAATGGAGATGATGTACATTAGGTCTTATGCAAGCCTTATAAAGTGTCACTATGTTGCGAATTGTCAGTTACAGTTCTCAGTATAAGGGACGGCAGCTCCAATGTGGATTGGTAGATTAAGTATCCCCAGAATTCTCTAGATCTATGTAGGTTTCCTCACGATGTTTTCCTTCACCGAAAAGCCTGTGATAAATTGCAATTATCAATCAGACACAAAACTTTTAATAGAAGAACTCATAGGTGCCTCCTGGGTTTTAACCCATGATCGTCTCTAGAGATTCGCACGGTCTCAACGCTGGGCCACCACAGCTTTTTTTTAATAAACTTATTACTTTGTAAAAATCTATTTAAGAGCATGTCGTGCATTTACATACAACTAAAGTTGAAACAAAGTGACTGATCCTACGATAAGTCGATTTAATGTTTTAAATTACATATTAGCATTAAAATTATTTGTAGATAATATATTGGACCGATGGGATACTAACGAAGACTTATATATACCTCTTCGTTATTATTCAGTGTTAAAATTGTACAAAAATGTTATGTATTTAACCATATATGTAAACTTGTTGTATTGGCACATTTAAACGAGCGAGTGACAAAGTATTGTCCTCGATATTCTCGTGTCCTTAGCTGTAATGCAAGCGTGAGTTGAAATAATGAGATGGTCTATTAACTAGCTGACGTAAATTTAAAATGTATATGGACCTTACAAAGATATTCAACGATGTATTTAAATTTTAAACAAGTCAACTGCGACAGTTGCAAAGCGATATTTTCTGTAAACGGTCCACCTATTTCAAGTTAAGGACGCTAATTAGATGTCCTTAATATTTATATTCAGTTAACCCAGCATTTCCCCAGATGCAGGTTTCCCTCAAGATGCAGCCCTTCACCGAAAAGCGTGTGATAAATAGCAAACATCAAGTTTTAACAGAAAAATTGGTGACTGCCCGTGGTTTACCCATGAACCGTTGCCATGTATATTTAACTCATTAAAAACTATACCGTCATGTCCTATGACAACAAAGCATAATTTGCTTTTTTTGACTTACATTGCATAAAGCACAACACATTTGTATTAATTTATAATCCTTATAAAATCTCCATGCTTTATGTGAATATTTATTTTTAAGGCGTTACCTTAAATAAAACTTATGTTAATTTTGAACGTCACGCGCGTTAAACGTTAGGTATTTATTTGTCATTCGTTAGCACAAAACGGCGGACGCACGCACTAGCAATAAAGCAAGTACGCTTAGCCCGATTGATTTATTACGCCTTGTTGTCCATAATAAGTTGTAACTCCTTAACTACAAATAGTGACGTACAGTTAACGCTAGAAATAAACTACATTGTTATTATGCTGGTTAGATTTAAAAGGGTTTGAGGTCTGTGAAGGATGCCATGTTCTTACATTCAATTTACCGTAGTTCTTATATTCAATCAAACGACCTAATTGAAATTCTTAATTTAAAATTTAGTTCGTATTTATATTTAAAAATTTTTTTTTAATCAAGCATAATTTCTTTTATCTATGCTACTTAAAATAAGAATTCTTAATTTAAATATTAATTTAATATGTTCATACTTATAAGAACTTATTAAACAATATTCTTTTTTAATTAGAATTATTTTCTGCCATTTATCTAGTTATGAATAATTTATAATAAAACTTATTTAATATCAACTTTTTCTGATAGATATTTTTATAGTATGATCTGCACATAAAGTATTATTTAAAATATAATTTCTCTTTTATTTATCAGAATGTGCTGAAAATATGAAATTAAATTAAATTTAAAATATGATTGCAATATTAAAAAATTCTCTCAAATTGTTTTACGCGTATCTTTTTTATTTTGCTACTGTGGACCATTTTAATAAGGTTTTAGTATACCAAATATCTTACATAATTGTTTTTGTAAAAACTTCTTTTTTTAAGTTTTTATTTAACTTGCAATGTATGTATGTGAAGTTGGAATCTTGCAAGTTAAATTTGACCAATTTCCCAGTGTCCGATTGAGCTTGTATTTTACTTACTGGTTCAGTTTCGATGAAAATGCATGTTTATGATAAGAATGACCTGATGCTGCTCCCAGTATTGACTCCAGACAAAGGAACTCCACATCGGTTAACATGAAAATTTCTAAATTAATTTGTTAACAAATTTGTCAAACTTGACTTGTTATCTATCAGTTTACGACTCGTTACTATATGTATAATGTACACATTGATTCTTTTTTGGCTTTTTGAAATACATTTTGTAAGTATTGCATTTTTTCCGATTTTTTCAGATCTTCTTAAAGTCCTTAAATAATTTAGAGACCGCATTTTTATTATGTAGAATTAATTCCAATTCACAATTTGGCGCGACGACTTTATAGCGCAAAATTATGCAAATTTTCAAATTTTAAAAATTTGTTCGGTCGTTATGGAAATTAAACTCTTAAATATTAATATATGCAAACTATTAGGTAGTCATCACGCGTTTCTATTTATATTAGCAGTAGGAGGATACACACTTAAATTACCATACCGAAACTTTAATTTAGAGTTAAAACCTGGTTTAAATACACTTTGGTCGACTTATAACACTTAACATGTCTCTTCAGTGTACATGATCGAATCAGAAAAGAAGCGATTTGCAGTAATAAGAATAAGAGTCATTTACATAACAAATCGAACGTGGTAAAGCTAGCTAAATCAGAAAGAACTGACGAATGTTTGGACTATAAGTTCCGATAGATCACCAGTAAGCAATATTGGTAGACCCATAAACAGAAGTAAGACGTTGAGGCGTAGAAATCTCGTCAGGAGATCTATCTGTTCCATTAGCAGGCTATTGTACAAGAGCGTCGAAAATAAGAAAGGCAGGTTTATAAACAAATTTAAAAGTAGAATAAATATACTATTAATATAAGAAGTGTAAAGCTTTATGTACTGGTTTTAGTCCGTGACTTTAACTGCGTAATAATATAACTATTGCAATTAGCTCTTCAAATGTTTCATCCTTAAAATCACATTGATCTATTTCTCTGCTCAAACATGAAAGAAAGACAAAGCACTTTCGTGTTTGTTATATTATTATACAGTACCTGGGTGAAAGAGATTTTATTCGCTCGGTATTTTTTAGAAAATATTTAAAAAATTAAATATGAAAAATGATCCAGGATATACTCACTTCTCTAGACTGCCCGTTACCCAATTGAGCAATCATGACTTCATCAGTTTTTCAATGCCTGAAAACAGGGATAAAACGATCTAACTAACTAGATCGATTTATCGCTTCCGAAACCCCGTACATACTGAATTTTATGAAAATCGTTCAGCCGTTTCTGAAATTCAGACTATAGTATATGTACAAAAGAGATGTATATTCTTTATAAACTCTGAAACGGATGTACTCATTTTAATAAAAATTTCAGACAATTGTTAGATTGACCTAGCAGATAATTCTGTAAAGTTAGGTGCCGATCGGAGAGTTTTTTATTGAACTCAATCATAATTTTTGAAATGAGGTTTATACACATGGCCGGATCGCTAATATAAAATAAACCATAAGTTGCAAGTAAAAGTTTTACAAAGCAACGATTAGTTTTCATTCAGGATTGAAGGGGCATATAATGTCCCGTTCGTATGTAACTAACTATATACGCTTATGTTCTATTACGTACGGTATATATACGCTTATGGTCTATTTTATTTCTGTCGACGTAGGTACTAAGGAAATTGGATAAGTTGTAAGCGCACGACGCGTGTATAATCTATGTTTACTCAATTAACTGTGCATGTCTGTCCTCAACGGTATTAGATTACATGACGTGCCCTGTCTACGGAACTAGCCTGTTGTGAAGTGCTTTACTCATCTCAAAGGATGTTTACACAAGCTTTTATATTTGGTTTGATAACGTCACACGACATAGGCTATCGCGTGCGTGATATATGACTTTAATAAGGGGTTATTAATTGGATTTCTCGTATGTATAATTATTTAACGATGCTGTTTGTCAATTTGTTAGCAATGTATTCGTGATTCAAAACACATGTCGTAGTGACGAGATAATGATTTCGGAACGTGATATTTGATGTTTAATATTTAGTTGAAGACATTTCGCGATATCGGGTGCATAAGAGTTATTATGCTTAGATAAGGGAAACGAGAAGACAAGCAAATGAGAGTGTATCTTTCTGTCTCTTTTTTTATGTGTTATTCAACAAAGATAAGAGTTTCTTCTTCCCCTTATTATTTATTATCACTTACAGGCCTAATACTATACTAATAAAGTTAAATATTACAGGATTCATTTTCGGAAGCACTTTATTCTATTGAATATAATTTTATTTTCAAAAAAATATGAGTAAGTTGGCGTAATGACGGAAACATTTCCTCCATTAATGTATTATAATAGGCATAAAAATAAAACAAAACACACACAACATTTTATTTTTGCGTTATTATACTATAATAAAATATTTTTTTAGTAATCGCCGAGTCTCTTGCTAGTTCTTCTGGATTTGATTTGAATCAGTGGTACCTAGCTCACCAAAAACATTTGACGATTCAAATGTACTAAAAACATTTATTTTGTTATAACCCGCGATACAGTAAATAGAAAATATATATAGTGTTAAATGTATAGTGGACTATCCGTATTTTCATACCCGATACGTGCAGGATTCGTAAAAACACATGCACAAACCTCCACCACTTCCACCACAATACACAAGCACTACACACGTTCACTATCACAAACTCAACAATCGCGACTCCACGACAAAATCGAAAGCTTTGCGATTTTGTCGTGGTGTCTATCTCCTGATGATGCTTCGGTTGCGGGGCGAAACGATTGTTGAGTTTGTGTTTTTACGAATCCTGCACGTATCGGGTATGAAAATACGGATAGTCCACTATACATTTAGAACTATATATATTTTCTGTTTACTGTATCGCGGATTATAGGAAAATAATTTTATTATTACTTTTGTCTTATGGATCTCCGCAAAGTAACGCCTAATTCTATAAATTATTTAAAAACATTTGAGTAATTTAATACTTGAATGAAGAACATTTGGATTTTGAATTTGAATTTATATAAGGTGTCACTGATTATAAAGCACATTAAATAAACAGGAAAATGCAAGCACAGACGCATGACTGTAACCAAAACAGGATACGAAATATACCTACGCAATCAATTTTGGTAACACCCTCGATAAAGTGGGCAATAAACATAAGAACGAAAATAGCTTCTGGATTATAACGCCTCGTAAACTTTATTCGCATAAAAAAACAATTCTAAATTCGTTTTAATGATTAAGCTCTTAAATAAGTCTGATTATAAAAAAGTTCTAACAACTTGACTATCGAGGCTTGATCGTTACATTCAATTATAAAGAGTAAGAAAGTAACGCCCTGTTACTATCCCATCAAAGGACATCACATAGGCCTCCTCTATGCGTGATTGGAGAGAATGGAAGGAACTAAGATCCAGTACGCTGCTCGCATGCGTTATGATATGTTACACATATGTATCGCCAGAATTCTCTAGTGATATGGAGGTTTCCTGTTATTATGCCCACTGCTGGGCTAAGGCCTCCTCTCTCCGTTTTTGGAGAGAAGGATTGGAGCTAAGACCTACCACGCTGCTCCAATGCGGATTGGTAGGTTACACATATCCCTAGAGAATTCTCTAGAGATATGCAGGTTTCCTCACGATGTTTTCCTTCACCGAAAAGCGTGTGATAAATTGCAATTACCAATTAGACACATAAGTTTTTAATAGAAAAACTCATCGGTGCCTGCCCGGGGTTTGAACCTATGTCGTCTCTAGAGAGTCGCACGGTCTCACCACAAGGCTATCACAGCTTTTATGGAGGTTTCCTTACGAAGTTTTTTCTTCATCGAATAGAAATTCGTCATCATTATTTAAATCTTACTCCGCCGTGTGGTATCCAGCTGAGTAGAATAGACCTCCCTCATTTTTTACCGGGGTGTCGTAAAAGGCGACTGAGGTAGGTTGACCCACCTAGTGGTATGCGGTTGAGTAGAATTGACCACCCTCTTTCTTACCGAGGGGTCGTAAGATACTACTAAGGTAAGTTGACGCCAGGCAAGCGGCCGATCGTAAAATACGTAGCCGAATTTTGTGACAACATGTTTTCAACATGTTAGCCGACCCCACTTAAAGTGGGAAGAGGATGATGATGATGAATTATTTAAATCTTGTTACAGGATTATTTAAACCTTAAACAATTACTTTACTTCGTAATGTATAATCAAAAGAGGCATTAACTTTGCATTGCATTATTGGACAGATGGTGTACATTATTGCATCGTGCTAAAAAGAATAGGAAGGGCTCCAGAGATATTTATCGAGTCTTTAGAACAGAGGTCTATTAACTAGAAATCGTCGTTATATTTGCCATCGTTCGATAAGAGGTGGCATTTTTAGAAGATTAATTAATAATTATTCTTGAATACAAGTAAGCCAGCGTAGAGCAAAAAGTGATGTGGATGATTGAAGTCCATTATAAATTTCTCATTTATAGATTCTGATCTTAATGACGTATTGATTTTCGATTTATTGCGGATTATAGAAATATTATCTTTTACTTCGTTTGCGTGGACTGTACTCCGGGAATACTCAGTAAGTAGCGTCTGTCGCTCTCCAACTCTGCAAATATCTCAATCACAAAAATGAAATCGATCCTAGGGGGGTTAAATAGCAGTTCCTATTGCATTGATTCCGCTACTCGAACAGGACATTAAATTTGGTTTCCGTCATGGTTTTATTGCTAATTAGCAAATTTATGAGATGAATTTACTGGAAAAATTCTAACCAAACCTTAAAAAATTTGCAAACCTCTCCTGCTGCCCACCAGTATCTTCCAGTATATATGTTAATGTGAGACACCATCTGATAATTCGAATCTCCTGTTTTAATGAAAAACATGATATAAAAATAATTTCGTTGTTTTTTTTACTTTTATAGAAATCTATAAGATTCGTATAAATGTTATATTCATGTCCTATTTAGTTAAAACTGACCGGATCGATGTGATTTCTAAAATGGAGATAATTAAAGAGCTGGAAGTGACAATTTTTTTTTATCGTTGCTGATGCCCACTGTACTATATATACATATAGGTAAGATGTATTTGCAATATGGATGCGAGTTTTTCTGATTTACCAAAAAAAATTACGCCCATCTTCGTCCTAAACCATGCAGCTGCATGCCACGTGTGAGATATAAGAAGGAATCTTTTGGATAATTTATGATCGGGACGAGTTTGACCGCGTCATGTTACAAGGTCCTAACGTCTTCATCTGGTAATATCTAACAAAGCTCTCGATATATCTGTTATGTCTTTATTAGTTTCCTAATTCTTTAAAATTAACAAATGCAATATTTTATAGTAGTTTATTACAAATATGATCACGGTCTGGTTCTGTAAAAGTAAAACCACCTCTTACCTTCGCTTTTCTTGGATACTAAAACCAACCAGCGTGTTCGCCTTAGTATCCAAGGATATGCTGCAGATTGACGAGTACAATTAACTCTTATGTTGGAAGTACAAAAGTTGGTAGCTCAAAAGCGAATGATTAGTATAACATTTGCAATACGTAACTCAAATCATGGCATAGAAATTCTACCTGCGGTCCCTTTGCGTCAATTTTAACAGCTTTTTTTTATGTTGGCTGCCATAAATTAAGGTAGGGTCCGATAAATTTATGTCATCATTGACAGCAGAACGAAACAACTCAATTTTAAATAATACGATTTTTTTCAACACTTAGTGACAGCTAAATTTACTTAGCACTTGGATTCTTAAAAAGACTTGGGATCAAATCTCGGGAGAATTTACGAGTGTGCATTTACTTTACGAGTTATTTACGAGTTGCAATAGTAATTGCAATGTCCACGTTAATTCATATTCTGTTTATTAGCACTTAAAAATTTAAAGTGAGTATTTTAGCACACGTAGATTCCGACTTAGGTCTTAGAAATTCGTATTAAAATATACAACATTAACACATACAAGTAAATAAAAGTATCCATAGAGTATTTAAAATTTGATCTGGTACTTAGTTGTGATAGCCTAGCGGTAGTTTCTAGTAGGTCAAGATTTCAAATAATTTATAGAATTAGGCGTTACTTTGCGGAGATCCATAATACAAAAGTAATACTAAAATTATTTTTCTATAATCCGCGATACAGTAAATAGAATATATATATAGTGTTAAATGTATAGTGGACAATCCGTATTTTCATACCCGATTCGTGCAGGATTCGTAAAAACACATGCACAAACCTCCACCACTTCCACCACAATACACAAGCACTACACACGTTCACTATCACAAACTCAACAATCGTTTCGCATCGCAACCGAAGCATAATCAGGAGATAGACTCCAGGACAAAATCGCTATCACTATATATATTTTCTATTTACTGTATCGCGGATTATAGCAAAATAATTTTATTATTACTTTTGTGTCAAGGTTTCATATTCGGATAGGCCAATGAATTTTTCTGTTAAAACTCCAACTCTTCTTTCCAAAAAAAAACGGAGAGAGGAGGTATAGGCCTCCTATCTCCATGTATTTTACATACTGGTCCATTGCCGGTGACGATGCATGTTTATGATAAGCATGACCTGATACTATTGCCAGGATTGGCTCCGACGCGGAACTCTTCAACAGTCAACAATAGAGATACGAAATTTTGTTTAAAGCTTTTTTAACTTTACATGTTATGTCTACACTCGATAATTTTCACACATGGAAGCTCTTACTGATACTGCAGTGAAATTTGAGAACCATGAGAAGTTGCTATCTTTTATCGTTACCCGCATGTTTTTTCTAACTTCTTCAGTCTTCCGTCTTAGCTTTTAGTTTTTCTTATATCAAAGCGATATTATGTATAACAGATTTTCAATTCATATTGATAGAAAATGCTTAAAATATTGAAATAGTTTTTGACACCAGTATTTCATAGTTTGTATGCCGTTTATAAGAATACAAATATGCTTGTATATTTTTAATGTCAGTTCTGAATGTAACTGTGTTAAAGGGAGATACGAAAAAGTAATCTGAGCTGAAAAGGATCCTAAAACAGATTTATCTTTATTTTCCTGTATAATATGTACTTATATTTTGTACGGGCTGAAATGACCCTTCGGAATCTTTATATATAAATAAGATTGATAGATTTGGTTGATAGATTGAATAAACTACAGAAATTAATTGTTAGATAGCGTTAGCAAGCGCGGGAAGCTAACGTCGTACTGACGCTAAATTTCTATCATATAAAAAATATTGCGTAAAATGCTGATATAGAATACATATTAGCCCGTACATATTTACTTTCTTTGATGTAATTAAATAAAACAATTAATGACCGTATCTCTCTCAGATTTATTAGCTGTTCGTATGTAAAAGGAGGAGTTATGTCGTCTGCCGATAATAAAATGCTGTTCTGTTCTCTTGCAATGATTTCTTGAAATAAAACTAGTTACATTCCACTCCTGCGTACCGTCTCGCCTTTTTATACTTGGAACTGCACTACCAGATAGTACCGATTATTGAAATTGTTCGTGGAAGAATGATATATACATGTATAAAATACTATTTATCTTCTCCGAAATACTTAGGAAGTAATATTGAAACTAACTAAGTTGAAACTAAACTAAACGAAACTAAAATATAATCAATTAGAAAATATTATATAATCTTCTTCCTTCCCTATTGTCGTTTTATATGATTATTCGTATTGAATAGTAGGATACACATACCCCCTGAATTCTCTAGAAATATGCAGGTTGCCTCACCGCGATAAACTGCAAATATCAATTAGACACATAAGTTTTAACAGAAAACATCATTGTTCCGGATTTGAACTCATGACCCCTCGAAATAGTCGTACGGTCTCAACGCTGGGCTATCACAGCTCATCAGTTTTATCATTATTCGTTAAATCCGAACGGAACAACGGTTCGTTAGAACTATGGTATTGGATAATTGGAATTCTTATATAATTGGAAGTGACATATCTTACTTTTTATCACCTTTCTATAAACGGATTTCATGTTGTTTTTTCTTCTATTATGTTATATTTTAGCTATATTAATATGATTTATATGTTTTTCACATAATTACCTTACATATTGGAATATTTGACGAACTTATTTTTAAGTAATTGTTGTTGTTTTAAATGTTATAACTGTACTTGACTGGTGGGTTTCTGATCGTACTGACCAACAATACCGTAAACAGGTAATTGTTTGTTTTTATTTGCAATAATTTGTCGCTAGAACTTTGTAGTCTTTTGACAGCTCCGAGCATTACACTCGGGGGACGTGGGACTCGATGAAACAGACCTGATTGACACCCTATTTGGGGGCTATCATGTCCTTAAAGTTAATATAGTTATGCCCGGTTTCACCAACCACCCTTAAACTATCACTTTGCTAAGGGACACCTAACTAAATGGGACTCCTAAACAGACCCCTTACTTAAATTTGATTTCACCAATGAATGTTACCCCTAACTATGGGACTCCTAACTATGTGACGTTTTTTTTACCATAATAGTGCGTGACTTGCTATCGGTATTTACGATTGATAAGAAATAAAAAGGTTTTGTGCAAAATTCTAATTTATACTATTGAATAAAAATAAGGGAAAGCAATATATGTTATTTCTTTTATGCAATATTAAATATTTTTGATCAAAATTTTATGTATAATGGTATTGTACATTGATTTTTACTCTGTATTTTAAAAGTAATGCTGTCAAGTTGTTACCTACGCCATAATTATTGATATCTTTCAAAGCCTACAATTGTTTCCTGATATTTTCGTGTTGTTTAATTTATAAGAATTTTTTGTTCTTAATTGTTAATAAGAATGGCAGAAAAAAAAGGCGCGGCCAAAATTTTACAAGTGATGATCTAATAAAATAAATAGTCCTTACTCACCTATTATCTGGGTATTCCAAATAAGGCTCAATCTTTTCTAGTAAATACAACACTGTCGATTTATATAACCTATATCTCTTAAAAAAGTCCACTTCATCAAAATTTATAAAATTTCCGCCGCTTTCGATAAAGTTTTGGTCTTCGACTTCTATTCACGTCAAAAATAGTATCAATAGTTTCTAAATTATCGAATAAATCAAATAAATCACTGTCCATTTTCGTCTTGTAGTTTCTTTTATAGTTGTGTGTCGGTTTGGGGGGTCGACAATCCACTCCTCAAATTTAAGAGTCCCCTAAGCGGTTAAGTGACCCCTAAATGTTGGTGAAACGAAAACAGTCTCCTAAACGTCCCCTAAATATACATAGGGGTCTCTTAAATTGTAGGGGATGTCGGTGAAATCGGGCATTATTCTCTTTGATCTATTTAAGTGGTACCTAATGCATCTGCGAATCCAACACAATGCTTATTAATTACGATAGCATATCTAAAGTGGTTGTTTTCATGTAATTACATTGCGTGGCTTTCGTACCGAAGCATTGTCTGTAGGTCATACTTTTGATATAAAGTATATCGGATCAATAATTTAGATAGTGATAGAACGAATGCTGTGAAGTTAGATAACGGTTATGTTTGAGGAATAAAGGGGTGAATAATTTATAGAAATAGGCGTTACTTTGCGGAGATCCATAATACAAAGTAGTTTTTACGCCCGTACGTACAAGGGGTTTTAAGGTATGAAAAAACGGATAGTCCACTAAACATTTAGCACTATATATATTTTCTATTTACTGTATCGCGGATTAAAGAAAAACAAAATAATTTTTATTTATAGTTTTGAATAAAGGGCTGTTTAATAAGAAATGGAATTGGAATACGAAGGAATGTTCGTTGAGGGATGTATGTAAGTCTCACTGAAAATGGTATTAGTTAATTATATTAGTTGTAAAGGGTGAAATATTATGTGCAGGAGCGAGAGGAGATATCTGTTTGAACGTATCTTATTTTTCAACTGGTGGACGTTTTATTTTGTTGACTTTTGTAAGAGGTTGTACGTCACACTAATCTACTACTATTAATTTAATTAATTATTAATTACTCTTGGTTTGGTACTTAATCATCATTCTCCTGCCCTTATCCCACTCTAAGTGGGGTCGGCACAAATGTCACAAACATATTGTCACATGATTTGGCTAGGTATTTTACGACCGGCCGCCTGCCTGACGTCAACTTACGACACCTCGGTAAGAAATGAGGGTGGTCTATTCTATGCAGCCGGATACCACTCGGCATTTACCTTAGTCGCCTCTTACGACACCTCGGTAAGAAAGGAGGGTGGTCTATTCTATTCTGCTGGATACCACATGGCTATGGTTTGGTACTTAATCACATCTGAATAGATTTGGGTAAAATACGATATAAGGGTAACATACTACAGACTTTTTCAACGCGGGGCTGATAGGCCAAATTCCCCTTACAGGGGGAAGTTCGGAAAAGACTTTTGAAGGCCATTTAAATGCTAGATTTTGGTGCCAAATTTTACGAAAAGAGGAAATTCGTATTACTAAAGCAATTTATTTAAATTTCTTAAGTGAAGTATTCAATTTTTTAAGATTAAAAGTTATGTATGTTATATAGGGGGGCGCAAGAATTTTAGAAATGCTAACTAAGGTGGTGCATGACTCTACTCATAATCTGGAGTAAGTTCTTTCTGAAAATCGTCAAGTACGGAAGCGCTTTTCAGAGTAATTGCCAATAATAATCTAATAATGAAATTCAAATTCAAATAATTGTTTATTGACATCGGCCTTTACAAATACTTTTAAGGCGTCGAAAAACAATGAAGCTACGCCTGGTTCGGAAAGGTGCTCTCACCGAGAAGAACTCTTTCTCACTCTTTTTAAAAATAAATATTTCAATATTGTTTGTTCATGCCTCAAAATATAATTTAGTGCGTAGCTGGTCGTAATTTAAATCAAAGCTTTCTTAATGATTAACGATTGAAAAAGATTCGACGAAGCTAAGAAGTAAAGGTAAGATCTAGCTATGTTAATATTAACGCAATCAACGACTGTGTCGATTCATTATCATTTTAGCAATGTTCTTCGTTATCTGAACGTGATTCGACTCATTCATTTGGGTCGCGTTATCGCGGCGTGGTACAAAAGGAGATTGCAACATTATCACTTCATTTATCAATTCTTTAATCCTTATTGCATTGTAAGTGAATTAAAATGGCGATGTTATGTTAATAATTTGTAGTCCACAACTTAAATGTCTTTTTCCTACTTCATCAACAAACTTCAGGACGAAATTATCGATTCACTTTTAATAGTCATTTTTTTGGGTTGTCGGTTTGTCATTTAAAGACCAGTTTCGGGTACAATATCTCTTATCCGTTGTTCTGCTGTGTGATATGTGTGTACTACAAATTACTTACTTGTATTATTGTAGTATATACAGTTGTTGTATGGATATAGCAATGGCTCAAACACGTAGACGTGTAATATGTCACTACACGTCCACTCTCACCCACGGGCTCTGGTGTTACTGACGTGTGTGAGTTTGAGACAGTGTGAGGTTTCCTTTGTACAATAGTATTATTATGTTTATGTATTGATATATCTATGTATGTATTATATGTCGTGTGTCCTGTATATAAATATACAAGGCAACACATACGAAACACGCTGTAACGATACTAACTTCGTACGGATCAACTTGAATGCTAAAATACCCTAAATTATGTGCGGCGTCTTTTTCTTGTTAAATAATGGTATTCGTAAAAAGTTTCTACTAATCTCTCATTAAATTGCGCACTTGAAAATAATGTTTGTTAAACATTCGTTGTTTGTAGTACGTTAAGTAAGTAATCGCTGTGAAAACAAAAGCGAGCGAGACCTTGCCGTAAATAGTTTGTTCTGTCGCTACGTTAACTGGGTTATTCATTGAGTTATATAATACATTAAGTATTTAGCCAAGATTCTTTAGGATGGGCAAAACAAAAATTATTTCTGAAACTAGAACAGAATTACTTTGCCATAATCCGCGTGGGTTAAGTGAATGCATGCAATAATTTATAGAATTAGGCGTTACTTTGCGGAGATCCATAATACAAAAGTAATAATAAAATTATTTTGCTATAATCCGCGATACAGTATCGCGTATACAGTATACTGTATCGCGGATTATAGCAAAATAATTTTATTATTACTTTTGAATGCATGCAATGCTAAGTGTATGAAGCAGGAAAAATTCACGTAACATGCAGGACAAATCACCATACGTATCACAAGACGTCGATCGTAATGTAATCACATAACGATCGACGTCTGGTGGGTGTGTGTGCTGCTTGTGTGCTTTGGTGCTGGTGGTGGCTTATCCTGCATGTGTAAGGTTCGTAAATTTTGCCTGCTTCATACACATTAGCTTTGCATGCATTCGTTTAACCCGTGCGGATTATAGCGAGGTAGTTATAGTGCCTGTAAGCACTAATCTGTTTCGTCATTTTGTTCGTCATTAGATAGGCTAATTTTTAATTTGTATTTTAATTTACTAACACTTAGTCATAAGATACTTACTAACAACTGGACTGTAATTGTCTTTAATAAAGGTCATATTATTATTATTAGAATTGAATTATATAGAAATATTAAAAACAAATAATAAAATTAACCAGAATAATCTTAATCGTGATATGATGCTGCCGAAGGTGTTGTATGCGCTACCTGACAGTGTTGTTTGCCCAATCAGTTGTCGCTAACGACACGCCGTAATGATGCGCGCGGGAACACGCTTGTTTGACTTACTATTTAGTGTCTGGTTTCGCTGAGCTATAGGAGTTTTCATTTTCTACGGCTTCAGACAGTTTATATTGCTTTAAATTAATAATATAAAATTTCAATAGTAAAGTAAGTTACATTTTTAATATCCTTATAGATCCTCCTTATAGACGACTGGACCGATTTTGATGAAATTTTCACTCAATCTTTAGATTGGTCCAGCAGATAATCCTGTATAGTTTGGTGAGGATTGGAGCGATTTTCCGTCAATGATAGTTTTGTTACAAAGGGAAATCAAAAGCACACTGAGCCACAGCCTGGCCGGACCGCTAGTATTTAAATACATTAATAATACAAAAAAAAACAATTTTCTGATTAAAAACGATTATGTAGTACCTATCTTTTCATAAGTTATCTTTGTTCTTATGATATACTAAAATATTCTTTTAAACAACGAAAATATTTTGCTATAATCTGCAGTTCGTTTTGACATGTGAACTTTCCTGAGAATGATTTAATGTAACCTTCCACCGAATCAACCGCCACTGATTTAAATCACTTTTAATTAATTAAAACGTTAAAGAAATCTCCAATAATAAATTGTGTCACTACAATATAATATGCTCATATCTAAATATAGTTTGTTTCCTTAATTGGAAATACAACATACTGTATATCGAATGATCTTCAGCAATTATTCGTGCTTTTCACGCGTACATGCTAACCGTCCATTTCAAAGTAAATATGTCGCAGCGATGTCTCGCCGATCTCGATTTAGATACCATCACCATGTTTGGACCCAAATATCCATATCTTGCCTCACGATTTCTTCTACGAAATTTCAACGCACGTAAAACGCAAGTCACGATCATTAATAAACCATGGAAATCTACGTTAATATTATTGAAACTTTAAATCAACTCAAAATACCATTTAATTAACAAACAAAACGAGCCTCGCGTCGAGCTACCGTTGTCGACAAAAGGAATATTTTAACTCTTATTTCACGGTGATAAAGGTTTTTGTGGCAATTGTTATTGTAATGTAACACTTGGAGTGGAGGCGAGGTGGACATCTTAAGTTGTCACTTTGTTTTCTTTTGCCATTGGGCTTTTCAACGGGCGACGACCTGCGCGTCTTAATTTGCTAGGGTTGCCGTCCGCTTTTTATAATAAAATACAGAAATGGAAATCTAATTAATTAATTAACAAAGTAATAATAAAATTTATTTGCTATAATCTACGATAAAGTAAATAGAAAATATAAATGTAAAGTCTACTTGGCAATCAGTAATTTATATTTCTTTTTATTTTTCGCGAGGTGAAAAAAGGTCGGCAGCGCTCGTAATTCCTGTTCACTCCCGCATATTACGTAACCAGAATTTCTTCCTGATATTACATTTTAAGTACAACTGCCCTTATACCACTCTAAGTGGGGTCGGCACAACATGTTAGAAACATGTTGTCACACGATCTGTCTGCGTATTTTACGACCGGCCGCCTGCCTGACTTCAACTTATCATAGTCACTTTTTACGACATCTCGGTAAGAAATGAGGGTGGTCTATTCTACTCAGCCCGATACCACACGGTGGGTCGACAAACCTTAGTCGCCTTTTACGACACCTCGGTAAGAAAGAGGTCGGTCTATTCTACTCAGCCGGATACCACACGGCGGGTCGACTTGCCTTAGACGCCTTTTACGACACCTCGGTAAGAAAGAGGGTGGTCTATTCTACTCAGCCGGATACCACACGGCTGGTCGACTTCCCTTAGTCGCCTTTTACGACAGCTCTGTAAGAAATGAGGGTGGACGTGGACTTGCCAATCAGTAATTTGTATTTCTTTTTATTTTTCGCAAGATTAAAAAAGGTCGGCAGCGTTCGTAATTCCTGCCCACACCCGCATATTACGTAGCCAAATTTCTTCCTGAGATTAAATTTTAAGTAAATTTAAATATTGCGTATAGCATCCAAAATGAAGAAATTATCTTGTAGGATATACTAAGATAAGTGATATGTGCTCAAATTAATAAAAAGTGCTAAGAATAAACAGGAGTTTATTCTTAGCACTTTTTATTAATTTGAGCACATATCACTTTGAAGCAAAGAAGTGTTAACTTCTAGCAAGGATTTTTTTTCTGGTATTTCATGGCTACCGAGACATCTCAATAAATCCTCGTATATATAGTTTATAAGTTATGTGATAACCCTATACGTGTGGTATACGTGTAAGATAGTAGCGAGGCGTGGAGAGTGCGTGATGTGATTTTGTTTGTTTACCATAACTGTCGAGCAGCCGGAGATCAGTTAAGATTTAACAAGAAGGATACGGTGCGCTCTATCCTGCCTGTAGTTACGACCTAGATTATATTATTGCGTACAGGGATTCGTAGATTTGGATGAAAATACTTGGTGACTCCTTAAGAACACTATCGAACTTTTTACTACAAACGTAGTATCTATAGTCTACATAGTCCGTTGTCCAATAAGAATGCCGAAGTCACTATTATTTTCGCTTTCTAAAGAATTCTAGAGATATGTGTAATCTTTCAATCTGCATTAGAACAGCGTGGTAGGTCTTAGCTCCAACCTCATTCAATCTCAAATTTTCACAATTATCCATTCACCATTCATGAATGGTGGTGAATACTACATACGAAAACTTCAAATACCCTTTCTGTGCGTCGCCTTTCAATAAAGATAGAGTACGAGAAAGATGTACGTTTTCCTACGTTAATGTAGACAACTAGATATATACTCTTATTATATTACTTTTGTTCATGACTTTCCCCTCGCAACTCAAGAGGTTTTGAAGGTCTACTATAATTTATTCAATTCATGGACCACACAAGACAATCATTGATAATGTATACAGTATAAAAATGTACGAATATTTACGTAACGTTAATACACCTGGACAATAACAAGCTGAATTAAAGAGTTGCTTTAATGGTTATACCAAAGTTATGTACAAAAAACACGTTCTATTTTTTGCGTCAACTTCCTCGCCTCAAAAGATATTTTGGGTCTAAGAACCAAATTGAGTACTACTGGCATTTGTAATCGACAGGAAATTCAGTGCAAAAATAATTTAACCTACGTAGAGTATAGCTTTTTAAAAAACTTTTTGTCATATAATCAATATAAGCAATATCTATTTTCATTGTATTAAAATTTTTAAACTTTAAAAAAGTCTCCAATTCATATTTATAATAACATTATATATGGCTTTAGACATGCACACAAGTTTGATTCTGAATAACATAAAGTAGAAATAAAATTATTGCTATGAAAATAATATGTTCTAATCAAGAGAAAGGTTGTTAAGCCAGCTTGATTTAAACTGGTTTTGGTTGGATTGCTTAACTCTCCTCTTAAACGATTAGTGAATTAAAATATTACACTCATTATGAAGCCACTGTATCACATTATTACCGATAACAAGCTATTCTAGTTTGAATCTATTTTCTTTGGCTTAGTACATTCCCGATATTTAATTAGCCAATAACCCTATGTGTCAACTTTTAAACGAATCCGAGTGCGGATATGTGCCACTTTTTGAAACTCACTACATATTAAATTTCATGAAAATTGTTAGAGCCGTTTCCGAAATTCAGATTACATATATATTTATATACAAGATTAGCTCATTTAAAGATATTATTATTATTAGATTGGATTAAGTAGGGTTGGAATAAATTTTAGTTCTACTATAAATCCTATACTTATTGTAAATACGAAAATCTATTTGTCTGTCTGTGAGACCTTCATGGTTAATCTGCTTGTACCATTAATGAAAAACACATATTGCATTTTAGAGGATGCTTAAACGTTTAAGTTGGCTCGAACGGCTCGCGGGTACCAATTGTATTAGGTCAATTACTTCGGTATGAAACAATCGCGGTCTACAGAGGCAACAAAACATTTACCGACAATCTGCCCTTTTCTATATCTGAACTAATGTTGAATGATTATAGACTAAAATCTAATATGTAAAATTTCCGTGCTACAATGCTAGGTTACCATCTCCAAAACGGGTTGACCGATTTTTATGAAATTTTATATGCATATTCTGTAGGTTTTCAGGTAGGTTATGAAATTTTATATGCATATTCTCAGAATTGGCTACTAACTATTTTTCATACCCCTAAATAATAAGGGTTGTTCAAACCTAACATTTCTTTTGTACAATTTTTTTTAATGATGTACACAAGAAAAACCCTCGAAATATTTTTTATAGATAAACATCGTTTGCCCGGTCAGCTAATAAATATATCAAGTACTATCGAATCTATAGAAGCTCAATACACCATGATATAACCCATCTGTTGTTGCATTATCATTTGGCACAGTTCCATCTAACGTTTATAGCGCATGGAGTTTCTAAAGTAAAATAAAGTGTTCATGTATATAAAGGAACTACTAGCTTAAGGTGCTGGAATGGCGACCTCGCACCGGAAAGCGCAGCGTCGGTAGACCCCCTACGAGGTGGACAGACGACCTCAAAAAGGTCGCAGGGAGCCACTGGATCCAGGCGGCGCAAGATCGTGTGGTGTGGCGATCCCATGAAGAGGCCTATGTCCAGCAGTGGACGTCCATCGGCTGACGAAGAATAAGAAGACTAGCTTAGTCTGCGACTTCATCCGCGCATAGGAAGAATAAAGTAGCCCGTATCAGAAAGTCCTTTAACTTCTTCATACCAAAAATAACATTGTATCGTAGCTCCATTCGTATGTGAAGGAAGGAAAAATAAATAACTTTTTGGATTTTGTTATTAAACAGTGGCCCGATTAAATATATTTTTTAAATGTTTTTCTTTGTCTATAAAAGCTGTGATAGCCGAGGGGGTCATTAGTTCAAACACTGAGCACACAGCAATGACTTTTTTGCTAAAACTTATGTGTCTAATTGATACTTGCAATATATCACACACTTTTAGGTGAACGAAAACATCGTGAAAATATAATGAGGAAATATGCATATTTCTAGAGCACAGGTCGGCAACGCGGCGCCCTTGAATAAAATTTAGTGCACCCTTAAACTATTGTTAATTTAGACAAGAAATTAAAACATGAAAATGTTTTATAAATATGAATATTTCCCAAAAATAGTTGGCGCCCGCCCTGGATTTTTTAATTTAGTATTTCACTCTTTACATTAAAAACGTTGCCGACCAAGTGGCTCTAGAGAATTCTGGGGTTATGTGCACGATCTGTATCGATCCGTAATGGAGCAGGATGGTAGGTCTTAGCTCCAAGCCTTCTCTCCAAGCTCAGCATAGGGATCGTAACAGGCCGTTACTTATAGGCAGACAGCTTTTGTGAACTTTGTTTTATAATAAATAAATATATGGGACACTTACACACACGGTCGTCCTTCCCCGTGTATGTAAGTGTCCTATATATTTTTGAATTGAATTTGAATTAATAAATAAATATATGGGACACTTACAAACACGGTCGTCCTTCCCCGTGTATGTAAGTGTCCTATATATTTATTTATTATTCAATAAGTATAGAAGCATGGAATGTGAATACCTGGTGGTTTAGCTGGCCCGTTGGCGCTGTGGGTAGTGACCCTGCCTTCAGCTCCGCGGGTCGTGGGTTCGATTCCCGCCGAGGGCCAACATTTTCTATAAACAAATTGTTGGTTCTTCGAGCCTGGGTGTATATTTGTATTTAAGTATGTATTTAAACTTATATATGTAGTATATCTACCAGTTGTCCGTCACCCATAACACAAGTATTAAGTTACTTACTTTGGGGGCGGACGACCGTGTTTGTAAATGTCCCATATATTTATTTATTTATTTATTTATTTTTTATTTACCTTAATAAATTAAAGACATTTTCAGGTAATGTGGTGGCTACTGGCGCTGGCGTGTCTGACGGCATGCGCCGTAGCAAGTGCGCCGTGCGAAGAGGCTCGCATGCGGTGCGCCTACCGCACCGGCTGCGGGGCCGCGCTGAACAACTACATGTACCTGTGCAACGAGGTGCTCAACAAACCGACCACTGTCTGCCCCAACGAGTGCGGGCATTCTTTGATAGCACTCACCTCCACTGAAGAAGGGAAGGAACTCATGAACGTAAGTTTTTTTTTAATATAAATAAATATATGGGACATTTACACACACGATCGTCCGTCCCCAAAGTAAGTAACTTAATACTTGTGTTATGGGTGAGAGACAACTGGTAAATATATACATATATAGTTTTAAATACATAATTAAATACATATATACACCCTGACTCGAAGAACCAACTAAATCTAAATAGAAAATGTTGGTTCTCGGCGGAATCGAACTCGCGACCCACGGAGCCGAAGACAGGGTCACTGCCAACTATCTAAACTCAAAAGTGATGACAGAATTCTCCTTTATTTGACTGTATATGAATATATGTTATTAATTAAATATATAAAAGTAATAATACAATTATTTTGCTATGTCATGTGGTACCCGGATGAGTAGAATAGACCACCCTCATTTCTTACCGAGGTGTCGTAAATGGCGCTTAGGTATGTAGACCCATCGTGCGGTATCCGGTTGAGTAGAATAGACCACCCTCTTTCTTACCGAGGTGTTGTAAAATACATAGCCGAATAATGTGACAACATGTTTGTAACATGTTGTTCCGACCCCACTCAGAGTGAGATAAGGGCAGGAGGACGATGATAAATATAATTAT
Organism: Morpho deidamia; assembly: GCA_947086505.1. Classification (NCBI taxonomy): domain Eukaryota; kingdom Metazoa; phylum Arthropoda; class Insecta; order Lepidoptera; family Nymphalidae; genus Morpho; species Morpho deidamia. The sequence goes on along the minus strand of CAMTZC010000002.1, from coordinate 4,941,829 downwards.
TTTGCTATAATCCGCCATAAACAACACTCGGTCGGCACTACATGTTTTAACCATACCGTGATATGCGTTTGCTAGGTATCTTACGACACAAACTCAAAAGTCGTTTCGCCCCGTAACCGAAGCATATTCAGGGAATAGACTCTACGACAAAATCGCATTTGCAACTTATTGATGCCGGGATTTGAATACATGTTGAAAGAGTCACACGGTTGCATCGATTGGTTGACTTAGTTGATAACTGCATCGAAATTTCAGGTTTAGACAGTATGTATCAAAGTGGATATAGGCTAACCCTTTAACTCAGACCTCGCCTGCGGTGTGCAAGGGTGCGGAGGTAGGACGAGAACGAGGACTGAGGTGTCCGTAGGGTGATATACAAGAGGAAACCACCTGAACGCGAGGACTGAGTTAAATGGTTCGCCTATAGAAGCTTTATTTGGATGAGATTTGTTCTACCGGGATTGTTAATAAAGCAACACATTTGTGTTTATGAATCGTGTAGCCACTACAAAGGTCATATTTGCTACAATAACTTCTCATCATGACTTGTTTACAGCATCACTCCCAATTGAGGGAGGTGACCAAATTATTACGAACCGTCTGGTATACGGTATAGTTTCATGATGTTAATGATCGTAGTCACATGTGGGGTCCTTTTATAATGGTGCAGTTTGTACAGACGCCCCGCAATAAAATCTAATTTAGACGTCAGATTTGTGGGACGCAACGCCATCATTGAGGGTCTCGGTTGACGACCTTTGGTATATTATTTCCGCAAGTTTTGTCTTCTGGGACCTTATATTTTTAGCTACTAATATATTATTTTTATTAATCCAACTGGCCTTATAAAATAATTTAAGGTTTATTATTAGCACATGTAAGTGATAAATATTGGCGAAGTTACACGTTTATGAAACATTGCTGTGGTCGTTAGCTTAAAATTTTGCGCTTAATAATCAATTAAAAGTAAACTTTCAAATAAATTTCGCGGAATTGTGATTAGATCATCAGTTTCTATATAAACTTATTTTCGATTGACAATTTAGGTAACATGCTTAAGGTAAAGTTAATCGTGATTCCTCTCAAATTTAAGGGATGACTACACCCATTCTCGACTGTGTACTGGCAAATTATCCTATCTTACTCTTGACAAGTTTTCAGGAAGAAGGAATAACGTTATTATTAATACATTCGCAATAATTTTTATGAAATAATAAAGCGGTTGACTTTAAATATGTTTATTTATTTTCAAATTTTCTAGTAGATAATACTTGTTGATAAGGTAAATGATGGGATGGATGGGAGTAGTATCCAATGCCGTTAAAAGTGATTTGGCTTAAATTAGAGATAGGATATATTGCCGGTCACAGTCAAAATATATTATAATTATATGTTAATAGATATTAGTAATTTCTACTTCGCGTAATAGGTTTACATTTGAACTTTATTACCATTTTTGCAAATGAACCTTCCATTGAATCTTCTATTTGTTTTTATGTAACAGGTGCTTGCAAATAATAGCCTCGTACAAAAAACAAAACATACAAGTTAATTTCGTATGACATCTGTTCGGGACCACCAACATTACATTAATAGCACTAAAACCTACGATGAAACGATCACTTGATGACATTAATGACACTAAAATTATGTGTTTGTGGTATCGTTCGATTTCGAACTATAGGTAACTTGATACTTATACCAGAATACTATTAAGCGAACACATAAACAAAATTTACACTTTTGGACTTAATATATAAAATAAATTTATTACAAATATCTCTCTCTCTAATCTTAACCTATTATATCGATTGAACGAATAAATCCGTTTTCCCTACTTTGCAGCTGAGACACGTCTTCCGTACATTTCAAATTCAAATTCAAAATATTCTTTATTCAAGTGGACCGTTTTTTTAGTACCTTTGAATCTCTGAATGAAGTTTGCTCCTACCGAAAAGAGCCAGCAAGAAACTCGGCGGATAATTTTTTGCGGCACAAAAAAGGTGCAATAAAATTTGCAGTTGAGACATTGAAATAGACTAACGTAAGATTTAATGCAATATTTTAATATTTAGCTTTTTAAAGCTATAGATTCAGAGACGATAAAAAATAAATATACACTATGAATGATAATAGATAATTAATTACATGATACAACAATATATTAACTTTATACATCGGTGATATTAATCGGATGCGAACGGAATATTCGTGATATTAATCGGAAACGGAAGCGGGATGTATCGTTAAGAAGTGTATGATAGCTTTATTAAGGTTGAAAAACGCCATCCTAATATCATAACACGGAATCTTATATCGCTGGCTTCTACTTAGAACAATATATTATTAACCAGTAAATAAGAAAAAGCTTTTCAAGCTATACTCAGTTAATATTTTCATACATTTTTCTGACACGATATTTTCGCGTATCCTTAAATCCATTTCTATTATCCATTACCATTATTATCCATATCAATTATTTCCATTCTGCAAAAAAGCGGAAGTCATATGACATTGCTGTCAAATTGGCATATTGGCAATTTGATTAACTGTACAGTAAATAAAAGTAATAGTCATAATAGTAAAAAGTCAATCAGTATATCATCAAAATCAGTAATAGTAAAAACTTTTATTCACGTGCAATTAATAAAAAAAAATACAAAAATGATAACTAAACACACCCTGCTTTATTATCTTAGTTAAGAATACAATAACGTAATTCAAGTTACGATAGTATTTATTATTTCGCTTTAATCCGCGATTATATCTTTGCAAATTAATACTATTACTTTTGTATTATGGACGTCCGCAAAATAATGTTTCTTTCAAATCTTAATAAATTTTTGCATTGTTTTCTTCAAATCGAAATTTACGGTTGTGGGCGTTCTCCATTTTACGTGGCCCATGCAGAATGTTTCTATAATGTAATGCATCTAGTAAGCAGGCCGTAAAAAATAATACCTTAACTGTAATTTGTAATCGTGGCCAATATCTTACCGAAAAATTGTAAGCTGGTTTTTAAGGAAACGTCCGTATTATCTGGAAACCGGTCGCGTTGATTATGTCGTTGTAACGGTGTGATTATGGTATAGCATTGGGCAATGTGTATCGAAAGGCAAGGCAAAGCGACCGCGCAGCCTTGAGATTTGACGTCTTGATCGAGACCTACCACAGCGTGCGTTCTTGCGCAGGTGTTGTCGGTAGTGTTGCCAGGTGCAGAGTGGTAAAAATAGGACTGACATAAATACAATACACGACATAAGTCAATACAATACAATACAATAATTATTGTTCTTTAAGACCCAGTTCCATATCCGTTCTTTAGGACCAAGTTTTCTAGAACGAAACTGGGGCAAAATACCCCAATATCACGTATCTCGCGCATATACAATATCTGCACAAAGGACACATTATCGCCGGATATTGGCTGCGATGGGCTTTCATCGTTCATGAAAAGATGTTCTAAACTTTTAATTTAAAATTTAAAATTTTTTTAATTTAATTTAATTTAATTTAATTTTAATTTAATTTAATTTTATGGTTATAATAGTTGAGCCTTAATGTTGTTGTTTTCTCCTTTTTTTCTATGTTCATTATTCTCTAGAAGCTGTGATAGCCTTGCGGTGAGACCGTGCGACTCTCTAGAGACGACATAGGTTCAAACCCCGGGCAGGCACCAATGGGTTTTTCTATTAAAAACTTATGTGTCTAATTGATAATTGCAATTTATCACACGCTTTTCGGTGAAGGAAAACATCGTGAGGAAACCTGCATATCTCTAGAGAATTCTAGGGATATGTGTAATCTACCAATCCGCATTGGAGCAGCGTGGTAGGTCTTAGCTCCAATCCTTCTCTCCAAAAACGGAGAGAGGAGGCCTTAGCCCAGCAGTGGGCATAGTAACAGGCTGTTACTTTACTACTTTACTTTATTATTCTCTAATGTTTATTTTTAGGTTTATAATTTGTGACTTTGTGACTAAGAATGATGTGTTCTTCTATAATTGGTACTACATATTTAATTTAAAACTATATGGGATATATGTTGGATAATTTATCGTGTAATGCTGTTGAAGATCCGAATAAATAAATAAATAAATAAATGAGAAATTCGATTTTTGAAATAAAAAGAGTTGAATGAGCTTTGAAAATCGAGAGCTACCATACCTGACACTTTTTTTCGTTTCGACAAAAAAGCTCCACCGCCCATATCAAAATATAAATTTAATCCAGACAATAAAGAAAGAAAATATAATAAACGAATTTCTTTTGTAGAACACAAATGTACTACTATTTCAGTTTTTGTAAAATTTTTCATAATTGTACAATTTTTGACAAGATCGAGACCGAAAAAGGTGGATGCACCAGAGTTGACGAAACTCAAAAAATAACTCACTAAGAGTGGAATAAAGATATAAAAAATATAATAATAAAGGTGATTAATTATAGCTATTTTTTGATTACAAAAGGTTTTAAATCATAAAATTATTAATTAATTATTAGTCTTGTTATTGTTCTTATTCTGTTAAAATTTCGTACATATAGCTCTCGGGGAAATGTACCAGAATTTAATAGCCGGCCTCATTTGCGTAAAAAACCTTTCCAGGAGACATGGGTTACTTAAGTGCCAGTTAATAAATATATCATCGGATTGAATGAATTTTGGCGTGATCTGTTGGGATGCTAAAGACCGAGATTTGGTATAAATTTCTTAGAAACTGAGCTTTTTATTCATGAAATCATTACTAAGACAAAAAGTTGTTCTCTTATGCATTATTTATTTAAATGAGGTGATTATTGAGTTAGTAGGTATATTAAATTAAATATATTAAAATGAAAAGAGATTGTTGTTAGTGTGTACAAAAAATCCAGTTAATCGCAATCATTTGAAATTAAACAACAGGACGTCCCGATAATTTTGCACATTTGGGAACTCTAGTTGCTGCCTCCCGACAAAAAATGTAGCGTAAGACGGAGGCTTTTCTTTTATTTATCTGTACCATCGACATACAGGACCATAAATCGGCATTTAATTAAACGTTACCATCAGAAGAGGTTAATTAGTTCCATAGCGAATGTTCGAATAACTTGAACGTTTCGGCCATTTTTAAAATCATTACTTTAAATTCTATGGTTACACAAATTTATGGCTAATATAGCTGATAATAAGGACTATTCGTTGATTCATTGGCAGTGGCTAATCTGACTAGAACGAATGATGATATGTAACGAAATATTTCCGACAATCGGAATGAAAAAGATTTATGTGGGTCGTTTTAACGTACCAAAATTGCGTAGGCGTTTATTATTAGTCTATCATAAAGTTGCGACGATAAAAATGCGCTCAGACTTTTTCAGCATTAATAATTTCGCAGATTAGGACAAAACACTATGAGGTCTAGCTCTGCAAGACGAAAGGCGAAGGCTCTGTCGGTATACTTTTAAAAGTATTTTTTTGGTGAAATATATTTTTTACTAAAGCGGAATCGAATTTTTGGATATAAAAAAAAAGCAATGGGTATGGTCTTAGAAAGAACAAAACTGTAAAAGTTAAGATAATATTTTCCTTATTTATTTTGTATAAAAAAATACAAAAGCACTTAAAGATTTTTTTATAATTGGACTTTAGTTTTCTAATTTCCATAATAAAGCATTATTTATTATTATAAGTATTATTTTGTATTTAAAGATTTAAAAAAATTGTTGAATCCAGACGGAGCAGAGAAAGTACCTACCCAATCTTTGGGGGACACTCCAGACTGAGGAATATTGGTACCATACATGTGATCTTAAGCATTACTGCTTTCTGTATTCTACAAAAGCTTCTTGAGATTTTGGTCAAGGCTCATCGTCATTAATCCAATAACTAAAACAAAAATACGAATTATTATTGTAGCGCCCAATATTCGACATCGCGTTTCTTTTATGAGACAGTTCTAAATGTTTAGTTAATTAAAATAATATTATTATTGAGTTTGGCAAGAAACTAGTTCAAGAGCCTTACCCCTTGTTAGCACGAAAGCTTTTTTACCGTGCGTTAAAAATGCGTCGAAATGAAACAGATGGGTATCCAGATTCACACGACATCGCTTTTAAAACGCGACGTATTTTTATAGAGCAGTCTTCCATTTTAGGCGTTAAGCCGAATACACCATACGAAACTTCTTATTACGCCTATGCGGAGGTTTAACTCGACGTATTGTTAACGCCCGTGCGTAAAAGGGGTTACTGTGAAATCATTTTTCTTTAAATTTTTCCTTCCTACTAAAGTTCACGCAGATGAAGTCGCGAGCAGAACCTTGTAACACAATATTGTTAATTCACGTTTGTATATAACACGTTATGTTCAAGTTTTATTGGTATCTTTCTCAGTTTGAGATATCGTTGTAATAAAGCATTTGCTTTTTGGCGTCGTAAATATTTTTTACAAGTGGTATTATTAACATTTACGATTTCTCCGAAAACTTTGTTTCTATTAACTATGATTTATATCAATTGCTTAACTTTTCACCCAAGTATGCGGTAATGTGGTAGACTGCCAAAACGATGAAAAAGGTGACTTCATACGACACGCAGGACATGATTGGACGAAGAAAGCCCAAGACCATCGGGTAGCGTTAGGAGGAGGCCTATGTTCAATACTGGACACCGCCTCTATGAAAAAAAACTTTGCATCATATACTTACCGATACAAGAATATGTTTTTATCAGCTTTATAAAAAGATACGAAAAATCTTGCTCAATCTCTTCTTCACTTTAATCGAGGAAAGTGATTTAGAAAAGTAGTAAGCTTTTCTAGGCAGTAATATATTAATTTATTTGTTGGTTCTTCGAGCCTGGGTGAATATTTGTATTTAAGTATGTATTTAAAATTATATATGTAGTATATCTACCAGTTGTCCATCACCCATAACACAAGTAACACAAGTAACAAGTAACTTAATAAAGTTACTTACATTGGAGACGGACGACCGTGTGTGCAAGTGTATCATATATTTATATTTATTTATTTAATATAGCTGCGTTACTCTACATTAAAATAGTTATTACTGGCTCAATCCAACTTAGTCATATCGTACAGATATGACTAAGATGATGTAGGGCATTTTAAAACCTTAATTAAATCATTCGTATGTAATACTTGATGAACTATTAGTATCAAAATTAATTATGTGTCGTCGTCAACTTATTCTTTTTTCCTTCACTAGTTTTGAACTACTATTGCAGTTACCCAATTTTATCATTTCATGTAGTTTCGTTATCAGTCTCGGTAAATATAACTAAGGTTTCGTGTGTATAAAAATAGCCAAAGAGATAGATAACTGTTCTAATGAGAATATTGTTTAAATTTTTAAGAAATGGTATGTATCATGGCAACGTTACTGCCACAGCAAGCTTGATGTGAAAGTTCTTAATAGCAGGCAGTGTATTTTACACATAAACGCATAGTATTTTTATACTGATAAATAAAACAATTCGTGCAGCATTATCCCCCACCCATTCGAAAATATCAAAAATGCACAACGTTAATATTCATGTTTTCACTTCTGCAGGCACTCCCGAAGTGCAACTCATTGGGTTTTTTCTATTATTAATGCTATTATTTTATGGCTTTCTACGATTATGTTATATGTTTCTTTTATTGATCATATTAAATTAAACCCTACTATAGTCAACTACAAACATAAACATTATACTCATTTAAGAAAATTAAACTATTCCGCCGCTAATTTTAAAGTACATGCCAAAAAAAAGCACGCACTGATAAAAAATATTGAAGTTTTTTTACAGAGACGACAGGGGTCTTTTTAATAGCTTTTATTTTTGTTGCAGTGTCGATGTGAGGACGAATACTGTCTGGAAGCAAAGCAAAGGATTGACGTTTGTAGGCCACAAGTTCTAAGAGGAGCAGCCAACGCAACAGCTTCCTGTCGGCTATCCCAACTCATCTGCTTGGCAGACGCTCAGTGCGCCACAGCTTTGAGATACTACAAGGACCTTTGCAGATCAGTGTACCGCGGCAGAAAGTGCTCTAACAAGTGCCTTAACTCCATACAAATTCTTAGGAAGCAAGACAAAGCCGCCGCCTTACAGGCGTGCCAATGTGATGGAAACGAAGACTATGACTGTCCAAAGATGCAGAACAATCTAGCGAGATTATGCTTTCACAAGCACTCAAAGAATCATACAAAGAACCATAGAGGCTACGAAGAGAAGCACAAAAAACATCACCAACAGGAGATGATATCTGCAGCTAAATCTGTTTCTTTATCAAGTTTTTTATTCATTCTTTGTACGATGTATACTTTAAAGTACAACACGTGACACTAAGCTGTTGGGATCTCGAAGAGGTCTCATTTATCAGTTTGCAAACTTGGTAACTGTAAATATGTATATATGAGTATTTAAATATAATATTTTGTATATTTATAAGAGGAGTTTGCAAGGGATTGGAATGTTAAGGTAAGTAAAAATTTTGCTTTTTGACGAAATGACATTATTTATAGAGTTAGACGTTACTTTGCGGAGCTCCGTAACACGAGAAGTAATTAACATATTATTTTGCTATAATCCGCGATAAAAGAAAATATATGTAATGCTAAATGTAGAGTGTACTATCTGTTCTCATACCTGTTACGTGCAAAATTTTTAAAAACTCGTGCATTACCTGCCGCCAATAATTCAATTATACGTAAGCACTGCACATATTCACCCCCACAATCACAACAATCGTTCCGCCCCGTAACCAGGTGATAGACTCGACGACAAAATTTAAGTATGATGTGAAATTACAATAAATTATAATAAAATTTTGCGTCACTCACTATTGTTGTGTTAAAATATATTTTCAATTCATTTTTTAGTTTACATTTTTGAAAGAGTGGTTTAATAATTGTTGTAAACTATTTTATATTTTCTTTTTCAATTCGTTTCAAAATTTGATATGAATTGTTTATTGTACTATCTGGTTTTCAGAAACTAAAAATTTTAATACCTTTTTAGGATATGCTGACAAAACATACTAACGTAACTTGACGTAGTTTGATTTCAAAATTACCTTGTTTTATAATAGTAGGTATGTTTGATTATTGTTTACCCCAATCTGTCTTTATTACATATTAAGCCAAGATTTGCTTCAATTATGCCGAGAATGAATAATTCTGTTCTGAAATGAAACGGTCTGTTCAATGACTTCGGTTTTCCGACACTGATGGATTTTCCCACAATGATATTTCTGGCAATTTTCCAAAATGGCAACTGAACTCTTTTACAAAATTTGAAAAAATGTTACTTTAAAAAAACTTAAAAAAATGATATTTTCTGTATTTAAAGACAGTGTGGGAAATTCCCAAATTCAAAATATTCTTATTCAAGTAAACTTGTTAACAAGTGCTTTTGAATCGTCAACATCTACTGCTGGTTCGGAAAGCTGTTCCTACCGAGAAGAGCCAGCAAAAAACTCAAAATATAATTCTTATTACTAGATACATTTAGTCATCACTGTCTCCTACAGTGTCGAAGAGTAGCTATGTCCACGCATCCTTATCATCTAAGTAATCCTCAATAGTATAGGCTTTCTGTATAAGCCGTTTTTAATTAACTGCTGTAAATATTGTGTGTGTTACAACTGCTTAGATATTATGTATTATAATTAGTACGTTAAACGCTTTAAATTTGAAATTTTGAAGGCCAAATTTGAGGATATCTGGAAAAAGTTGAAAGCGAACATTATAGCCGCCCACGGGCGAACGCGCGGACATCGCTTCGCTATAAATACAGCAACGGCGCCGGTGGTCCGGTGACAAATGCAGGGTTGTTCCTGCCGCGGCGCCACGCCGATTGATCTACTGCTATACAGTAACGCAGCATGTCAAACAGAACGATATACATTCAGCAACCCTATCGGATCAATCAAGGATAGGAACTGTTCAAAACATCCAAATAATTTGACTAAAAATCATTTAAAAATTTTGTTTTCATGTAAAGGATGATTTACATCAGCCGAGCGAATGTTCCTTCTATTCCCACTCTATGAAATTCTGTTACTGTAACATTCATAGGGCATTTCTTCGTTAGTCTTTCTGATTTAGTAAATATTCTGTCGAATAATCTAAGAATGCTCGCTCGCTTGATGTAAACAATACTAGAGCGCGCGAACAGATGATTACAGCGTTCTTGCGTTTTCGGACGCGCTCTGTTTAAAGTACCCATTCGTTCGGTTGATCTAGGGGGTCCTCGGTCTCGAGGGAAGCCAGTTGTGCCAAGCTGGTCTAATTTGGCATCAGTCAGAAAAAAAAAATCGGTTGATCTTGTGCAAAAATTCTAATTCAAAATTCTTATTCTCGATCGTTGAATTTTTTGGTTTAAACGGTGGAAACGATCTTTTGTTTACACTAAAGGATGCTCTTACCTAGCTCTAGCTTCGTTTGGCGTGGTTTGAACCGGCCTTAAACCGGTAAATTAATTTAACATTTTAAAGTCAACCGAACTTAAATTAGACAGCGTTGAAGTAAATAAGCGATTTGAATATTTAAGTCCCCTAAATCAACTGAAATGTTTCTATCACCATCACTCAAGCGCACTTGTTAGTTAGTGTGAGTTGTTGGAAAATTCTATAACAACATTTAAAGAGATCACTCAACCGTTTAAATTTTGTTTGGCTCTTGAACGAATTAAACGAATCTCGTCAAACCAAAACCTACTCATGCCACGGTCAAAAACCGATAACGGTTTTAGGTACCCAAGCTTATTATCAACTAGATCGGAAAATAACGCAATCAAAAGTCAAGCGTGCAATAGGAGAAGGATGTAGCTGTCTGAAGTGGCTAATTCCGGCGGCCATACTCCAGTCAGTGATGCTGCGCGACTAACATGCGGGATTGGATGGCTCCAACACATTAATTTTTTTATCATTTCATCTCACATCCTCCCAAGAAAGATAGATTTAGAATATCAGGAAATTGTTTGATAAAATCAACTATTTCCATCATTTCTTTGAACCACTACAATTTTTAATTTTTTGAATATTACCTATGTTTAATATTACGCTGTCATCTGAATTTATTGACACTGAATGCTAAAGATTGAAGTGATTTCTCTATGAAATATAACTTATAACTGTAATTAGAAATGATTCACACTGTAAACCTGAAAGATTAAATGTTGTAGAAAGTCTTCCGTCACATTATATTACGATGGAATTATTTTGCTATAATCCTCATTTGTTGAGAAAATCTATGTAATGCTAAATGGATGAAGCAACGTTCACTTATAAACTTACTTAACTTATAAACATATAAACTTCTTAACTTCGTGGTTTTTGTGATTAACTTCTCGTGACTCTCAACACTAATTGATTAGCATACATAGTTACGTCAATAATTAACAAAACAGGCCAGGTGTCTAGTAGCTAACAAGTGTCCAGTATTTGCATATGTATTCTAGCCTTAACCTCTGTGGGTTCGTAATGAAGAGGTACGGAACCGGTTCCGGCGAAGCGAGGTCTTATAACGAAAGCGAACTCGCTTAAGCCCCAAAAAACTACCATAAAAACATTTCGATTTAAATGCTGAAAGTATTGTAGTAAGCAATATTATTTTTTTTACAATATCTGCTACATAATAGTTACTGTGTTATATTCTGTAATTATCATCCTAAGCATCCTTAGCTTAATTCGTATTCAGTACCTAAATTAAAAAAAAAACTACCATATTAAATTCTAATGCGTTCAAAAATAGAATTGATGTAAATTATTACTAAAATAAGAATGAATTAAATATTTACCTTAACAAACACAAATAAATAAATTAATAATATAATCAAATGAATTCTAAAATTAAATTAAAAATTATTAATCATATTTGATTGAACTAAGTAATAATTTATTGCTTTAATATAACTAAAGAGAGAGATAAAGTACATTCCAGAGGTTACCCAAAATTCAGTTTTGCTAAAAAATCATAAATCCGTTGCTCAGTTCGTTCAATATTAGTTGTATTTTGAAAAGTTAGTTTTGTGCTCTACTTTAGGGCTTTACGCCACCGTTTGAGCTATATTGTTATTATGTTTCTTTCGTTTGTTGTCATGTAAGTTGATACGTTTCACAAAAAATGTGTTCGGTTTTTATAATATCCAAATAGATTGTTCCCGGTATACCTTCGCGCCTTTTTTTTACTTGTCACTTCGGTTCGTTATCCATTCATCATCTAGCGTCTTTCTAGAATCGTTTCTTGGAAATAATATCATTTTCACATAATTTATATTATTAAATACTGTGAATTTTTTTAAATAATAAATGAATTAGTTATTAAAAAAGTCAATTCAGCTGTTAGTGGCTTAGTGTCGTTGTAAAAAGTATAACTTAAATCAGATTTTTTTAAATAAATTAGGTGACGCCTATTGATTTATTTCGCCTCATACTATTTAATTGCCTTATCAAATCACTTTTGAAATGTGTTTATGCTTCTCCGAAACAATTGACGATTTATATTTCACCAGTACAATTATGTCTGCAACCTGCATGCCTAATTAAACGACAGGAAAAGTAACGAGATACTAAGAAGGAAACTAAGTAATATCTTGTACAGGGTCGAATAGTAGCTATATCCACGCATTTTTATCATCTAGGTAGGTAACCCTCAACTTATATCAACTTCCTTTAACAGTGTTATTAAAGGCATGCGAAGCTAAAATGAAAAAGCTAAAATATTTTTTTGCAACGAGCCCATTTTTAGCAAACATTCCATTGCCCTTATCGCACTCTAGTGGGGTCGGCACAACATGTTATAACCATGTTGTCACTTGTCTTCAACTTATCTTCAACTGACGTCAACTTATCTTCGTCGCATTCGTCGACACCTCGGTAAAAAAGAGGATGGTCTATTCGTCTCAGCCGGATACCACACGGCGGGTCGACTTATCTTAGTCGCCTATTACAACATCTCGGTATGAAATGAGGGTGGTCTATGCTACTCAACCGGATACCACACGGCATCCCAATTAGCAATTAGCAATGAACGAATTATAAAAATCTATTTAAGTGGCAGATTTAAGCGCTGTCTAATAATTTCTGGTCTGAACATACAAATTTAATTAATATTAATAATATTTAATGATAGCAAGCGTCCCAAATTTTTCGTACGTGCGTCTTCGTTGTTTTGCTGTGCAGCAATAAATTTCAGTACCACAGTTGCATTGCATGCATTTCGTATGCATCTCACAAACAATCGCTTACTAATGTTCCATCGCCAGAAACATGTCGCATACATGCGTAATGCAAGTCACGATAATGCAAGGAATACGAATGATGGTTTTTATTTCATTTCTTAATAACATTTGCTTGGATAACATTTTATCGCCATTACAAATAAATCGTATATAGAATTCTCGTATCACAATGTTCTCATACTCCTCTGACACGGCTTATCCGATTTTCATGAAATTATATATATGCATATTTAGTTGGTCTGAGAATTAGCTACTATTTTGCCATTAAGGTTGTCCATCCCTAACATTTTTTTTTGTCAATTTTTTTCTACATAATGTACACTAGAAATTCCCTAGTAATATTTTATATGCCAAAACAACATTTGCCGGAACAGCTAGTATAAATATATGGGACACTTACACACACGATCGTCCATCGTTAATACTTGTGTTATGGGTGATGGACAACTGGTAGATATACTACATATATAATTTTAAATACATACTTAAATACAAATATTCATACCCAAACTCGAAGAACCAACAAATTGTTAATTATTTTTACTCTCGGAGCTGAAGGCAGGGTCATTACACACTGCGCCAACGGGACAGTCGAATTGTTAAATTGTTAATAGCTATTTTGTTTTATATTATTGCGAATTATCGAAAACTCTTTAGGTTAGACGTTTAAGCAAAGAAGGTATTTGTTGTGCTAAGATTTCCAGCCACTAAAAATGTTTGTTAAATGTCTTAAGTCCATATAGACGGTGAGATAAGAACCAGCTAAGAAATCTTTGTTTTATTTAATGCTTGAATATTGTGTGGTTTTTAGTATTGTGATGATTTAAGTGTGTGTGCGTTATTAATAGTTAGATAGTTCAGATTGGCCTTGCAATGTCAGTCTAAATAACATTCTTAAGTAATAGGTAGGCAAAGAACGGTATCGTTCTATTTTAGTTTTATTAATTGTTACGTATTTTAACATAAATATATGGAAACTATTGTCCATTAATATAATTTAAGCTTAGAGCTTTTTTAAGTCGGCTAAACCCATTATTGGTCTGCTGAACTAAGGCTATATTTACATGTAAGCTCTAGTTCATTTATTTATGTTAAAATATAAGACCTATTAACCACAGTTTACCAAAGTGAGATTATTAGAATATATCTGAAAATTGTAAATAGAAGTAGGCATATTTAATGCTCTAGTATATTGTAATCGTACAAAGTATTTTAGGTTAATATTAATATTAATTATTTATTAAATTCTAGTTAGGGATTTAGTTGTAAAGAATTGTTGCATTTGTTTCGTTTTCGTGATATCTTTTTAAGGATTTCAGTTGTATTTATTCACGAAATTTCCAATAAATTTTTCTGTTTTCTAAAACATTGTTCTTATTTCATTACCTTCTTTTACCTAATACACATACACCACATATATAATAACATAACACCATCATCATTCTCCTGCCCTTATCCCACTCTAAGTGGGGTCGGCACAAAATGTTAGAAAAATGTTGCCATATGATTTGGCTACGTATTTGACGACCGGCCGCCTGCCTGACGTCAACTTACCTTAGTGGCCTCTTACGACACCTCGGTAAGAAATGAGGGTGGTCTATTCTATTCTGCCGGATACCACACGGCTAATAATAACAACACCATCATACAAAATTTTGTTTAAATGTTTGGAACTTTGTTACCTTTAATTCATTGAAAAATAATAAGTGTATCTTTCATACAAATTTTTAACCTTTAAATTTTGTTTATTTTTTCTGTTTTAGTTTATTAATCATATAGTTTGACTCAGTCTACAATGTTTAGTTTAAATAATGAAATCATCATTGGCTAATTAAAAAATATATATTTAAATAGTCTTAATAGCTGTGGATGTGGATTAGATGTCTCAGTATGGTGGGTGGTCTTTGGAACTAGACCAGCAGGCCTACCACGAACTCTTATTGCGACTCAATTGAAGACGTAAACTAAATTGTTTTGCTTTTTCATACCATGACGTGTTAAAGTCGCACGCCTTAAGTCGTTGCCGAATGAGCGTTTGGAATGCGTCCTAAAAACACGTGAGTAAAAGAGACAGAGTTATCTAGTTCATATAACGTTATCCTTTTCAAACATTACGACTCAAATGCAATCCATACTTCATGGCACGAAAAGAAAGCGGTTGGGTTTAGGTACTGACTTTGAATTGAATCGTTTTCTAAAAGTTCATGGTAGGCCTACAGAAAGAAGAAAGAAAAAAGCGTTGGCTTGAGATAGTGACATGGGAGCCAACAATTTACACATGTCGGACGTTCAAGATCGGGAAAAATTGAGGCAACGCTGTAGGGAAGCTGACCCCGGGTCTAAGTTGGGACAACGCTTAGTTGAAGAAAAAGGAGTAACAATAGCTGTGGATTATAAACAAATAAATAAATTTGTAATTTTAATCTGAAATAAGTAACGTATATTTGCGCATGTAGTTATGCACGGTAATCATCATCATCCTCCTGCCCTTATCCCACTCTAAGTGGGGTCGGCACTAAATGTTATTAACATGTTGTCACATGATTTGGCTACGTATTCTACGACCGGCCGCCCGCCTGACGTCAACTTACCTTAGCCGTATTTTACGACACCTCGGTAAGAAATAATTGTGGTCTATTATACTATTTTATACTATTTTCTATTAAAACAATATAACAGAAAGATAGCAGAAGAATCAATACCAGAGAGACTTCTTACTTCAAACGTACGCAATGACCCACACGGTGGATCGACTTACCTTAGTCATCTTAGTCCACGAACAGCACATTTATAACACTAATAGTTACAGTTATGCATGGCAATATCTATTTCAAATTTAAAAAAACTTTTGGAATACATTTTCTATTCCCTCTATCGCGAATTGTAGCTTAATAATTTCATTATTACTTTTGTATTACTTATGGATCTCCGCAAACTGTCTAACTGTTAATTTTAATTGGTCACACGCACTTCGGTATCTCTAGACAATTCTTGGAATAGGTGTTACTTACCAATCCGGTCTTAGCTAAAACCCATCTCTTTAGAAACGGAGACCTATGCCTAGTGTCAGGCCGTTACTTTACTTTTTTTTTGGTCTGATTCCCTATTCCCTTCGTTTCTGAGTCGAGTGTAGTACACTCCAAGCATAGATTGCTCCTTCAACCTCTGATCGTCTCTAAGGTTCTTATAAACTTACAAGGGCAAAAAATTTATAGAATAGGCTAATGTTCAGGCGTTTACGTCATTCTATTGAACCGTCGACTATAATTAGTATTCAGTACGTATATCGGATAAAATTACGACCAAGTCAGTACCTCTTAAATACGTGCGATTCATAATAATTATTAGCACAAAGTATTTGTAACGAATCCGAACTATTTTGCACCATAAAAAAAAAGAAATTGTTAGAATAATTCATCTTTATCGGTTGAAAACTTGGATACCTCTGAGAATTATTATCATTAATCAGTTTATGGCGAAGGAAAGCATCGTTATGATACCTTCATATGAATCATGAATTTCTAGGTATTTGTATTTTGTAATTCATACCACGGGTAAGTAAATATATGCCATCGCGGACTTTTTTGTAGATATATACAAGAGGAATAACGCCACCATACAGTGTTTGGTAATAATTCTATAGGTTATAACAGCGTTTTCGAAGAAACTACTTGTCGGCTTGACTTTTTCTACAGTTTCAACTATTAACACAAAATGCTAGCAAATGTTAAGTCAAAACCTTTGATACAAATTAGAATCTTTAAGACGTCATGGTATGAAAAAGCAAATCAATTTTGTTTACGTCTTCTATTGAGTCTCAATAAGAGTTCATGGTAGGCCTGCATGTCTTGCTTATCATAAACATGCATTTCACCTCAATTGGACACCGGGAAGTGGGTCAAACATGTATGATTCCAACCTTTTTGTTTAAAAATCAAATCAAATCAAATTTAACTTGCGCGATTGTCAACAATTGCACTGTCGTTGAATAAAAACCGTACAAAAATCCGTTTTATTTAAATAAATAAAAGATCAAGTACTGACCACTTAAGAAAAAGAGTACAAAAGTACATTATACATATTATACATAAATTTACTAATAAAAAACACAAAACAATAATAATAATATAAGCCTATATATGTACATATATAGGCTTATATTATTATTATAGGTTATTATATACCTATGATATTAGATATTTAATATAATAAAAAATATACATATAACAAGGGAAAAAAATTACAAATAAAGTTAATAAACATCTAGTCCTCCACTATTTTTAAAATAAGGCTTTTTTAGGTTTGCGTTACTGGGTTGCCAGTAAGTGGGCTTTATATTGAACCTTAAATGTATGTACCGTTCGTAGGTTTCGAATCGGAAGATAATTCCAACATTTCGTTGACACAAACCTAACACTTCCACGAAATGTTATGACTCAATGATGCGGTTCTAAATCGATCATATACGAGTACAGATAGCATTTGGGAACTTAGTTTTATAAGTTTTTTTTTCGCACAAAGAATCAGTTTAGCGATTCAACGCGAAAACGCTTCCAGCACTCTTGGGACCATTCCACGTGGGCATGATTTGTATAGTAGTAGCGTGCAAGTAATTTAAGATAGACATAACTTGTACATATTTGTTATAAATAAATTTAAAAAAAGTTTTATAATAAGTAAATATATATAGGGATATGGATCATTGAGATTTTTGCACGTTCATAACAAACGAACGGCCACACTGATTACATGTATACAAGCACATGTTTTTACAAGTGGGCAATTTAAGTAGTTCGTTCCCAGTATAAACGCTAGATTGCCAAATTTATCACGTACTGTCGACGACGCCAGTCTAACGTCGGGTCAGCGATACAATTCTGTAGGGTCATCAGGCATTGTACACGTGAAGGATACTTATAGTGATTTAGCACTTGTCTCTCGAGAGTTTGAATGGGTGATATCCTGGATGGCGGTATCCGTTCCGTGATGGGCGTGTGAATTTAGAATTGGATTGAGGTGAACTTATGTGTGATAGTTTGTGAAACCAAGCCACTCTTTCGAGAGAGTCGCGGTTTCAAATTCCGGGCATCAATGAGTTTTTTTTTATATATGTGTAATTGTTAATATCTGTATATCACATGCTTTTCTACATTAATTGTATTGCGCGCACTAGTCATTACCAGAGGCGGAGTTATACACGGAGTTTACTTTAGTAAACTATGTTAAACTATCACTGTTCCGATTACAGTAGACACGGACTCCCAGCTAGGCTATCGCGGATTTTCAGCGGTGATAGCCAGCAGTGAGACCGCACGGCTCTTTCGAGAATGTCACGGGTTCAAACCCCGAGCAGGCACCTATGGATTTATTACACGCTTTTCAGCAAAGGAACACTTTGTCCGGAAACTTTCTTATTTCTAGAAACTTCTAAGGATATGCAAGCATATAAGTACAAAATTTCGTTCAAAATTTTCATTTCCTGAATTAGCCGTAGTTCTGTATGTTCTTAATTTATCAGCCGTACTTAAGCCAAAAAAAATTTTTTCGACACAACAAAATTGAAATAAGCAAGATTATAATTGATGAACTAAAGTATGCTATGAAGTATTTTTCATTATTTAAGTATATTAATACTTTCTTTATTTTAGTAAATACTAACCTAACCTAAAATTATCTAGACTTGCCTTTAGTTTAGAAATTATCTTAAAACGATGCTGCTACATACAGCTTACTATACAATTGAAGATTATTTGAGCGATAGTAGCATATTTTAACACCAGCCAGCTACGCATCAATCTGCACCGATTAACTTGTAACCATCAATCAATTTTTTTTAAAGATTATCTGCCTAGTTTCTTGCTGGTTCTTCTCGTTAGGAGTAAAACTCCGAATCAGTGGTTCTTTAAAAACATTTGACGAATCAAAAGTACCCGGTATTAAATAATGCACATCGATGTTTAGAACGAAACAGCCGGCCAGTTCGGTTTCGTAGAGCGCTATCACTGTCTCTCAGTATGTGACGTTTCACACGGGTTCGCCAGTCTGTGCGACAGAGACAATGCTCTATGAAGCAGAATCTAAAATTTTCTCTCTCTACACCTCAATTTACAATATTTAGTGCCGCGTACTATACTGAAAACGGTCCACTTGAATAAAGAATATTTTGAATTCTGAATATTTTTGAAATTAAATTTTGAGAATGTTCTAAACAAATCCGAAATGGATGATTTAGCGTGACGTCGGGACTGAGTTCGAAAATCGCGTATCCCGGTATTGTTTTCTCTTTGCCCGCGGCGATTACCGCCGGCTTTGTGGGTGGCCCCGTATATATGGCTAATATAGGCCACAACAACTTATTATGTTAGATCAACAGGATTTGTGAGGGAACAGTCGTGATATAGGAATCAATTGTAATAGTTCATGGTCGATTTAGTTTCTATAACAGTAAATACATTCCGTACAATTTGTTGTGCAAATAATCCTATTTCATGCAGATGCCTCTAATATCTACACATGAAGTGAATCTGAATATTTGGATGTCAATTAGCTTTTGAATTTTGTAACATGAGCTTTTAAAGAATAATATAACAATAATTTGTAGAATAAGGCGTAATTTTGCGAAGGTCCATAGTATAGAAGTAAAGTAAAGACCTGTTACTATCCCAAAAGCTGGGTATATGCCTCCACTCTTCGTTTCTGGAGAGATGGGCTGGTGTTAAGACCTACCACGGTGCTCCAATGAAGATTGGTAGGTTACAAATATCCCCAGAATTCTCTAGAGTTATGTTATGTTTCATCACGATGTCTTCCTTTACCGAAAAGTGTGAAAAATTCATAATTATCAATTAGATACACAAGTTTTCAATAGAAAAACTAATTGGTGCCTGGGGTTTGAACTCGTCACCCTCTGGCACGGGCTTACCGCTGGGCTATCACGCTTTTATCTCGGCACGCGCAACGCTATATGGTTTCCCTTTAACTCATATATAAGTAGCCGGAACTCAACGTTTCACCAGGACCAGAACATATAAAAATTTATCTTCCTTTCTTTAATGACAAATTTCTTAATGATAAACCGTTGTTGAATTCAAATACATTTTTATACAACTTAAATCTTTTTACAACATATATTAGGTACATAACTTGTCAAAGTTCTTATTTCACACATTCTCAACAGCTATCATAATCATTTTATCATTTCCGTAAGAGCGGTCTATCAAAGCTTGCCGCGACAATATAATTTTTTACCGCTTCCCGTCGCTTATGCAAATTGCAACTAAGCTTATGCGTAATGACGTCGTAAATCGTACATGGATTAAGGCATAGACAGTCACTGAAATGCATAAAGCTATAAGAAACGGAGCTACGTAGACAGGTATTTAAGTTTACTGATTCTTAGATAATAGCTAACTACTAGTCTTCTATCTTTTTAAACCTTCTCATTCTATATAATCGATCTGTGTAAATGTGTAAATACTTTTATACTGTCTTTTTTCACTTTAGTCAACTCTGGTTAGAGCACGTTCGTTATTTATATCAAGAATACATGTATTCGAATATAAAACAGAGCTTGATCATCATCATCCTCCTGCCCTTTTCCCTCTAAGTGGGGTCGGCACAACATATTATAAACATATTGTCATATGATTCGGCTACGTAATTTACGACCGGCCGCCTTCTTGACGTCAACTTACCTTAGTCTTATTTTACGTCACCTCGGTAAGAAAGAGCCACCCTCTTTCTATTCTACTCAACCACACGGCGGGTCAACTTACCTTAGTCGCCTTTTACGACACCTCGGTAAGAAATGAGGGAGGTCTATTCTACTCAGCCGGATACCACACGGCGGATAAAACAGAGCTTGATCGTGAAAATATATTTCGTAAACATCGATAAGTTTTTTGCCGACTTTTCTAGGTAGGAGTAATTTTTCGGACAAATGCCAAAGTAATTTTTGAATTAATTAAGTTCGATTTAATTTTTCCCCCTTTAAAAATTATACCTTTATAATACTAATTATAGTACCCGGCATTGTACAGGTACTGCATTATGTATAATGCACATCGAGAACTTAGAACGAAACAGCCGGCCAATTCGGTTTCGTAGAGCGCTGTAACTGTCACACACGGGTTCGTCAGTTTGTGCGACAGGGACAAAGCTCTATTAAGCAGAATCTAGCCGATTTCTCTCTATTCTACTACTATATATTGTACTACTATATATTCTACTACTATATATTGTATGTACTATATATTCATCTCCCTAACTTGAAGCTTGTCTTGCAGAATATAATATTTAACATTCAGTTCGCCTTTTTGGTTAACTGACAAACGCTTCTAGTACTTTTAATAACTAATTATAATTTATATATTTTACTTGGATAGATTGAAGTACTTACTTGACTGCAACACTTCACGATAGACTCCGGGAGAAAAAACTTTCATCGACAAAAACCTAGATATAATTTCAAGCTAAGCAATTTGAATGCTTCAACAGCCCATATTTGTGGGTGGGCGCGTCACCACGTTTACCCAGTAATGATCACAGATGATGCCATAATTACACCTCTGAACCGCATAGTTTCCTCTTTGTTACATCATTTGATACACCGTGTGTGGCGCGAGTACATATTCGGTGTTCGGTGTACCGTTGGATTCACGCTGAGCTACATTGCTTAACTAAGATAGACCGTAACACTTATATATAATATCGTACCACTTGTATATAATAGACAAAGTAGGAACCAATATAAGCTTGCGGTTCCAGCTTTGCGCCTAGCAAAAGTAAGTAAGTCGTTTGTGGGTTTGGGTATAAGATTCTATAATAAAATTCCGCAATCGATATTAAAAACTATCTGTAACTATTTATAAGAATTATTCTTTGAAAAGAGCAACCGCCGAGTTTCTTGCTGGTTCTTCTCGGTAGGAACAGCTTTCTGACCAGCAGTAGATGTTGACGATTCAAAAGCACTTCTTTACAAGTTTACTTAAATAAAGAATATTTTGAATTTGAATTGAATATCAAGACGTTGTGACAAGATTTGCGCTCAATTTAGATGATCTGTAACAGTCTACTCTCTGTGAAGTAGGTATTTTTTCCAAACTTACTTTATGCTGTCACCTGGTCGAATAGGCGAGAGTGAAGTAGGAATCTAAATTAGTATAGACTAAAATTGTAAAAAAGAGGTGAATAAGACATGTAAATATGGAAAGCTCAGAGCCGCCCTGTGGGCGATATAGCAAGTAATATTTGAAGTGATTAAATCAGGAATAAAGAGATTCGCAGAAGAAATAATTTACCGATATACTTTAGCGTGTCGCGAAGATGAAATATCAATAGGTGGGGCATCGAGGAACCGATGGCGTTGGGATGGCCCCTTCACCGGAAAAAGAAATGTCGGTAGTGGCTTCATCTCAAAAATGTCGCATGGAACCGATGGATTTTAGCGCTAAAAGTTCGCGTAGTGTGGAGATTTATTGAAAAGACCTGCATCCATCAGTGGACATTTATCGCCGGAATAAGAAAAAAAAATAAGGAACTTAAATAAAAATTTGTCTGTTTCTCTATCTGTGGCTGAGGGTATGTTTGTAAACGGATTTGGGGCATAATCTTGTAATTATACTATTAGGATTTTGAATGCTTAATCTGCATACAACGCTATCTACCCATCTCCTGGTGTAGTCTTTAGACTTGTGGGTTCACAGGTTGAGGCTTGCGGGATACACTTTTATCGACAGTTTAGTCTATATAATGTGAGTTACGTTTACTCGAATCTTTTTGAAGTTGAGTTAGTTTTTAACCAATTTGTTTTTCTACTGAAAATAAAATTATGTGTCTAATAGATAGGTAATAGCAATTTATCACACGCTTTTCGGTGAAGGAAAACATCGTGAGGAAACCTGCATATCTCTAGAGAATTCTGGAGATATGTATAACCTACCAATCCGCATTGGAGCAGCGTGGTAGGTCTTAGCTCCAACCCTTCTCTCCAAAAAACGGAGAGAAAAGGCATATGCCCAGCGCTGGGATAGTAACAGGCCCTTACTATACTATACGTGGTGACTTATTTTTATCTCACTTTTGGGTAAAGACTCTCGATCGAATCTCCTCTTTCCTTTCTTATTCCGGATCAATCATTTTTTAGGTACAGGTTTTTCACGATAGCACGCGTACTAAATTGTAAAAATAATATAATGAACACATTAAATTTGGAAATTTAATTTAATGCCTTTGCCCGTAGTTTGAGCTAGTAACTGTCTGGCGAAGATCACAAACTTTCAGCATTTGGCCATCACAGCTATATTAAAAGTCTAGCTTATTATATATATCCTTGTATAATTAATATATTCAAACCTATTTCAATATGTTAAGAGTGTTAATATACTCATCATCATTCTCCTGCCCTTATCCCACTCTAAGTGGGGTCGGCACAACATGTTACAAACATGTTGTCACATGATTTGGCTACGTATTTTACGACCGGCCGCCTGCCTGACGTCAACATACCTTAGTCGCCTTTTACGACACCTCGGTAAGAAAGGAGGGTGGTCTATTCTATTCTGCCGGATACCACACGGCGTAAGAGTGTTAATATACTCATTTTCAACAATTTTACTTTCAAGTAATACAGAAAACAAGCTGGTACCCGCATTTATTATAACCACAGATAGTACTTAAATAATTCTTTGGAATGCCGACGTAATTGTGGTCTAGTAGTCATTAGACAAAATGCTGACAATTACCTCTCTTATACAATCTGCAGTCGGTCGCTTTGTAAGATGAAAAAAAGATGTTTAGTGCCTTTCAAAGGAGTTTACTAACCTCTTAAGGTTTTTAAGCTACTGGTAATTTTTCATTGTCGTTAAATAGTTATTAGTATTGTGGTATTTCCTTCTTAGTTGGCGATTACTTTATAATCCTTAAGCATGTATAAGGTGAATGCTATCGTCAAATTTATATTTTAACTGGCAAAGAAAAAGTTTTTAACTCAAGTTGAGTTGCCAGATTTTGGGAATTTGAAAAATTGTTTACACTCTTTTGTACATACATTATGATGCCGCATAACTGAAATATAGATTTAAATATAGCATTAATTTTAGTTACGCAAGTTTCATATATAATAATAAATAATTTAAATTTACGTTATAAAACACAGAAATAAAATATTATACAAAACTTATTATAAAATTATTTTGCTATAATCGAGTTTGTTGAGAATCTGCGTAGGCAGCAGAAACCGCACGTATCACAAAACAGCAAAACTACATACATTCACTGCGACAATCTCTACCATCGTTTCGCCCCGTAACCGAAGTATCATTAATATCGACGACATAATCTTAATAAATAGCAAAATAATTCTATCATAACTTGATGTTATGGAATTCCGCAAAGTAACGCCTACTTCTATAAATTAAAATATTATGCATTACACATACATTATATTATTTATACTTACATTAAAATTGACAAAAATCCTCATATTTTTGATCATACAAAATTTAATTTAGTTCAAAACTAGTTCAAGGCATATTTGTTTAGATACAAAGCAAAATTAAGATTTTGTACACAAGACACTATCAGGTGATATGTAGAGCTGTTAAGTACTTTGGTAATTTATAAGATAAAACGAAATGTTTCTTTACAAATTTAATTATATGAATAAAAAGTTTACATATAATTTTAATATTCGAAATGCTCCCCTGAAGATAAAAAGGTAGTTAAGATTTATAAATACCGTTCTAAGACAATATTTATATTAATATCGATATCTCAAAGCAAAGTAATTTTTGTGGCTATTCACCTTAAGAAAGGCCACTTTCGTTTATATAAAACTGGAAGTTTGTTTACATATTAAGCTGCGGTTTCTTCGAAATATCTTATGAGACAAATAAAATAAAAGCCTTTCTAAGTGGTTATATTGTGTTTTGAGCATTTCTTTAAGTTTAAATATTTTTTTATTTAAACCTATGTTTATGTTTGCTCTATCATTCGCTTTATGCATAGAGTTATTATATTAGAGTTCGAGAGTTAACCTAAAATGCATCTAAAAACAAGAGAAAGCAAATAAGGCAACTTATCCAATTTAATTTTTGCGCTTTCGTGAGAAGACAACGTTTTTCTACGTATTTAAATTATGAACGCGCCATGAATATTTCTGTGCATTGTGATAAGACAAAGATTTATAATATATCTATCTATGCTTATTATAAAACAAAGTCCCAAAAAGCTGTATGTAATCGATTTTCTAAAAACCTACTGATCGAATTTTTTGTACAGTTTTCGTCAAAAAATAGTGCAATACTTCCGGATGGTTTAGTTATATAGTACATATCGGTATGATGTAAATTGTGTTGAAGAGAAAAAAAAGCTTGCTGGGAGCTTTAATCGCGTGCGCTGCTAAAACCAGCAGAGATACGCTAAAGTGATGTACTAGAGAATTATAGATCTATAAGAATACTACAAAAAAGCGATAGCTTGTCTCTATTTCTTACGGTTAACTCACAATAACTACTTCTATGTCTACAATTTGTATTCTAAAAAAAAAAAATAACACACCGATTTCCACGCGGGCGAAGCCGCTGGCACAGCTAGTATATAATAATAGTTATATGTAATTTATAGAATTAGGCGTTATTTTCCTGAGATCAATAATACAAAAGTAATAATAATATTATTTTTAATCCGCAATAAAGAACTTAATAAAGTATTTATCGAGGATTATAGCAAAATATTTTTATTATTACTTTGATAAGTATATATATTTATAATTTTATAATTATATAAATATGTATGTCTCATCTTCCCTCTCTTATTTTTTGTTGGGCACTCGCACTTAGAGAACTGTTCATGATCCCCCCTATTCCAGTATAATTACTCTACGACTCTATACAAGCTTTTGCTAAGGTCCACTGTGCATTTATGTTTAGAATAACTATATATAGCTTGAAGAATAAACAGTTTAGTTATTTAATCCATATTATACTTAAATTACAAAAGTTCATACTTTTCTCTAGTGCTGTCTAAAAACCAGCAACGATGAAGTTGTAACCGGCTCCAGTCGAATAGACACGAAATAAATCATGGGGTTTTATAGAAAAGTAGTAACGCTGTCAAACCACTTCAAAGATAGCCGCTTTAAGAATAAAGCAGTAAGGTGTTGTTTTAAATAGAATGTGGGATTATCGCCAACATAATTTTGTTTTTGGTGCAGTGTTTGTTAACAGTGCTAGAGTTAATAAATTATTAAACGATATATTGATAAAAATGCAAGAAATGCCTTTTGTTTTATTGAACGTGATTGGTTATTCGAATAACGTAAAATGTTTTTTAAATGATTCTATGACACAACAAACAATATCCTTTTTAAAAACTAAATGAGGTAAATTTAATACTCTAATAAACAGATCTACGCTTTATAATTGTATTGTGGTGGCAGTGGTGGTGGTTTGTGCATGAGTTTTTACGAATCCTGCATGTATCGGATATGAAAAAACGGATAGTCCACTATACATTTAGCACTCTATATATTTTCTATTTACTGTATCGAGGATTATAGCAAAACAATTTTTATTATTACTTTTGTATTATGGATCTCCGCAAAGTAACGCCTAATTCTATAATTTTTTTAGTATTTTCATTTCATTGTATTTGCGTAGTTTTATATATTTTTTAATAATATCGTCAGCCTGTTCTATACCCGGAATACTAATTTCTTTTTTTATAAATGCGACGTCGGCTGCGGCGGTGCCTTCAAAGATAGAATTCTTTATTGAACCGAAAGCCGTAAAGGCTTCATTAACGATACATTTGATTTGTTTACAATACTTTTGTAATATGAATGTTGAAGACTTTCTTAACACATAGTTAATTATTTTGACCGTTATTCCTGTTAGTTAAGATGTTTTATTTTTATTTAAGATGTAATTAAGTATATTAATTAAGTTCGAGGGTTAAATCGTTTGGCTGCGACATTCATTTTTGGATTTTAAGCTGTGATAGCTTATCGGTTGTACGACTCGTTCGAGAGGGTCATGGGTTCAAAGCCCGGGAAGGTACCAATGGGTTTCTCTGTTAAAAATTATGCGTCAAATTGATTAATTAATAGTAATTTATCACACGTGATAAAGGAAAACATCGTAAGAAACTGCATGTCTTTAGAGAAGTCTATTATGATATAGGGGATATGTGTAATTTACCGAACCGCATTTGAGAAGCGTGTTGAGTCGTGGCTACAATGTTTCCCTCTAAAACGGAGAGGGGAGGCCTATACCCAGTAGTGGGATAGGAGTAGGCATTTTTACAGCAACAATTAGTCGCCCAGTGATTGGAAATCGACATTAATTGGTTAATAACTCTTTGTACTGTTCATACTTTACCCTGACCGCGTAGTATCGGCTCGCTGCTTTAAACTCCGCACGCGCGTCCGTTCTTTCCCGTCGTCTGTATTGTCTCGCTTCGCCCTGATACTAAGCTTGGGTATGATTGCGATTTGAGAATCGTATTCGCACCATGATATGATCAAAGGTGACCACGGTGATCGTGCTGCTATTGCGATTGCTATTGTGAACACAAACAAATGTAGGCCGTATAAGCGTATGCAATGTATAGGATATAAGGATTATATTTGTTTATATAAGCAATCATTTAGTCCAATAATCGCTGAATCGCTAAAAGCGTATGATAGCAAATAGCAAAAAATGCTATTTAAAAATGCAGTTATCTAAAATTAAATAGCAGAAGATGCTATATGATGAGTGAATCATATTACGATCACTAAGTGATTGGTGATTCTGTCCATCCATACCTGATACTATAGCGCGCGGTGTAAAGGCACGAGACGACAGAACCTCTACTATTATAAATCTGTCTATTATCAAAACTTCTGCTTTTATTCACATACACTACACTCTTCATCGTCATAATTATGATATTTAATAAGACAAATAATATAAAGGAAAAATAATATTTATCTCTTCTTAATTTTACCACAGACTTCACCCATAACATTGGACACTCAAACAGTAAACAGTGTATCTAATGGGTTTGAAATTTACGGTAATATAATTGAATGAGAGGAAAAAATTTAGTTATAAATTAAATATAAAACGAAATATCGTAATTTTTTACTATTGCACTATCTATAAGCTTGAATTATGATTTGATTTAAAAAAATCACGTTTGAAATCTGAATTATTATACGAAATACGAGTGAAAACAGCAGGCGGGATGATCTCTCTCAAGCCGCCTCACCGCCGCCGATAGAGTCATTATGTACCATTATTGTACATATGTTCTGAAAGATCGCAACTAAACAAACTTGGGTCTTAGGCATGCATAATATTGAAATATGTATAAAATATAATACATTTTTTTCTAATGTTTTTTTATTTGCAACTAAAATGTACAAGTTGTGTGACTGGCCCGTTGGCGCAGTGGATAGTGCCCCTGCCTTCAGCTCCGCGGGTCGCGGGTTCGGATCCAGCCGAGGGCCAACATTTTCTATAAACAATTTGTTGGTTCTTCGAGTCTGGGTGTGTATGTGTTTTTAACTATGTATTTAATATTATATATGTAGTATATCTACCAGTTGTCTGTCACCCATAACACAAGTATTTAAGTTACTTTGGACGGACGACCATCATTCTCCTGCCCTTATCCCACTCTAAGTGGGGTCGGCACAACATGTTACAAACATATTGTCACATGATTTGGCTACGTATTTTACGACCGGCCGCCGGCCTGATGTCAACTTACCTTAGTCGCCTCTTACGACACCTCGGTAAGAAAGGAGGGTGGTCTATTCTATTCTGCCGGATACCACACGGCATATACACGGACGACCGTGTGTGTTTAAATGTCCCATATTTATTTATGTTCATTATCTTAAATTATTTTTTTATTTCATAAAAGTTATCCATTACGAGTCAATATTACTTATGACTAGATCGATTGTTTATGACCAGTGACCCTGCCTTCAGCTCCGCGGGTCATGGGTCCGTCACCCATAACACAGGTATTAAGTTACTTACTTTGGGGGCTGATGACGGTGTATGTAAGTGTCCCATATATTTATTTATTACTATGCTCGTCCGTCTTCAAAGTGATTTACTTAAAAACTTCGTTATGGGTAAATATTAAACTTTCGCGATTCATACTTATTAAAATATAAATAAAACGTCAGTTCGTGACCACGGCGGATGCAACTCTGCCGAAAGTCGAAACGTCGTACCTTATACAAAGGTGACTCGATGAAGTCGCGATGTGACCGGTATTTTTACATATGCGTTATGGGTGACAGACAACTGGTACATATATATATATATATATATATATATATATATATCGACATATACATATGTCATTTTAAATACATACTTAATTATACCTCACTTATCACAACCACACTCGAAGTATCGACAAAACGTTTATTAAAAAACGTTGGCCTTCGGTGGAAATTGAACCCGAGACCCACCGAGCTAAAGGCAGGGTCACTGCCAACCGGGCCGGGCCAGTCGATATCTGTATACCTATGTCACGATCATTTTATATAATTATCACCTCGTGAAGATTAGGTGCTATTTGAATGAAAGTCTCGTTATTTATAGGGCGTGTTTATTAAAGAGCTGTATGTAGTGAATATATATTGATACGAAAGATAACGAAAAATACCTTCATCAAAATATTTACGAGTATAACCTTTAAGTAGCCTAAATAGTCAATATACTAGTGTATCATGGTAATTTCCATTTATGTTATTCGTCATGTTAACTTAATACTTTGACAGCCACTGGTCGTTTGATTAACTCATCGAGCGCGGGGCGGCAGGGTTGATACTCGTAGGTACAAGTTTTTATACTTTTCTTCTGTTTTTTTTGTGCATTTTAAGCTTAGTTCTTGCAATCGTGCGCGTCTTGCATGCAAATTTAAATTTAGGCAATGATTTACACATAAAAATTCTTTAGCTATTTAAAAATGCTAATACAGGAAGCCTACTATACCATTGAGGAATACTTAGACGATAAGAATGCGTGGATAGCTATATCCAGGGTAGAAGAGTAGCTATACTTTTCTACCCTGCTGCCGCCGGCATGATGTCAACTTACCTTAGTCGCCTTTTACGACATCTCGGTAAGCAATGAAGGTGGTCTATTCTATGCAACCGGATACCACACGGCACATACCTTAGACGCCTCTTACGACACCTCGGTAAGAAAGAAGGGTGGTCTATTCTATACCACACAGCGTAAGAGCAAGAAAAGACTATCTTTTGTAAATTTTCATAGCGTGATCTAACTCAATTAAGCCTAATTTTGAGTGTAAGATTCAGCGTAAGCTGTGATAGCCCAGTGGTGAGACCGTGCGACTCTCTAGAGACGAACATGGGTTCAAACCCGGGCAGACACCAATGAGTTTTTCTATTAAAACTCATGTGTCCAATTGATATTTGCAATTTATCACACGCTTATCGGTGTAGGAAAACATCCTGAGGAAACCTGCATATCTCTAGAGAATTCTGGAGATATGTGTAACCTACCAATCCGCATTGGAGCAGCGTGGTAGGTCTTAGCTCCAATCCTTCTCTCCAAAAAACGGAGAGAGGAGGCCTATGCCCAGTAGTGGGATATTAACAGGCCGTTACTTACTTACTTTTTAAGATTCAGCGTACGATATATTTTTATTGCAGATCATAGCAACATAATAAGCCGCGTGGTATCCGGCAGAATAGAATAGACCACTCTCCTTTCTTACCGAGGTGTCGTAAGAGGCGACTAAGGTAAGTTGACATCAGGCAGGCGGCCGGTCGTAAAACAC
Source organism: Morpho deidamia (assembly GCA_947086505.1). Taxonomy (NCBI): domain Eukaryota; kingdom Metazoa; phylum Arthropoda; class Insecta; order Lepidoptera; family Nymphalidae; genus Morpho; species Morpho deidamia. The sequence goes on along the minus strand of CAMTZC010000002.1, from coordinate 4,910,789 downwards.
GTAGCCAAATCATGTGACAACATGTTTGTAACATGTTGTGCCGACCCCACTTAGAGTGGGATAAGGGCAGGAGAATGAAATTATAGCAAAATAATATTTTCATTACTTTTGTAACCATATGAAACTTTGGAAGACAACGTAAACAAACTATTGGCATTCAATCAGTAGATAACTTGATGACTTTACTAACGAAACTTACAACTTTACAGCTACAGTTACATAAACCTTTTTATGTATACCTTTTCACTTCCTTATTAATTCCACGATGTTCTGCCGCCTTTGCAATTAAAATACAATAGCTTAGCCCTGTGTCTTTGACAACCTTTCGGTCAATTACAGGTATCATTCTTAAAGTTTTCGAATCTATTCTCCTAACTTTAAAGCTTCATTTTACTCAGCTATTGTATTTTAGTACTGATTGAATGTCTTTATATTCTATGTGGGTAAGTTTAAGGTTCATTATCAAAAGGTTTTTGTTACAAGGGAAAGGACGCGTGGGCTCTAGCGACGCCCACTGTCACACGTGTCCCGGATGTGGATGCTGAAATTGTACCTCTTGTGATGAATACAGTCAATTAAATTAGTTTTTATTTTTTTGGCTTCACAAAGGCCTTCTACACGGTTAGGGTAAATTGCCCGACCAAAGTGACCTTGGTTGGGAGGGATGCGCTTCCGACCAACGCCGTTGGCATCAATCAAATAACAGTTGAGTCGATTTTTAAAACTCGATCAAAATCGGGTGGTTTGTCATGACCGTGTAGAAGGCCTATAAGCCTCTAAAACTGTTGTTTCACTCATCACCTAGATTAAACCTATTTTCTTGCCTTTTATAATAATTTACCATCATTTAGAGATCGCCTTGCGATTTTGTCGTGGAGTCTAGAGTCTCCTAATGTTGCTTCTGTTACCGGGTGAAACGATATCGACATTGTGGTAGTGAATATGTGCAGTGCGATAGTTTAGTTTGGTGTTAGCGATGGTGGTTTATGGTGCATGCGTTTAACGAATCCTGTATGCACAGGTTTGCATACAACGAGGAAAAATATAAATTTATAAAGGTTAAAATATAATAACAAATATACAAATCATAAAAAAATATTAAAAAAAGGTGAAGCGTCGTACTTTCATTGGGACATTATAATCCTTAATATCAGATTGAACATATGCAATAACCTTTTTTACAGGATCAGATACCGATAACGTTGTAACGTGTCCTTTGATAATATGACCAATACACCATAAATTAATTTTCTGTGGGATAGATATGTAATTTTTTATCATTAAGACTTAATTCATGAAAATAATTTTTATTTACTATCACTAGATATTGTTAAAGAAATTTTCCTACCACGTCGCGACTAAATTAAAAGCTACTAACAGGACTATCTTCAATAAGGCGAATTATAAGGAGGTAGGTACAGAAACGTGGTCGCTGACTATGGGCCTCGAAAAAAACTCGAAAAAACCAGCGAGTGATGGAGCGGGTTAGGCTCGGAGTCTCTAAGTGATCAAATCAGAAATGAGGAGATCCGTAGAAGAACCAAAGGCACCGACATAGCTCAGCGTGTCGCGAGGCTGAAGTGGCAATGGGCGGTGCACATCGCGGCGGAAAACCAATGGGCGTTGGGGTCTTAAGATGTTGGATGGCGACCCCGAACTGGAAAGCGCAGCGTCGGTAGATCGCCTACGCGATGGCTTGACGACTTCAAAAAGGTCGCGGGGAGCCGCTGGATTCAAGTAGATCGTGTTTTATGGAGATCATGGGAAGAGACTTATGTTAGGCAGTGGACGTCTATAGATTAAGAAGAAGTTGAAGAAGGTACTTTTCGATCAAAATCGGTTTAACCGTTTCGAACCTATACAATTAAACTAAATCTTATTTTAGAAATTGCATTGGACCTTTTAGTAAAAACCGTACAAAAATCCGTTCCGTAAATTTTGAGAAAATCGATCACACTGAGTTTACTGTAGCACGTTTGACATAACTCGATTCTTTCACGTACATATGTTAGTGTGATACTGTTTTTTATTACATACAGACACACATTTTTTGGGGACTTTTAAATGTATATATTATGAACGCATCTTAAACTGCACTACGGCGAAATGCAGGACAAACTCGTAAATTCTAAATACCTGGTAACACTTCATACAGAACAGGTTCTTGTTAGCGCGAATAAAGTTGTTATACGTGATGGCCCTCGCCCGTTTTTGTTATTATACGCCCTTTTATACGACGCCAAGCCGACGGAGATCGACGATAAGTCTGAAGCCATAGATGACATTTTTTTCCGTTAATTAGTTATTATTTTTCTATATAGCAACAGCTAATGCGTATGATCGATTTTCCTACCTTTGTCGTTAAACATTTCTGTAAGCATTTTACGGCAATCACGAATCAGGAAAAGTTGCCTGGCACTATTATACAGCTGCCGCCTTTCTGTTTGAGCTTTCTCATTGAGATCTACACCAATGACGTTTCTTCACTTAAAAATTCAAAATATTCTTTATTCAAGTAAACTTGTAAACGAGTGCTTTCGAATCGTGAATTCTACTGCTAGTTCGAACAGCTGTTTCTACTGAGAAGAGTCAGCAGGAAACTCTGCGGATGTTTTTTTCAAAATATATAACTTAGATTTCATTTAGTTTTTCCTGTCTTGTACAAGGCCGAAGAGTAGCTATATCCACACATTCTTATCGTTTATGCAATCCTCAACATTATAGTACGCTTTCTGTATCAGCTGTGCAATACAGGCAAGTTACACATACTCCAGAAATTCGAGAAAAAGAGATATACAATTTTTCTCGTGGTATTTTCCTTTACCGAAAAACGTACAGTGAAGTGAAATAGCTAGCGGACAGTTCAACTATTGAGCGAAGAATTAAATTTAATAACTGGTCTCGTAAAAAAAATGTTCTAATAAATCGATGCTAATAAAAATAGAAAATAAATCTGTTGGTACGCACCATCCCGTAAACCTGTCTGCACTACTATTCAGGCAAGTTCAATGCTCTATGCACGCTACAATACAATTAAAACGTTTTTTGCTTCTTAGAATTGTGTTCGTTGATTTAGTTATTAATCAAATGGTGTGAAAATTTTTTGTTTTATTAACAAGTAGTGGCTTCTAAGAATTCTATTGTTGGAAAAAAGCCTCTGAAGAATGAAAAAGAAAGGGATTGAAACCCTTAATCACAACGATGTCCTAATGCCGGTTGGCAGATCATACGAATTCTCTAAGAATATGCAGATTTCCTCACTTTGTTAAAGCATAAGCGCATTATAAATTGCAAATAACATGGAAAAGTTTTTTAAAAAATTAAACTATCGTGAGTGGTATTCATAGTTAATGTACAGAAAACAGCTATACTCACATCTTATAACATCGAGTGAGCCCGACTAGTTTCAAGGCAATCCGGGGCCCTTATTCACGAGCTCTTTATACAGCGTTACCGCGACGTACTTCCTTAGGTGCCTGCCTAGGATTAGCAATCAAAAAACTAAGATAAGGTCGCACGCCAGCATTCAACTATCAATAATTTTAATTGCAATAATATACATATTTTGCATTCCGGCATTGGTAAGAAAGAAATAGGCGATGTATATTATAGACAAAGTAGGAATCGACTTATGCTTATGGTTCCTGCTTTGCGCCTTACAAAAGTACGTCGTTTGTGGGTTGGGGTATAAGATTCTATAATAAAAATCCACAATCGATTTTAGCTTTGCCATTGCAGTAGTTTAAAAACACTATCATAAAAGGCTAACACGGAAAGGCCACCATTTACTATTGAGGATTACTAAGACGGTAAGAATGCGTAGATATATGTATTCTTCGACCCTGTACAAGACAGTAATAAACAAATGTAACTAGTAGGTAATAATAATTATACTTTGAAAAGAGCAACCGACGAGTTTCTTGGTTTCTTTCCGAACCAGCAGTAGTTGACGATTCAAAAGCACTTATTTACAAGTTTACTTGAATAAAGAATATCTTGAATTTGAATATTAAGAGTACATTTGGAGAAATACGTTATCAAGAATTGTATTTATTGTAATTTATAAGATTTATCGATCGTGTTACTTTTATAAAGAAAATAAAAAAGCAATGTTTGAAAGGTTGAGAGGCGGTGGTTTAAGGCATTGCCCGCTGTACCATGAAAGCGGCTGTCATGTCAGGTAGCGGTTCGGTTCCCGGCATGTTTTATTGACCGTGATGATTGATCGCTGAAGGGAAATGATTTATGTTGTCTATGGAAGTATTATATCACCATTGGAACGCTAAAATCTATTCCGTGTCCGCAGACCTCATTGTTTACAGGGTCTTAGCCTTCAATCACATTGTCGTATCGATCGTAGATATATTTAACTATAATTATTCAAATAACATATCTAGAACAGTGGTGTCTGAACGATGAGATTGCGTGACCATAACGCAGTGTTGCCAGTACCTATGAATTTATAAAAATTATATGATACTAGTGGTACATGCGAATTTGTTTGCATTGACTGCAGTTTTCAATCACTGTCTATAACGTATTTTGCATTTTACATATTTCCAAAGGAAAACGTGTTATATTTGGTCTATTTGTATACAGGAAATTTACTGCTCACTTAGTTAAGTGATTACCTCCTGAAATTGAATGAAGTAAAACGTATAAACATTATCTGCTATCATTAAACTATGATGAAACTGAGCAAATATTAACATAATACGATAAATTTTAATATAACACACACAAGCACACATTCAAGCACTTACACGCAAACATGCATTCACACAAGCACATACACACGTTCAAACACTAATATAAGTTTGAATTGGAATATATTTTAAAGGGAATTAAAAAAATACATGTATTTAATTTTAAGTTTCATTGTCTAATTTTGTTATCAGTTTATTCATAAATTTACTTGTCTTATTGGATAAGTGGAACACTCAACAATACGGGTTCACACCTAGTGAAGAAGCCCTTGCTATTAGTGTAAAATTTATATTCATTATCATTTATAGAATTAGGCGTTACTTTGCGGAGATCCATAATACAAAAGTAATAATAAAATTATTTTGCTATAATCCGCGATACAGTAAATAGAAAATATATATAGTGCTAAATGTATAGTGGACTATACGTTTTTTCATACCCGTTACATGCAGGATTCGTATAAAACATATGCACAAACCTCCACCACTTCCACCACAATACACAAGCACTACACAGGTTCACTATCACAAACTCAACAATCGTTTCGCCCCGCAACCGAAGCATCATCAGGAGATAGACTCCACGACAAAATCGCAAAGCTTTGCGATTTTGTCGTGGTGGTGGTGGTCTTTTGTGGTGGAAGTGGTGGAGAGGTTTGTGCATATGTTTTTTACGAATCCTGCATGTAACGGGTATGAAAAAACGTATAGTCCACTATACATTTAGCACTATATATATTTTCTATTTACTGTATCGCGGATTATAGCAAAATAATTTTATTATTACTTTTTTTCATTATCATTTGTTAGCCTCGAAAATAAGCTTCAATCGTACCTAATTTCATCAATAATGTTATGGGGTATTAAGCATGAAATCACAATAGACTTGCAGACAGAAAGATCGACAAACTTTCGCATTTATAAAATTCATAGAGTTATTATACTATAGTTTGGGAGTCATAGGTAGGTAGGTCTGTATGTTAGAGGGTCATAATAAATAATGAGAGGGAAGATGAAACTCGTCTACTATATCATACTTTTTTTTTAATTAGTTTATTTAACGGTCTGGAATCGAGTTCTATAAGGCCTTATATCATACTTATATCGTCTCATCATAGATAAAAAAGAGATACATATAATAATACTCTCATTTGCCTTCTTATTGTCGGTGGATACATTTAGGCTGACTCCTCTACTCTATAATAACTCTATGATAATATTTGTATCCATGAAATAGGTTTTATAACCCGTGCCAATGTTTCAGACATATAAGCATAGCTACTTTCGGATTAATGTCATTTTAGTATGGATATCAGGTTCTTTTATAGTCAATATATTCAAAGTCACCATTCTCAACAAAATGTTATTGAGCACGACATACGACCATTCGGATGTTACCTATTACGGAAGAAGTAATAAACTGTTGGTCCAATTGAATTTTATTATCAAATTAATATTAAATTTTCGTTTGAATCGAATATTCATATAGTACATACCAAAATTCATTGACCTTATTTAAATATAAATTGCGTTAATGTGTATTTACAGTTTTTTTTAATTAATTTTCGTTTATAATGTTTACAAATCGATGCGAAGCTTGCGACTCCTGCTTTGCGCCTAGCAAAAGTACGTAAATCGTTTGTGGGTTTGGGTATAAGATTCTATAATAAAATTCCGAAATCAATTTTGGTCATGCCATTACAGCAGTTTAAAAACACTGTTAAAAAGAGGCTGATACAGAAAGCCTACTATACTGTTGAAGATTACTTAGATGATAAGGATGTGTGGATATAGGTGCACTTTTACCCTGTACAAGACAGTAATAAATAAATGTAACTAGTTCTAAGATTTATATTTTAAAAAGAGCAACCGCCGAGTTTCTTGCTGGCTCTTCTCGGTAGGAACAGCTTTCCAAACCAGCAGTAAAGTTGACGATTCAGAAGCACTTGTTTACAAGTTTACTTGAATAAAGAATATTTTGATTTTTTTTTGATTTTGATGTCAATTTTTGTTATTATTAAAAAATAATATTATGAAATAATAATAAAGTAATTTTTATATTGTCTAGAATTTCTTCTACGGTATAATTATTGTTTTGCAATTTAAAAGTAAGACTATCGTTACTCTGTTTTTTTAGTAGAAACGAAATGTTCAGAATTAAAAGCAAAATTTTATTTGGTGTGATATTTTTAATGAATTATAAATATGCTATATCACTCCATATCATTAAGTCCCCCGTCTTCTGTCCATATCATTAAGTCCGCGTCTGTGTGTAAATTATCGTAATGTAGAAAGTATGGTATAAATATGGTACGACGGGTATGATAAATTTGTAAGTTCATATGATATGATGTTACACGATATGACTCGTCCCCGTCCTAAGCAAGGGTAAGTCGCTGGGCTATGATAAATTGTAATAATGTGTTATAGATTGAAAACTAAACTAAAAATTGTATTTGTGTATTTTCTATAGTATTTACATATATTGCTATTTCAACATAATAATTCACTACTTACAGACTTTATTTACCAGGTGCTGATGCCACTTTGTGTGTCAGGTGCCTGAATATATTCAAAGTTTTTGTTAAAAGAAATTTAATTTTTATATTAATACATGACATACTAACCAATTTGAGTTCTTTAAAGTAGTCCATTAACTAAACTTATTTATTTTATTTATTTTATTTTTTATTTATAAAACTTTATTGCACATTTCAACACAAACACAGATACACAAGATGAGATAAACATAATAGAGATATTTTTACATTGCGTGCAAAGGCGGCCTTATTGCTATGAGCAATCTCTTACAGGCAACCCTTATAAAGCACCTATTTGTAGGAGTGTGGGATGGTGCATAAACAACATTAATATAACTACATATACTAAATACGAATATACTTAAATAATCATAAAAATAAAAGCAAATAAATCGAGCAATAAAAATATACTACTTATACATAAATATGATAAATATAATTAATATACATGCATACACTACTAGATTAATATAAGTTATAACGACAAATAATGATTACAAATGTTTTTTAAACCAATAAATTTATAAAGAATGTTTCGTTCCACATTTAGTTTTTACATTGGCCTTTACGATACCATCTTTATAATAAAAGGAAATGGATACTTTTATTTGTGGGTTGAACACATCTGTCTGTGATCCTCTTCCAGCTGCGATATCTTCATTTGGCGGTCGGCAGGTGTCACGTGGTATTGTATTTCGTCTCTCTCTCACACTTGTGTTTTGATATATTCACATCTCGCTCGCCTTTGTACCTCATCTCCATAGGAAAGCTTTAACAGGGTCTGTAAGCTGCGAGTCTTTTTTTTAAGTCGAAGGTTTTATTTATTTCTCGTGAGTTCCTGTTGGATACAAATAAATACATTTGTATAGCGTCGAGAGATTTCCATTTGATTCTCGGACGATAAGCGTTTTCAACCTTCTCTATGATAATATTGTTAGTTAAAAAAGTAATAATAAAATTATTTTGCTATAATCCGCGATACAGTAAATAGAAAAAATATATAGTGCTAAATGTATAGTGGACTATACGTTTTTTCATACCCGTTACATGCAGGATTCGTAAAAACATATGCACAAACCTCCACCACTTCCACCACAATACACAAGCACTACACAGGTTCACTATCACAAACTCAACAATCGTTTCGCCCCGCAACCGAAGCATCATCAGGAGATAGACTCCATGACAAAATCGCAATTGTATTATGGATCTCCGCAAAGTAACGCCTAATTCTATAAATTATTGTTAGTTAAATTGCTGATACATGTAAAATACTTACCTACACGAACAGATCACAAAAATATATTTGGGAATTTTGTCGAATTGATGTGATTTTTAGCAACTAATCATTACTGAAACATTGTCTTCATAGTAATATAAGATAAACATTCTAAAATACAACTTTGTTGTTAGATTTTTAAAGTAAATTTTGTATTATTTTATTTCCTAGGGAAGAATCTTTTGTTCTGGTTTATGTGGAATTCCATAAATTGATACATATTTATGTTAATCAAGACTTTTTAATATGCATAAGGAAACTTAGTACTCAATTTGATTTAACCTATGGTTGTGCTAAGAGCGTTATTTTGCTTGTCTAGATAAGTCTATGAACATAAACGATTTAGTTAGAAAAATAAAGTGAAACTCAAAAACGGGAGCTGTCAACATGCCACAGGTGAATGTAGATAATGTTACATTAAAACACTATTCTCTGAGGCTATAGCTCTTATATCGTAGAGGCTAAGATTATTTGCTTTCTATAGTTATTTTATGGGAAGCACCTGTATTATGGTAGGTGGTAAGCTCTGTTGGCACAGTTCTTAGCAAATGTTTATAGAGAACGGAGTCAAACAGTCACGTAATCTTTGTAATGTCAGCTAGATTATAGTGAAATGGAGACGTTATTTGACTCTGTGTACACATTTCCCGTTATGTTATCTATTCAATTTAAACTAGGGTATTTTTATCGTATTGACTTATAATGTATCGCTTCCTCTTTTTTAACTGATGTAGTTATTAAAAGCTTTAAATTAACTCACCTTGCATATATTCCAAATTTTCACCGAAAGAAAGTTTCGGTGAAAATTTGGGATATATTTCAGAAGCATTTTGGAGACATATGACTATATCGAATTGCTCGCTGATTATAGATTAACAGTTTAACTTTGACTTCGCCTGCGGGGTATAAGGGCGCGGAGGTAGGACGAGACCGCCTGCACCTATCTCAGTTTCCGTTCTAGGCCTACCTCCGCGCCTTTGTACCCTGCAGGCGAGGTCTGAGTTAAACGGTTAGCTTATATTCGATTGAACGTAATTTTAAAACCATTAAGGTCGGATGGTAAAAACGGTACTTCTATCCAGTACTAAGGGTTCGTGGATTCAAATTTTGGTCATGATACTACGACTTTTCAATAAAAACTTATATCCTTGATCAAATCAATATTAACAATTAAAATGCTTATTAGGTTAAAAAAAGTTCTAGGCGGTCTGTGTAACAGGACAATTATATGGCATATGCGCAACCTGCTAATCCGAACTAGAGGTGCGTGGTGAGCTAAGTTTCAGTTCTCTTCAAAACAGAGAGGAGGCCATCATAGGGCTACAAACAGGCTACTATATAGACATTAAAATTTCTACTTAACTTTTTTAAAGTTTCGAGTTATTAAGTTTCCATAGCCTATGTCACTCCCGTGCTCTTGTTTTTTCCTAACAAAATATCACAACAAAACGTTCGTCCAATCAAACTCAAGAACAAATAAACAACTGTCAATTGTCAATTATGTAGGTACTTTGTCTTTGTTGTCGGTTCCCAATGGAAAATGGTTTTTTTAATCGTATATATTACGTATAAAGAAAAAAATATGAAAAGCTCATCAACATTGGTGCAGCAGCTTAGTCATTAAATCGTAACAGACTGACAGACTAACTAGATTTCCCATTTATCATATTAGGATCCAAATTCAGAAAAAGAACATTCCACGTCCCGTATGTTTTACCATATCATCAGTGCTCGATAAAATGTATCATATCACTCATCAAGTCGATATCGATCATGACTTGAACGTAACTTTTTGCCCGCGTCTCAAGGAGTTATATAGAACTCATTTATTATCTCTATTCTTAATTAACTCAAGACATAATAATGAATAAGTGATTATACGTCTTGTCTTGTAAAAAATAATCTAATCTGATAAATATACTATTGGGATGCACTTATCTACAGTCACAAAAAAATTTTTACTTTATAATATTTTATTTCAAATCGTAACTTATTTTTTTTATGGTAAACTATTATCTTGACTGGCCATAGATAGTAGGGGAGCCAACCTAAAATCCTTCCATCGACAATAAAAAGATGTGATAAGACAAAGATAAGTATTAAATTTTAATCTTTTAATTTGTTGCATTATTGGCTTGACTATAACTCCATTACTGTAGTATCATAACTGGGCTGATAAAGGATACAAATCTATACATACAAATATTTGAAATTAAACTAGCGTGAGTAGTACTCATAGTTTATGTGTAAAAACTAGCTATACTCACGTCTTATTCTATCGTGTTAGCCCGACTAGTTTCAAGCCCATCCGGGTTCCTTATTCATGAGCTCTTATACGGCGTTAGCGATGGCCTTTAAGTTCCCCGTATGGGCTCGAAATTAGTCGGGTTAAGCCGATAGTATAAGATGTCAGTATACCGGTTTCTATACACACATAACCTTAGGTAGGAACATGTTCTATGCAATGTATGCTCACAAAGATATTGTCTCTATTTGGAAGGGACCCATATGGAATAGCTTACAAGAAGGCTAACGCAACATAATCGAAAGCATGATTCATCACTTAAGTTATGAGATGGTGATGTAAATCAGAAAATGAAGGAGGCGCGGCCGGATTTTGTTATTGAATTTAAATTTGACTTATGCGATATGAAATCGCTTAGGTTGTATTGAGAATAATGTCAATGGCAAGAGCTATTTTAACTTTTTATTTTAACGTTATGTTTTAATCCGTATATGTATTTAGGATGATAATATGAGACTCTCAATAGCGCAGTTACGTGCTTACTGGAGTCGTTAGTTTATTTTTTAGTTATTATTCAGTTTTTATATTAGAAGATAAGATCAAGACCTATATCCACGCAGGATATAGGTTCTCTTCAACCCTGTACAAGACATTTATAACTATATGTAACTAGTGATAAGAATTATTGTTGGAAAAGAGCAACCGCCAAGTTTCTTGCTGGTTCTTCTCGGTAGGAATAGCTTTCCGAACCAGCAGTAGATGTCGACGATTCAAAAGCACTTGTTTACAAGTTTACTTGAATAAAGAATATTTTGAATTCGAATTTGAATTTGAATATATTTTTTAACTAATTTTTTTACTAAAACTAGAGCAGGCAGAAAGAGATCGGATGACTTTTCTATTAGATATTGAGAGTATAGTGCTTTGTTTCATTTTCAGCGCCACACTTTTGGTAATCAGTCACCAGTTCTCCAAAACCTTTCGAATTATCCAAGTCAAACATGTGCGAAAGAACATGTGCCATCCGTAAGGTTAAAACACAGTAACAACTCTTGAACTATGGAGACTAGCCTGGACTGAAAGTCTTATCATTGCGCTTGATTTTGCCAAGATATTTTCTAATTCATATAGAGCTGCTGTTGATAAATCTGTTACATAGTGTTGCTATAGCAAATAATATATACTCTTTACTGTAATACAGAAATGCACAGCAATTAATGTAACAAGAGTAGTGATATTCATTCATATATCATGTGTCACAATGCAAATGGCGATGACTGCGACTAAAAGATATAACTGGTAGATCTTATAAGTCAGATGACACAAAAGCTGATTGCTGTATGGAAGCACCACAAGTATTATAGCGTGGAAGTTTTTTAAGAGACCAATTATATCATTTGAAACACCAAGAGCTGTGACAGCCCAGCGGCGAGACCGTGCAACTCTTTCGAGGGGAGCACGAATTCAAACCCGGGCAGGCACCAATGAGTTTTTCTAGTAAAACTCATGCGTCTAATTGATAATTGCAATTTATCACACGCTTTTCGGTGAAGGAAAACATCGTGAGGAAACTGCATATCTCTAGAGAATTCTGGAGATATGTGTAACCTACCAATCCGCATTGGAGTAGCGTGGTAGGTCTTAGCTCCATCCCTTCTCTCCAGAAACGGAGAGAGGAGGCCTATTCCCAGTAGTGGGATTGTAACAGGCCGCTACTTTACTTTACTTTTTTACCACTTGAAAAAGTAAGAGACGTAAAATGGTCCTTCGATTTTCAAAATTACATTAATATAACTGCACAGACCGACGAGATTATAACAGGAAACGTGAGACGTGAGAACAATATATATTAAGGCCAATCTCAAGGCTTCTCCTTCGATAATTGAGACGTCAATTTTTTCAAACGGTCGCTTCGGGTTTTTTAATATTTATAATGCGAGCCGTCCGTAATTTAGTTTTACTTCTCGTATCTCGAGGGTATATCGTGGTCAGGGTTGTCAAATATACGTTCATTCGGTTAGATTTTATTAAATACAGTAACTAGAACTGTTCTAAGATATAATTCAATTTAAAAGTATAGGTTATTTAATAATATAAGCTGTTTTTCTAGATAGACTGTAGTGTATATCGTAACTCAATATTGTGATAGAGCTTGTGTAAGCTAAAATGACGCGCCCCACTCTCGTATTTTCCCACTCAAGAAAATTTAAAATATGTACGAATAAGGTAGACGTGTTGTTTTATACAATAAGCCAGCGCTACTTCATACAGAGAGCGTTGCCAGATTTACCACGCGACTAGTTGACCACGACGTTCGCTAACACATCGTGAATCGCGCAACAGTTGATAGCTGTACAGAGCCAAAATGTCATTATACACATTAGCACTCAAACATTTATATCAACTAATAATAAGCAATATAACAGAACTAACTACTTTGCTATAATCCGCACGGGTTAAGCGGATGCATGCAAAGCCAATGTGTATGAAGCAGGCAAAATCTACGCACCTTATACATGCAGGACAAGCCACCACATGCACCCCAAGGCGCAATTCACCAGCAACAACGCACACAAAAGCAGCACACACACCCACCACCACAATCTCGATGATCGTTTCGCCCCGAAACCGAAGCATCATCAGGAGGATAGGCTCCACGACAAAAATCGTAATGCGCCGCGCTACCCATACAAGCAGTCTTAAATAGTTCAACTCCCACCAATACCCTCCCCTCCGAACACATGTAGCAAAACGGAATTAGATACATTTACTTGCTCGTTAATTAAGTGACCGTTGTTATTTTTTATTATCTCAAGTTGCTCTAACGTATTAAGTCGGAGTCCCTTATCACAAGTGTGGAGAATATGAAATGAATGGTCATTAGGCACTTTATGACCGCTTTCCAGCGGTATAATTAGTTTTATTAAAAGATGGTGGTACCGCATACAAAAGTTTAGCGACTTGAGACTTGTGTTTATTTTTAATTATGTTTTTAACCGTGTCTGTAGTGTAACCATTGGAAAGTGCTATCTGGTAAATTATTTGTAACTCCTTTTCATAGCTGTTTTTTGAGAGAGGGACCGACAATAACCTATGGACGTAGCTATGAAAGGCAGCAAGTTTATGTTGCCAAGGGTGGCAAGACGAAGCCGGTATGATCGCATCGGTGTAAGTTGGTTTACGAAAGATCTCAAATGAATGTTTGTTATTAACGCGAGTAATAATCAAGTCTAAAAAGTTTAGTGACCTAATTTGTTCGTATTCTAATTTAAATGTTATTTTGGGATGTTTTTTATTTAAAGTATGGAAAAATTTATCAAGTTGGCCAGTAGTACCTGTCCAGCATATAATAATATCATCTACATATCTATAATAGTATAGAATATTTTTGTTATGAACAATATGTTGGTTTTCGAAATTATCCATGAAAATTTCAGTCATCAGTGGACTCAAAGGTGATCCCATTGCTAAACCATCCTTTTGATGAAAGAATTGGTTATTGCGTTATTGGTTGGTTATTGGTTTTGTGTGCGTTTTTGCTGGTGAATTGCGCCTTGGGGTGCATGTGGTGGCTTGTCCTGCATGTATAAGGTGCGTAGATTTTGCCTGTTTCATACACATTGGCTTTGCATGCATTCGCTTAACCCGTGCGGATTATAGCAAAGTAGTTAGGTCTGTTATATTGCTTGTAATATGGAATTCTGCAAAGTAACGCCTGCTTCTATAAATCATTCTATAAATCAACTAATAATAATTCAGTAGTGAGGTGCGCCATTTCAAATTAGACTAGCTCTAGCACTTTATATTAGTAAAAAACAATATAGATTAATATGTCACTTGTGGTTGAAATTTGAGTGATTGTTTTAGTAAATAAAAGTAAAGTAATAGATAAATAGCCTGTCACTATTCCCTTCAACTGCAAAAGGAATGAAAAGTTTCTTTGAGAAAGGTTTTGAAGATTAGGCCCATCACAATAAGTGTGTTAAGAGGTTTTTCGGCTTTTTTAAAGTTTGACTTCGAGAAGCACGTATAGAGATGGGTGCTGCAGCATTTGGAGTGTGTCACAAACTCTTTGGAAGCGTTTGTTTTGTCGTTCTGTGCTGTTAAGTAGCAGGGTTTTGTAGTTTGGACCATTTCACTGTGTGAACACTCTAGAGCCAGTATGACAACTTGAAGAATCTATATTTATTATAAACAAAGTCCCAAAAAGTTGTCTGCCTGTATGTAATCGATTTTATCAAAATCTACTGAATGGATTTTTGTACGGTTTTCACCAAATGATAGTGCAACACTTCCTGATGGTTTAGGTAATTAGTACATATCGGAATTATCTAAATTGTGTTTAAGAGATCGCGCAATTGTTAAAACTTGCTTGCTGGGCGCTTTAGTTGCATGCGCTGCGTAAACCAGCAGATATACGCTAAAGTAAAGAATTATATATCTATAAAAATACTATTAAAAAGTGCGCGATAGCATATCTCTATTTGTTATGGTTGACTCACAACAACTACTTTTATGTTTAAAATTTGAATTCTAGAAAAAAATTGTGACACACTGACTTGGCGCGGGCGAAGCCACTGGCACAGCTAGTGATAAATAAAAAGAAGATTTGTATGCTTAGAATCTGTAGTTTATCTTGTTTAACTGATTAGAATGTGAATTTGATGTTGTTTTTATGAATGATGAAAAATATAAAGATCTTTTTCATTACTAGCAACAACAACAATCTTTTAATTCATGCCAAAATTTTATTAATTTCAGACGTCAGTGAATAGTTTCAATCAATTTTTTCTCAGTGTACATCAGATCGTATAAAGCATAAACTACAAGCTGTTGCGCGACTTTTGTGTGCCATTTTGCTTTTTTATCCTTCTTTAAGTTATATTACAACAAACACACAATCAGATTTATGATATAATTACGTTACAGTAATGTATTTATTCTTTTATGCCTTTAAAGACAATTTGTGATTACAAAAATATAAAATTCGGTAGATTTATAATGTTTCTTTGTGTGAACCCTGATCGCAGTCCGTTTCTTGTATAGATTAATGTGGATTCCAACATGTTCTAGCCGATAAAAAAGGAACATATTAATCCTAGCATTTAAACACGAAGTGTTGTTTTTACCATTTTGTTATTTCTATATTTCTAAATAGATGTTATGAGGTATATCACGTAATAAATATACTATAAAGCAATGATGACTACAAAACCATGATCATTATTTGTGAAAGTATCTATCTATGCGTTATACTTCCGCAGCTAATCCACTGGAGCCATGTTGATGACACTAGAATACCCATTGCAAAAATACACTATATTTCATACGTTTAGGTACTTAACTAAATGTAAACAAACAAATATGACCCAGGTGTGGGAAACATTTTATTAAAATAATAGTATTTACATAAAAAATTTAAATAAAACTTTAATGTCGAAATAATATTTTAAATTAATTGTTTATATTTTTTTAATTAAATATTTATTATGCCTTTAATATATACTAAATGTTTAATATTAAAAGCATATACATTTAATTTTATGAAGTACATTCATCAAATACAGATTAGAGACAATTAAAACACTGTACTAAAATAACCCTTTTTTGACATGTTTTAAAGTAAACATACCTTACCTTACCTCCATAGGTTAAGTACCTAAACCTATGGAGTACCTATAGGCCAACCTCAACTATCATTTTGCTCTGTAATCGACACATTTTCAGAATTTAGACTAAAAATATATTAATAATTGATTGGAAAGGTGATCACCGAAGTAGGGCTAGGTTGATATAGAAGTGTAAATCCATACAGTGGTTTCTCTAACAACAATAAAAATTGTAATAAATTATACTTCATCGAGATACTGAAACAAAATATAATTATCTTTAAAAAATAATACAAAAAACATTTTAGATACCTTGCTATTTAGATAATGTTTCTATGTAAGGTAAAATCTAAAGTTACTGACCCACAGATGGGCGTAGACGTCCTCTCTCCTTTTAGAGAGACGCGTTAGAGCTTAGACCCACCACGCTGCTCCGATGGGGATGTGGTAGGTTACATTTCCCAACATTTCTGCAAAGATGGCCCGTTGGCGCAGTGGGTAGTGACCCTGCCTTCATCTCCGCGCGTCGCGGGTTCGATTCCCGCCTAGGGCCAACATTTTGAATAAACAATTTGTTGGTTCTTCGAGCCTGGGTGTATATTTGTATTTATGTATGTATTTAAAATTATATGTGTAGTATATTTGCCAGTTGTCCGTCACCCATAACATAAGTATTAAGTTACTTACTTTGGGAATGGTCGTTCGTGTGTGTAAGTGTCCCATATATTTATTTATTATTAAAAGATATTCACATTGCCTCACGATGATTTCTTTGATGGAAATAACGAGTATAAATAAGGTACAGGCTTTAACAGAAAACTCATTGGTGCGCGGGGTTTGAATTCGCAATCTTCTCAAAAGAGTCACACGGTCCCACCACTCACCATATATTTATCCGTTTTTTATTCTGATGTCTCATTTACCTCCTTTGAATAGATTTGTTTTGTAAAAGTATCCTTCATTATGATGCTTATAACGTCCTACGTCTTCCTTTTAATAGAGGATTTAGTGCACTTATAGAGTTTGTGAAAGAGCAATATTTAACTGTACAAAAAAACATTTATAGAATCATGCACAATTAAGACGTCAATCAGAATTAAAGACCTTTTGCTTTTGTAAAATTTTCATGCTCTTTTGTTGGTTGAGCGTCTGCAACGCTTTTGAAGTCTGCTTTAGCCCTTTCAAAGAGCCAATGCTTTGTGTTTAAAATGACCCAAAAAATCGGAGCTACTCGTTTTTTGTCCACAGGTGATTTATGCTTGGGCTGTAAGATTAATGTTTTATATTACAGTAAAAACTAATTGTAGTTATATTAAACAATATATTACTAAATTGTGACCAAATCTCTTGCTGTTGCTGATGAAATTGTCCTTGTTGATGAAAATAAAAAATCAGTACAACAAAATCAACACAATTGAGAAAATCAGCTTAGTATTTGACAGATAGATTGTTCATTTTTTGGTTTCGTGTACTCCATGTTCCTTTTTTGTATCTGAGTTTTTATTATGAAAACAAGAGCGTAAATAGTTAGGCTACTGTATTATTATATAGGTATTATATATTTATTTGTGAAGACCCATCAGCACATTGCCACTTTCATCAGCAAGGAACTGGTGACAGTTAGCACCAATATTAAAATTATGAGGTTTGAGATTTGAGATATCTTCAAATATATTGTTTTATACAACTACAATTAGTTGTCACTGTAATAGAAAAAAACTAAAACGCATACATTAATATACACTTAGCCAAACGCCATCGAAAATTAACGAGCATTTAGACGTATTCACTTATTGCTTATTGTTCTATAATAAATTGAATATAGAAAGTATTCAATATCAAACTTATAAAAGTCACTGATGCCTTCTTACGATGCAAAATATTGCATAAAAAAAACCTAAACTACTTTTGAGGTGTAAGTCGCAGATTCATTATTTTTATTTAGATTACTTTATAGTATAAATTCAAATGATAAAAATACACTAGCAATATATATTCTACTATATCTGCTCACAATAATATATTCGTTGTTCCCAAAAAGAGGCAAAATATTGATTTTTATTTTATTGAATTCCTAGTTTATTGTTATTAAAAAAAAATAGTTTACCATGGTGTAAAAAATGTACAGAAGTCCCTACTAATTACAGATTGACGAACGTAAAAGCTTGTGATTCCGAAGATACGAATGAAATCCCTAAATGTACGCGTCTATCAATTCAGGACGAAGTTACCCAATCAAATGTTTAGAGAGTCTAGAATTAGTTCACTGTTTAATTAACTATGGGTAAACAGTAAATATTTAATAAAATATAAATATTGTGTAATCTACTCGATCGGACCTTATCATTTAGAAATATATTTTATTCACAAAATTTAGTCACCATAATTATAGGAGATCTAAACCCACTATTATCTACTACTACCCTACAAGCAATATAACAGAACTAACTACTTTGCTATAATCCGCACGGGTTATCGAGGATCATCATCATCCTCCTGATGATGCTTCGGTTTCGGGGCGAAACGATCGTCGAGATTGTGGTGGTGGGTGTGTGTGCTGCTTTTGTGTTCGTTGTTGCTGGTGAATTGCGCCTTGGGGTGCATGTGGTGGCTGGTCCTGCATGTATAAGGTGCGTAGATTTTGCCTGCTTCATACACATTGGCTTTGCATGCATTCACTTAACCCGTGCGGATTATAGCAAAGTAGTTAGTTCTGTTATATTGCTTGTAATATGGAATTCCGCAAAGTAACGCCTGCTTCTATTAATCATTTACTACTACCCTCTTTGTACTCATTTTTTATACATTTTAAAAATACTGACGCACTTACTTATGAGCTAGAGACATCTTGTGACTGATAATTTAACAACGTCGTAGAAAAATCATTATTTACAGCTATGTTGAAACGTATGTAATGTATCACATAAATGAATTTGATTATATTTTAAGAGCATGTGAATTTATATCAGTCCAAGAGGCTTATAATTTTTTTTTATAATTATTAGCTATGTTAGTTAAATGCATCAATTTTGGTATGAACGCATCGGTATATTATTATGACAACACGCCGATTCAAGTCGTCACTTTATCCCTTGACATTTTAGAAATTTGACAGTTCCTCGTTTTATTCACAGAATAAATATTAATATGTATTATTGACTTTAATTTTATTATGTAAAAAAGTAAATCGTCTCTCGATTGTATGTAAATACAACGAAAACGTTTAAATGTGGTGAATATCAAGGTTATTATATAATTTTTTTACGAAAGTTTTTTTATATAGCTTGGGTCTTGTTGATTACTTTTACTTTTCTTGCATATATTTCTAAATTCACTATCTTTATCTTGTATAGTAAAGTTTATTATTGTGCGTATTGGTTCCAGTTTTATTGTATGTGTATGTTTCCGCACACAACAAAGTAATAAGTAATTGCTATAGATATTCAATATAAGTAGGTGTTTCTGGGGTCAATGTCGATTTTGACCAATTTAAAAACATTCATTCATTGTATGCTCAAGTAGATCTATAGTTCATTATAAGCAACTTTTTTGCTATGTCTTTCCCAAATCCTTACTAACATCCTTTTTATAGTTAAGATATATTTTAAATTATTTGAACTATATAATTTTTTTTTATTTTACAGCTCATATGTAACATGCATCTTGAGTGAAGCGAGTTGTAAAATTCAACAAAGTCATCTAATATACATAAAAAATGAGTAACAATAATTCAGGAGGGGTTAATGCAGTGAACAATCTACCACCTGGAGTTAATCCAGAGAATAATATTCAACCTGGTGGACCAATTATCAATCAAGCAGTGAATAGAAACAGAAATAACAATCAGAATCCCTTGTTCAGTGTGAGAGAGAGATTATTTCATGCTTTATTTTTCAAATTTGCTATAGCATATGCTCGTACATTCCCACGGCCTGTGAGAAGATTTTTTGAGTTCCTAGTGTTACTGAAAGCACTTGTTGCATTCTTTGTTCTTATATATATACATATGGCTTTTTCAAGAGCACCAACAACATGTTTGAATCATGTAAAAGAGTCATGGCCGAGAGATGGAATTTTGAGAGTGGAGATTTTAAAAAATCCAGGCAATGATTACACAATTGAACAAAGTTATGCCAAGGAGAGAAAGTTAAAGAAGGTTAAAGAGGAATTTATGTTGGGAATGCTTGCTACAGAAGGGTAAGATTTTAAATAATAACCTTATAATATTGTCAATGAATCCACATTTAATAACTTGGTAAAACAGTGTTCCAAAATTCCATACCACAGAAGTAATTATAATATTATTACAACAAAATATCACTACTTTTATCATTATCAAAAAATGTTTTTTGTTGTATTTTTATTCATTATGTTAAATTATTCAATATGTTGTTCACAACATGTTAACTTTTATAAACTCCTCTATCCCTCAAGGGAAATTCCTGGTTATGATCCTTAAATCTGTTGATAGGTATTTTTTTATGTTTACTCTTTATATCTGGGGCAAAGCTATTTAAAAATGTATTGATCTGCTTTCTATTTTCCTTTGATATCTATTAATGAACTAGATTCAGACCATGGTTGTCCTTATATGTAGATTCCTGTGGTAGTGCTTCCTACTAGATGATGGAATATATTAAAAAGCAATGGTTTTGAGTAGGTAGCTGATGACTGCTCATCCAATCCAGAGAAAGATGTTCATAAAAACATTATCATTGTTAAATTTATTGAAAAACAGTAATAATATTTGCAATGTATTTAACTATAAATAGAAAATCAATATAGTTGTACTTGGCAATAAATGTAGGTCAAGAGCTGTTTTCAACTCTATACTCTATTTATAACTAATAACACTGAATTGTGTCAAATGGATTTGAACTTCAGTAGTTTTAGTGTTTATTACTGTATTATTAAGTTTTTGGCTTATGACCTTGATCTACAACATTTTCCAATACTATCAAATTGTAGCAAAAACCAACATGCAGATGAGGTTTTTTATCATTCTCTTTCTATGAGTTTAATTTATCCTTGAGATTTGCACCCTTTAGGGTTTTATTGAAAAAAAATAGAAACACATTTGATAGTGAGTGGGGTTACACAACATTTTGTGGGTGTGTCGAAATCCTTTACTTATGTTGTGTAAAATTTTGGTTTCATTGGTAAGTTACCTTGTCATCTGATTTAAGAAACCTCAGAATATTAACATTGTAATCCAATAAAATTGTAGCCCAATATAATTCATGTAACTGCAAGGCTTCATTTATGCCTTTGAGGCTTTGCTAACATGTTTTTCTTACTAAAACTGCCTAACTTAGAAACTGACAGGTTTTAAAAGTTGTTTTTAATCTTTGTTGAAATTTTGTTAAACTGCATGATATAGCAATAAAATTGGGTATGTAGTATAGTGGTTTGGAGATGGTAATTAACTTCATTGTGTTTTTTTACACGATTTATCAACACTTATTAGTCAGTAGTAACGTTAAAATGAATTTTCTGTAGTTTATCCTGCTTTCAATATAAATTTCATATGGAGGGCGACTTTAAATTGTTATTGTTTGATCCATTGAGCAGAAATTCATTTTATGTCCATCCCAATCCAATGTTGTCCTATCCCATCCCAAACCAATTATGTCCAAACCAATTATGTACGATCCCAAATGGATCTGTCATAATCAGGAATAGTAAAATGTCAGTTCTCATTTCTTAAGTTGTTTATCTTTGGAAATGGGGTCACCAAATAAGTAGGATAAAAGCTATAAATAGGCTAATTGCCATTGTCAAGGTCGATTTCGTTCTAAAGGTAGATTTGTTACGCGTCGCGTAGCCAGACACAGCGGCGCCCCCCCGCAGCGTTATGAAATGCGCCCTTCATGACTGTTCCAGTCCCCACCCCTACCCAAGTGCCCCCCTCCACCTCGTCCGACATACGCGTATCTTTCTATCGTAAGCCGCCACAGTCGAACTAATAAAATTACCACTTTTCACCACTGATCCACCATACAAATAGTCACACAGATGCACACACACACGCCTATACATACTTATATACACACACGCACGCAAATACGTACATATATACACACACGCACGCACATACATACAAATACGCACACTCTCACACACACCGTAAATTAAATAAGGCCATACAAACTTTAATAATGATATTTAATAAACGTAAAAATGTTCCTTAATTAACATAATTATATTAGGTATATTTTGTTTGGAACACAGTTTGTTATTTTATTTTATATAAAGGGTAGGGATGAACCAAGTACTATATAACCATGCTTGTTAGGTTAATGCTTGGCTTTGCGATTTTGTCGTGGAGTCTATCTCCTGATGATGTTTCGGTTGCGGGGCGAAACGATTGTTGAGTTTGTGATAGTGAACGTGTGTAGTGCTTGTGTATTGTGGTGGAAGTGGTGGAGGTTTGTGCATGTGTTTTTACCTATCCTGCACGTATCGGGTATGAAAATACGAATAGTCCACTATACATTTAACACTATATATTTTGTCTATTTACTGTATCGCGGATTATAGCAAAATAATTTTATTATTACTTTTGTCTTCGTTGCCATTGTATGAATGCATTTGTATAGTTCCTTTAAAAAAAAAATTCATTTCAACGATCAATAAGTACTCAGAGGGAACTAAGAAGGCAACAATGTCGTATTAGTCTTTTTCTGGTCTTTTCGCAGTTTTTCTTTAAACTAGCAGTAGAGTTGACGATTCAAAAGCACTTATTTATAAGTTTACTTGAATAAAGAATATTTTGAATTTGAATTTAAATAGAGGTGGTGAGGAATGGGAAGTAATCTAGTCACAACATTAAACAAGGCGTCACACATACTGTTGCACTGTGTTATATTGTGACTTGAATTTGCCTGTTTCAGTTATGAAGGCTTATTGCTGTTACGAGTAACGTTTCATATTTTCTCATAAGTTTACTCATAAAAAACAGTTTTAAAGATCACTAGAAATACGTGCGGCTTCGCGCGGGTAAAATTCGTGTTCAGTATGTTATAGTCGCTCGAGTCTCGGGAGGAGACTGGCTCTCTAATACCCTACACCGCTTTTTATACCTATTCCCCCCTCTGAACTACAATTGACACCGTTTTGGTACTACCCCCACTAAAAATTGACGTAAAACAACCTCTTCAACTCAATTTACATAAAACCGTTTATGTACTATTAACCTAAACCTTTCGGAAGAATTGCACTCCCTTTTAGTTAAAAACCGTACTAATATCCGTTCAGTAGATTTTGAAAAAATCGATTACATACAGACAGACAGGTTTGGGGACTTTATTTTATAATAAGTATAGATAATAATGCAGTAATATTCTTCTCATAAAAGAGTAAGGAGGTGAAATTGGACTGCATTTTAACGAATTTTATTTCCTCATTTTTCATCACCCCGGGTAGCGCCTCTTGACGTGCAGCGGAGTTGCACATTACGCCACTTTTTGTTGTTTTTATTGAACCTTCATCTACGTTAAGTTAACTTAACTTACCCAAGTACTTACAATCTTGATGGGTTCTTAGCATTAATGTTTTATGACAATGTCTTTATGTTGTGTGGGTAGATTTATTGCGCAGACTGTGAGTTAATAATTCGTGCATTATAAACATTTGTTTATCAGCTATTAGCTATTATGTGCTATGCCCTTTAATCATTATTTATATGAAAGTAATACCAGTGCAAGAAAAATGACATTTTGTGTATTTAAATATATAAAACATGTATTATAAGAACACTTTTTTTACCCCTTGCGGAGGCAAATGAACTCGCTATCATTTGTTTACACTTGTTATCGCTATTAATGTTTATTTTTTTTATTATATTGCATTAATTTTCGCAATTAAAATTGCTTACATTACAATTGTTTATTACTTGATATTTGTATAGCCGAGATTTTTTAAGGTGACATCACGTGACCTTTGATTGAACTTAATATTTACAATTCATCAAGAATATTGAATATCATCGTGAGAAATCCTGCAATCCAAGAGAATTCTTGGGATATGTTAAACTTAGGGTTTGGGTATAAGATTCTATAATAAAATTCCGCAGTCAATTTTAGCCTTGCCATTACAGCAGTTTAAAACAACTATTAAAAGGAGACTGATACCGAAAACCTACTATACTTTTGAGGATTATATAGATGATAAGAATTCACGAAAATACATTAGATACTCTTGGGTACTGTATAAGATAGTTTATGAGTAGATAAATAAATAAATGTAACTAGTTATGTTTTGAAAAGAGCAACCGCGGAATTTCTTGCTGGCTCTTCCCGGTGGAAGCAGTTTCCGAACCAGCAGTAGAGTTGAAAATTCAAAAGACCTTTTTTACAAGTTTACTTGAATAAAGAATACTTTGAATTGGATTTGATGAAAGTCAAAATGAACACACCATGCCAGTACGTCTTGGTACGTTCAGACTATTTCTATCTTCCCCTTTTTATAATTGGATTAATTATATAGCTCAGTTCGGTACTTTTGTCAACAATTGTTATTTAGATGACCTTTATAAAATAACATAAAATTCATATCGTTAATTACAGATTCGTTAATATAGAATCATCAACTAATGAAGATATAGGGGAAGATGAGTATTTGCGAGATGGCACAGACTATGGGAACATCACGCGAGTTCATGATGACAATGATGACTCTCCCGATCAAGTTATAGAGACAAGTTTCTTTGTGGATAGTAAACCAGAGTTGGACGAAGGCCAAGGTGATTTCAACCAAACAATTGTGCCTGGTGCAGAAGTAGCGCCGACATCCTCAATTTGGGAAGGCATAATGGGCCTTGTAGAGGATATAGATAGGGAATCTAAGCTTGTCGATGTGAGTATTGCTTTATTCTATTTTATAGATAAAAAAATGGTAATGATTTGCGTGCGAAAAACCAAACAACTATACGCATTTTGTCAGGCATTATAGATTAAATATCTATTTACTTGTTTATTCAGCAACACACAACATATATGACATTATTGTAATACAAATACTTAATACTATGATAACTATACCTTATTTATTGCCTATCCAACTTGTGCGCCGACAGCATGCTTTAATATTATTTGTGTTTGCACATTAACTTATTAATAAGTTAACATTAAGTGCAGACATTGTTGCAATTTTTTATTATTATAAAATTTTTACTTTATTTAATTACAAAAATATCTGTAAATACTGAATATGAAAGTTAGTAAAAGTTAAAGTTAGTTTCTAAAGGCTTGCAATATTTGTATCGAAAATAAGAATTACCAAAAATGTCAATTTCAGAACTTTTACTGATTTCATTATTATAGTTTGCATATACGGTCAATTGGTTTTTGCTGCGACCTTAGGGTTCGCTCCCGAGGAAGCACAAATATCTTACTCATGCGCGTGGATCGAGATGGTAAAGAATATTTTATTGTAGAAGTCATAGTTGTAGATACGTTGCCAGATATCAAATTATACAAAAACAACAATCCTGATATATTTCATCGCTTTAGCAGAGTGGTTACATTATATATTTTTTCTTTTATCATATGATGTTAGTGCTTTTTTGAGACCGAATCTATAAGCCCTACTTCTGAGAAACCGTGCCTGTATGTTTTCCAAGGTTTCAATACGATTGGTTTGATACGGTGACCATAATATCGAGGTATAGAAGTAATATAAGGGGATTATGGGCTTATCGTTTAGATCAATCTTCAACTAGAATTCTCGGATATAAATTCCAGGCAGAAACCATTGAGTTTCCTTTTAATTTTTCGCTTATTAGAATTTTCAATTACTCTACGTATCAAAGTAAAAGAAAACTTCACTTCTCAAGGGGAAATTCTTTAGATATATTTAAACCGCCAATAAAGGCGGTATATACCCAGACAAGTATTTTCGGACCGCTTTTCCAGACCGCTAGTCTATTTGTCTATACTTATTATAAAACAAAGCCCCAAAAGCCGTGTGTCTGAATGTGAATGATTTTCTCTGTACTAAACAGATTTTTCTACGGTCTTTTCTAAAAGATAGTGCAATTAGAAGGTTTAGGTAAATAGTACATTAAATTTTATCTAAATTGTAATGAAGATGTCGCGTGGTTTATAAAATACGGCCTGCTGGGAGTTTTAGTCGTGTGGGGCTGGTAAACTTACAGAGATACACTGAATGTAAGGAGAATTGTAGATCTACAAAAATACTACGAAAAGTCCGCGAGAGCATGTCTATCTTTTAAGGTGGACTATTTTGGTGGAATCCTA
Organism: Morpho deidamia; assembly: GCA_947086505.1. Classification (NCBI taxonomy): domain Eukaryota; kingdom Metazoa; phylum Arthropoda; class Insecta; order Lepidoptera; family Nymphalidae; genus Morpho; species Morpho deidamia. The sequence goes on along the minus strand of CAMTZC010000002.1, from coordinate 4,884,151 downwards.
CCTTAAAAATAAATGTTTTCGTTCTAGTAACGGAAGCAAAACAGATCGTGAACAAGTGCGTACGCGTCGACGCCATTCCACAGTTTCAATGTGCATAGATGTGCGCGAACATTTTTAAACATTCATATTCGCGCATAATTTGTTAAAGTTTGCTTGAGTGAGTCCACCAAAGTAAACATTTGTGCTGCACAGTTCTGCACACTGGTGGAATTCCACCTTAAGACTAACTAATTGTTCAAAATATCAATTCGGGAAATTTTTTGATAGACTGATTACCACGCGATCCAAGACGTTGTCTGGCACTGTAATAATCTACGAGTATAAATCACTCGAGTTAGCTCTCTCGTTTCTTTTTGTTACAGGAATCCCTGGATGACTCAGCATCCAATGATTCTTCAAAAGGTAAGATACCATTGTTTTCTTTTAAATTTGCCTATGTGAATAATAGGTATTTAAATTTTGCAAAGTACAGCTATTGTTCTGAATTCTCTGAATGACTTGTTTTTATAATACTATACATTATTATAGGTTAATGAGTATATTAGGGGAAGTATGAAAGTTGCGCCCATTATGGAAAAGATGAGAGGTGCAAGATTGGGATGGTATGGACATGTAATGAGGAGGGATGAAGATCATGTGACTAAACGAGTGTTGAATATGAATGTGGATGGATATGTGACTAGAGGGAGGCCAAAAAGAGATGGTTGGAATGTGTGAAGTATGACATGCGTATAAAAGGAGTAGCGCCAGAGTTGACGAATGATAGAAAAGAATGGAAGAGGAAAACATGTTGTACCGACCCCGCTTAGAGTGGGATAAGGGTAGGAGAAAGAAGAAGACATTATTATAGGTTAAGTCAGCGTTTCTTAATCTTTTTGATAAGTGGAACCCTTTTTTAGTTCAAATCTAATCAAATCAAAACAAAATAATCTTCGACTATCCACATTATTAAATTGAATTTAATTCTGGATAGTCGAAAAGCAATACACACGTTTAATATCACAAACTCAACAATCGCAAATCGCTTTGCGATTTTGTCGTGGAGTCTATCTCCTGATGATGTCGCGGTTGCGGGGCGAAACGGTTGTTGTGTTTGTGATAGTGAACGTGTGTAGTGCTTGTGTATTGTGGTGGTAGTGGTGGAGGTTTGTGCATGTGTTTTGGGTGTGAGGAAACGGATAGTCAACTAAACATTTAGCACTAAATATATTCTCTATTTACTTTATCGTGGATTATAACAAAATAATTTTTATTATTACTTTTAGAAAGGTAATAATTCAAATTCAAAATATTCTTTATTCAAATAAACTTGTAAACAAGTGCTTTTGAATCGTCGACTCTATTGCTGGTTCGGAAAGCCGTCCTACCGAGAAGAGCCAGCATTAAACTCGGTGGAGCTCTTTTAAAAAAGAAGATTCTTAATACTAATTACATTTTGTCATAGCTATCCTGCACAAGGTCAAAGAGCAGCTATATCCACGCATTCTTATCATCAATGTAAGCCTCCACGGTATAATAGGCTTTCTGTATCAGTCTCTTTTTAACAGTATTTTTAAATTGCAGTAATAAAAATTATTTTGTGGAATACTAACTGGCCGTTATTTTTTTTTATGAATTTTGATTTCATTTTTTTTTGTAAAGAATGGCCGTAACAAAGCACTGCGTGGTTAATGTCGCTAGCAAAAACAAAACTGTGTTTTACTTTATTTCAGATGAGGATTATATTCTTGAATATTCTCTGGAGTATGGTTTCCTACGACTTTCGCCCAATGCAAGAATCCGCTTGAAAATACCAGTGAAAATTGTCACGTTGGACCCCCAAAAAGACAAGTGTTTTGGCGATGCGTTTTCTCGTTTCGTGCTTGACGAGTTCTTGGGTTATGACGACCTTCTGATGGCTTCTATCAAGGGGTTGGCTGAACAAGAGGATAATAAGGGTTACTTGAGGTCAGTGGGATTTTAATAAACTTAACCTAATACTATGAAATATATGTTTCGTTTTCAGGTCTATGTTCTGAATAGGGATGTTAATAAATAATCGATTATTGTATTTTATTATTAATTATTGATTATTGTTATAATCGATTTGTAAAAAATCATTTTGAGAAAACTTATGGTTTCTTATGCATTTTCCTTAACAATGAAAACTTTAGACTTATTGACTGGCCCGTTGGCGCAGTTGGCAGTGACCCTGTCTTCGGCTCCGTGGGTCGCGGGTTCGATTCCCGCCGAGAACCAACATTTTCTATTTAGAATTTGTTTTTTTCTTGGAGTCTGGGTGTATATATGTTTTTAATTATGTATTTAAAACTATATATGTATATATTTACCAGTTGTCTCTCACCCATAAAACAAGTATTAAGTTACTTACGTTGGGGACGGACGACCGTGTGTGTAAATGTCCCATATATTAATTTATTTTATTTATTTATTTATTTATCCCAAAACATAATTTTTTGAGTTGGTCCACTTATTGAAGCCTATGATTAAGTGATACTTCCAAATGAAGTGAAATATATTTGATAGAATTAGGCGTTACTTTGCGGAGATCCATAATACAAAAGAAATAATGAAATTATTTTGCTATAATCTGCGATTAAGTGAATAGAAAATATATTTATTTATTTATTTATGTACCAAAATTAAAATATATAAGAAAATACAGGTAAAGAAAACAAGTACAAAGGATTACTTATCTCTATAAGAGATCTCTGCCAGCGACCCTTGGTGGTTTGAAAGTAAGCGAAAACGTAGTATAGGTACGTTAATAGTAAAAGATAAATTATTAAAAACACTATAAAACAATTATAAATTAAATTTGGATAAACTTACTTTCTTATAATCATAAAATAGAATACATATATATAATACAAGATAATACACTAATACTAATACAAAATATAATAAACCTACATAGATATAAGTTATGACAGCGAGGAAAGGTAATGTTGCTTTAACCTTAGTTTGAAAATGTGCAAAGAAGGAGAGTCTTTAAAGATGCTATCTGGTAAAGAGTTCCAAAGACGGGATGCAAGGACTGTAAAAGACTTAGAGAAAAACATAGTTTTATAAGAAGGCACTGCCAATGATTTAACTGCCACACAAGAGCGTGCAGGTCTTACACAAAGCTTTGCGATTTTGTCGCGGATTCTATCTCCTGCAGACCTACCATGAACTCTTATTGCGACTCAATTGAAGACGTAAACGACGACCGCGAACCGCTTTCTTTTCGTACCATGAAGTGTGAATTGCATTGGGGTCGTAATGTTTGAAAAGGATAACGTTATATGAACTATAGATAACTCTGTCTCTTTTACTCACATGTTCTTAGGACGCATCCCGAACGCTCATTCGGAAACGACTTAAAGTGTGCGTCTATAAGACGTCATGGTATGAAAAAGCAAAACAATTTAGTTTACGTCTTCAATTGAGTCGCAATAAGAGTTCATGGCAAACCTGCCGATGATGCTTCAGTTGCGCAGCTAAACGATTGTTGAGTTCGTGATAGTGAACGTGTGTATTCCTTGTGTATTGTGGTGGCAGTGGTGGAGGTATTGTGCATGCGTTTTTACGAATCCTGCATGTATATGAGAACGGGTAGTCCACTCTACATTTAGCATTATATATATTTTCTATTTACTTTATCGCAGATTATAGCAAAATATTGATATTATTACTAAATCTAACAGCATTTTGTAATAGTAAAAAGTAGCAAAGTAACGGCCAGATTATTAGGCCGTGGGATACAAATTTGATCGAATAGTTCTTACGTCTGAATTCGATACCTCTCTTAATCAAGTCCTCCTTTTTTTTTTTAACCCATGGACGTCCATTGCTTAACAAATAGGTAATGATGGGATCCTACAATATGCGACACGCGACATTTTGAAGGTCGTTTTCGAACTATTGTGTTGTCTACTAACGCAACGTTTTCAATACGGAGTTCTTAATTCCAAGTGTACCTATCCACATTATATTTATTACTTTTTTTTAATTTTTATTTATCTTTATTGTATAAACAAAAGGCGGACTTATCCCTAAAAGGGATCTCTACCAGCCAACCTATGAGTAACAGAAAGAAAATGAAAAGAAAAAAAAATTGATGATGGAAAAAAAGGAAGGAAGAAAAATAAAAATAACGAAACACTATACATAGATTAAAGTTGAAAAATAAATGAATAAAATAATAGATAATAGTGATTATTTGAATTGATTAAAATGTAATTTAATATTGATAATAAGCTAAATTTAATTTAAATGACTTGAGACAAATATTGTATTACAAATATAATATTAAATATTAATTTATTATATGGGTATACTATTTATTATATGGGCATATACCCAGCAGTGGGATAGCCCACTGCTGGGTATATGTCCGTTTTTTGGAGAGAAGGGTTGAAGCTAAGACCTACCATACTGCTCCAATTCGCATTGGTAGGTAACACATATCCCTAGAATTCTCTAGAGATATGCAGGTTTCCTTACGATGTTTTCCTTCACCGAAAAGCGTGTGATAAATTGCAACTATCAATTAGACACTTAAGTTTTGATAGAAAAACTCAGAGTTGCCTGCCCGGGGTTTGAACGCATGATCGTCTCTAGAGAGTCGCACGGTCTTAGCTTAATCTTTGTATTATTGCATGGACGGTATGGGTATAAGATTCTATAATAAAATTCCGAAATCAATTTTGGCCATGCCATTACAGCAGTTTAAAACCACTGTTAAAAAGAGGCTGATACAGAAAGCCTACTATACTGTTGAAGATTACTTAGATGATATGGATGTGTGGATATAGGTGCACCTCTACCCTGTACAAGACAGTAATAAATAAATGTAATTAGTTCTAAGATTTATATTTTAAAAAGAGCAACCGCCGAGTTTCTTGCTGGCTCTTCTCGGTAGGAACAGCTTTCCGAACCAGCAGTGAAGTTGACGATTCAAAAGCACTTGTTTACAAGTTTACTTGAATAAAGAATATTTTGAATTTGAATTTGAATTTGACGTATTAGGGGCTTTTACCGATAGATGAACGCTAGTAATCGCTAGTAATTGTTTCAGAAATGTGATAACCGGCGAGCATTACCGTTTCGTGTCGATGTTAACAGCGCGAAGCTCGTACATTGCGGCCTTCTTCATTATGCTGGTCTTTGTAAGTATTTTTGTAATTGTTGCTATCTTTATATTATACTGGTTTTTGCCCGCGGCTTCTCTCGCGAGGAATTTGCTCTGCCCCAGTATCTAATTTAATTAAAATTTATGATTCACAATTTTGATCATAGTAAAAAGTAAAGTAAAGTAACAGCCTGTTACTATGCCCACTGCTGGGCTAAGGCCTCCTCTCTCCGTTATTGGAGAGAAGGATTGGAGCTAAGATCTACCACGCTGCTCCAATGCGGATTGGTAGGTTACAAATATCCCTAGAATTCTCTAGAGATATGCAGGTTTCCTCACGATGTTTTCCTTCACCGAAAAGCGTGTGATAAATAGCAATTATCAATTAGACACATAAGTTTTTAATAGAAAAACTCATTGGTGCCTGCCCGGGGTTTGTACCTATGTCGTCTCTAGAGAGTCGCACGGTCTCACCGCTAGGCTATCACAGCTCATAGATGATCATAGTGGCTTCCACATAAAAGATAGATATATGCTGTCGCGGACTTTTATTTAGAACTATTAAAGACAAACAATACTACGGTACATCATCTTTGTATAACTCTAATAGTTTAGGCAGCGTACACCGAGATAGCTCTCAGAGGCCAGATTTTTTCCGAGTCTATTGACATGTATCGTTATATTACATAAAATCATTTCAAATTGCAGCCTATATGTTATTCCGAAGTATAACCTATATAACTGTAAAGTTTCATCCAAATCCGTTCAATAGTTTTTTCGTGAAGGAGTAACAAGCATCCATCCATACTCACAAACTTTTGCATTTATAATATTAGTAGGATAAGTAGGACTAGCTGTTCTTGCGGCTCCGCCGGAAATCAGTGTGTCACAAAAGACACAAAAATAGTTATTCTGATTTAACCATAAATAATAGAGACATGCTGTTGCGGACATTTTCGTGGTATTTTTGTAGATCTACAATTCTCTAATACACTGCGTCAGTGTATCTCTGCTGGTTTTCGCAGCGCACGCGACTTAATCTGCCAACAGGCGAGATTTTTTTTACAAGCACGCAACCTCCACTACACAATTTACGTAAAACCGTAATGTACTATTAACCTAAACTTTCCGGCACTATCTTTTAGTAAAAACCGTACAAAAATCGGTTCAATGCATATTGAGAAAATCGATCACATACGGACAGCTTTTTAGGAACTTTGTATTATAATAAGTATAGATAATAGCTTTTAAACGCAACTTCGTTCGCGTGGACTGCAGACTTATTATTTGTGTAAACCGTAATACTAATATTAATTATGGTTAAAGTGGGTTAACCTTAAAAGCTAGACATATGCTGTCGCGGACTTTTATATATAAATTTTAGACGAGAACAATTTTGTAATACATGATTTTTGAATAACCTTCCTCGTTTACTTAACGCATGCAAGGAAAGCTTTAAATTTTACCGTTTTCGCAATATTTTTTATCGCTGCTCCGCTTCTGTTTATTTTAGCGTGATGTTATATAGTCTATAGCCTTCCTCGATAAATGGACTATCTTACACTTGAAGAATTTTTCAAAACGGTCCAGTAGTTCTTAAGATTACCGCGTAAAAACTAACTCTTCAGATTTAAATTTAAATTCAAATTATTCTTTATTCAAGTAAACTTGTAAACAAGTGCTTTTGAATCGTCAACTTCACTGCTGGTTCGGAAAGCTGTTTCTACCGAGAAGAACCAGCAAGAAACTCGGCGGTTGCTCTTTTGAAAATATAAATCTTAGAACTAGTTACATTTATTTATTACTGTCTTGTACAGGGTAGAGGTGCACCTATATCCACACATCCTTATCATCCAAGTAATCTTCAACAGTATTGTAGGCTTTCTGTCCCAGCCTCTTTTTAACAGTGTTTTTAAACTGCTGTAATGTATTTATTTATTTATATATTAAAGTATAGATTTTGTACCCAATTTTGAGTGTTTCTCGACTCATATAAAACACTGCCGTAGAAACGCCAAACTATGTGGCCAAACTCAACCAAATCAAAATACGCTTAATGCTAACTTAATTAATAATTTATTAATTAATGGACGGAACGTCTCATTAATTTGTAGCTCTAAATATATGTACACAATTGTTGCTCCAGTAGGTAATAAGATGGTATATAAAAAAAGAAAAGAGAATAAATAATAGAAGCAGGCAAAATGAAAGTAACTTAAAAATAAGTGTTGTTAAATAGTAGGTTGATTTAATACTAATAGTCTTATAAATGCATCTAGAAAATTGTGATTAACCTAAGGATTTCGAATAGTACATTAAATACAAAGGCTGCATGCTATTTTGAAATTAAAAAAAAATAATCAATATGTAAAAATGGGATTTAGTATGAAACTACTATATTAATAATAGTAGTTTTGCTGATGTTTGTGGTGTGTTGTTGTTCTCTGATGATGTACTGAATCAATTCTGAGTACTCGAGGTGTCGTAAAAGGCGACTAAGGTATGTGCCCTGTGGTATCCGGCTGCATAGAATAGACCACCCTTATTTCTTACCGAGGTGTCGTAAAAGGCAAGTTGACGTCAGGCAGGCGGCCGGTCGTAAAATACGTAGCCAAATCATGTGACAACATGTTTGTAACGTGTTATGCCGACCCCACTCAGAGTGGGATAAGGGCAGGAGAATGATGATGCAATTGTGAGTACTGCTATTTTTTATTTTAGTAACTATGTTTTATTAGAATTTGGCCTGCCGTGTGGTATCCAGCTGAGTAGAATACACCGCCTTCATATCTTACCGAGGTGTCGTAAAAGGCGACTAAGGTAAGTCGACCCGCCGTGTGGTATCCGGCTGAGTAGAATAGACCACTCTCTTTCTTACCAAGGGATCGTAAAATACGACTAAGGTAATTTGACGTCAGGTAGGCGTCTGGTCGTAAAATACGTAGCCAGATTATGTGACATGTTTGTAACTAATATTTTTATTTTGAGCTCTGATAGCCCAGCAGTGAGACCGTGCCTCTTTCGAGGGGAACACCAGTTCAAACCCGGGCAGGCATCAATGAGTTTTTCTATTAAAACTCATGTTTAATTGATAATTGTAATTTATCACACGCTTTCCGTTGAAGGAAAACAACGGAAAACCTGCATATCTCTAAAGAATTCTGTTGATATGTGTACCCTACCAATCCGCATTGGAGCAGCGTGATAGGTCTTAGCTCCAACCCTTCTCTCCAGAAACGGAGAGAAGAGAGAGAGTGGGACAAGCAAAGGAGGATGATTTTTTATTAGAATTTGGCAAAGTCGACTGGTCAATTGACGCAGGTGGCCAATAGTCTTGTTTTCAGCTCCAGCGGTTGCGGGTCCGAGTGCCGCCGTTGTCCGTCCGTTGGTTTCTTGAGTCTGGGCGTAATTATATATTATCGTAAGACGTTGAGTGGTGGTGGCAGCGTTGTTACAGGGAGAATTATTATCCACCCCCCTTTCATCATGCGAGGGTTTTATCCCTTAAGACGTGCGGGAATTTCAGCGTTTTGGCGACGGTAAACACGCGGGCCAGAATGATCCGTGACAGTATTTTATTTAATGTCAATTATATAATTATATATTTACCAGTTGTCTGTCACCCATAACACAAGTGTTGAGTTACTTATTTTGGAGGCAAATCACGGTCTGGGTAATTGTCCCATATATTGATTTATTTAAAATATCTCACAACCGGCTGCCTCCTGGACGTTAACTCTGCTTGCGTTTTGATTCAACTTACCTTATTTATTAGGGTATGTTAGACGTTGACTTCATAGCGTCCAGATTACCTTAGTCGTTATTTACGACACCTCGGTCTATTCTACACAGCCGGATTCCACACGGCATCATGTAATCTAATTAGTGTTAAAAATAAATATGAATGTAAACGTGACAAGACTAAAAGGAGGCCGATTAAGAGATGAATGGATTGTGTGAAATATGACATGCATACAAAAGGAAGTAGAGCTATCGACGTATTATAGAAGAGAATGAAAAATGAAAACATATTGCTCCAAAAAAATGGAAGACATGTTGTGCCGAGCGCCTTTTAGTGACTGTTGTTTCAGCGGCATAGATATTAGCGTTACGCTAACGTAATAATTAAGGTTAAAAAAACTTGTGCTTAGGACACTGAAATCTGAATTGCTTGATTAAATTGTTTCAATTCCACCATCTAGCGGTGAATAGCATAACTACTAGGAAATGGTAAGTTTCCAAGCAGCCTATGGAAGCTATGATTAATGTTCTATGTTGTGCTTATCGTCTGTGTATTTATAATTTCCTTTCAGTTCCCCTACTCAAGTATAGATGGTGTTGTACTTACTACAAGTATTTTCCTAATACATTTATTAATTTCTCTGAAGATATAAACATAGAAAAAGCTTTGTGACTTTCTCAAAGTCTTGAAATAATAACTACAAGCTGTAAAATAATTATGAACATTAACAGGTCATTACATATAGTTAACTCATTGGATTAGTTGGCAATAAGATTTTAATTTGTATTTAAAAAAAAATCTTTTTTTTCTTTTATTTATTATTTTACATCTACAATAAGAAAAGTATATATTATCTAAAAAGCGGGATATTTTTAAAATCGGCGGCACGCAGGAAATTCCACCAAAAATCGAGATAGTTGGTCACTTGTATTCAATTGTAGGTATATTCTGAGGAATATTCTTATACAACACAAAAGAATAAATTATTAACAAGTTATGCAAAATGATTTTGGAAAGACTAGAAAGTATAGATTATGCGAAATACCTGTTTTTAGTACAGTATTTTATCAAAAATTCTCCGGCTTTTTGTGTCCTTTTCTATACAACAGGATATCGACATACATTGATATTATTAATCTACCAAAATATACATATAAAACAATGTTATAAAAACTGCTACTGAATAAATCATATGAAAATACGGAAAGCTTTCTTACTATTCTGAAATAGGCCATATGCAGCACATCTATACACTTTCTCACTTCCACGGCACTCTCTTCACACATATACACAATGCATTCACACACACATACACACAATGCACTCACAAATACCTACACACAACGATTTCACACAACATACACACAATACATATACACACACACCCAATACATACATACACTTGCGCGTGCATAAGCATGGATGCACGCACATATCGTTCTTACTTCCATATACGTTATTATACACGTAAGTAGTAAAAAGCTTTTTATACTATTCAATTCAAATTCAAATTCAAAATATTCTTTATTCAAGTAAACTTGTAAACAAGTGCTTTTGAATCGTCAACATCTACTGCTGGTTCGGAAAGCTGTTCCTACCGAGAAGAACCAGCAAGAAACTCGGCGGTTGCTCTTTTCAAAGAGTAATTCTTATCACTAGTTACATATAGTTATTAATGTCTTGTACAGGGTTGAAGAGAAGCTATATCCACGCATTCTTATCGTCAAGGTAATCTTCAATAGTATAATAGGCTTTCTGAATTAGCCTTTTTTTAATAGTATTTTTAAACTTCTGTAATGGTAAAGTTAAAGTAGATTGTGGTATTTTATTATAGAATTTTATACCCAAACCCACAAACGAATTACGAACTTTTGCAAGGCGCAAAGCAGGAACCGCAAGTTTATGTCGTTTCCTACTTTGTCTATTATATACATTGCCAATCCTTTTATAATAACTTATATTCATATGTACAAAAATTAAATTACTAAAAATATACTGTGAAGCCAATCTAAGAATACCTGTTTCCTTGAACTTCTCTCACAGGGAATCGCACGAATTTAAATTGCCACGTATGGCTCTTTTTTCTGTTTATATACTCGTAACTGTCAATATCCATGACCCAGGTTTTACCTTAGTGTGGATTAATAATAATTAAATCATTTTTTTTTCTCTTCTATTATGTATTTAGTATAGTCTTGTTTGATTAGTATTTCAGTTAAGCTTAGTTAAGATATTTATATGTAATCAACTTTTTTTCGGAGAATAATAAATGTAAAACTTTAATCTTAATATAGTTATTATGATTCCATAGACCCTAAAACATCTATACCGTCACTGGTTATCAGTAGCCCAAAATAACATTATGGTACGATATTTTGATTCCGTTAGAGATATATCCAGTGGCGGTATAGATCAATTAATAGTTAAAGTGAGGCGCGGCCCCTCGCTCGCCACTAAAATCAGGACTCTCTCCCCCAAGTTACAGTTATTGCACTTTTACAGCCCTTTCAAACTTTATTACGGTTCCAAATTCCACCTTTATACAGCGCGTCTTATGTGTGTTTAACAAAACTCCTTTTAGAACCACCTACTTCTATTAGAAAAATTTATAAGAAACTCTGTTACTATTTATTATTGATTACTATTTAGTATTTTATTATTGATTTAATTAAGATTTTATTTATTTTTCAAAAATACCTATAATAAAAAGTAATAATTTTTGGGTAGATTTGTTGAGCTGATGATAGCTCGATCACGTAGGATTTGAAATTCCAACAAATCAATCAATATGAAATTGATCGAATCAGAAATTTAACCTTTTCATAATTTTCCACCTTGGACTCAATGATAAATCTAGTTCTAGTGTGAAAACGTGTATATTAATTAATAGTTAAATAGAGAATCAGAAAACAGAAACTCGTAAACTCGTAAGCTTTCAGTATGCAAAAGTATTGTCCTACCGCTTCGAACTAGAAACAGACCATTAGACTAATTTTGTCATGATATGTTTTTTTTAACAGGAAAAACCCCTTATGGGTACCACCGCCCGACGGGGACAGGCGGTGATTATGTCGGACTCGCACCGACTAAAACGATCTGTATGCTCCACCACGCTACCGATGGCGTGGGCAGGGTACCTTATTTGACCCCATTCCCACCAGCAGCACTCTGATCCCAGAATCACCTCCTCTGGGTAGGGACTCCTCAATAGAGAAGCCCCCCTCCGCTAATCGGTGCATCGGGAGCACCAGATGCACATCAGTCACCGGATGCACATCTGTGCATCTGGTGACGATGCGACCGCCTCGGGGACCTTTAAGTCAGGCGTCCGATAAACCCCGTTCGATGTCATGATATGTATACTAGATTCTTTCCATCGATTCGATTTTATTGTGAACTTCTACAAATATCCTTAAATTTAATTGATGTTTATGTTGTGCCGTGTGGTGTCCGGCTGAGTAGAATAAATAGGACACCCTCATTTTTACTGAGGTGTCGTAAGAGGCGACTAAGGTTATTTGACCAGGCGTTCCCGATACATCGTTTAGTGGAGGGAGGGGCCACTTTTAGAAATACCCCGACTCAGAACTGGCGCACTCTGGGTTTTAGAGTCGTTGCTGGTGGGGATGGGGGAAATGTGTCGGTACCCTGTCCCAGCCAGCAACAGCTGTCAGGTTTTTAGTCAGTGCGAGTGCGACATACTCGCCGCTCGTCCCCGTCGGGCGGTGGGACCCATAATGGGATTTCCTGACAAAAAAAATATTTAACCAGCCGTGTGGTGTCCGGTTGAGTAGAATAGACCACCCTCATTTCTTACCGAGATGTCGTAAGAGGCTACTAAGGTAAGTTGACGTCAGGCAGGCGGTCGGTCGTAAAACAACTAGCCAAATTATGTAACAATATTTTTTTTTAAGTGCCGACCCTACGTAGAGTGGGATAAGGGCAGAAGAATGATGATGTTGTTGAAATAACGTATTCGTTTATTAATTTTATGCATACCTACATAATATTTATTTGGTCTCAAGAGTATATTAAATAATCATGAGGAAACCTGATATGTTTAACCGGCTAGTTCAAATAGCGGTACTTGTTGGGCTACACTTTTCTGTGAATTCGAATTCGGTCGAATAATACATCGTTTTAATACCTTTCAGCAGGCCAACCATGAACTCTTATTGCGACTCAATTGAAGACGTAAACGAAATTGTTTTGCTTTTTCATACCATGACGTTTTAAAGACGCACACTTTTAGTCGTTGCCGAATGAGCGTTCGGAATTCGTCCTAAGATCACATGTTCTTAACAAAAACTCACATGAGTAAAAGAGACAGAGTTATATATAGTTCTTATAACGTTATCCTTGTAAAACATTACCACCCTAATGCAATTCACACTTCATGGTACGAAAAGAAAGCGGTTCGTGTTCGTCGTTTGCGTTTACAATTGAGTCGCAATAAGAATTCATGGTAGGCCTGCAGACCTTGTAAAGATCTAGTAAACACTTTTAGTAGGACTGATATAATTAAGGTGTATCCTAGATTAGTCTTATATAGCAAATGTCACCGTACAGCGAAATTGTATTAATCAATTGTCAATCGGGTTGCATATTGGCGACCATATCAATATATTGCTTTCATGCCTGTCATAGCACAAAGTAAATTGTGGAATGCGGGCCGATACGCAATTGATTGCTGGCGATCGCTCACCGACTGACAGAAATTGCGAATTTATTTGTGACAGATATATTGTAATTGCGTATATATAACTTTAGTTTCATACTCTCAGTTTTCCCTCAGTGCCTATTTGGGAATTCTGTAACCCTTTATGGGAATAACTATTGGCAAAAAATTAAATAAGGAACTCCCATCAAGATAGAATAGTTATTTTGTGTAATAAATTAGGACAATCAATATCTCTAATTATAATTTTTTTTAGAAAGGAAATATCTATCTATTTTCTCCGATTGGATAGTAAAAGGGTTTCTTAGAATTTTATGACATCATTGTAGGTCAATATATTATATTTGTTATATTTGTAATAAAATTACATACAAAAAATATAATAAATAAATATAATAATCTATACTTATTATAAACCAAAGTCCCAAAAGGTGTCTGTCTGTATGTAATCGATTTTCCCAAAATCTACTGAACGGATTTTTATACGGTTTAAATCAAAAGATATTGCAATACTTCCGGATACAGCATTACATAATACAATATCGGGATTATGTAAATTGTGTTGAAGAGATCGCGCAGTTGTTAAAAAACTCGCTTGCTGGGAGCTTTACTCGCGTGCGCCGCGTAAACCAGCAGAGATACGTTAAAATTATGTACTAGAATATTGTAGATGTATAAAAATACTCCATAAAAGTCCGCGAGAGCATGTCTCTATCTCTTATGGTTAACTCACAATAACTATTTTTATGTTAAAAATTTGCGAAGCGGCTGACACAGCTAGTATAACTATAAAATCAGATTAGATTCCGATTAAGAATCACCGTTGAACCATGTAGTTCTTAACACGATACCAAAAACTGAGTAACAAGAAGCGATACAGTGATTGATGGACCAAGCTGGGGCGTTTCTGCCATATATTAACGGCGGTGCCTTTTAATATTAGAGGGCGATCGATGCTTTAGTTTACGGCTGCTGTAAAAACAACGGCTTGTGGTCGTGTTATATACGGACCATTGCGTCCTGTAGCATAGGTACGCTCAGATGCGTCTCTATATTTTTTATTCTACAGTCTGATATCCACGTCAACTATTCTTACTCTAACTACAAGTAAGTATCAGCCTCTAATTATCCAACAGCTAGGCTTTCGGCTCTCCGTTTTTGGAAAGAAGGATTAGAGTTAAGACCCATCACGTTGCTCCGATGTGGATTGATAGGTAACAAAAATTACCCAGAATGCTCTAGGGCCTATGCATGATTTCCTTCTTTGAAAAGTGTGTGATAAATTGCAAATACCAATCAGACGCATAAGTTTTAACAGAATAACTGATAAGTAAACTAAACTTAACCAGCCTGGGGTTTGAACCCATGCCCCCCTCGATAGACAACGTGCGATTTCTCACCGCTGGGCTATCACAGCTTTAACTAGACTTACTCTCCCGAAAATTTCTTTTGATGCTTTGATATTACTGATTTTTTGACATATCAGAAGACATTAGTTAGCTTGCTTTTTCTTCTATATATAATTGCTTTGTAACTGAGTGTAGTTATTACATTAAAATTCTCCTGTAAAAATTTTTTTCATTAGAACTGAAAGTTGTCGGATCGCAGGGAAACAATAACTTTAACTAATTTTGTTTTATATTTCAATATCAAGTGGAAAAGCAAAATTCCTCTGTCATAATAGTTAAGTTTTATAAATCCCGGTTGCGCGTATTTCTGCGTCGCCATTTATTACATATAACACGCTTAGTTTTAAAGTGACCTAATTCAAAAAACTTGTTTCGTGGCTTTGACAATAAAGCTTAACGTAGCGCCTACAAAATTCTCGAGTCTTAAAGATACCCAGGACGTGGAAGAGCAAGAAAACACTAGTTTTTAAATAGTCGATGTCATAGATGAATTAATAATAATAATAATAATAATGTTTATTAATCTTGGATGATTAATATGTATATATACATAGTGCCTGAACTGTGTATCAGTAGCTAGTGCCTTCCCTTATCAAATATAACAGAACAATTTGGCATTTACAAAGATAAAAATTTATATATATAATAATCTAGAAAGGAAAAGAAAAATAAGTGATACAAAATCATCATTCAAAAAAGAAGCATATACTTGTACTAAAAAAGAAGATGAAGTGTATATGGTGTATGTGTTTGTGTGTGAAAGTGTTGTTGTATGTATGTGTCCAGTGTCCATGAGATCCATAATACAAAAGTAATAATAAAATTATTTTGCTATAATCCGCGATACAGTAAATAGAAAATATATATAGTGCTAAATGTATATAGTAGACTATCCGTTTCTTCATACCCGTTACATTGCAGGATTCGTAAAAACACATGTACAAACCTCCACCACTGCCACCACAATACACAAGCACTACACACGTTCACTATCACAAACTCAACAATCGTTTCGCCCCGTAACCGAAGCATCATCAGGAGACAGACTCCACGACAAAATCGCGAAGCTTTGCGATTAGTCGTTTTTCTGTTCGTCATGCTGCGATAAGACTCCCAAAAAAATCGTACAAACACAACGAATAGTTTTAGGCGACCGAATCTGGAATGTATCCGATATATTTAGCAGGGGCATCTTAACGCCGCCTATCAATCTTTTCGCCACATCATTTGCTCCCCGCGCGGCTTTCCCGCGATTGAACTTCATTAATGAAACGCTTAGTGCAGATTGAATCCATTTAAGTGAGAGTGCGATCGGCCTCAGCGTACGTTACGTGTGCATAGGGTTGCCACATTATCCCAATTATAACCTATTCTTCTCACAAATACTAAGTGTTGCTAGAGTAACGAGTACGTTTCTCCATTTTGTTTGTCTGCCCCACCATCTCATTTCCCCTACGACTTAAGCTAATTATACGGTGTAAAACTTAGTCATAATTAATTCTTTAATATATGTTATGTTAATAACCTCTAAATACAACATGTTTTGTCTTTAACAATAAAATAAACATTAAAATCGAAATCGTAGCCTAAATTTGTTGTTGTTTGTGGGTAAATGTGTTGAGTTTATACATTTACAGTCACCATTCTAGGGGTCTTCCCGCCGTGTGATATCCGGCTGAGTAGAATAGACTCTGACTAATGAGAGTCGTCTGACTCTCATTTCTTACCGAGATGTCGTCAAAGGCGACTAAGGTATGTTGACGTCAGGCGGGCGGCCTGTCGTAAATTACGTAGCCAAATCATTTGATAATATGTTTATAACATGCTGTGCCGATCCCGCTTAGAGTGAGATAAGGGCAGGAGGACGATGATTTTAGTGGTCTTCTAATTCTTTTAATGGTATATTTTCGATTACGACCTCCTTAGTGCAGTCTTATGACAAAAGGCCGGGTTTGATTTCTGGTATGGAACGCAATTTTTATTTTCTATATTGCGGTCTCGTGTCCGGCAAGGTGTGTAAATTGCAAAGTAAAATGAAAATGGAAACAACCATAGGCTTCGAAGATTATTTTAATACTCAGTAAATTTAAAGACAAAAACTTATTAACTTGAAAACTTAAAATTGTTCCAGTTCATTATAAGGAATAGATAAGTGTCCCCCACACTATGTATGGGTTAGTCGAGTGTCTTTAAAACCTGTTTAATATCACCCTGTCATGGGAAATCAACCAAAACCGTCTTGTGCGCGGTCACCATTATCAATGTTTTTTTTAAAATACCCTAGATTCCGATAAACTTTATAGTGTTTATTTAATTAAGATAAAACTTTATTTTTAATTTTTCTTTTTGTAAAGATTCTAGTCTCAACTTGTAGTTTATAACCCGTCTTGTTTTATTTTTTTTGCTCTCCTTTTCACTGTGTTGTGTAAACTCTTAGCTTTTTCTCTGCCTTTCGCAAGCTAGCCAATAGATGGGTGACAATATCTACCTATGATCTATATGATTATTTCCGTCGTGTGATATCCGGTTGAGTTGAATACACCACCCTTATTTCTTACCGAGGTTTCGTAGAAGGCGACTAAGGTATGTTGACCCACCGTGTGGTATCCGGTTGAGTAGAATAGACCACACTCATTCTTACCAAGGGGTCGTAAAATACGACTAAGGTAAGTTAACGTCAGGAAGGCGGGCGGTCGTAAAATACATAGCCAAATCTAGTGACAACATGTTTGTAACATGTTGTGCCGACCCCACTTCGAGTGAGATAGGGGCAGGATGATGATGATAATCTAAACTATTATTTGTGATCGCTTGTATTACTGATTGTAACGTGTTTGTGCCCTTAATAATTAAAATTTAATTAATAATTAAATTAAAAAAAAATATGTATGTTTCATTCATATCCGAATGAATTAATGTGATAATTGGTATCAAGATACGTGGCTGAAAAGCTGTAGAGTACACATAAACTAGTTTTCATATCGCTATTAAAATTGAATGCAAAGCGTAATAATTTTCATATAATTGAAAACCTTAATCGCTTTTGTCTCTGAAATTATTTTAATTTCTTTCGGTTCATGAAAAATCAAAAATGATAATTTTTTCTATAATTAGATGCCTCAGGTAATATTTTTCTTTTTTTAATTCTATTTTGTATTCGTATTATCAAATGTTAAAACGTAACTTGCCGTTACGTATTAATTAAAGTATAAGATTCATTTATTTGAATGTATATTTTTTATCTTGTGTAAGTCGACATTTATTAAAGGTTTGTATTAAACAATGGAATGCAGAATGGTTTATATATAATATATAATATATAATGTATATACTATTTATAAATATGTCACAGGGATATTGACCCAAATTGAGATATGAATAATGTAAATACAAATCTTATCTTACTAATATTATAAATGTGAAAGTTTGTGAGTATGAATGGATGTTTGTTACTCTTTCACGAAAAAACTATTGGACGGATTTAGATGAAACTTTACAGCTATATAGGTAATACATCGGAATAACATATAGGCTACATTTCGATACATTTCAATAAAATCAGAAAAAATCTGGCCTCAGAGAGCTATCTCGGCGTACGCTGCCTAAACCATTGGTGTTACACAAAGATGATGTACCGTAGTATTGTTTATCATGAATAGTTCTACATAAAATTCCGCGACAGCATAGATGTACCTTTTATATGCAAGCCACTATGACCAAAATTGTGAATCATAAATATTTAATTTAATTAGTTACTGTGGCATATCAAATTCCATACGAGCGAAGCCGCGGGCAAAAACTAGTATTGCATATATTAATAAAAACATTTCGAAATATCAATATTTATAAAACCTCAACTTCTATTAAATTCTCAATTCAAATAAACAATGTATTTGTAATATAATTATATATCTACAAAAGGTTGTAGTTTACTCATAAATTATGGAGAAGATTGATATGCCCTCTGGTCAAAATATTAGATGTATGAAATGTTTTCATTAATCCATTTCAAAGTCGTTTTTATATTTAATATAAGTAGTTTAAAAATATTATAGTTAATTTCATAATTCGTTTGCACGGATTATTTAATCATGATTAATTATGTTTAGAAGGTATAAATAATATACCTACATGTTTTAATGTGGTTCCATATAGTAATTTGACATTTGGACGTCGCTGACCAATAACATATTTATTAATAAATAATTTAAAGTAAGTTAAAATGACGCATTTTTGGAATGCTTATTGCGTTCCAAAAATGCGTCCATTTTACACGTGTTGGAAATAATTTTTATCTTAAGCTTGTATTCTCATTAACATTTTACTGTCATTTTTAACGCAAGTTAAAGAAGATCTAGAAACATCCACATGCCAAAGGCCTGCCGTAAGGCCCATAAGTGAGGCAGAGCACATAACAGCGGCCACATTTTAGCAGCGACTTTTTGATACTAGCATAGTATCTAGATTTTGCAGATTTTATAAAACAATGTGAGACACTATTGTACGTAGTGATATTAGGTGCCTGGGCAATTTTTTTTAATTCTCGTTCCTCTGATGAGGAGGTCAGAGACTTTATTTTATAGTTATTTTATTTTACAGCGTTTTTCAATAATAGTTACATTTATGTACTTAAAATGCTAAAATCCATTTTCGCTTATCTAGTAAAGTGGGGTACAGGTGAGGTATAGGGTTAACAATTGTATGGACTTAATTTATATTATAACAATTTATCTTATTCTTTTTAGGGCAATAGATATTATAGAATACTGAGTAGGAAAAGAATTTAACATATTTTTATTGTTTCAGACCGTTTCAATATCGATGCTGTTGCGGTATGCTCATCACCAAATATTTGTCTTCATCGGTGAGTGCATTAAATGTAATATAAAAAATTGAAAGTAGGCTGAGGAAAGGAAAGAAAGTGAGTTTCAATTAATATTTATATTGGACGTTCTTTATTAGTTACAGAATAAATATAAAACTTTGATATTCAATGGGTTATATTTAGAGATGATAGTTTTTATAGTTGCGATTTAAAATAACTTTATTGATATAGTGTTTTTTATTAGAGTCCTCGCGTCGATAGACAATAGTATAGCGTGGCATTGCTATGGCTTTATATGGTGAAAAAATGTAAAGATTTAATCTGGACTAGATCAGACTTTGAATTGAATGTCATTGTTAAATAAATAAGTAGATCCAAATTTGGTATGTTCATTGAATTTTATTAAAATATATGATAATCCGATAAAACCTGAATACATTTTCTAATGTTCCAGTGACGCGGAATTAGAAAATGCTTTTCGACACTAACGCGTCTGGATGATTTTTTTCTACTTATTTACTATCAGTTATTAGACTATTGAGTTGCAGTGAATTTAAGCGAAATGATTGATTCAAGTAGGCATTGCAGTTCTGAATTCAAAGGTACGCGAAACTTTATACATCAAACTGCCATTAAAAAAAAATTAAAGTAGGTCATACGCGTGCCGTAAACATTTTTGGCTTTGTATTAATTCAAAACTATTAGTATCAACTCAAAACTTTGCAATCAACTCAAAAAGTAATGATAGAACTATTTGGCAATATTCCGCGTTCTTTAAATTTATGCATTGCTAGATGATGAAAGCATAATCAGTTCTCATACTTGCTTTATATATGCAGGATCGGTAATCTTATGTAACACAAACCGTAACAGCCACCATCACTCTATTGTATTGTACACAACTAACTGCACAAATTCACTAGTTCGACCTCAACGAACGTTTCGCTCTGTAATGGACACATTATCAGAACTTAGACTAAAAATATGTTACAAATCGATTGAAAAGGCGACTGCCGAAGTAAGACTACGTTGATATCGAAATGGTTGATTTACACTGGTTTCTGTGACAACAATAAAATTAAAATAAATTATTTTTTCAAAATTTAATAATAAAAATCATTGCTGTTATGTTTTTTTCCCAATCAAGATTTTGCATTTGAATTTTTGTTTTCTTTAGTCTTAAACCCAATTTAGGTATCATTTCTAAGTAATGTAGGGGCTTGTTGTTGTACTAGTCGTCATAGGCCTTCTCACTTCTTTTGGAGCGATGGGTTGGAGCTCAGAACTTCCACGCTGCGGATTTGGATGCAGAATTTCTCCAAATATATTCAGATTACTTCACGATGTTTTCTTTGATCGAAAAGCGTGTGATAAATTGTAAATATCAATTAGGCATATAATTTTTAACAAAAATCTTATTGGATCCCGCCCGGGGTTTGAACCCGCAACCGTAACAGGGTCTCACCATTCGGTCATTACGAAGTTTTGATTCTAGGTAGCCTATAATATTGACTGATAATTAATTGATTGGCCCGTTGGCACAATTGACAGTAAATCTTCCTTCAGCTCCGCGGGTCACGGGTTCGATCCCGCCGACTCATTTACTAATAAAAATTTTGTTTGTTCTTCAAGATCAGATGTAAATGAATTTAAAATTATATAAGTACTAGCTGTGTCAACAACGGCTTTGGCCGCGCGGAATTTAGTGATTAACGAAACTTTTCCCGAATTTTCAAAATTTTGAACAAAAGTAATTATTGTGAGAGATAGGGACATGCAATCGCGGACTTTTTGTAGTTACTTTAGCGTATCTCTGCTAGTTTACGCAGCGCACGCGACTAGAGCTCCCAGCAAGCAAGTTTTTTACAACTGCGCGATCTCCTTAACACAATTTATATAATACCGAAATGTACTACTTACCTAAAACATCCTTAAGTATTGCACTATCTTTTGGTGAAAACCGTACAAAAATCCGTTCAATAGATTTTGAGAAAATCGATTACATACAGACAGACAGCTTTTTGGGACTTTGTTTTATAATGAGTATAGAAGTTTTATAATAAGTATAGATAAATGACGACCGTGTGTGTAAGTGTCCTATATAAAAAAAAGTAAAGTAGCGGCCTGTTATATTCCCACTGCTAGGAATAGGCCTCCTCTCTCCATTTTTGGAGAGAAGGGTTGGACCTAAGACCTACCACGCTGCTCCAATGCGGATTGATATGTTACACAATTCTCCAGAATTTTCTAGAGATATGCAGGTTTCCTCACGATGTTTTCCTTCGCCGAAAAGCGTATGATTAATTGCCATTATCAATTAAGACACATGAGTTTTAATAGAAAAGCTCATTGGTGCCTGCCCGGATTTGAACTCGTGTTTCCCTCGAAAGAGTCGCACGGTCTCACCGCTGGGCTATCACAGCTTCAAGTGTCCTATATAATTATATTTATTTATTTTTTGTACAAATATCACATACATTTATGTTAGTTTAACTCGCGGCAACATCGCAATTACGTATCGTTCGAGCGAATTCTGCGAAAAATATAATATTCTTAAGTCGGCTCAGCGGCAATCTCTTTGTAATAACAATAATTGCGTATACAGCCCGCGGGCGCCCAGCCCCGCTTCTGTTTTGAAAAAATAAAATATAACAGGTTGGATTTACCTAGCCCCCCCGGCTTTGATCCGTCGACAATTAGCCGGCAACAGATAATTTGCTTCTTTCCCTGTTTGTACCTAGCCGTTTCGCTTAGAGTTATTCGATTCCTATGATTGTTTTCAATCTTAATATAATTTTTCACTGCGGAGATGAAAGATTTCATTTATTACGCTACTGTCTTTTTTAAGCTGGGTTTACTTTTGTATTTCGCGTTTGAGTGGAAATGTTCATATTTTTTTAACTTCTAGTTAAAGTTGATTACTTGAGTTAATCTTGAAAGTAATTTTACAAGAGTGCTAATGGTAAACGCTACGTCAATATGCCTTGTATAAGAAGACACTTCGGAGGCATCTGTTATAAATAAATATCATCATTCTCCTGTCCTCCTGACGTCAACTTACCTTAGTCGCCTTTTACGACACCTCGGTAAGAAATGAGGGTGGTCTACTCTATGCAGCCGGATACCACACGGCATTTACCTTAGTCGCCTCTTACGACACCTCGGTTAGAAAGGAGGGTGGTCTATTCTATTCTGCCGGATACCACACGGCTGTTATAAATAAATATATCGAACAGATACACACACGGCTCTCCGTCCCCAAAGTATGTAACTTAATACTTGTGTTATGGGTGACAAACAACTGGTAATATATACATATATAATTTTAAATAATCAATTCAATTCAATAATCTTTTCAATAATTAATTTTTTTCACGGAAGAAAAAACGATTATTTTAATAATTAATTTTTCCCAATCTAAATCACATTCTTACTAACTTTGTCTACGTATTTCGGTAATTTTTCGTCGCTGTAATAAATACGATCAATTTCACAATCTCTGTATTTAAAGAGAATATATTTATACTTGGAAAGATTATTTTTTATCAGTAAGAAGCTCTCGAGTTTACTGAATAAACTATTCAATCTTACAATATCGGATGAGAGTAAATTTGCTCAATGGGATCCAGTTGGTCGCTATGACAACTCATCCGGGCTGAGGCTATTGAAAAATACACCGTCTTAAGGTAAAGGACTGGAAAATTCTTTTCCTTTCGAAAATAAAATATCATTTTATTGCCGTGATTTTTGCTAGTATTTTTTTTTGAGATTTAAATATTAGGAAAAGAATATCTTCATTACGACCGTTATTTCTGTCGAATATGTTTTTCATGCTATAAAGCATGTTGTAATCTTTCATATAAGGGTATGTTAATATGTCTGTTTGTTACGCATTTTCGCTGGAGCAATGATTATGAAATTTGGTACAAATTAATCTTATATACCGGTTGGAATATATAAGTAAATATAATTCGCAAAAAGTGAAGTGAATAAGTGTAGTGAATGGAATACCATATCACCTAACGAGGAGGGCTGACCCCAAATAATGGGAAAAGGCACGGAAAGAAGAAGAAGAAGAACAGGAAATCTCCGATGCAATTTCGTTCAACTTTTTTAATCAAATTTAATAAAATCGTTACTACAACGTTGATTATATGCACTCTGTCTATAGTCAATATTTTCCACCTACATATTATGACATACTACAGGTTGGTAATGGTAAAAAAAAGATAGTGTGTGAATGTGAACCTACCTTCGAAATCAGATCAGATCAATATTGATGTTATTGGAGAAGGTTGACCAACCATCATCCTCCTGCCCTTATCCCACTCTAATTGTCGGCACAATATGTTACAAATTTGTAGTCACATGATTTGGCTGTTTTATGATCAGCCGCCTGCCTGACGTCAACTTTGGTCGTATTTTATGATCCCTCGGTAAGAAAGAAGGTGGTCTATTCTACTCAACCGGATACCACACGGTGGGTAAACTTACCTAGGTCACCTTAACGACACATCGGTAGAAATGAGGGTGGTCTATTCTACTCAGCCGGATACTACACGGCGGGTCGACTTACCTTAGTTGCCTTTTACGACACCTCGGTAAGAAATTGTGGTGGTCTATTCTACTAAATAAAACTAATAAAACCTTTCTATGCGTCACCTGTTTATATCAGTTTTCCTCTTATTAACTCCTGTCCAATATATATTTTTATATATTGCGCTACTTAAATCAAAATTCGATTCCGGTATACACATACGACCGGCATTGTAAGTAGTTTATTCCACATTGTTGTGTTGCATTTATGTTCAGGTGTATTGAGAAGGAACATCTACAGAGGCCTCAATATAATCCCACCTTTGCAGCACTCGGTGTGATCTTCCGCAAATAGAGAATCCGATGAAGCATTGTATGCAAGATTTTATTGTATTTTTGCTGTACCCTTTCCTAATACAACATCACAGAAAGGATTTATTTTGATACTTTATTTGCTGCGTAGAATTTTTGTTACTCTTTCGTGGGTGAAAATTTTATCGAGGTATAAACGCAATTAGATAAATATAATTGTCATTCGTGTATAAATGTCTGTTACTCTTAAACTATGTATGTTTGGATATGTAATTAGCACAAAAGTAATAATAAAGTTATTTTGCTATAATCCGCATAATAAATTATAAAAATAATATAAAGTGACTAGAAAATATATATAATGCTAAATGTAAAGTGGACTCTCCGTCTTTTCCTACCCCATACATGCAGGATTCGTAAAAACACATGCACAAACCTCCACTACCGTCACCACGATACACTAGTTCCCTATCACAATCTCAACAATCGTTTCGTCCCGCAACCGAAGCATCATCAGATAGACTCCATAATCGCAAAGCAATTTCGTCGTGGAGTATATATAGTATATATAGTAGTGTATATATTTTCTATTTACAAAAGTAATAATTAAAATTATTTTGCTATAATCCGCGATACAGTAAATAGAAAATATATATAGTGCTAAATGTAGTCCACTATACATATATATATTTTCTATTGACTGTCTCGCGGATTAAAGCAAAATAATGTTATTACTATTATATTATTACTATTACTACTATTACTACTATATTACTGTTTTTAAATTATTCTCCATTGAGATTTTAAAAAAGAAGTTTTTTGAGAGGATGTTCCTTTTTGTAGAGTTTTACGCGTTATTTGGATTTTTTTTAAATAAATAAAAACACTTAATTTTATTTACGGTTTATTCGATATGCAGCGTTTCTACGACAGTTCAATACAAATTATTAGTTATTTGTTTTTTTATAAAGTAACTTTATTTATATTGCACATAATTAATGGATGGACACTTTTATTGAACATATTAATACCAAAAAAAACTAAAAATAATAATAACAATTATAACTATAGTAGTGATAAAATCGGGCGGACGGATCGCAAAATAGCGATCTCTTTAAGACAACCAGGTTGATGAAATGAAAGGACTACAGATAATCTAATGAGTTTTTCGAAAATAAGCCAATAAATTTTTCTCTACCAACTTTACTATTTCTGGTGCTTAGAGTTACTTTGTTTTGAAACAATATTTATCTACTCTGATACTATAATACAAAGATTATAAAACTGAAAGCAAAATTCTTATGACAACCATTACGTACAGAACAAAAATAAAAAATTAAAAAGTTTCATTACGATACAGGTCTTGTACGGACACCTATATCATAATGTAACTTTTTAATCATAACGATACACCTATACAATTTCCAGCCGGACCAAGGAGGTAGAACCTCTACCTTAAGCAAAAAGGTTTCAATGAATGCGTCCGCGGCGACGCAACACGCATGCGCAATCGATGTTTGCGCCTTGGTGCCAATATATGACATTTAAAAAATCTTTTCAATATTTAAACGAAGTTTAGTTTTGTTTGTAAAAAAATAAGTTTTTGTGTAAAAACATGTCTGAGAGCGGGGATAGTGGTAATTGTACACCACCAGAAAGCTGCGTCAAACATGAACCTGTTGCCGACGAAATCTAGGAGCAACTATATTAAATGTTACCACGAGTTCATGGAATGGAAACGTACGTTTTACGTATTATAGTATGAGAGTAGATAAAGTAGTGTATGATACTGTACATAACTTGGTCTTATACCACTCGTGTGACACAAAAAAACTCGCCTGTGGCTCTTTTTTTAAACCACACTCGTGTTATAAGAACCCTTATTATGCAACAGTATCATAAACTACTATTATATTAGTAGCTCAAATATCTTATAACATTATTGTATTTTATACATTACTTGTGTTCGTACCCTATATCCGCAAAGGTAGAGTTAACGTTTTTCCTGGAAGCTAAAACAATATCCTTTTCATTTTCGCTAATGGATAGAAAAAAACATTTTACCGACGCCCGCACGACAGTCGCCTGTCCCTTTGTTAATGAATTAAAACAATAACAAGCAAGATCAAGTTTCTAACAAATAAAGGTACGCATTACGATCGGAAAAGTATTTCTTATCACATAATACCTAAGGAAAAGGGTGGGGTTTGTTTTTTTAACAAAAAGCAACATCATTATCCTCAAATAAAATTGCTATCAGAAACATTGAGTAACTCATTAAAGTATCACAAATCTCCGCCAGTCAGGCGTCTTCTTGATAATTAACCGCATGTATTAATTAACAGACTTATTAAGTAACGTACATAAATTAAATTACACGCTAGCGATTACTTTTTCACGTTTACTGACTAAAATGTAATTAAAATGAAAAACCTTTAATGACTAAAATGTATTTAATGTAGAGTTAGAATACGAGCATTCTTTCTAGACTAGAATTCTTGCAACGCAAGAACACTTTGAATTTACCACTGTGGGCAGCGAGCAGCAGGCCTACCATGAACTCTTATTGCGACTCAATTGAAGACGTAAACGAAATTGTTTTGCTTTTTATTACCATGACGTCTTAAAGACGCACACTTTAAGTCGTTGCCGAATGAGCTTTCGGAATTCGTCCTAAGAACATGTGAGTAAAAGAGACAAAGTTAAGTATAGTTCACATAACGTCATCCTTTTCAAACACTACGACCCGAATGCAATCCACGCTTCATGGTACGAAAAGGAAGCGGTTCGTAATTGAAGACGTAAACGACCAATACGTCTTCAATTGAATCGCAATAAGGGTTCATGGAAGGCCTGCAGGTCCAAACGTGCAAGAACGCTGCATTCATTTGTAGACCTACCATCAATTTTAGAAAACGATTCAGTTGCAATGTAATTCAAAGTCGGTACATAAACTGAATCGCTTTCTTTTCGTACTATGAAGTGTTTTTAACTGAGTTGCATTTGGATCGCACATCTACTATATAAATAAGAGTGAATGAAATACGTTTGGGATTAAGTTTATGATTTAATACGAATAAACTGTGCGTCTTTAACACGTCATGGTACGAGAAAGCAATCTACTAGTATCTAGTAGTAGTAGTAGTTCTAGTATTGTTTACGTCAAGTGAACGAGCAGTCTTAGAATATTCCATATAATCTTTGCGAACGCAGAAAGAACAGTAAAAGAATGCTCTATGTCTGTTTACACTAACCGAATTCCTTGAGTAGGGAAATAATAACCATTCGCTCGTATGATGTAAATCAACCTTAAGAAGGTGCGAATACATATATTGCAATAACGTCCGAACGATAGGCATCAACTGTTTGACAATGTTCACTGTTTCGCAATGTTTCTGAGCTAACCCGTCTCTCCTGGTAACGCTTAAAAAACCGTTAAGGCTAATAGAATATAGTTAAAAAAGTATTTCCACGGTATTATACGCTTTGGGTGCAGCGTTACCTTCTTATGACTTTTTTGAGGTCCGTCTAACGGACGATTTATATTTAATTGTATATTTAATGTAGTGCGTAAGTGCAATTTGCATTAACGTAAGTAAGAACTCAAATACAGGTAGTTCTCAGTACTAGTTTTCCAATTGCTCGCGCGGCTCCATACGCGCCGACGGCTATGAGTAAATTGCTGCCTTTACTGTGAATATGCAATCTCATTTAAGTTGAAGTCTCATAGCTATGTGTATTCATTCTATCTTACACTCTGAATAAATATTAAAACAACGTAGTGCGTCTCGAATGAGAAATGCATTTTAATAACATTAGAAAAATCAAAAATTCACGAACATCGTTGCGACTTCATACATGCTCTTTAGCCCACGTAATTCGCAAGAATTACGTGGGCTAATTAAGCTATCGTAATTGATTGTAAAGATTTGATTTGTAAATGTATGGCATGCACTACAATCACGTTCACCAACTTCTTTTATTTCACACACAAAACGCACACGCAGACACGTGCACACACACACATACACACACACACACACACTCACTCTTACACTCTCACACTCGCACACTCACTCACACACTAACTCCCGCGTATAAAATATATATAATTTAGTGTCTATTAATTTATTATACTGCTGGAGGCGGGCGTTATTGGCTGCGACACAGTTTTACCAACTAATGCAGCCAATATCGGTTCACTTTAATTTTTGTGTAATACTTAGATTTATTGTACAACTATAACAATAAATAAATAAATCAATAAAAGTAAGAAAAATCAAAAAATTGACAAACACCGTTTCGAATTTATACATGCTGGCTCTTTGGCGCACGTAATTCTTGCTAATTGGGCTAATTAGGCTACCGTAAAGCTTTGACTTGTTAAAAACAAACCGTTAAAGATTTGTTGGTAAAACAAGATCCTGTTATAAATATGCTAGGTACATTAGATATTATAAGTATGCAACAAAGTCATTGTTTACCAAACTGTCAATATGCTTTTAGGTCGGGCGGTTGTAAAAGTTATATCGGAATATATTTTATTACTATATGTATAATTGTCTCTATTGCAAAGCTTTTGTAAGTGAAATTGTTTCTGCATTGCCACTATTGCGTTATCGATGAAAATTCCTTTATTTTTAACTATAAATAAAATTTGTTGCTCATAAAAAAATTGTTAAAAAATTAATTGGGTTTTGAGTGGTAGTAACTGAATTTATCTTAAATTAAATTCTACGCCAATCAAACTTAAGAAGGGATAATTTTGGACGGTATAAATAATTTTCATTGCGTAATATCTCGAAAAATAGATGTTTATTAAAGACGAAAGCCCCAAAATAAGTCTCTAATTTGGGTATTTTTGTTCCTTTAAGGCGATTTGTGATGTAATTTGATCAATTATTTCGCTTCCAATAAGGGCGTAATCGTTCTCAAAGTGGGAGGTATTCGCAACGAAAATAAGCAGATAATAATGTTGAAGAGTCAATAAAATATTTCTGCTTTAATTTTTCAAAGCAAATTTATACAATTACCATTTACTTGTTAGATTTCTCTATCGTATTTGAAAAAGGCAAATTATACATATAATACTACTTATATGAATAATTTGCCTGTAAAGTAAAGTAGCGGCCTGTTACAATGCCACTGCTGGGAATAGGCCTCCTCTCTCCGTTTCTGGAGAGAGGGGTTGGAGCTAAGACCTACCGCGCTGCTCCAATGCGGATTGGTAGGTTACACATATCTCCAGACTTCTCTAAGAGATACGCAGGTTTCCTCACGATGTTTTCCTTCACCGAAAAGCGTGCGATAAATTGCAATTATCAATTAGATACATGAGATTAAAAAAAAACTCATTGGTGCCTGCCCGGGTTTGAACTCGTGTTCCCCTCGAAAAAGTCGCACGGTCTCACCGCTGGGCTATCACATTCATATTAATAATTATTCATATATTGAATAATAAATATTATTAGATATATTTTTGTGTTCTACTGAAGCTCCCATTGTTTTCAAATGAAAAATTTCTTTAGACCATCTAGTCGGGTTCCCGTGGAATTGGGAATGACTTCTATATGGAGACCTGGAAAGATTAATTCTTAATCCCCATTAACAACTAACAGGTTTTCCATTACATGATAGTATGTAACAAGGGAGATGTGAAGATTAGAGTAGTATAAGGATACTTACTTAGTAAAGCAGTGGCTAAACACTCTTTTATCAATTAAAATTACACGGCGAAATATACTCGTAAATCGTCAAGACGAGACGAAAATAATAAGTTTTAAACTAATATATGCACTTTTTATGCAGCATTATTTTACACACACACACGCACACACACACACACAAAAACACATACGAACACACAACAGTACATCCTTTGGTTAACATGTTGTATGTATATACTAATATATAATTTATTTTAGTTTCCTATTTTATTAAGCTTTATACTAAATCAATGTCAATTCAATTCAATAACAAAATATTTTTTTTTTTCGAGTAAACTTGTAAAGTGCTTTTGAATCGTCTACTGCTGGTTCGGAAAGCTGTTCCTACCGAGAAGAGCCAGCAAGAAACTCGGCGGTTGCTCTTTTTAAAGAATGTCAATAACTTACTAAATTATTATATATATTATATATATATATATTATTATATATATAATATATTATATATACTAGGGATTGCGTCACGAACGTCAGTGACATAAAGTTGTTCTTAACATTTTAAGACGTTTAAAAATAAGTAAACTCTTTATCTATCTGCGAAAGTTAATTCATGAGCTGTGATTGTGTGTTTGATGTGTCTATATTAATAAAAACTGTTGTTAAAAGTTTATATTAAAGTAAAAACAGCTGAGAATAACAGCTGACGGTCAGCTGTTTTTAAGTGTTTACCCTCAATAGTACTTTGGTGTTTAAAACTGTTTACTAATTGCAATAATTGTGAACTGCAACTGTGGCTATCACATATTTGTCTTTCATACTGTGCAACGACATCCTTCCATCGTCTAAATATAAGTATAACACAAAAGCAATCAAAAAACAAAACATTCAAAAATTTTAATCTATCATTACCATCTAGTGAAATTTTGTTGAAACACTAAGCGTTTATCGATCCATTCGCTATGGCTAATAAGTGTCATCATTGTGGAAAGTTTCTGAAAGAGGGCGCTAAATGCGCAAAGTGTTCTACAATGTATCATCGCTCGTGTGTCAACATAAGCGCCGAAGGTCGAATATCGCCTAAGTGGCTCTGCGGGCGCTGTAAACCAAAATCCGATGCGGCACCTAAAATGTGTACCCCTGTAAGTGCAGCAGCATCCCATGAGTCCGTAAATGATGAGATGGGCACTCACAGCGATGCCATCTTAAATGAAGATATTCCCATCAGTTCGATTGTTCACGAAATCCGATTATTGCGTTCCGAAATTTTCTCGATGAGGCGGGAAGTGTCAGATTTTAGAGAAGAACTATCTCGTTTGAATACATCATTGTCTGACTGCGTTAAACGCGTCGATCTTATTGAAAATAGATTGGAGGCCTTGGAAAACGTCCAGGAGGCATCTAGGTCTACGGACTCCTCAGAAACCATAGCATCACTGCGGGCTGAGCTAAACGCGCGTGAACAAGAATATCTTCTTAATGACGTCGAAATAGCTTGTTTGCCGGAAAAACCTCAGGAAAATCTCACACACATTGTTCAACTAGTGGCCAAAAAAATTGGTCTCAATTTTGACGAAAGAGATATCGTTAGTGCAGAGAGAAGGGGACGTCAGAATACAGCGGATGGCAGCGAGCGCGAGCGACCGCGACCGGTTGTGGTGCGGCTGGCGCGGCGGGCCGTGCGCGACGAGATGCTGCGTGCTGCGCGCGTACGTCGCGCTATTGACTCGTCCGGTATCGTGGAAGGTGAACCGCGGCGGTTTTATTTAAACGAGCGTTTAACTGCAGCGAATAGACGCCTCTTTTATAAAACTCGGGAAGAGGGCCGGAACAAAGCATGGCGGTTCATATGGACCAAGGCAGGGCGGATCTTTGCCCGTCGTAACATAGAAACCGAGGTACACCGTATTCTAAATGAGTCGGACATTACAAAGGTTTTTGGTCCGTAACATATTTGTTAGATGTAAAAATTAAAAGTTGTGATTATAATGTTTTACTCATATTTTTATATTTTATAGTTTATATTTTACTCATTTTACTAGTGGAAATTTTCAGTATTTTTTATTATAGTTCATTATACTTAATTAAAACGATCCTTTTTTTAAAAGCTCATTTAGCATTATTTTTTTTTATTCTGCTTATCTTGCATTATTTCTTTAAGAATAATATGTTATGTGAATTTTATCTATATTGTAAGAGAAATGTGACCTATAGCAATCATTTATTATTTTTAAATAACTTTCTCATATTTTTTCTTAATAATTTGTCATGCCACTTCTTATTACTATTAACTATAGTTATTTTATTACAATGTTAGGCAAACGGCAACTTAAAATTGGTTTCTTGAACCCGGGTTCGCTCGGAAGTAGGCATGATGAATTTCTTGTAGCTATGGTACGGCATCAGGTAGATATTATGGGTATAAATGAGACGTGGCTACGACCAGGAGAAACAGGGCGAGCCCCTTCTGTGCCTGGTTATCACCTCTGTCATAAGCCGCGTTCATCACAGGTCAGGTCTCGAGGGGGTGGTGTTGGGTTCTACATTAAATCTGGCATCCCAGTGAGAATACTTACTCATCCTGAAGTTTCCATGGTTGAGCAGATGTGGCTCAGTGTGTGCTTTTGTGGTAAAACGGTTATCATTGGAACTGCGTATAGACCACCATGGTTAAATACACGTACATTCTTAAATGCATTAACTGAATCGTACGGCTCTTTCGCACGAGCTGATCAGATTGTTTTACTAGGAGATTTCAATATAAATTACATGGATTCAAATCATATTAACACAAAAATGCTAATCGAATTTTTAACTTACACCAATATGAGTCAATATGTTAATGAGCCTACTCATTTTACTAGCCACAGCGAAACGCTTATCGATGTAATTTGCACCGATAAAAGCCTTAGTAAAATTTGGGTAGATCATATAAGTGATCTTAGTAGGCATGCATTTGTAGCTTGTGAGTTAAAAATTATGAAAACTAGGCCTAAAACTAGATTAAAATACTACCGAAAAATAAAAGATATTGATTCGAATATGCTTAGTTTTTACTTGAATGCTGTAAACTGGGATCGTCTTAAAGATGCTGGAGATGTCAATGTCATGGTCTCTGAACTAAATTCAAACCTTCTTTTTGTGTTTGATACCCTGGCACCAATAAAGGCCACTTTGCTTAAAGACTTTCAGTATCCATGGATTACATATAATATGAAATTGATGATGCAAACTCGTGACAAAGCTTATTTAAAAGCGCGTAAGACAAAACTGGATAGGCACTATGATTATTATAAGATGTTAAAAAATGAGGTGCAAAACGCTCTTGAAAATGAGAAAACTGCATATTATTCTATGTTTATAAATAATAATACTAAGAACCCTTCACTCCTTTGGAAAAATCTAAGACGGACAGTTAAATACAAAAACTCTAAAAACTGTATATTACCCAATACTTTAAACGATCCCCAAATAATTAATAACTATTTCTTAAATATTTCTGGTAGAGGTCATGCTTTGCCTGGAGAATTAAGTTATTACTTATCAAACAGGCACGGAAGTAGTACTTTTACATTAAAAACTGTTGATGAATCGGCCATAATTCAAGCATTTCGCAGTCTAAAATCAAATGCTATTGGTTCGGATGGAATTTCGCTAGAAATGTTAAAATCCAGTTATGCACACATAATTAAGATAATTGGTGTAATTGTAAACACATCTATAGAAACCAGTGTGTTTCCCAGAGTATGGCAAAACGCTGTGGTAAAACCAATCCCTAAGATTGAAAATCCCATTTTGTATAGTGATTTGCGTCCGATAAGTATTCTACCATGTCTCTCCAAAATTTTGGAAAGAATTGTGTATTTGCAAGTATCAGAATATTTGGAACAAAATAACATCTTACCTAGCGTCCAGTCGGGCTTCAGGAAACACAGAAGTACTACAACGGCGTTACTTGATGTCGTAGATAATATTCTAAGTGCTCAAGATAAGGGTGCGGGAACTATCTTAGTACTACTGGATTACTCTAGGGCCTTTGACACCATTAATTTGTCCTTACTTTTGGCTAAACTTCATTATTATGGATTTAGTCCAGAAGTAATTAAGTGGTTTGATAGTTATCTCAACAACAGAACCCAAGTTGTGGAGGTATTAAATGAAGATGGGTCTCGAAGTACTTCTCAATGTAGCCCTGTTACTCGAGGTGTTCCCCAAGGGTCTATTTTGGGTCCCTTGTTGTATATCTTGTACTGTGCTGATATAATAAAAACTATTAGGAACTGTCGATATCACATTTTTGCTGATGATATTCAGCTATATATATCCTTCAGTCCGAATGATGCTCTTACAGCTGCAGCTAAATTAAATGAGGATTTAAATCGGTTAGCAATGTGGTCTGATGCAAATAGTCTGCAACTTAACGCCGATAAAACTAAGTA
Source organism: Morpho deidamia (assembly GCA_947086505.1). NCBI lineage: Eukaryota > Metazoa > Arthropoda > Insecta > Lepidoptera > Nymphalidae > Morpho > Morpho deidamia. The sequence continues at coordinate 4,849,434 of CAMTZC010000002.1, read as the reverse complement.
TATGATAATAGGGACAAAAGCTCAAGTCAGAAAGATATCTGCAATGAATTTGAATATCTGCGTACAAAATAAGGCTATAAAGAGGGTTAGTGAGGCAAAAAACTTAGGCGTCTTGTTTGATGAGAATTTGCGTTTCGAAAAACATATCCTTAATACCGTGAAAAGTTGCTTTTACAGGCTTAAATTAATCTATCACATCAGAAAATATTTAAGCACAAATGTGCGCATAAATCTTTGTGAAGCATTAATTCTGTCAAAATTTAATTATGCGGATGTGGTTGTGGGACCGCGACTACTGGCGAGAACTAAGAACGTTATACAACGTGTACAGAACGCATGTGCACGTTTCTGCTTTAAAGTTCCACCACGCTCTCATGTGACACCATTTTTAAACAGTGCCAAGATATTGAAGATGTGCTATAGACGTCAACTTCACTTCGCTAGCTTACTATTTGGTATAGCAAAGTACAAATTGCCTACATATTTGTACACCAAATTCAATTGGCCAAATGATCGCATTCCAGTTATTTATACTCGCGGCTCTTCACATATTTTATATACGCCACGTCACTATACCGCTGCATTCCACGGCAGTTTCAAATATGCAGCAACGAACTGTTGGAATAGTATCCCACCACCTTTGTGGAAATTAAGCACTGTACAGAGTTTTAAACGAACATACAAATTACTTTTATTAAACTTGCAGTCAATGTCATGACAATTTCAATAGTGGCCAACATATGCTATTTTATGCTGCTGTGGAGTGCAAATGGTCACCCGTCTCGCTATATGTCCGGAGTTTCCAAGTATTACCATTATTGATTTTATATAATATATAACTGGGTTAACATACATAGCTACGTTGAAAATTTCCAAAAGGCACATGGCTCCAATTTGTTTGTATTTTTCGTTTTATATATAAAAAAAAAAATTTTTTTTTTCTCACTCATCGTTCCACGCAAAAAATATAAAATTATTAATATATTTCACTGTCGCTGACGTTCTGGGCGTATTATTATTAGTGGTAGTAAGAGGTCGCCACTGAAAACCAGTGTTGAGGTATCTCCTCAAATCGCGCTGAGTGGTGTTCCTTTTTACAGGGTCACATTTCTCTGCGTATCTTTTTTTTTTTTTTTTGCTTGTTTCTTTTCTTTGTTTTTGTGAACTGTGAGATTTTGTTTATACTGTAAGTTTTATGTATCGTTCTATACCCTATGTACGTAGTTAAATGTGATATATCTGTAAATAAAAGGTTTTTGATTTGATTTGATTTGATTTGATTTAAAATGTATGTAAATTAGTATGTAGCTATGAAGAAGCGAGAACTCTTTACACACGTATTTTTATACCTAAAAAGAGATCTCAAACTCGTGTGTATTCTAAAACATTGTGAAATAAAATAAAATATATATATTTTTTAATTTTCTTATAAATATTTACTTTGTGAGGCAAATAAAATAAATACCGGCTTATACGAGGGAGGTTTCATCTTACTTCGTATATTTTGCTAATTAGGGCCAGGAGCGGCGCTAGTCACTTGACTGCGCTAACAATCGTTCAGCTGCCTTTAATGCCAATTACCTGCGCGTTATTGTTCTTAGCGTCGAGTATCACTTAGGGATGCCACCTGCCTGTTTTAGAGCCATTATCTAAAAGGCATTTTTTGTTTTAACTGATGCTTTTCAAAGCCCATTAAAAATGCTATTGGACGAAGACAATTATTAGTTATTTTATTTACGAATATGGTCTTTGGTCCTTAGACTTATAAACACATACTGTTTTTGGATTGTAGATTGTCCCCAAATGACGCCGTGTGGTATCCGGCAGAATAGAATAGACCACCCTCACTTCTTACCGAGGTGTCGTAAGAGGCGACTAAGGTATGTGCCGTGTGGTATCCGGCTGCATAGAGTAGACAACCCTCATTTCTTACCGAGGTGTCGTAAAAGGCGACTAAGGTAAGTTGACGTCAGGCAGGCGGCCGGTCGTAAAATACGTAGCCAAATCATACGACAACATGTTTGTAGCATGTTGTGCCGACCCCACTTAGACTGATAAGGGCAGGAAAATGGTGATGATTGTCCCCAAATGATTCGAAATCGAGTGAAATTGGACATATTACTAATGTCCGATTAAGTCGATTATTGAACATCCACTGTAGAAGTCTGTCTATATATTATTTCAGGAAATCATTTCACAAAGTGGATTACAAAAGGTTATTTTTGAAACTAGGTTTGGTACTTCAGGTCATGTATTAAACTGGTGCTATTTCTATTTAAGCTGTCTATATTACTAACAAGCTTTTGCCCGTCGCTCGCGTGGAATTTGGTCTGCCTCATTAAGTTTCATGACAGATCATTCCAAATTGTAGCCTACATGTTATTCTGATGTATAACTCATAGAACTGTAAAGTTTCATCCAAATCCGTCCAATAGTTTTCTCGTGAAAGAGTAACAAACATCCATTCATACTCACAAACTTTCGCATTATAAATTAGTAGGATAGTAGGATTAGTAGGATGTATTATAAAACTAAGGACCTTACGCTATTAAGTTTTCCCAGGGATCATACATAGCTCCTTAATTTTAAATATACTGAGTAGTTCATAATAACAAAAATCGTAAATTTAATAAAATCAGTTTTGAATAAATTATGTAATTATTATATTTCTTTATAATAATAAAAACAGTAATAATAAAGTTTATTTGACATAGAGCCTAATACAAACATTACTTATAGAATATTTCAATTTTTTTTGGCTTGTATTAAGTTGCGCTTAATCATTAAATAAATAGTGACCCTTACTTTTAAGCTAGAATAAACCTGTGTTTTGAAAGTTATATATCTGATGTTCCAAAATTTACTTTTTTTTAAAGTCTTAAGTATTAATTGTCATTACATGTCATTATTTGCATGAGCTGTGATAGCCTAGCGGTGAGACCGTGCGACTCTTTCGAGGGGAACACGAGTTCAAACCCGGGCAGGCACCAATGAGTTTTTCTATTAAAACTCATGTGTCTAATTGGTAATTGCAATTTATCACACGCTTTTCGGTGAAGGAAAACATCGTGAGGAAACCTGCATATCTCTAGAGAATTCTGTTGATATGTGTAACCTACCAATCCGCATTGGAGCAGCGTGGTAGATCTTAGCTCCAACCCTTCTCCCCAGAAACGGAGAGAGTAGGCCTATTCAAAGCAGTGGGATTGTAACAGGCCGCTGTTTCTACATGACATTATTTATGATTGAGATGACATTATTTAAGAAACTTCCCAAAATAGTCGATTGTATTTAAAATATAGCGATGCCGGTAATTCTAAATAAACCAATGAATAATATATACAATAACGTATCAAACTTAAGATATTGTGCAAGTTTTACTTTTAATATTTGCTTATTTGCGGATGCTTTATCACATGACTCTGGGAAGCTGTAAATCGTAGAAAATATGGAGCGAAACGGAAAAGCCGGGCTGCAAAATTAATTTCAAATGATGAATGATGAGCGATCTCCGCCGCCGTTGCATTTTTCCCGGTATTTAAACAGAATCTGGCTTATGTTATATATTTCTTTTGCGTTACACGCCTTTTATTGTATTATCTCATATTTGCGACGCGCAACGTAAATTGCTTTATAATATCTGTGTTATTAGATTAAAATCTGCAGGTTTTGATGATGGAAAAATCGTTTAAGGTTTAGTAGTAATAGAACTCCGCATTAAAGATATGCGCGTGCAAGCAAATGATTTCGTTCTAGTAGCGGAAGGATAACTGAGTTTGTGCAAAACGAGTCGCGTCGACTTGAGTCCACTGTTTCAAGTGCGCTTATACGCGCACAAATGTACATAGATGAGCGCGAACATTTCTAGAATATTCGCGCACAATTTGTTAATGTTTGCTTGAGTGAGTCGACCAGAGTAAACATTTGTGCCGTACACTGTGCATTCACAGTGCTGCAAAGTTCTGCACACTGGTGGAATTCCATCTTATAATGTCTTAAAAGGAGTAACACAAGAGTTGACGAATGATAGGACAGAATGGAATTCAAAAACAAGTGGAAAAAGGGCAGTAGAATGATGTAATTTATTTATATTTTATTATAAAACTTTAATGCATAGATGTGTTACTTGGTCTTTATTTAGTTCACGTCAAAAGATGTCGTGGCTTACGGAGTGCTTATGTCCGATACGAACAATATACCGGGGATTATCCCACCCAAACAAACATCAACGTACTTCGTCGAACTTGGGGTATACGCAAACTATACTAACGAAAAGACGATAAAACCTTTATCTTATTACTGAAACGCTGGAAAAAACTGGCTACCCCGAAAATTCCCTATGCAGCTTTCGAAATCGTGTTACGCTCTTGATGCAATATGGGGGCAGAATAATAGGAGTTAATACGCTGAAGGTTTTTTTTTGTGTTTTAAGTGTGTTTTCTGTTTTGTATTAAAAACTGCGTCGTATTGCATTGTTGCGCAGATTTTGTATCTTATATAGAAGACCTTTTATATAATCATCCTCCTGCCCTTATTCCACTATGAATGAGGTCGGCACAACATGATACAAAAATTTGTCATATGACTTGGCTACGTATTTTACGACCAGCCGCCTGCCTGATGTCAACTTAACTTAGTCTTATTTTACGACCGCTCGGTAAGAAAGAGGGTGGTCTTTTCTACTCAACCGGATACCACACGGCGGGTCGACTTACCATAGTCTCCTTGTGCGACACCTCGGTAAGAAAAGAGGGTGTTCTATTCTACTCAACCGGATACCACACGGCACAACTTTTATATAGGAAACGAAATTCCTCGAAAGAAAATTTTTCTATAAAGAGTGTCTTCTATACAAGAATAACGCTTATACTCGTAAGTTCAACAGAAATTAACAATATTTTTAAATAAACGCTAGTTCTAATGTACAATTTATCATATAGGAATATAAAAAAAATATGTTGAAATTATAAGGCTGTTAATTTCTAATGTCCTCGTTAATCATGTATTTTAAAGTTAATTTCCATAGTTTTTGTTGTTGCTGTGTTGTGTTTCTTAAAAAATGAAAAACTCTTTTATACAATCCCACAGAAAGAATTTTCCAGAAAGAAGAGAGGGATGTTTTTGTTATTTTGACGTAAATAAGACCAAAGTTTAAAAAAAACTATCACGAGTTCGCGTGAACGGATGATAGTTCCCGTTTCTAGATTTCAAATTTGTTATATCCTTCCCGGGGCGTTAATACATATATCTCAATACCAATAATAGCATAGCTTGGACGTAAATGTGAAAAAACACACACTCATAACATTAGAAAGGAATATAGAATATACGAAATATAAATTAGAAATGATACTAACACAATTTAGATATAAAATAATCAATGCATTTGAACTAAGCGCATCGCAGCTGTTATAAAAGCTAGTTTGTTCTGTAGGGTAGTGCAATAAATATAATGTATGTTTTTAAAGGCGACCGTTGTCAGCTCGTAAAGAATGATCTGAGATCTCGAACGACACTATTACTTTTGCGGTGCATGAAAAATTCATAGACGTAGTGTGATAGCGTTAACAGTCGCTAAGTCTAGTGCGCATCCTTAGGGGTTCTTGCGAATAGCACATATAGCGCTCGTTGTACCACAGTGCTTTGCACTCGTTTCAATTATTATATATATACTTGGTTTTGACCGCGATTTCGTTCGCGTGGAATTTGGTCTGCCAAATAAAGTTTCGTAACAGATCATTTTAGGTTTAATTTTTTTTCTTAATATAAAAAAATATATATTTTTTAGTTACTCGTATATCCATAATTTTAGATGTCTAACTTGAAAACAAAAGGATTGCATACAATTTTCGCGCGCTGCGCATATTAGACACTGTAGCGCTCCATTTAAGTCAATCATATCGTGATAACTTTTAAACTATTCGGCCAAATTACTTAAAAAAAGACAAAGTTTATCAACATGAAATACTGAAAGCGTCAAATGTATTGATTTTTATAAGAATTTGATAAATATACTAAAATATGCATTGTAAAATAGTATCTAATTTAATTAACTTTATGATTCTGAGTTTTAGTCACATGGCTTCGTATGAAGGCTATCGCTGAGAGCTATCTTGGCAGCGTTCGCCAAGATAGCTCTCAGAGGCCAGATTTTTTTCGACTTCATTGTCATGTATCGTTAGATTACATAAAATCATTACAAATTGTAGCCTATATGTTATTCTGACGTATAACCTATACAACTGTAAAGTTTTATCCAAATCCGTCCAGTAGTTTATTCGTGAAAGAGTAACAAAAATCCATCCATACTCACAAACTTTCGCATTTATAATATTAAGTAGGATTATATATGCGAACTGTACTGTAGGAGTCTTCTTGGATAGAAGGATTAGGATTAGAAGAGGCTTAGTTGTAATGTGGATAGGCAGATTACAATTATCCTTGACATTTACTAGAGATATGCCTTAAGAGGTTTTGCCTTGACAGAATAAGGCACGACAAGTTCATTATATTGATTAATCATATAAGTTCTTATAGCATATTTATAGGTGGCATATCTAGAAGTTGACATCTGATCCCTGATCGCGGAGTTCCAGTATTTGTTCAACTTCGATAATTTGTGAAATACGAAAGTTTGAATCAAATAGAGAGGACTGTCTTTTCTTCTGGTTTTTTCCATTTGTTTTTGTATCAAAAATATAAGCATAATAGAAATGATTTTTTGCTTTGTTTTGAACTTTGATTCTCGGCAAGTCGGCATCTTTTTTGCTTGGCAAGACACAAGTAATCACTCATTAACCTGGCACACGAACTATATATAAATTAATTTAATAATCGCTCTAATCTCTGCGGGAGACTGACTCTCTGACAATCTACACCGCTTTATTTACCTACTAGTAACGCCCCGCGGTTTCGCGCGCGTCAATCTCGTGGTAGTAGAAAGTCTACGAAGTCGGACTATAGATTTATTTGTAGATTATTTAATTATAAAAAAATGGGTATCATTAGTATTCTTGGAATAAGAGCTATATCACCAAATGCAGGCCCTGCTATAACGGTCGCTACAATGAATTTGTTGTAGATTTGGTACTCTCATTTATTATAAAATTGAACGAAATATAATGTTGGCCAATGCGTCTAATTTATTTATAATTATTATTTATTTATTTTTTACACAAATTTTAACGTGTCTGTGGAATCTGAGATACTTAGCAGCTAACGTTGCTATATCTTCGAATGCAGTGAATAAATCGTATATTTCTAAAGGTTTCCGTTGTCGCCTCGTAAAGAATGATCCGATGTCTTGGGCGAGTCCATTACTTCTTGTGTCACATGAAAAATTCATGGACACTGCGTTTGAACGTGTTAACGTGCCGCTGTGTCGCGCGAGCTTTCCTCCGGGGCTCTAGCGGAATGGCTTGCGCGGCGCCCGCCTCAGTCATAACGCTAGGTTTAAATTTTGTTTACATAAATGATACCATTCTGAAATAGTTTCCGAAAAACTAATATTTCGTGATAAATTCATTCTTATAAAACAAAAAGTTCTTTTAAACACTTAGGACGAAGCTTATTGTCATTTTTTTATGTATTTATAATATAGAACTTAAATAATTACTGGAATCCACATTGAAATTATAAATTAAATGTTTTTTATATCAATAATTATATAAGTATTGAGTTCCAATTTAATATATCCTTTATTCAAGTAAAAAGTAATATGACCAGAAATGAATGAAATGAAAATGAAATGATTATAAAAGCTGAAGTCTGTCTATCTCTTAGGTTTCATTGCCAATCTGCTGACACAATATAGATAAAATTTGGCACAATTGATACTTATATACCGGGGTTGACTAAAAATTATGTTTTTTCAATGGGTAAAGCAGGAGATTGATGAACGCCACCTATTATCAATATATCAATATATCAATATTTTTTTATGTATCAAATTCAAGTCTGTAACATTGGATCTGGGAACGCACTTACCCATAAAAATATTGTGATAACTCAGATATTTAATGTGATTATAGACTGACGCCTATGAGGTCAATATCAACCCGATAAAACTGTATAGTAAACGAGACTGTTATTATTTAGTTCATGGTAGAACTACTTGTATCCTACATGGTAGTCCATGGATGATATGACATCTAATACCCATACAAGTCTGCGTTCCGATTGCAACAGATGTATTCAAAGGACATATCTTAATCAGATGCGAACCATATAGCTGTTATTGCAATTACCAACTTAACTTGAAAAATGACATTTAATTATTTCCGCATACGACATAAATATATTTTTCCAATAAATTTAATTTTGTGTTTTTAAAACATAGTATGAGTTCAAACTAACCCATATATTTAAGTAGGTAACGTTACTAATCTAATAATAATAATAATTTTTATTGAAAGGCATTAAATAACCCGATACACAAGCAAAATAAAATAACTTATACAAGCAAATAAAATATTTTTAGTTTCGGAAAATGTCTTAACTATTATTTCCTATTGTTATTGCGATGAATAGATTGCCAATATTTTAAGATAGTACTAGGCATCCCGAATAGGGAGAATAGAGTAAGAAAAAGAAGTTATGAGTCGGTCCCAAAAATATGCAACTCGAGCTCTAATAATTGCATAAAAATTAGAATGCATTTAAAAATCTTAAAGTCTACTTAAGAATAACTGACATTTCACTACAGCCTCATTTAAATTCAAGCACTATTAGATAGTCTCGGTGAAACGGTACAGGGATGTTTTACGTTCGCAAACACAATGTTCCTCCGTTTGGTTTTCATAAACAACGATTTTCAAGTTTCCCATTTGCATTGTTTTAGTGGATCTGCTGCAGATGCTTGAATTCAACGTGACAGTGTCTTTCCCAGCGGCGCCACTACTTACAGTTATTTTGGCGTTAGTGGGTAAGTGATTTATTTAAAAATTGAGTTTACTATTGTTAGAAAAGTTAGTAAATTCAAACACTCTGGTTGCGCATGAGTGGGTTTAACTTTTTAATAGTTTAGAAGCAGGCGATGACATATATTTTCACTTAACGTCTTTGGTTCTGAATAATTTTAGAGGGTCATTTTTAGTTGTCAGGTAAGTTGTTCTCGCGCGCCCTGCAGATGGCGCTTTTCCTCGCATTTCTTCACTCGCTCTCTAATGCTTAGATGAATCGCAAGCGCATATTTTTCTACTTTTTCTCTTGTCCGCTTTCCTTCCTCTCAATTCTTTGTACTATGGGGTCTAATAACTTACTGAAAAAACAGCCTGAGCCCTGGATTGTGATCAGCAGCCTTCAGAAAGGTGAGTGGTGCATGCAATATATATACCGCTTTTTATTAGCTTTTAAGATCACGCTTTTTTACGATTACGAACCCGCTGGACAGTGGAAATTTACACGCCACTCCACACTCTTAGATTACTTGTAATTTATTACAAAATCACTCGCAATCAGTCACATACACTACCAATTTGAGTATTTCTTTTTATCGTATAAAGTTACTTATTTTTATTGTATAGAGTTAAAGAATAATCCTTCACATTAATAATTGAGTGACACTTTATTTTTTTCCATATTTTTGCATTACTTTTTTGCTGATTATATAACTAGTCAATACAATATTATGTATAAATTCTTTCAAGTAGCAAATAATGCTATCATGCTACAACCGTTTTTTGGTCTTCAAGCCGGATATAAACTACAAGTACCTACATATGAATAACCGACCGTTCCTTAAATAACAAGAATAATAAACTAAAACATAATAGGCGGTAGACAACTTGATATAATATTCTTTTTTTCTGTCTTAAATCGTTATTTGCGTTTAGTGCGTTACTGCCAATTGAAGGTTTGTTTTGGCTCAATGATTGAATGAATCAATTGTTTTGAATTAGCGGACGTATAAAAAATTGGTTTTTAGCTATTGTCTATGTATTAATTAGCAAATAAAAATAAAAATTGTTGTATCTTAAAAATCTACTCACATTGTAAATCGCTCCGCCGTTTAATTATGTATATAGTTAATGTTCTTAAAAAATCAGTGACATTCTTTTAATAATTTTAATTTTATTATAAATAATAAATAAATAAATAAATAAATATATGGGACACTTACACACACGGTCGTCCATCCCCAAAGTAAGTAACTTAATACTTGTGTTATGGGTGAGAGACAACTGGTAAATATATACATATATAGTTTTAAATACATAATTAAATACATATATACACCCAGACTCGAAGAACCAACAAATTCTAAATAGAAAATGTTGGTTTACGGCGGGAATCGAACCCGCGACCCACGGAGCCGAAGACAGGGTCACTGCCAACTGCGCCAACGGGCCAGTCATTCTTAAAGTGCTTCTAAAGTTTGTTTGTTTTATAATATTTAAAAGTGTGCATACAATTTATAGATATTTAAATTTCACTCAAAAGTAACTATGTTTACGAAGTGCTCTTTATGCGATTGAAAAAGCAAACAATTTTCTGAATGCAAACGTAACATAGTCAACAAATTACTACCCCCCGGCAACATTCGCTCAATTCTCTCACTGCTTTTGAGTAAAGCGCGACACGCAAACAGCAACGTAAATGATGACATATTTAGCGTGGTAAGTGAGATCCTGCAAAACGTTTGAAGTGCTGTGAAATTCTCACACGTATGCACTTTGAAACTGTTACTATTGTGTGACTAGACGAAGTCGACTTCAGCCTGAATGCGGAATAGAAAATGAAATATCACTGAGTCGCGTTAGTAGTAGGGGATAAAATTATAACCTATCCTTCTATATCACTCTCTAAATACTTTTAGAATCTGTCACCAGAGATTGATATAAAAATCTGTCTGCCTGAATGTGATCGATTTTCTCAAAATCTACTTAGCGGATTTTTGTCCGGTTTTACTGCAATATAATGCTATTATTGACGACGATTTAGGTTAATAGGACATTTTCTGTGACTGGCTAAGCCGATTTTGATGGGACTTTTACTGAAAGCTAGAGAAGGTTGTGAAAAACATATAAAAAAGTAAAGTAACGGCCTGTTTATATCCCACTCCTGGGAATAGGCCTCCTCTCTCTGTTTTTTGGAGAGAAGGATTGGAGCTAAGATCTACCACGCTGCTCCAATGCGGATTGGTAGGTTACAGATATCCCTAGAATTCTCTAGAGATATGCAGGTTTCCTCACGATGAAAAACATATAGGCTACTTTTAATGCAGAATTCCCGCGGGGTCGGGATTTACACGGAAATGATCTATATTATAGTATATTATAATATATAGTATTATTTAAAGCGCTTACCGTACATTTGAATGAATTTTTGCTCACAATTATTTTGCAACTTTAAATTTCATTTTTTTTTATTTTCAAGTATTATATATGAAATATTAATTGCGACTGGCCCGTTGTCTGAAGTGGAAATGACTCTGCCTTCAACACCGCGGATCGCGGGTTCGATTCCCTCCGAGGAATGTGTTGGTTTATGCTATATGTATTTATTTGAAAATTATATATAATAAAGATTTATAACTTGTCTATCACCCATATCACAAGTATTTACTTTGTGGACGAACGACCGTATGTTCATTATTCCTATATTTATTTATTATTTTTCTTTTTAATTTTAAGTTCTTTTTAATGATTGCAATTATGAGTCGACACTGATCTATCCTGCAAATGCCGTGTACACAATGCATCCATAATTGGTGCATGTATATGTTGCTTATATAATTTCTATGTGAAATGTTGGCTGTTGATGTATTTTAAATAAGTAAAGTATACAAATCACTAACGCTATACTTGTTAATACCTGGAAAATTGAATTATATACATGTGTCCCGTAATGAATGGATAACCTTGTAACATCTGATGGTGGATCTATTCACGACTTAAAATCGATCAATTTTTTACAGTGATTCTGACTCGTGAATAGAACCACTATGAGGTTTTACAAGGTTATCTATTACGGGGCGCTCTGTACATGAATACTTAAAAAAAGTAGATTCTATGTGTTTTTTGCTGGCCTTTTACCGTTGTTATTGTATAAGGGTAGGTGACTTCTCTTGGAGCCAGATAGTCAGTTCGTATTAATGTGGCCGATACATTTTTATTAACAATCTTTCGCCCGTTACCTTTTGGGATCTATTCGTATTTCTAATGTTAGATAGTCAGTCCGTGTCAGGTTGATACATAGGTATTGTTCTAGTATTGTCAACTTTTATGACTTTGGCTTGTTTAGTGATGTTAGTGGGATATGGAAGCACAATTCTGTCTACTTATATAGTAAATTACATAACTGTACTCAGGCAGTTCAATTCTTTTGAACTTTAATAAATAATTTTGTCCCAAATTTTCGTCTGCTTTCTTCAATGCGGGAAAGTGATGGAAATGGGTCAAAAGTATTGGGATATGAGGAACTAGTCCTTCAAGTGGGCGGCAGTGGCGTCTGCGAGGCGCAACAGGCGCCCCACCCTGCCGCGCAACAGGCGCCGCGCCTGGCTTACTTGTTGAATCGACCGACCTAGTAACGTTTCAATGAAGACGCTACACACGAGACGTTAAAACTCCCGTTAATAATTATATAAACTTGTTGTCTTAGATATTGAGTTAGGACTAATGCAAACATAACACGTAAAATCATTCAGCATTGTTACTAAGTTACACTAAGGCCCATGATAGAAATTAAGTTAACTTTTACGTATAATATTTGTTTTGGGCCTAATCGTAACATAAAATACTAAAAGTAAAGTAGCGGCCTGTTACAATCCCACTGCTGGGAATAGGCCTCCTCTCTCCGTTTCTGGAGAGAAGGGTTGGAGCTAAGACCTACCACGCTGCTCCAATGCGGATTGGTAGGTTACACATATCTCCAGAATTCTCTAGAGATATGTTTCCTCACGATGTTTTCCTTCACCGAAAAGCGTGTGATAAATTGCAATTATCAATTAGACACATAATTTTTAATAGAAAAACTCATTGGTGCCTGCCCGGGTTTGAACACGTGTTCCTCGAAAGAGTCCCACGGTCTCGCTGCTGGGCTATCACAGCTCTCCATACTCCATAACGATACATAAATATATATGGGATAGTTACACGCACGGTCGTCTATTTCCAAGGTAAGTTCAAATTCAAATTCAAATCCAAAAGACTCAAAAAACCAACAAATTGTTTATAGAAAATTTTGGCTCTCGGTGGGAATCGAACCCGCGGCTCACGTAGCTGAAAGCAGGGTCTGTCTTTTGCTCCAACAGGCCAGTAATCATTTGGGTAGGACCAAATTAATACCCGTAATCTTATCGACAAGTCGTATGAAGTTGCAATTTTGTTGACCCCGAGTCGTGTGAATTTGATAGACCCAATCATAGAGTTATTATACTAGAGTAGGAGAGACATAGGCAGGTCTGTAAGTGAGAGTATCGCAACAAATAATAAGAGGAAAAAAGTAATTCACTTACACTTAAAAAATGATACCGATAATATGTCTCATTTAACTTGTCTTTACTTTTGATGGACTCACTTTAAGCTAGCTCCCTACTATAATACTATAATTTAATAACTCTATAGACCCAGTAAGTTACGAGGTTTAGAAATTCCAATCTTAAAGTTAGACGTATATGACGACTGATGAACCCGCATTGCATGTCGGTTGATGTGTATCGCGCCCAGACATGACGTATGGCTTCCCATAACTTGAGAATACAAAGCATACATGATTGAGGTGAATGAAAGTTTTTATTCAAATTCAAAATATTCTTTATTCAAGTAAACTTTTAAACAAGAGCTTTTTAATAGTCAACTCTACTGCTGGTTTGGAAAGCTGTTCCTACCGAGAAGAGCCAGCAAGAAACTCGGTGGTTGCTCTTTTAAAAATATAATTCTTATAACTAGTTATATTATTATGTTATTACTATCTTGTACAGGGTAGAAGTGCAGCTATATCCACACATTCTTATCATCTAAGTAACCCTAAACAGTATAGTAGGCTTTCTGTATTCTTTCTGTCAGTCTCTTTTTAAAAGTGTTTATAAATTGCTGTAATGAAAAGGCTATTGATTGCGGAATTTTATTTTTAATAATTTAATCTTATATCCAAACCCACAAACAATTTACGTACTTTTGCTAGGCGCAAAGCAGGAGCCGCAAGCTTATGTCGGTTCCTACTTTGTCTATGGTATACATCATCTATCGTTTTATAATGCTTTATATTTTTATGTACAAAAATAAAATTTTGATTATTGATATTAGGATGAATGGAATTGCAATTGTCGAGTGGAGTCTGGGAAAGCGGCAAACGCTGAGTAGACGTAACACACGCTTTTCGGCGAAGGCAAATATCGTGAGGAAACCTGCATATTTCTAGAGAATTCTGGGGGATATGTGTAACCTACCAATTTGCAATGAATGTGATGGGCCCTCGAATCCTTTCAAAAACAGAGACAGATGTCCTATGCCCAGTTGTGGGTTAATAACGGCCGTAACTTTACATTTTTCTATCCAGATTTATTTTCGAACCGTGATGTGAAATGTCATATGTTTTATATGTAAATATTTTATACCCATTGCCATAATTGTCATTAAAAAAATTGAAACAGTTTACCGAATTTTTGAAGTGACATTCACCTTTTAAATAAAAATATCTTCAAGATGCTATCGTATGTCACCGCCTGCCACTCAACCGGGAATTCTGAAAAATGTCTACCGAAGAGATTACTTTCAATCCGTTCCCGGCGAAGTTCGGCATATTTAATGACTTCTATTATCTACTCCATTGTCCCGACAACCCGAAGACATTCAATTACCCTAGCTCGGATTAAATTTTTCAGTCGCTTATTTTGTACGGCATCTCTTCCATGAAATTTGAAAACAGCTTTCATAACGGGATCGCGTATAAATCCAATACGGGGCGAAAAGTAAAACAAACTGAATTTACGTTCGGTGCAAACAAAATACAATGGAAAGGTGATGCGCGGACCTATATCAAGCGCTTATTTTTGTTCGCTTGCACACAGTATCACGGGAGTCGCGAGCACGTACTCCGGGTGGACGCTGAATACTAATAGATAGGGTATGAAGAGAGCCTGTCCTAAAATTGGATTCGCATCGCATACACTGCATATAGCATTAATGCTGGCCCGTCCGAAACAATGCCCAATCAAACTGAGACTTTTTAAATCTGGCGGGATGCAAAATATTTCGTTATAAAAAAGTTTTCTTTTTAGACGAACGAAAACATTAACTTTTTTTATGCTTTTTGAAATCTGATTTATTTTACAATATTATTCAAGTAAGCTCTTTCGAGCACTTTTGAATCGTCAAGGATCAATATGATTAATGGAGCCACAACTGGTTCGGAACGTTGCTCTTACCGAGAAGAACCAGCAAGAAACTCGGCGGTCAATCTTTGAAACATTCTCAATTTTACATTATTAAATCGCAGTCTTGTATGAAGCTGAAAGGATTTTTAAATCCATCACATTATCCATAATTATATTATAAATGCGAAAATTTGTCTGTTACACTTTGACGGCCAAGGCTAAGGCACTGTTGGATTGATATTTATGAAATTTTGCACAATTAAAGCATATATACCTGTGACAGTCTAGCGATGAGACCGTGCAACTCTCTCGAGAGGATCACTAGCTCAAACTCCTAGCAAGCACCAATTAGTTTTTCTTTTAAAACATGTGCCTAATTTATATTTGCAATTTATCTTATGCTTTTCAGTAAAGCGCAAACGTGATTAAACCTGCATATCTATAGAGATTTCAGGGGACTTGTGTATGCCCCAGCAGATTGATAGTAATAGGCTGTTATTTTACTAATACTGCTGTAACATATAATTTAAAAATTATATGTTACAAAATTCTTTCGGGAACAGGGAAAAGGCGCATTTAATATTATAGAGAGTACTTCAACGCCTGAGTTGGAGGGTCGTGAAGTCGTGGGTTATACCATTAGCATTTTATATTTCCAAACGTATGTAGGGTATGTTAGAGTATGAATTAATGCAATATTCTGCATGTCATAACGTGTGTCGAATTATGATCTGTTCCGTACAGAAATCCGTGAATAGTTAGTTGGATAGGACATGATAGCGCTTGTCCAGCGCATTGAATTTAGCAATCTATTTTAGGGAATGGTAACGATGATTTTATTCATTTAGAATTTTCGATATTCCCTAAATATTATAATATTAATTAAACTAAGATATTTAGCTTTATGCAAACTCAAGATATATTTAATTCAAATGTACTTAGATAGACACTTTTTGAATTGTCAACTTTTAAGCTAATTCGGAAAATTGCTTCTACTTTAGACGACAAGAAATTCAGTAGGCGCTTTTTATTTGCACAATATTTACATGGTTGTAAAAAAAGCTATATAGAGTATAGTTAATTTAAAGAAGTTTTTCCATTTAGATAATCCTATAGATATTTAATCTTATATAATAATCTTCTATAAAAGCATCAGTTAAGTAAGTAAATACTTAAAATTCATATAAATAAAAATTAAAAATGATTTTTGGATTTTGTGATAGAATCACTTTAGTCATATTAATTAAGTTATTTTAAGTATGAAATAGTATTGAGTCCAATTTTAAATTTATAAAGCGATGATTATGATATATTACTAATATACAAAAATTTGAAAATTTCTTATATTTAAGATGATACCTGTTCAATTCTAGTCTATATAATATATAATCTCTTAGCTGTTTATTTAACAGCTTTGGTACTGGGTTCTAATATCGATTTATTTGTGATTGGTTATTAAATTAATTTGCAAAACTGTCTGCCGTCTCCCGTATCCTGAAGCTCTTAAGCCTGGTAAAGCGGAGGACCGACGACAATGGAGGCGGCCGGTATGGATTACAGTCCCCCCTTAGGTGTTCTCTACAAATGGGGATTTAATTTGCCGTATCCGTAAATACAATAGACGAAAATTTGCGCTTCCACCTCGCGTCCGCTCGAACGAAGAAGGGTCAGTTAATAACAAGAGTTTTCGGTGAAGTGAATTTTACGAGTGTTATGAATTTAGAATAATATGTGTACCCCGTTATGGAGTGTTTTGAGAGCGTTGAATAACAGTTTCGACAAATTTACTTATTTCGTTATTCTATTATTAAATATTATATGAAGCTGTGATGGCTCCGCGGTGAGACCGCGTGACTCTTTCAAGGCGTCACGGGTTGAAATCCCGGGCAGACTAATGAATTTTATTATTTATTTATGTTTATTTATTTATTTATATATCTTTCTTTATAATTAAACATGTTTTCCTTAGATATTTATCCTGCCAAACTGCTAAGCAGTTTGTCGGCAGTATACTCTCATTCGGCTAACTATGTAAACTCTATATAAAAAACTAGCACTCCTGACACCTACTCAGCTTTACGATATAATCTTAGGTTCGGTTTATTGGTAGAACAAACCACTGGGCAGGTACAGAGGTGCTCGTATATGCTCGTATATTTTGTTCTACAATAGAACCTAACCAATATTTTAAGAAACAAACAGTTTAAGTCACATTATAAAAAATAATAATAACATTATTAAAAACTTATGGGTCTAATTGAGGTAAAAACTTTTCGGTGAAGGAAACCGACGTGAGAAAACAGGCATGTTTCTAGAGAATTATAGGGATATGTGTAACCTACCAATCTGCATTGGAGCAGCGTGGAATATCATAGCTCCGATCCTTCTCTTCAAAAACGGACTGAAGATGCTTATTTATAAGCAGTCAGATAGTAACAGGCCGTTACTTTACTTTACCTACTTATACTACGTTATTACACATTTACTAAACACTGTTAGCTACCAGAGATCTTTTTTAGGTATAAGTTATTTTTTATGATTTTTAAATGTTTTCCATTTAACTGTATTTTTCTTTTTAATTAAAGGCAAAAGAAATAAATAATAAGGTGGCTAAACAGCTTCGTTTGTAAGTCCCATTGAAACAATATGTTGACTTGCAAATTGTCCTATCTTATTTTTGACAACTTTTCACTAAGAAAAAAAAAACGTAATTATTAAAACATTCGCAATAGTTTTTATGAAGTAAAAAAAGTTGACTCTAAGTATTTATATTTATTTACGAATTTTCTAGTACATAATACATGTTGATAGGGTACATGATGGGCAGTAGTACCCGATGCCTTTATAAAGTGATTTGGCTTAAATTAGAGGTAGGATATATTGCTGGTTCACAGTCGATATGCATGATACTAGTGTGGCGGTCGCGACTCGTAGCCAATGACGACGCGTTTAAATGAACTCCATACAGGCATGATTGATGACCGTGCAAACACTGCGTCGCCATAGCCGCACCTCATTCAATTTACTGTCACTCCATTGTGCAGTTTTATAAGGCATTTTGGATATTGGAAAGACATTTACTTTGATTTTGTTCATTGGCAATTGGAATTGGATATGTATCCAAGTACGTTACAGTGTAAGATCGAGTCGCCCATATATGCAAGATTCTGCATGTATTAGTGCGTCAGTGAGATAATTGGAATTGTGTTTCCGTTTGTGTTTCTTAGTATTTGTTTGTGTTTATTTTGTGTATATTTGTTACTAACATAGTTATAAGTCTGTTTCTAACATTATGAGCCTATGTTGCTTGAATCATCATTCTCCCGCCCTTATCCCACTCTAAGTGAGGTCGGCACAAAATGTTACAAACATGTTGTCACATGATTTGGCTGCGTATTTTACGACCTACCTACCTGCTACCTGCCTGACGTCAACTTACCTTAGTCGCCTTTTACGACACCTCGGTAAGGAAACTAGGGTGGTCTGTTCTATGCAGCCGGATACCACACGGCACATACCTTAGTCGGCTCTTACGACACCTCGGTAAGAACGGAGGGTGGTCTATTCTATTTAGCCGGATACCACACGGCAACCTATGTTGCTTGAATATAAATAAAAAAACGTTATTATTATTAACATTATAAAGCCATAATGGCTAAGGTGTGATAGCCCTGCGGTGAGACCGTGCGATTCTCTAGTATTATCATGGGTTCAAACCCCGGGTAGGAACCAATGAGTTTTTGTATTAAAAATTATATGTATATTATATGTGTAATTGATAAATGCAATTCATCACACGCTTTTCGGTAAAGTAAAACAGCGTGAGGAAACCTGCATATCTCTAGACAATTTAAGGTATATGTGCAACCTACCTATTTTCATCGGGACAGTGTGGTAGATCTTAGCTCCAACCCTTCTCTCCAAAAACGGAAAGAGGACGCCTATGCTCAGCAGTGGGATAATAACAGGCCGTTACTTTAAGGCTAGAATTATTTATTGAAAAAAGAGCAAAAGAACGACCTTATAATATTTCTGTTTTTGACGATGAGTTCAACTTGTATAAAACCTGTGGAATGTTAGAAAATTTATATTATTTTTCTTATTATTATTATATATTTATCCTATTATAAATTTATCGTATACTAGGAATTTCCCTAAAAATAATTTAGAGGGCAAAACAAAGTTTTCCGGGGCAGCTAGTTAGTCCAAATATTTGCTGTTCGAATAGATCTAAACACAAAATAGAGCTTAATTATTACGTATTCGATTAACCCATTCCAAGAACTCGGTCTGCACTCGCTTTATCTTTCCCATCAGGTGAAATAGTAGAATCATGAGTGCAATACCCTAATCTAGTAGAACGGATTAGGGTATTGCACCCACCAGTGGTCGCGCAGTAGTCAAAATTCAACCATAATTCATAATAATTTAAATTAAAAAAACTTCGAATCTATACTAATATGAATATGAATAAAACTGAAGAGTTTCTTTGTTTGAACGCGCTAATCTCAACAACTACTGGACTGATATGAAAAATTCGTGGAGTGTAAGATAGTCCATTTATCGAGGAAGGCTATAGACTATATAACATCACACTAAGATGAATAGGAGAGGAGCAGCAATAAAAATATTGCGAAAACGGCAAAATTTAATGCTATCCTTTCGTGCGCAAAGTAAACGGTGAAAGTTGTTCATGTACTACATGCGTACAAAAATCATGTACTACAAAATTGTTCCCCTCTTAAAGTTCTAAATAAAAGTCTGCGACAGCATATGTCTAGCTTTGAAGATTAACCCGCTTTAAACATAATTAATATAAGTATTACGGTTTACCAAATAATAAGATTCCACGCGAACGAATTTGCGTTTAAAAGCTAGTTATAAATATGATTGTTTGTCATTCAGAAACAATATAGACTTATTTGTCTATTATTATACATCTTATTTGTGTATTAAAGACAAATAATTTATAATATGTAATGGTCGGCTGATGATATAAGAGAAGCGAGATCGTTTTTTGTTATCTAATATATTATATTACAAAAACCCTTAAGTGACAATATAGGAAGCATGTAGAATTTTCATAGAGGGTAAAATTTTGGCAGTAAACATTTTCGTTATTGACTATTTATGATGGACTGTATTACTTTAAGATCTCTAATTGAAAAGTAATGAAAATATTATTTTGCTATAATCTATGATAAAAAAAAAAATATGTAATCAAAAACTATCCGTTCACACACCTGATACATGCAGAATTCCTAAAAAATTCGTGCACTACCCGCCACCAATAACACAACAATACACAATTACTGCACATATTCACTACCACACTCGCAATAATACTTTCGCCCCGTAACCGAAGCATCGTCACGAGCTAGATTAGAGTAGGAGATACAATGCGTTGGGGTAATTACGAAAACGGGGATATCCCGAAATTTGTGATCCACTGGACGTCGTTGTGTGGTTCCGAAAATGCAAGTGACAATATATGATTGTGGTAAAACGATAAAAGATATTCAAATGATTTTTTTATTGAAATAAATGCAAACAAAAAGTAATTATATATCTTTTGTCAAAACTCACAAAGGATCATTTTACAAAATTTACAAAATTACCCCTTTTATATCGGAATTACACCAGACTAGGAATGAAACTACTATCTAACTAATAAAGCTAACAATCTGTTAACATGGTTTTATTTTCGGACCGCAAATACCTTGAAAATACCTGTTAAGTAAAAGTATTAGAATATATATTTCAGGCAATAAAAGTAGTGAGAATTCACAGTGAATTCAGATATTTTGTTTTGAATTATTATATCTTATAGAAAACGTATGAACTATTCTGAAAACACGTCTTATATATTTTCTTTTATTGCGGATTATAGCAAAATTATATTATCACCACTTTTGTACTATGGACCTCCGCAAAGAAACGCGTAATTCTATACATAAGGTCTCTAATTATTATGTTCACCATGGACCAGTTTTGGTATTGGAACAATGGACGGATGATAGTGGCATGACGAAGCGGTCGGCCGTCTGCGTTGTATTAAAATGAAATCCACACGTCTATGATTGATGACCGTGTAAACACGGCGACGCCTTCGCAATGCCAGTTCATTTTAATGTCACTCAGGTATGCAGTATTATAACTGACTGGCCCGTTGGCGCAGAGAGCAGTGACCGTGTCTTCAGCTCCGTGGGTCGCGGGTTCGATCAGGCCGAAGGCCAACATTTTCTATAAACAATTTGTTGGTTCTTCGAGTCTGGGTGTGTATTTGTATTTAAGTATGTATTTAAAACTATATATTAGCTATATATTAGTATTAATTATATATTATTATATATTATTAGTAGTATATTCACCAGTTGTCCGTCACCCATAACACAAGTATTAAGTTACTTACTTTGAGGACGGACGACCGTGTGTGTAAGTGTCCCGTATATATATGTATATATAAAAAATTTGTAGTACCCGCGAAGAATTAGCTGTACGAGTATGTTGGCATACAGCTTCCATTTTTATTAAAGCACTAAAAATTTTACTTTTTGTTTCATATAATACATATAGAGTTAGGTGTTGCTTCGCGGATGCCCATAATAAAAAAAGTTATGAAAATATTATTTTGCTATAATCCGCGATTAAAGAAAATATATAAAATGTTAGATGTAGTGTATGTAGTAAATGTAATGTGTACTATGCATTCGTATATCATATGTACTCATACCTAATATAATAATATGTCTATTAAAATAAGGAATATTGCTAACAGTTATTATTTTACGCTGTACGCTGTTCAGCCGTGCGGACGTGTTTGAGGGTAGGGAGTAATATAAAATTTGAAAATGAGTTCTAAATTTTGTAATGGGTGTAATGACATATTGTATGATAGATCATATATGGAGTGTTCGCAAATATCGTGTAAAAAAGTTTATCATCTGAAGTGTCTAGCTTTATCATTAAGCCAGTTCGATGATTTCACGGAAGAATACAAAGATAAATGGAGCTGTCCGGAGTGCACGAGTGGTCGTCCAAGAGGAAACAACTCCGATACACCGGTCCGAGGGAGCATAGGTGCGATGGAAAAGACATTTACTCCAAGCAGTTTTGTGAACAAGGAACGCGGACGTCGAGTTACGCTGGATGAGACTGACCTGGTGTTAGAGGATAAGTTAATCGAAGAAATTAGAGAGTTTAGATGGGAAATGAAAGCTCGGTTCGAAAGGCAAAGTAAAGAATATTCACTTCTTTCAGATAGGTTCGCAAAAACAGAAATAGAATTACAAGAAATGAAGCAAACTATGGAGGTAATTTTATTAAAAGCTAGCAAAGTCGATTTATTAGAATGTAAAATAAAGACATTATTGGAAAGAAATGAGCACCTTGAAAAAGTTCTCGGTGAAAAACCAATTCAGGCGATAAAACACCCTCATAAAGTACGGGAAGATCATCCGCAAGATGTCCTACCGCCTCAGTCATTATTTGCAAACGCAGTGAAGGCCAATAGTAAACAAGTTGTGGCCATGAAACCAGTGTCCACACATGATGCCGAAAACATATCTCAGAGAGTGGAGAATAAGACCCAATACTCAAAGCAACTATTTGTGGAAATTAAAAATAGGGATAAGGAGATAAATGATGGAACATGGACGGTTTTCACTGAGAGGAAAAATAGGTTTACTAATAATGAGGTAAAAAGAGGAGGTAGCACACAGATAACTGATTTGAAAGGGACGGAAAAGAGTAAGTTTTTACACGTTTGGAGGTTGCAGAAGGATACGACTGTGGAAAGCTTGGAAAAATTTGTTCGAGATGCAATAAAGGACATTCCAACTAAAATTGAGAAAATTAAGCATAAAATTAGATTATGCCTCGTTTGTAATAGGAGTACCGGAGAGTAAATATGCTCAATTGTGTCGACCAGAAGTTTGGCCAGTAAATGTCGAATTCTCTGAATGGGTGTGGTTTCGTAGGGCAGCCAATTACTCAGGGCCAGAGGGTGTCAAAGCCAAATAAAAAGATCGAAATTTATTATCAGAACGTAAGGGGAATACGAACAAAATTAAACGAGTTATATGCAGGAATTGCTTCTGCAAACGCAGATTTTTTTGCGGTCACTGAAACAGGATGCAACGAATCCATACACGATTCGGAGATAATTCCTCCGAATTATACTATTCTTAGATGCGATCGGACAGACGGGCGTAAGCAAGGCGGCGCGTTTCTAGTGGCCACACCGCGATATGAATTGCGTCGAGTGCAGTGTGACGTCAATATAGATGCACATACTTTCGAACTGGTTTCTGCGACAGTGTACGTCAGCGAACGTTTTTTGTTTTTAATATGCGTAGTTTACATACCACCCAATAGCAGTGAAAATGACTATATGGTTTTATTTAGGATCATAGAACAGTTTTGTAGTAAATATTCGGAAGTATTAGTATTAGGAGATTTCAATATGTATTCTTGTTCATCGTGTGTAAGTTATTACTTTGAGTATTTTAAGACGTATTGTGAATTCACTCAGAGTAATAATATAGGTAACTGTAATAACAGATGCTTGGACTTAGTATTTAGTAAGTTCTCGGAGGAGGGCGGGGTGAGCGTGCGCGAGGCGACGGCGCCGCTCGTGGCCGTGGACGCACATCACCCGCCGCTCGACGTGTTAGTCACTCTGTGTCCGCGCCGGCTCGGCTTGGATGATGATGTGATTTCAGATATAACCAAGCATGTGCCTACGGGTTGGAATTTTTATAAAGCTGATTTCTCGTCATTATATTCAAGTATTGCGACCTTGGACTGGTCTCGGATCTATGAGTTAGATTTAGATAATAGTTTAAAATATTTTTATGATACAATTAATTCAATAATTAATGACTGTGTTCCAATAAAAAAGCGAAAGCTTGTTACCCCGCGATACATTTATCCTGAGTGGTATACAGGTGCACTCATTCGCAACATAAGACTTAAAGCCCGCCTACACCGGAGATATAAAGGGAGCCAATCTCCCAATGATTATATAGCGTTCTCTCAGTGTAGGGCTATGGTAAAAAAAATGATAGTTGTCGCCCGCGAACAGAATGAGCAGCGTATTCAAAGCGAAATATTAGGGGATCATTGTCATTCTGGAAATACATTAAATCAATTAGAGGATGTAAAGGTTCGACAAAAATTATAAAAAACGGTGCCTTTTTTAATAAAGAGCAATGCGCTTCAGAGTTTGCAAACTATTTTCATTCAGTGTATAGTACAGAGCGAGCGAGACTGAATATTCGCGAAGCGATAGTGGCAGCGGGCGGAAAGGGCGGCGCGGCGCGTGTTCATATTGACCGATTGACTTTGGAGGAAGTAGAAAAAGCGCTAAAACATCTTAAGCCGAAAAAATCTGCAGGACCGGATGGTATTCCCGCTTTTCTTTTTAAAGATTGTTGGTCTGTACTAGCTGAGCCGTTGTTGCATATTTATAATCAATCCCTTACAACCGCAGTTTTTCCGAAAGGCTGGAAAAGAACTCGAGTAGTTCCAGTACAGAAGGGAAAATCGGGAACACAGGTAGACGAGTATAGACCGGTAGCTGTCCTTTCAACTCCTGCAAAAGCCTTAGAGTCAGCTATCTACATGAACATATATAGTCAAGTCAGCGCACAACTTTCGGAACAACAACATGGTTTCCGTCCAGCTAGAAGTACTTCTAGTAATCTCCTGACCTACATGTCTAGTGTAGTACCAGCGGTTGACAGTGGGGCTCAGATAGATGCAGCATACTTTGACTTTAAAAAAGCCTTCGATTTAGTAGATAATGATGTCTTGCTTGTAAAATTAGCATCATTTGGGTTTACTCCTCATTTGCTGAGTTTCTTTGCTAGTTACATGGAGGACAGGCAGCAATATGTGGAATACAGAGGGTACAAGTCCGAACCGTACTTTTCAAGGTCTGGGGTTAGTCAGGGTAGCAATCTGGGTCCCTTGCAGTTTACGTTAATGATCGATGATCTGCCAAAAGTAATAAAGAGTTCAAAATGTTTGTTGTTTGCTGATGACCTTAAGCTTTACCTAGAAGTACGCAATGAGGTTGATTGTTTAGGACTACAGAGCGACATAGACAGAGTTGTAAAATGGAGCAAGGACAACAACTTGCAGTTTAACGCGTCAAAGTGTTCAGTCATTTCTTTCTCTCGCTCAAAAACACCTGTTCTATACAAATACAACATAGACGGGATCCCAATGTTGAGAGTCACAGAAGTTCGGGATTTGGAGGTTACTATGAATAGTGAGCTAACGTTTCGTAGTCACATAACTGATACCTGTAGGAAAGCTTATAGAAATCTGGGCTTTTTGCTTCGTACTGTTCGCGGCTTTACTAATATAAGAGCTATCGTCACATTGTATAATGCATTAGTGCGGAGCCAATTAGAAAGTAACGCAGTCATTTGGGCTCCACATGAAACTAAGTATAGTCTCATGTTGGAACGTGTGCAGAACAAGTTTGTTCGATACTTGTATTTTAGGTTGTATAAGGTTTATCCATATTATCCGTTGATGTATCCTACATTATTTGTTTTAGGGATGGTTGGATACTACGAACTGAACGTTAGGAGGGAACTTACCCTCATTACGTATATGTTTAAGTTGATAAGAGGGAATGTAAGCAACGCGTCTATACTGGCCCAGGTTGGTTTTTGTGCCCCGGACAGGTATGTAGGACGGAGACGCCGACCGCCACTGCTAGCGGTACCTCGCGGGCGAACAAACCTACTCGAGAAGGCGCCGCTTACGCGCGCCCTCCGCACCCTTAATCATGTTGCCGAGGAGATCGATATCTTTTATTGCTCTCTGAGTGAATTCAAAAAAATAGCATGTTGGATTATCTGTTATAGCTAAATTAGATCAATTGGTTATAGATTTTAAGATAAAATAAGTTATGGTACTCCATTATCGCATTGGCTAGCTGTTAAGGTAATGGTTTGTTGTTCAATAAATAAATAAATAAAAAATAAAAAATTTTGCTACAGACCAAAAAGGATAGGACAGTTTTGAGTAAATTTTCACTACGGCTTGGCATTATTTCAAAATTTTTAACAGTTTTTACATATTTTAACCTTAAATATAGAAAAATACATATTTACCTAATATTATAAAACAAAGTCTCCCAAAAGCTCCTTGTCTGCACGTGATCGATTTTGTCAAAATCTACTGAACGGATTTTTGTAAAGTTTTCACTTAAAGATTGCAATTCTTCCTCAAAGTTTAGGGTAATAATAATATATAACGTTTTTATATTAATTGCGTTGAAGAGGTCGCGCAGTTGTAAAATAACCCGCCTACAACACTATACAATACCTTGGTAAGAAATGAGGGTGGTCTATTCTATTCAGCCGGATACCATACGGCGGGTCGGTTTACCTTAGTCGCCTTTTACGACACCTCGGTAAGAAATGAGTATGGTCTATTCTATTCAGTCGGATAACACACTGCGGGTCGGCTTACCTTAGTCGCCTTTTACGACACCTCGATAAGAAATGAGTGTGGTCTATTCTATTCAGTCGGATACCACACGGCGGCCGTAAGCACAGCTAGTATATACTAATACATTCCTCGTAATTCACTCTGTGTATTGTTCAAAATTGTAGGAAAATCCATAGTTTTTAAGTTTATAGCGTAACTTTGTTTTATAATATTGAAGGAAATGTTTCCGACCGCGGTAGGGGACATTTACGCGGGATGCATCCGGCCTCATGTCCGGTAGACGGGAAATTAGCCGAAGTGCTTTTTTATTGCGTTTGCAAGGCTTAAACGTAATTGTGCGCTGCACCGAGTGACACGCTGTTTATGTCCTGGAAATTGACTCGAACACGTGTTCCTTTATTGGTCCTCGGCACCTGGTTTTGAAGGCTACTGTGCTCGAGTTTCTCATTTTAACACTCGGATATGATTTATGGAATAATAAACATTCCAAATAATTTTAAGAATTAGACATTACATTGCGAGATCCATAATATAAAAGTTATGGTATTATAATTGTACAATCCGCGATTAAAGCAAAAAGACTAATGTAATGCTTATTAATCTAGAGTCACGTATAAATACGTATACGTATAAATACATAATACGTATGCGTATAGTACGCATTACGGAGAGACTTCACTATCACGATCTCAACAATCTTTTCGGCCCGTATCTGTAGCATAATCACGAGAATAGTCTCCGCGACAAAATCACTTTGCAATTGTGTATTGTAGTGATTTTAAGGTGGATAGCAAGACTGCGTCTATTGAACCACTGAATAGATTTTTATGCAACAAATTGACCAGCCTTCTTATAATTTGAGATTTATTTGTGTTAATTTCAGTTTTTTTTGTATTAATTTTCTAAGTGGTAATAAGGCCCAATATTTTAAGTAAATGTTATTATATTTATTTATTTTATTTATTTATACACAAAATACAAACATTTAGGTCACCATAATAATATCAAGGTAAGCATATACTCTCTTAATGAGTTCTTGTAGAAATAACAAATAATTTACTCGGTCACAACAGAGAACCGTATATTGAAATATATAGCATCCAAGTCATAGTTTAATAAATATCTACATATTTTATTCCATGAAATGAACAAACGATTTTTATTTCAATATGGTCAATACAGCGTTATTCACAATGTGTTACATTGTATTTATGCGAAAAAGAATGTTTTAATCGTGGCCCGCGTTGCAAAACAAACATTTTGTAAAATATTCCTGCACAAAATAATGGAGGCTTAAAAAGGCTTTGCTCTACTATACCGTTTCATGTTACCGTGAAACCGGACGTGATATTTCACAGATAATTGATAGTATTACGTGCATACGATACCAGGAATATTGGAAGCGATCCGAGTATAAATGGCATTGGAATTTGCGTCGCTATTGTTTTCTGCTTTGATGTTACATTGGTACATGCAGCATTTGAAGAGGGCTTCGTAATTGCAATAATCCCTCATTAGCATGTCTGAACGAGGTTTTTATTATGAGCATAGCATACAGAAATCACTGATATTGATATGCGTTAATCCTAATATCTTTTTATAGAATTAGTAGTTACTTTGCGGAGATCCATAATACAAAAGTAATAATAAAATTATTTTCCAATAATCCGCGATACAGTAAATAGAAAATATATATAGTGCTAAATGTATTGTGAACTATCCGTTTTTTCCATACCCGTTACATGCAGGATTCGTAAAAACACATGCACAAACCTCCACCACTACCACCACAATACACAAGCCCTAAACACGTTCACTATCACAAACCCAACAATTGTTTCGCCTCGCAACCGAAGCATCATCAGAAGATGATGCTTCGGTTGTCGGTGTATTCCACTATACATTTAGCACTATATATATATATATATATATATATATTTTCTATTTACTTGATCGCGGATTATACCAAAATAATGTTATTATTACTTTCTTAATAATTTATAAAGGTGAAATTTTGACTTTTATGATACCACGGTTTTCGGGACTTATACTTGACTGGTTGTCCCACGAGTTCGTTTGCGCTAATTTAAAAATTTCAATACACTTTATAATGAAATATATTTTCTCCCTGTTCCCAAAACGAAAACTGTTTTTTCATCCTAAGTTACAACGTTATATACTCTTTAATTGTGCGAAATTTCATCGATATTGCTCCACCGGATCAGCCGTGATAGCGTGACACACAAACGTGACATTCGTATTTATAATTTTAGTATGATATAATATATTTTATAACTAGAACATGAAATCTTCGAGTATCAGAACTCACGATGCGCTGGACAAAGTTCTTAGAAGTTGTCGCGTGTTTGAAACCTTTGCCTTCGCTACTTGAAGCAACTGTTGCGTCGTTGATACTTTTATTATTGCCTCACTGAGTTATCAAACAACTAACTGTTCGATACTACTTTATTGTGAATTAGGCGTTGTCTTTAACTATGTCCGAGTATTTCCATTATTCTGTTGGTCGCGCAAATAAAAGATTCTAGCGAGATTAATAATACCGGTTCTTTATTTAAATATTGCGGCGCTTCAAGACCTTCTCTTAGGTTAGGTTAGGTTAGGTTCAACTAAAAAGTCTTATGCCTAAGAAAGTTTAAGTATGCCTTAGATATTATATATTGCATCTTGTCAGTCGCATTGGATAAGCCTTTTGAGCTTTTGACTTTGTAGATGGTCAGTGTACCTGGTGCTTCCGAATCTTCGATTACCGGAGGGAGGGGCCACTCTTTTTCTCGTTTAAATAAAATTTTACATTAGTGTATTTTTAGGGATAGGGAGATTGCTCTCTTAATTTTAAATAACTTTATTTCTCTATTCAATACGTTTGATAGTTATGTAAGTTATGTCGATTATATTATATTTAATTATTATATGTATTAAATAAATAAATACTGAGACCCCTTACACACATGGTTGTCCGTCTCGAAAGTAAAGTAACTTAATGCTTGTGTTATGGGTGACTGATATATTCAAATTAAAATGGTAAATATATACATATGATTTTAAATATATACTTAAATACAAATATACACCCAGACTCGAAGAACCAAAAATTTTTTTATAGGAAATGTTAACCCTCGCCGGGAATCGAACCCGCGACCCGTGGAGGATCACTGTCAACTGCGCCAATTATAACCAACATAGTCTAAGATGCGAACCTAAGTTTACGTACAACTTATTGGCTTGTACAGATAATGTTATCTAAATCCTTGGTCAATTGGCAATTGTTTTATACTTAAAAAGGGACGATGAGAAGCAAATCTTAAGTAGGCCCTTAAATATTAATTTTTAACCTAAATTATAATACACAATACATTTTTATATGTATTCTTAGAACCTTCGTAGATACCTTAGTTCCTCTATCGATACTCAGAACGTACTCGAGTGACTATCGAAAGTTTATTATTTTCTCATAAAGTTTCTTGGGATTTGAAGGACTTTTCGATATTTATTTATTGTGTGTTATTGCAATGATATGTTTGAAAGTTGTATTAAATATAATGTATCTATACAATACGCAAGTAAGACTTTATGCCTTAATTAATAGAAGCAGGCGTTACTTCGCGTAATTCCATAGTACAGAAGTAATGATAGAAGATTTTTGCCATTTTGTCGTGGAGTCTATCTCCTGATGATGCTTCGGTTGCGGGGCGAAACGATTGTTGAGTTTGTGATAGTGAACGTGTTTAGTGCTTGTGTATTGTGGTGGAAGTGGTGGAGGTTTGTGCATGTGTTTTTACGAATGCTGCACGTATCGGGTATGAAAATACGGATAGTCCACTATACATATAACACTATATATATTTTTTTATATTATATTTTTTTTACTTTTTACTATATCGCGGATTATAGCAAAATAATTTTATTATTACTTTTGAATGATAGAATTATTTTGCTATAACCCGCGTTTGCTAAGAGAATCTATGTAAGCTAAGGTAGTAGACAAAGTTACCACACGAATCACACAACAGCTCCAATAACATCCCACAAGCACTACACGCATTAATTATGACAATCTCAATAATGGTTTTATCCCGTAACTGGAGCATCATCCGGAGGATAGGCTCCATTATAAAATCACAGAGCAAGACTTTATGTATATCTCGGCGCGTAGCTGAGCGACTTATCGGCGTCCATAACTTCTTCACACAATTCGCACACATTGTGATCCGCACACTCAAATGCGAAATTCGGAGATATTCACTCGATATAAAGATCAATTTACTGCATATCAACGTTGTCATTCAAAAATAAAAGCTTAAAAAACGGTATCAAAACAAGCGGGCATTGGAAACGTACGCACAAAATGAGGCAGTTATGTGCGAATCGCATACGCCATTCGCCTTTTGCAGTCAATTTTAGGTAACATTAAAATTAGCACACGTGTATATTTTTTTCTAAAAGGTTGGGTCTACAAATACAAGCTTCAAAATCGTACAAAAAGTACAGAGATTCGAGTAACTTAATTTTTACTCTCTTAGGGATTGCAATTCATAAAAGAATTAACTAGATATTGTATTATTTCTGAAAGTAAAGTAATGTTAATGTCATCATATTCCAGTTGGATTAACAGGATTTCTACAGTTTTCATATTATCCCTGTGTATAAGCATTTATTGTATCAAATTTCATCGATATTGGTTCAACTGATTTGCCGTGAAAACGAAACAGACAGACTTTCGCATTTACTTTTCGTATTACTTACTTTTGTTGTAATAGTTAAGTGAAATTTATCCAGTAAACAGAAAACAAAATATGATTTTTTTTTTTAAATAACAGATTTGACTTGGCCTTAAAGGACTTGATTCCAGTCCGTTAGTAAGAAACTTTGACACATTGTGAATAACAAAAAAACTTATAATACAAAAGTAATATAATTAATATATATAATTATATTATTACTTTTGTATTATGGATCTCCGCAAAGTAACGCCTAATTCTATAAATTATTTAAAACTTATAATGTTGATAATAGATGGCGTTTTTAAATGTCATCCTATGCCTGTCATATAAGCTTAATTGTCCCAAATTTTTTACTCTATCACAGGAAAGCCGCTGAACCAATATCAATGAAATTTGGAAACATTATTCCTTATATACCGGGATAACATATAGTTTATATAAATCCTGTTAATTCTACAGGAATAGTATGGCTTTAAAAACGCCATCTATTATTAACCTATCAAAGTTTTTTATTTCACTATGCATCAAAGTCGAGAAACGCAACAGACAGGAGGATTTTCGCATTTACTTTTTTGTATAACTTATTACATTAATTTTACATTTTAATAGCTCAGTTAAATTTATTCAGTAAATAGAAATATTAAAACTTTATATTAGGTCCTTACATATGAAATTGGCGTTTTGTGGTACTGGCCACTTTGATCTCAAATATTACCTTTATGGTTAGGAATTCCAAATTCAAATTCATACAGCTATTTACTCATGCATTTGTGTTTCAAACCCCCTAATTCATTTGTTTTTTTTTTCTTTTGTTTTTTTCTTTGTGTCACTCTGTTTACAAAATGGAAAACATGAAATATCGCGTTATTTACGAGTACGAGTTCCACCGTGGCACCAGTGCTGCAGAAACGGCTCGAAGGATTAATGATGTGTATGGTGACGGTGTCGCAAAAGAAAACACAGTGCGTTTTTGGTTCCAACGTTTTCGTTCTGGAAATTTCGACCTGCAGAACAAGCCTCGTGGACGGCCGGAGACCAAAGTTGATAATGAAGAATTGAAGGCTATTGTGGAAGCGGATCCATCGCAAACCACGACCGAGTTAGCTGCAGGCTCCGGTGTTAGTGATAAAACTATTCTAATCCACTTGAAGCAAATTGGGAAGGTGAAAAAGCTTGAAAGGTGGGTACCTCATGAATTGAGTGAAGCAAACCGACAAACGCGCGTCGACTGCTGCGTTACGTTTCTCAACCGGCACTATAATGAAGGAATTTTAAATCGAATCATTACCTGTGATGGAAAGTGGATCCTCTACGATAATCGGAAGCGCTCATCGCAATGGCTGAACCCTGGCGAACCAGCCAAATCCTGCCCTAAGCGAAAATTAACTAAAAAAAGTTGCTTGTAAGTGTTTGGTGGACTAGTGCCGGTGTCGTTCACTACAGCTTTCTTAAATCTGGCCAGACGATTACGGCAGATATCTATTGTCAGCAACTGCAAACCATGATGGAAAAGCTAGCTGCTAAACGACCGAGGCTGGTCAATCGCTCTAAACCACTGCTGCTTCAGGACAACGCTAGACCACACACTGCACAACAGATGGCTACAAAATCAGAGGAGCTTCAATTAGAATGTCTTAGACATCCACCGTACTCTCCGGACCTTGCTCCGACAGATTACCATTTTTTTCGCAATTTGGATAACTACTTGCAAGGAAAAAATTCAACTCCGATGGGGCAGTCCAAACCGCCTTCAAAGATTTTATAGATTCCCGCCCGAAAGGTTTTTTTAGTAAGGGGATCAATGAACTACCTATGAGATGGCAAAAGTGCATACATAGCAATGGTACATACTTCGATTAATTAAATATATTTCATTTAAAATAAAAACGACTATGTTCCTCTCATAGAAAACGCCAATTTCATATGTAAGGACCTAATAATATATTAAAACTTTATTTAAATAACTCTTTCGTCATTTTAAATAAGTCAAATAACGCGATATATATAATATAGATGGCGTTAACTAATTTCGTGCTATGCCTGTTAAATTAACAGGATTTTAAGAACCTATATCATAGCCTATAAGTTACCCAAGATGACGAGTATAAACATTAATTGTGCCAAATTTCTTTGATGTTGGTTTGAGAGCAGTATTTTATATAAATAGTAAAGATTATACTAAAGTTATCAAACTGATGTTTAGAATTTTTTGAAAAGTTTATATTATGTTTTTATTTTAATTACATAGAGTCTCACATTAACAGTTAAATTGAAAAATGCTGCTGCCCACTTATAGAGGTTTTACAATTTTTTTATGGTTTTGTTCGAATCTTTCCAGTGCAAATTATTATCTTTGCTAAATAGTAGTAATGGCATGAAGGAAATCTTATTTAATATGGATTTTCGAGTAGCGTAATAAATGCAATAGGAACTGCTATTTAACCCCCCAGATCGATCTGATTTTTGTGATGGAGATATTTGCAGGGTTGGATAGCTATAGAAGCTACTGAGTATTACAGGACTACGGTCCACGCGGACGAAGTCGCGGGTAAAAGCTAGTTCAATATAAATTAGTTTAATTTTATTCACAGTCCTAATTTTCTTAATAATAATCTTTACTTAGCAACCAGCGGTTCCTTTCTTAATTCATGCTATTTACAATAGATTTAATTACAACTTTCTCAATATAAATAGTATTAACAGATATAAATTAAAAATACAGTCACTTTTTCAATTTAAATACTGTTTCTTTTATTACACAATTTATCTCATAATTTTTAAATATTTCATTCAATATAAAACTTAACAAGCGGACGGAAATGCGTCATAATAACGTTCAGTTATTTATTATAGAATCCAAGGAAATGCAAAGTATTGTTTTAAAACATAAAGCCAGTATTAAACCAAATATTACAAGCTGATATTTATAAGCGTTGCTAGATGGCACTATTTAACGGCGCCCACATATACTTAATGAAATAGATTTACTATTTTTTAGAAAGGCGTCTAAGGCTACTAATAAGTAATAGGCAAAAACGGAATAGGGACTCAATAAAGATGTTGAAAGATGATGCTGAAAGGTACTACTTAGAGTTATTTTACATTAGCTTAGATAACAGGCTTCTAAGAATTAACGTGGTTTCCGAGGTGCGAACAGAAGTTAAATGAAACAATGGTTACGAAAAGAACCTCTAAGTAATATCCATACTATTACATAAGTCGCGTACATATATATATCAGTAGCGTTTAAATACGAGATGAAACAGGGTTCGGATAAATGCTTTATCTCCTTATACGTGAAATAGAAAATAATGAAAAAAATTGACAATCAATTTTAAGCTAACTCACAATCATACCATTAAATAAATAAGCGACCGTCTAGCGCTTTTCTCGGTTAGTTCTAAGGTTTCAATAATTTTAAAGTGGAAGAAAGACGTGTCTGCCGAGATACCACTATCAAGTTTGGGAAATCTTATATCTCCTTCAATACTTAGCTCATTTGTTATTAATCCGCGGCAGATAGAGACCTCCAGACGCCGCGTTATCCGAGATCAAAGTTAAAACTTTGCCTAACTTCTTTCGATGCAACTTTGAAACCTGGCTAGTTTGAAGGCTTCTATGATATTTACTCATCTACGATTTTATAATTCTTTTTGTATAGATAGCTACGCAAAACAATTGTACAATTTATTTTTGTACGTTGTTATTTTTCAGAAGTGCCACGGTACAAACAGTGTCGGCAGATTTATTTAATATTTTATTGTATTGTTTGTATTGGTTAATTTAATATATATTACTCACATCTGTTTCACAATACATAATAAGGTATGATTTACAGAAGCAGGCGTTACTTTGCGCAATTTCATATTACAGGATATTATAACGGAACTACCTTGCTATAATCTGCGCGGGTTAAGCGAATGCATGTAAAGCTAATGTGTATGAAGCAGGCCAAATTCACGTACCTTACAAGGACAAGTCACCACATGCATCCCAAGGCGCCTTCACGAGCAACAATGCACACCAGCAGTACACACGTACTGCTGGTGTGCATTGTTCACATCGTGAACAAAATCTCCACGATCGTTTCGCCCCGAAACCGAACCATCATCAGGAGGATAGCTCCACGACAGAATCGTAATGCACCGCGCCACTCATACAAGCAGTCTTAAATGTGTTCGGAGGGGAGGGTAGTGGTGGGGGTTGAACCATAATGCGTAACCCGTGCGGTAGCATGGTAGTTCTGCTATATAACTTCGAGAAATATCCATTTTTGGTTCACGAACAATCAATTTAGATCTCTTGTGAACCAAACGTACCAAATTACTCTGCAATATAACTTTTGTTTATTTCAAACTTCAAAAAAAATATAAAGCATTTATATGATTAAGCAAAATTAAAAAATAACTTCAAAGTTTACCCAGTCAAGGCTGAGCCATCTTTGTCTCTTATCTTTTAGATTTTAAATATAATATATCGTATTAAGGCATCGGCATTTTTATCGTAATGAACTTTCAGGACTTGCTAGGATTCCATATACGATCTATAGTTTATAATTTCAAACTTAGCGAAGAACGCATCAAAAGCGATCGCCTCGAGGTGCAATTAGTTCGGTGATTGACTCGATCAAGTCAAACAATGCTGTCGAAGTCTGCAACTGTATAGGATTACGGTTTAAATCAAATAAGGCTATTTAATGTGAATTGTCTACAAAATTTACGCCTACAGTGGTCTGGAAAATCTCTAAAATTTTTGGAATTGCATTTTATGATTGTCAGTGCACATAAGTAAGTACATTTATTAATCCATATTAATCCAAAAAACAATAATTAATATCTGCAAATGCTATAGTTTCAAAGAACAGTTTAATTTAAATATACCCGTATGAACCTGCCCATTCCGTGCAGTTAGTTCGTATAACTATAGTACCCGGCAATAAATAATGCACATCGAGGCTTAGAGAGAGAAATCGCCTAGATTCTGCTTCATAGAGCATCGTCTCTGCAGCACAGACTGACGAACCCGTGTGTGACAGTGACAGCGCTCTACAAAACCGAACTGGCCGTCTGTTTCGTTGTAAACATCCATTTTTACGAACCTACAAAAGAAAATATCACATATCATTTTTTATTTTATTTTACGATTAACACAATTTTATTCTACATTAAGCATAAACAAATAACACATTTTTTGATTAGATTCTTTCTTAAGCGCATTTCGAAAAATATAGTAGCTTTAATTTATATAAAAAAATAATACATACGAGTATATCTCCGAATTCTTGCTGGATTAAGTCTGGTAAATTTTTTAAACCAAGTATAGTAGAGTATATTTTTAATATTTTATATTCAATGCATTTATAAATTTATGAACATATTAATTTAAGGTTTATTGGTAAATACTTAAATTTTTTGTTTTTGTGTACTAGGTTATTGAAAAATTTGTAAAAATTACTTCGAACCGGGAATACTCCAGTATAAAGTCTCAACAATTTGCAGAAAACAGAAAAACAGAAAACTCAATTTTGTGATCGAATTACGTGTAGGTATAATTAACCTAGAATAAATCTTATGCTTAGCGTCTTCTCGCAAGCCATGTTACCAATTCGAAATATCAACGCAAAACAAATTATCGTATTAACTACCAGGTTAACTACTCAATCATACTCTTCATACTTCATATCATACTTCATACTATCATATCATATCATATCATACTAATATTATAAATGCGAATGTTTGTGAGTATGGATGGATGTTTGTTACTCTTTCACGAAAAAGCTATTGGACGGATTTGGATGAAACTTTACAGTTATATATATATATATATATATATATATATATATATATATATATATATATATATATATATATATATATATTATACATCGGAATAACATATAGGCTACAATTTGTAATGATTTTATGTAATCTAACGATACATGTCAATAAAGTCGTAAAAATTCTGGCATCTGAGAGCCATCTTAGCGTACGCTGCCTAAACGATTGGAGTTACTCAAAGATGATTTACCGTAGTATTGTTTGTCTTGAATAGTTCTAAATAAAAGTTCGCGACAGCATACATCTACCTTTTATGTAAAAGCCATTATGACCAAAATTTTGAATCATAAATTTCATTCAATTTGATACTATTTTACAAAGTATATTTTAGTATATTTATCAAACTCTTTTAAAAATCAATACATTTGTCGCTTTCAGTATTTCATGTAGACAAACTTTGTCTTTCACACTAAGTAATTTGGCCGAATAATTTAAAAGTTATCACGATATGATTGACTTCAATGGAGCGCCATAGAGTTCCTACTATGCGCGGTGCACGAGGATTGTTTGGAATTGGTCAGTTTTGAAGTTCTAAAATTTTGGATGTACGAGAAATTAAATATATGTTTTTGAATATTAAGTAAAAAATTTTTTTATCTAAAGTGATCTGTAACGAAACTTAATGTGGCAGACCAAATTCCACGCGACCGAATCCGCGGGCAAAAGCTAGTTTATAATAATTACTTCCAACCGCGAATATTCCAGTATAAAGTCTTATCAGTAACAAGAAAACCCAATTTTGCGATCGGATCACGTGTAGGTATAATTAACCGTTATAAATCTCAACAACAAGCTATTCAAAGTTGATTATTGACCTGTTATCCTCAGAGATTTGAACGGTATAAATTTCAAATTGCCTTCATAAAAGAACAGTAACGGTAGTGTACTCATTTCGAAATAGAAAAAACAACTAGAAAGTCGCTTGGGACTGAGCTCTAGCAATATTGCTGGATTCGATTTAAAACTACGCCGCGGCGTGCTGTGAAAGTGTGCCAATAAAAAAATAAATTTGGATCCGCCGCTACTAATTCCTTTGAAGACAAATTCAAATTCAAATTCAAAATATTCTTTATTCAAATAAACTTGTAAACAAGTGCTTTTGAATCGTCGACTCTATTGCTGGTTCGGAAGGCCGTCCTACCGAGAAGAGCCAGCAAGAAACTCGGTGGAGCTCTTTTAAAAAAGAAGATTCTTAATACTAATTACATTTTGTCATAGCTATCCTGCACAAGGTCAAAGAGCAGCTATATCCACGCATTCTTATCAGCAATGTTAGCCTCCACGGTATAATAGGCTTTCTGTATCAGCCTCTTTTTAACAGTATTTTTAAATTGCTGTAATGGCAAAGTTAAAATTGATTGTGGAATTTTGTTATAGAATCTTATACCCAAACCCACAAACGACTTACGTACTCTTACAAGGCGCAAAGCAGGAGCCGCAAGCTTATGTCGGTTCCTACTTTGTCTATTATATACAGGAATAATTTCATGTCCGCAACAAATATTGGATAACTTTGTCAAATAATAAAATGGCTTGATAAAGTTGGTTCACTCAGTGAACCTTGCATAAATAGAAGGTTAAACTTTGAATATAAACTATCGTGAGTGTTATTCATTATTATTGTTGAGAGACCGGCTATACTCACGTCTTATTTTATCGGGTAACGCCCGCCGCAATAACGCTGCGTAAAGAGCTCATGAATAAGAGCCCCGTATGGATTGAAACTAGTCGGGCTCATCCGATAAAATGAGACGGTCTTTCAACATTAATAAAGGTTAAACTATGTAATATACGTAGTAGTTCATTGGAGAAAAGAATACAGAAAGTATTCTACTAAAATGCGCAATTTGTTTGGGCATATGGTTCACAACAGTGAGAAGGCGTAACCCTTATCATACGTTCGTAGAATTAAATCCTATATTTTTAACCTTGTATTTGTCGTGTATTGTGATGACACCGTGGGGAAACCTACATAGAGACGTTATGAGAAATGTATAAACTGCCAATAGCACCTTAAAACAGTTCGTTGGTTTTAAGACTTAAAGTTGGCTTTGTCTAATTATGGACTAGTCACAAACCATCACATAACTTTTATCTCCTTCTTAAATTCAGGGCGTAAAACATAACCAATCATAGCATTCATTTATAAAATTAGGCATTATATCATTGAAAAATTGGCCTTAACAGATATGGTTGGACTGCGTAAAGTATGAAATGCATATAGAAGGAGTAGCGCCAGAGTTGACGAACGATTGGACAGAATGGAAGGGAAAAAATATGTAGTGCCGACCACTTAGTGCAGCTTGTCATTTTAAAAATTATAATGTCGTCCTTTATTACCAAGTTTCTACCGCACAATATCGTTATTCACCTTTTAATACTGCTTTGATATTATCAGAAATTGTTCAGGCAACGTCGACGTTGACTCTCCGGATGCTGCCAATTTGCACAAAATGAATTAATGTTCGTGAAATCTACTTACGATGCTTTGAGTTGCCTGAACCTGCCAGAAAATATTATTCTTGTTGTATTTGATAGTGGCTGATGCTTCTCGTATTCAGGTAATTTGAATAGAATAGAAATAATCTTTATTGCACACCAATACATAAAAGAAAAACAAAAAAAATAACATTAATTTTTAGCCTATATAATAAGACTATTTCATTGAACCGAAAGTCAATTAAATTGTATAAATAGCGGCCTTATTGCGAAATTAGGTAATAATGGTGTGCATTATATAAATTAGCGAATGTCTAGACTAGAAAGTAGAATTAGATTCGTTACAATCGATTAACACATCGTCATGTAAAACATTATCGGGTATACAAATTGTGTAAAGTAAACAAATTGTGTGTGCAGTGAGTAATTGAGTCTTCTTCGTAGTTTTTTAAGTTGGTCTCGTTTTTTCTTTGAAGGGAATTAAGTAGCTGGTTGCTACTAATTGCACTATTGCGCAAAAGCCTTGTTATACTCTGTAAAGAAGGATAAATTAATTTTAAACCCTAACACTTTGATTTGCTGATTGGCAGTTTTCATATATTTTAGAAATTCCCTAGGGATGTGCAATTTGTCGAAAATATCAGTGTTAATTTTAGCGCAGTTATAAAATGAAATAAAAAATTATATAAAAAATACTTTTTAACTTTGCCTTTCTGTCACGTTTTGACGGCTAACCACATTTCTGTAGCATAAATGTTACCCAGGTGTATACGCATTAATTGTACAATATTACATCAATATTGATGAAATTTTATTGTCAAAGCAAGGTAAGTTAGAGAAATAGATTTTATATAGGAGACCTGATGACCTCTTACATTAAAAAATATACTATAAGAAACATTTTTTTCCAGAGCAAATGATATATACCGATTTAACCCCCCGGATCAATGATTTTTGTGATGGAGATATTTGCAGGGTTGGTGAGTGACAGAGGCTCCTGTTTATTCATCATCGCATGAGACTCAGCGGTCCAAGTGAATGAAATCGCGGGTAAAAGCTAATTTATTCGTACTTATTAAAAAATAAAATATTTGTTACTAGACAGCCCTAGAGTGATATCTGATAAAATACAGAATATGCACTGCTGATATTCCATTCGGTTGATATGTTTTCGTTATTATTAGTGTTTCTGTGTATTTGTCGTGTATCTGTTTCCACGTCGGATGCTGTTCAATTGCACGTACGGCGGTGTATTTCTCGATTGGACGTTACTCGACTACGTTTATACATTTTGTATTTTCTGAAACCTTGGAATATTTTTCTGTGATGTTGGTTTGCATATCTGTTTCTCGTTTGTCTTTGTATGATTTTGTTCCTGTCTAGTCTCTTTTTATTCACGACGTATACAAACATGTTTGGCCATTACTCCAAAGTAGTTAGTTTTTTTTCCTTTCAGTGTTAAGAAAATTTCTAACGGTCTGTAAATAACGCCTGACTGGCCCGTTGGCGCAGTTGGCTATGACCCTGCCTTCAGCTCCGCGGTTCGCGGGTTCGATACCCGCCGAGGGCCAACATTTGCTATAAACATTTTGTTGCTTTACGAGTCTGTATATTTGTAATTAAGTATGCTTTAAGAATTATGTATGTATATATTTGCTAGTTCTATTTAACCATAACAAAAGTAATTTATAGAATTTGGCGTTACTTTGCGGAGATCCATAATATAAAAAGTAATAATAAAATTATTTTGCTATAATCCACGATAAAGTAATAAGTAAATATATATAATGCTAAATGTAGAGTGCACTATTCGTTTTCAAACCCGAAACATGCAGGATTTGTAAATACACACGCACAAAACTGCAACTCCGCTACCACACTACACAAGCACTACAACACACGTAACACGTTCATTATCACAAACTCAATAATCGTTTCGCCCCGCAACCGAAACATCATGAGACTCCACGACAAAATCGCAAAGCGATCGTAAAACGTAAGCGGCTTTGCGATTTTCTTGTTTTGCCACATATATAAGCAGCAGGGTAGAAACCCTTTACAAGACAGTAATGACTAAATGTTATAAGATTTATATTTTAAAAAGAGCAACCGTCGAGTTTCATGCTGGCTCTTCTCGGTAGGAACAGCTTTCCAAACCAGCAGTTGAGTTGAGGATTCAAAAGCACTTGTTTACAAGTTTACTTGAATAAAGAATATTTTGAATTTGAATTTGAATTTGATACAAGAACTTAACCCGCATGCCCAGCGTGGCGACTATAGACAT
This sequence comes from Morpho deidamia, assembly GCA_947086505.1. Lineage (NCBI taxonomy): Eukaryota > Metazoa > Arthropoda > Insecta > Lepidoptera > Nymphalidae > Morpho > Morpho deidamia. Next base: position 4,807,338 of record CAMTZC010000002.1, on the reverse strand, counting down.
CATCCTCCAAAACTAAATAATGGAGAGGCCTATGTCCAGCAGTGGACTGAAGTAAGCTGATGATGATGAACCTTTATCACTTAGGGGTATGAAAATTAAATAGTAGCTAATTCTCAGACCTACTGAATATGCATATAAGATTTCATAAAAATCGGTCAAGCGTTTTTTAGAGGTGTATGGTAACTAACATTGTGACACGAGAGTTTTATATATAAGACTAGATTTTACCCGCGACTTCGTCTGCGTTGACCTTAGTCCTGAAACAAACTGTCACTCTCCAACCCTGCAAATATCTCTATGACAAAAATGAGATCTTTCAGGAGGATTAAATTGGAACTACTATTGTAATGACTCCGCTACTCGAAACTTGATATGTTGATAAATAAATAAATATATGGGACACTTACACACTATCGTCCGTCCCCAAAGTAAGGAACTTAATACTTGTGTTATGGGCGACGGACATATACTACATATATAAGTTTAAATACATACTTAAATACAAATACACACCCAGGCTCGAAGAACCAACAAAGTGTTTATAGAAAATGTTGGCCTTCGGCGGGAATCGAGCCCGCGACCCGCAGAGCTGAAGGCAGAATCACTACGCACTGCGCCAACGGGCCAGTCAAATATAGATAATAGATGGGGTCTCTCAATCTCCTGATTTTCCTATTGAAAAGACAGATTTTTATAGCCTATTGGGTATACTAATGTATAATCATGAATAGCGCCAAAATTTAAAGATATTGTTTCAGTGGATTGGCGTTAAAACGTAACAGACAGACATACTTTCACATATAATATTTACTCGCCTTTTAAATCTTCTCTGGACTTCCACAAATAATTGAAGACCAAAATTCACTCATTCTCGAGTTTTAGCGGGACTAACGAACAGCACTTCATTTTTATATATACATATACTAGCTGACCCGGCGAACTTCGTACCGCCGACCAGTCAATGAATGGTGTGTTACCTTTTAGCTGAACTAATTTAGGCTTTAATGAACGTAATACAATGACACAAAATAAATTTCTGAACGCTCGCGTAAATGTTAATCATTTGTCATTATTTCTGTACGCACGCATAAATATTTGAGGAACTTCTATGTATCTGCTTAATGCACTTTTTAACCTTTTTAATTGATTTCAAAAACAAAAAATACAGACAATAGTTTATTCACCCTTTTTAAATAGTTTACACAAAATACATTTCTGAACGCATGCATAAATGTCAATCATTACTTACAGTATTTGACAGGATGACAACAAATGTTTGACAGGTACGAAACGAATGAACATGTATTTATTTTCATAATTACGTATTCGTCGATTTTGATTGTTTTGTAAGATGTATTCTGCTATTCGGGGCGGTGATAAATCCAACGAATCAAAAACCATGAAAATTGGTCCAGCAGATCTCGAGTTATAACTGTTGTAGCAAACCCGACTTTGTTTTATACATAAAGATAGATAAAAGCAAATAAGCAATTTAAGTAAAATCGAAGATTCCACGGCTCGCGATAGAACGATGGAAGCGTGAGAATATTGAATTAGCGGTGGATTTTGCATTTTTCCGGGCGAGAGGCAAAAAGGCGTGTCGACGCCGGACGCTGAATCAATTACGTTACGGGTGACGTGGCGGCGGGCCGTAATTCGATCCGTCGGCAAATGTTGATTTGACCGCCGGGCACATCCTCGTACGCTTTACCCGCCGATACGGTGATCCATTAGCACTTTATTAAACCACTGCCCTAATTAAACTACCCGCGGTCGCTTTTGCAAGGGATAACACGGCATGCGCGACTCAATGACGTCCTTTATGGTGCGATAAATGCAAATTGAGCTGTTTATTCGATAGCAGGATGCTTACATGGGTTATTTATACTTAAACTTTTTTTTTTTAATTTGATACTAGCGGTAGAAACCTGCGTGTCACAATCTTTTTCTATAATTCAAATTTTAAACATAAAAGTAATTATTGTGAGTTAACCATAAGAGATAGAGACATGCTATCGTGGACTTTTTGGCACTATTTTTGTGCAAGTACAATTCTCTATTACATTACTTTAGCGTATCTCTGCTGGTTTACGCAGCGCACGCGACTAAAGCTTCAAGCAAGTTTTTTAACAACTGCGCGATCTCTTCAACACAATTTACATAATAACAATATGTACTATTTATCTAAACCATCCGGTAGTATTGCACAATCTTTTAGTGAAAACCGTACAAAGATCCATTTTGAGAAAATCCATTATATTCAGGCAGACAGCTTTTTGGGACTTTGTTTTATAATAAGTATAGATTTTTGCAATATGTGCTATTGCGATGACCAAGTGTAACATTATACTGCGGGACATAGGCCTCATTTATTTATACATATATTTAATCTGAGAACAGTTTAAGTGTACGAACTATGCTTATACGTAAGGCATATTACACAATTGAAGATTATTTGAACGATAAAAATGGATTGGACTTGAAAATTCTTTCAGCTGCAAACAAGACTGCAATTAAATAATTAATTAATTAAATGTAAATTTAAATCCTTAAAAGATTGACCGCCGAGTTCCTTGCTGGTTCTTCTCGGTAAGAGCAACATTCCGAACCAGTGTAGCTTATTAAATCTAATTGATCCTTGACGATTCAAAAGTCGATATCGATTAGGTACATACATTTCAATAGAAATACTCATTGGTGCCTGCCCCGGGGTTTGAACCCGCCCTGGGAAGAGTTACGCGATATCACCGCTGGGCTACCAAATCTTTTTAACGTTATACAATACACATAAAATTATAATTGTAGGGATACTCTATAACAAAAGTTTGCCTTAATAACATACTCTTATAACCCATCTAGTAATGCAAAAAATTGACAAAAAATTTTGTTTCGGTCTTCAGAAATTTAAAATAATACTACAATTACCATGTGGCAGGTCATAAGATTTTATGTAAGTTGGTATACAGATTAACATATATATACAGGTAACATTATCTATATCCCTATAAGCGGCTTCATGGAGCGCGTTTAAATTTATAATACATCAATAATAATGTCTCTTTATATATGAAATGTAAATCCTATTACTTTTTTAATATTTTAGTGAGACAAGGACATATTTGGATATCGATAAATCATCAAATTCGATGATTTATAAATTTGCGATTAACTCAGCGTATACGCATTGAGTCGATTATTGTTAATTACATACTTCTTCCGAGGAGAATATCCTAACAGATTGCAGTCGAGCTGCAAAGAGGATTATCGAAATTAACCTCTTCATCGGCTCTCATAATTGACTCTTCTTCCACTTCAAAGCTAGGGGTGCTTCCGTGAGACGTAGAGCGGCTTGTGCTAATACTCCTTGTGGAGTGAGAGGCCTGCGATCTCTTTATTTAAGAATCGAAAACATCAAATCATAATTTCTAATCATAAGTTCTATTAACTGGATTTAATAAATCCCAATCATTTATTGAACATTGAAATCATTATTTATTTTAAATATCGATAAGAATGGACATTTTATCATTTTCACTTTGTTTAATAAACTTTCATGATATTTCGTGTATTTTCTATTAGTGTTAATAAATAAGCTTGAACCTTTCACATTACAATATTAAACAGAAAAATCAATAAGATCATTTGAGCCTTTGAGAATTTTCTGGAATAATAGTTAAATTTATTGCGTATTATTCTTTTGTTGCATGAAAAATAACAATACGCAATGCTTGTGGCGTTTATTGAAATTTCAGCTTGTTTCATTATAAGATCTGTTCGCTATTTTACGTAATTAGACTTTTATTCGTGTAAATTGAAACTTTCTTTGTCTATGATTTTTTGATTGTATTATTTTCTCTGTTTGTAATCCAGCCAGTTTATAATAGCGTCCAAAAATCAAAATAACGATTCTTTATACTTACTATTTTCTTTATTGCATCATTTTTTTTTACTTTTCCTTTTGTGTTATCTCGAGTGCAATTTTTCATCTATGTACATAGTTTTTCGTTATATTTGTTTTTGTTTCTTTCTTTATTACCCGTATTTTACTTCTTGTCTTTTTCCTTCTGTTACTCAAAGATTGACTGTACGAGATTCTTTTAAGGATAAGTCCGCCTTTGTACATGTACGTTTTTTCCTCTTTACTAGCAATGTGAATGTACATTAAAGAAATCATTAATGCTTTTTTGATCTTGTGGCATCAAGCAATAATTTATATTTGAATTCAGTATATTTCGAATTTCGATGTTCAGATATTTTCGTATCTTAGGACGGTATAGCATAAGCTTGTTCAGATTAGATTGAAGGACCATCGTCGTGAGCTAATCTAGGCAAGGCGAGGACACAATGGGCTTTATTAACATGCATGCTCGATACAAATTGGCATTGAGTCGATATACTCGCTCAGGATAACCATCCTAACAACATCATCTCTTCTACCCTTTACTTAAGCACTATTTTGCTATAACACGCACATTGTGACCGCAGACGGCTTTAACAAATGTGTGTACCCCGAAACGTAGTTCAGGCGGGAGTAATCTCGCTGAACGAGAAAGTTTTTACTATGCTTTTGGTACTTGGCGGTTGATACTTAGATTATCACTTTAGTTTATTGCCTCCCACCTTTAGTCTGTGCGGTGTGTATGAATAAATTTTATTTTCAACTTTTCTTTTTTAATTTTCTTAAATGGAATTGGTTTTTGTTTTAAATAAGCTTAAGATGCAGATTGCTTTGTTATTAAAATTTAAATTATATCTTTGTTCGTTGATGTTCTAGTATATGTATATCGTATTTTACCTAAGTGCGTAAAATACTATGTTAAGTTGACGTCAGGCAGGCGGCCGGAAGTAAAATACTAAGCCAAATCATGTCAAAACATGCTTAAAACATGTTGTGCAGACTCCACTTAAAGGGCAGGTGAATAATGATGTATTTCGTATGTTAAATGCATTTTACTTCAACTGCTCATGCCCAAAAATCCAATCCCATTGCTAAGTGTTGGTACGTATTTTCGTTATAGCTAACCTAATTAGGACATATCGAAATTACAAAACCGCGATGGAAGTATAACTGCAACGACCTTGTTCATTTGCTGAGCGTGAAGATTCTTGCTAATAAACTTATATGGATGCAAAAACTGTAGCCATTGAATATAATACAACGTATTCGTTCCCTTTATTGGTGATATCAAAAGGTCACTGCTGTAAGACTTTTAAGAATTTTAGTACCAGGAATAATAGGTTAAGAGTAGAAGAGAAGTGACCGTGGTTTGATCTACGGGTAATCTAAACTTATAAAACAAAGTGTATGTGAGCGATTTTCTCAAAATCTATTTATTGTACGATTTTACTAAAAGGAGTTCTATACTTCTGGAAGGTTTAGGTACATTACGATTTTTTGTTAATTTTGTTGTAGAAAGAGTCTCATGCTTTACCGACTGAGCTAGCCGGGCGAGAAGAGCTGTGATAGCCTAGCGGCGAAACCTTGCGACTCTTTCGAGGGGAACGCGAGTTCAAACCCGGGCAGGCACCAATGAGTTTTTCTATTAAAACGCATGTGTCTAATTGGTAATTGCTATTTATCACACGCTTTTCGGTGAAGGAAAACATCGTGAGGAAACCATATCTCTAGAGAATTCTGCAGATATGTGTAACCTACCAATCCGCATTGGAGCAGCCTGGTAGGTCTTAGCTCCAACCCTTCTCTCCAGGAGCGGAGAGAGGAAGCCTATTCCCAGCAGTGGGATTGTAACAGGCCGCTACTTTATGTTGTAGAAATTGCGCAGTTGTAAGGAAACTCGCCTGCTGGGAGTTTTGCGCCGACATCAGAAATACACTAAAGAAATATACTCAAGAATTGTAGTTTTACAAAAAAAGTCCGCGACAACATGTCTCTATCTCTTATGTTTAAAATTTCAATAAAATACACTGATTTCCACGCGGGTGAAGTCGCACGTAAAGTAGTCTTATTATATGAAATTATCTACTTAGGAGGTATATTTACCGGTGCGGCCCCGGGTATACCGGTGCGTACATGGCAATCGCTTGTAGCCCCGCAGCGCTAACTTTGGGCGCTAAGCCGTGCATTGGATATCCGCCTTTACGAGCTCGTTAGTGACGGTAATCGCGTTGCAGGAGCCGGATTACGCCTGTGCATTATTAGTGTTTTTATTGATTCACTCGCCTCCCGTCGTAAACTGAGATTATTATTCGCGACGACCCCGCCCTTCCCCTTTGACACCCCCCGCTCGTCTCACCCGTGACTTGTTTTGTTACTTAATCGCAACGATAACAACATTTAACGACGGCTAGGTGACTGGCAAAATTCCACTTCGATGTTTAGTACTCATTCTATTTTCATTAACCATTTATCCACTTAATGATCCAGATACTAAGGGAGTGATTCAATGACCTGGTACGCATAAAGTTAAATATTGCATTGACCGGATATTGCGGTTAATTTTATTTGCTTCTCACCGTCTGCTTGTCCACATTGTAAAAGGATTGAGTGCTTGAGTCCTATATACTCGGATGATTGTGTCTCGAATCCTTATTTTGGTTACGTTTCACGTAACATTTTGAATTACCACTACTCCATTTATTACTATGCTTTATTACCATTACTCTGGTTACATTTGGAGTAACATTTTGAAATCTCACTGCCCTGTTAATTACCATTACTATGGTTTATTACCATTACTCTGGTTACATTTCAAAATTACTTGCGCATTGAGTATTGTTTATTTATACATATGATTTAGAGTGTAATATAATTGAAAGTCAGTAAATAACTTTAATATTATAGATTTAAAAATAAACTAATAAAATTTGGCAAAGATAAACTTAAATAATTTGGTACTCTAATATACCGACGTTTTATTCTAGCTTTAACGGACCTTAAAGCGCACGGGAGCCATTATTTTCAATTTGTGCCAAGTTCAAGGAAGCGGAGGACAGACGCTGTGGGTGTCCCCCTTGATTAAACTAGGAAGAAGTAACAATTTGTGTTATTCACCTCCGGCAAGGATTGCTCTTTAGCTGCTGCGTTTATACTTTTCGTGATACAATCTGCTAATCTAATGTAGGCAGCTCTTTACTTTACTGACTTTTTATGTAATTAAGTGGCATATAATTTGGTAGTTTTTACTCTGCTATAAGTCAAAATTTTGTTGATTTTCGGAGCTTTACATTTATTCGAATGTGTACGGTTTTCTTTGATACATGATTGAAGAGATTTATTATTGGATTTTTCAATATTATACTTATTGTGAAGTTTATTGGTTTGATTTGACGATTTTTTTTTGTTATATATTAATATTTCAAAAAGTGTACTAAAAATGTATTGGGGCGCCTGAATTCAGTCACAGCCCGTTCGTTAAATTTAATTATGCGTTGACGCAATTGCGTTATCAGTATATTTATGTTATATTTATGCGGATATAAAATTATCAAATATGTTTCTATTTTACATGTATTGTTTTACTATGTTAGTTACTTACTTTTTAATCTTTGATAATCGTCTGTCAAATTTAACACAAGTTACTTACTTTTGGGAAGGTTGACAATGAGTGTGTAATTGTCCAATATACATATATTAATATTTTTTATATATCTTTATAAGCTTATATATCTTTATGTAGTTAAATCCGGACATGCTTATCTCAGCTTAATAGGTATTTTCCACTCCTCCACAATGAGAAAACACAGTGTGTGAACGTGTGACGAATTTAAAAATAGTTGTTTATTAAAACTTTGATATGATAGCTTTTCAATAAATCATGATACTTTTTATATGAGGAGAGATGCATTTAGTACGAGTATCTAAAAGCATAAAAAATGTGTAAAACTTAGAAGAATTAAGGGACATATATCCATTTGATACCCAACGCACAACTCTATAGTATTATTCATATGACTGGCCAGTTGGCGCAGTGACCCTGTCTTCAGCCCCGCGGGTCGCGGGTTCGATTACCGCCGAGGGCCAACATTTTCTATAAACAATTTCTTGGTCCTTCAAGCCTGGGTGTATATTTGTATTTAAGTATGTATTTAAAATTATATATGTAATATATCTACCAGTTGTCCGTCACCCATAACACAAGTATTAAGCTATTTACTTTGGGGTCGGATGACCGTGTGTGTAAGTGTCCCATATATTTATTTTATTTATTTATATTGAGTAAACTTTGAGAAGGCCATTGTCTACGCAGATGCAGTAACGTGACAGTGAAAAATGTTTGCCAACATTGAATATTTGATTGTTCTGTCATGGAAATAATTTCGTGTTAGCAGTGTTTCGCGCGTGCCTCTCGCCCATCTCCGGCGATCTACGTCTCGTGCCGGAATTAAAATTAATAGCGGACGCCGGCACGTCGTCGGCCGGCCCCGTCTCGACCCGCGCGGTAATTTGTTTACTCGCCTCACTCTGGATTACGGTGTATGCTCCGCTGAATTGGTAACAGCCGTGACTTTTTAGCTCCGAATGATTGAACCGCGAATAGTTGATAAACCAAAAACCAATAAACCGTATACGCAAACTATATAACGAAATCAGTAATGTGGTATCTTGCTGAGTAGAATAGACCAGCCTCACTTCTTACCGAGGTGTCGTAAAAGGTGACTAACGTAGGTTGGCTGACGTGTGGTATCTGAATAAATAGAATAGACCATTCTCATTTCTTACCGAGGTGTAGTAAAAGGATACTAAGGTAAATTGGCTGCCTTGTGGTATCCGGCAGAGTAGAATAGACCACCCTCATTTCTTATCGAGGCGTCGTAAAATACGACTAAGGTAAGTTGATGTCCGGCAGGTGGCCGGTCGTAAAATACGTAGCCGAATCATGTGACAACATGTTTTTAACATGTTAGGCCGACCCCACTTAAGGGCAGGAGAATGATGATAATGAAATGAGTAAAAGTTCTAAAATTGACATTTTTAGTTATTCTTATTCTTTCAATATAAATTATTGCAATCCTTTAGAATATAACTTTAACTCTTAACTTATATTCAGTATCATATTTACAGATATATTATAAATTTTTAAATAAATAAAGTAAAAATTACAATAGTTATAAAAATTTGCAACAATGTCTGCTCTTAATGTTAAATTATTAATAACTTAAGATGCGAACACAAAATAATATTAAAGCATGCTGTCGGCGCACAAGGTGGATAGGCAATTAATAAGGTAAAGTTATCATAGTATTGAGTTTTGTATTACAATGTTGTCATATATGTTGTGTGTTGCTATTAATAAAAAAACCCTTCCAGCCCTAAGGTTTTAATGTACTCAACATTGATTATTGTTTCGGCACGTTAGTTTCGATATGTACTTCGTTTAGAGCAGAGTTCCCCAAACTTTTTTGTTTCGTAGACCCCTTGCCATGTTTTTCCGTGTTGGGTAGACCCCCTACTTACCTGATATTGACTTCCTGTAATTTTCTAATTGTAGTGAAGTTTAGTGTTAAAACCTTAAAGTAAAAACACGTGTTAATTTATACATTTATTAATTAAATTTAAATTAAAGCTACTCAAAATAAAATTTTGTGCAAGGTAGCGAAGCTCTTAGACTGCAACTCTCAGGTTTTTACAAGTTCAAAATGTATTGCGACACAAAGCGAATACCAACATCCTACAACTTACACAATTTTATAAACATATATAATATTTTTTTTACTTCATAGGTACTTTTATAAATAATGTATATGTTTTGATATTATAAGATAGTATGATGTAAGTAAATAGGTACTATCAGTGTATATGTTGAGATCCACTATCGTGGACCCCCATTTTCATTTCATGGAGCCCCAAATACTTTTTTCGTTGACGTAGACCCCTTGCAGGTTGTCATAGAGCCCTAGGGGTCGATATAGACCACTTTGGGAATCACTGGTTTAGAGACACGCTTAGTCCGGCGGCTCCCGTGTTGAGATCGTCGGGTCATTTACCAAAAGTCGGTCAACACTGCTACTCCCTGTTCGGGGCAACTATTCCTATATCTCAGAACTACTAAGTCCCTCGAATCGTAGCAGTAGAATCAACAAAGGATGGTGTTGCCAATATAGAAAGCGACCAACAATTCGAAGTTTCGTTTGGTTCTTATTACTATACTGTGTAAAGGGAGCTTAGATAATTAATTTTGGAGCAGTCGTAATTGTGCGAATACTGTTAGGAGTCACTTCAGCGTTGATCTCGCGACCGCTAACGTGTTCATCATATCAGCGGTACCTCATCAACATGCAAATAGAGTTCCCGCGGCGCCGGACAGTTGCCGTGTTGTATTGAGTTATGTCCCCGCTGTGATTGTCTGAGGGTTGTGTGTGAAATTTGTATGAAATTAACAGTTATATATCGATTTATTTACTTCCATAACGGTCCTATCTATTTTCTTAGCAATAATCTACAGGAAGATGCCTAAATACACGTTCGTCTTAATTTAAATTTTCTGTGTCAAAGCTCAGAAGTGAAAAACCAAGTCTAATTATGATATGAGTATTTGATATTACCTTTAATTCTACTGCAATTGATCTTCTTTAGGCACAAAAGCGAACAGTCTACTGTCTGGTTGAAGGGTTGCCTTTTAAAAAAGGGATTTGACTTAGGTTCGTATGTTGCTTTAATTCGGATTGGCAGGTTACACATATCCCAAGAACTGTCTAGTGAGAAGTAGGTTATATCGTAATATTTGCCTTGACCGTACAATGCGTGATGAATTGACATAAATTATACTCATAAGACTTTTCATATCAAATTCATAACTTTTAAGCTTGGGGTTTAAATCTCCAAAATTATGACTAATTTCACCATTCCGAAAACTGAATCAAAAATTTCCATTGGTATTTAATCAAATGAAACCAACGTAATCTTTAATCAAATAATTTTTTTTAAGCAATTCTGAATCGTAAAGCATCAATAAAAATAATAAAGGTACCATTGATTCCGAATATTGCTTTTACCGAGAAGAACTGGTAAGAAACTTGATGATCAATCTTTAAAACATTCTTAATTTACATAATCGAACTGCTGTCTTCTACGAAGCTCGAAGAATTTTCAAGTCCAAGCATTTGCAACAATGATAAGTTGATGTTTTTTAATGTAAAATTAAATTAAAGTTACTATCCCACTGCTGGGCATAGGCCTCCTCTTTCCATTTTTTGAGAAAAAGAATGAAGCTAAGAAGGTCCTATGCGGATTGGTAGTTCCCCCAGAAATCTCTGAAGATATGCAGGTTTCCTCAAGATGTTTTCCATCGCCGAAAAGCGGTTGCTAAATTGCAATTATCAATAAGACACGTAAGTTTTAAGAGAACAATTCGTTGGTGCCTACCCTGGGTTTGAACCCGTGAACTCCTTAAAAGAGTCACATCGCTAGGCTATCACAGCTCACAGCAGCTTTTTTGTAATTCTTTACAACACAATGTTTTTCATCCTATTTCTAAGCGACGAAAATTGCTTTATTATTATAATTGCTCTTTCATTCAATTCTCAATTTCGCTCAATTCTCAGTCATTAAAAAAAAGAATTGAAGTAAGTCGAAACTATAAGTCGTGAAAAAGAATCACATTGCAGGAGAAAATCTAGTCAATATTCAGGTGGGAAAACATTTTGTCTAAACCGATCTAGGCGGTGTCACACTGCACGTTGGGAAGCTTTATTAACTCCTAGTACCGCTCGAGTTTCGGTCGTTAGCGCGTAATTGTCGACACCTAATTAGCGCGCCACGATATCGGACTCTCGCCGATGACACACACATGACCTACCATATTTAATGCCGTCCAGTATCAATTATAATTCGCAGCTTGCGTGCATTTCACGATTAACTCGTTCACTTTACGAACGCGTTCGTCATCTATTTTTTAGGATGTCTAGTTCTATTCTTCTGTCGGATTCTTCATTAGTGAAGGTCGTGTCCTAAATGAAAGTCCTTCATAGTTCTAACTATGTTCCTCCATTTCTCCCGGTTTTCGGCGTTTCTTAGGGCTAAGGCCCTAAGGATGTCTAGTTAACAATAGATTTTTTACTTTTTGGAGATCAGACCCATCTCGAATGCGACTTGGTAGGTTACACATATCTTAGGACTTCTCCAGAGATATGCAGGTTTCGGCACGGTGTTTATCCTTGACCGAAGAGCGTGTGTTAAATTTTCAGTATCAATTAGGCATATAACTTTTAAAAACTCATTGGTGCCTGAGGTCAAACCCAAGATCGCCCTCGACATAGGCATACGGTCACACCGTTCGGCTATCACAATATAGGTATCATATATAAGTATAGCTTTTTATAGACTGTTACCACTATCATATTTCAAAATACTTGTTTCAATTACATCTATACTCCTATATATAATCTAAAGAGTTCTATCCAGGGTCCTACTGCTCGCCGAGTCCCTAATAAGTTTCTAGCGTCGCGTCGCTCGGATTTCGGTCGTTAAAAGGTGCTCGTCGACACCTAATTAGCACAAAACGCCGACACCCGACTCTCTCTGGTTACGCTCACATATGACCCGCGATATTTCATGCCAACTTGCACTGCTAAAATATGCGGACTTACTTTGCTGCTTGCGCTCGAAGAAATTGCATCGTTTATATCTAAGTCAGTCTGATTGGGTTGGTTGAAATTGTGGTATGTTACAATTTATACTTGACTAGTGGTAATTTGATTAACCAAAAACGAGGAAGGCATAAATCGAAATAAAGAGATCTCTAGTTCCCAATCCATTAATGCGTAAACGACTGGGTAGTTTGTTTTCAGTAATTTAAATTGTTTTAGGGAACTGGTTTTAAAAGCGTAATTTGGTTTTATAAAAGTTTTACAATACTCTGGTTTTCGATCAGGTAGTGTATATAAAATTTAAAAATATTTATATCTTTATTTATTTATGGTAACGTAGATGATTTAAAAAAAAAATTATAGTGTCGAATGCTTGGAAATATGATTTTGTCGATTTTGTATACAAAAAGTTTGTATTTCAAAGCAAATTCTATCGAAATATTTTTTTGTTTACTGACATGACATTCAGTTAAGTTTATTGTATGAATCGTTTTTTAGTTCTGAAGAATATATTTCTTGTTATTAGGCATGGAAGCGATTATGTCGGAGTTCTTCAACGATACTACGACTGCATTCTACATCATTCTGATCGTGTGGATTGCTGATCAATACGATGCTATTTGCTGTCATACTGCGATCGCTAAGAGACACTGGCTGAGGTGAGTCACAATTTTTTCTTCTTCCTTGTTACAATTTTTTATAAATCCCTTAAATAATCCTTATTTCCATAATTTTCAATTGAAATAAAAAAATGTTATGAATTTGAATTTTTTTTAATTTTAATTAATAGAATGTTAAAACTACCGTGCATTGTCCGGCAATTAAAGCAATGTACTAGAGAGTTGTAGGTCTACAAAAATTATAATAACTACTTTTATGTTTAAAATTTCAATACAAGAAAAAAATTGTGGCACATCTAGTATAATGCACAGGTAAAATCAGCTCACTTTTAGGATGCAAATTGGATTATATTCAGTGATGTTTATCAGATATGAAAGTTGCATTTTGACCCGAATTGCCAACTCAATTAATTCCACCGCTAATGTAGTGTTGAGTTTATTCTAAAGCGCTAACGTTTCGCGATATTAATTAGCGTATTGATACTGTGGCTAGTGTGGGCGTTTGTACGTGGGAATTCAATAGCGTACATTATTTTGGTGGATGCTATTGTTTTATATTCAATAATGATACCGCATACGTCATGCGTGGAATAATTTGCTATTATTTGAATTGAAATTCGAATAGGATTCATTCAAATTCAAATTCAAATTCAAAATATTCTTTATTCAAGTAAACTTGTAAACAAGTGCTTTTGAATCGTCAACTTTACTGCTGGTTCGGAAAGCCGTCCTACCGAGAAGAGCCAGCAAGAAACTCGGTGGAGCTCTTTTAAAAAAGAAGATTCTTAATACTAATTACATTTTGTCATAGCTATCCTGCACAAGGTCAAAGAGCAGCTATATCCACGCATTCTTATCATCAATGTAAGCCTCCACGGTATAATAGGCTTTCTGTATCCGCCTCTTTTTAACAGTATTTTTAAATTGCTGTAATGGCAAAGTTAAAATTGATTGTGGAATTTTGTTATAGAATCTTATACCCAAACCCACAAACGACTTACGTACTCTTACAAGGCGCAAAGCAGGAGCCGCAAGCTTATGTCGGTTCCTACTTTGTCTATTATATACATCGCCAATCTTTTTATAATTATGTATATTTTTATGCACAAAAATCAAATTGCTAAAAATATACTGTGAAGCTAACGTAAGGATACCTGTTTCCTTAAACTTCTCTCGCAGGGACTCACGCGAATTCAAATTATAAATGCCACGTATGGCTCTTTTATGCAATACAAAAATTTTCTCAATATCAGCGCATTTACCCCATAACATTATTCCATAAGACATAATGCTATGGAAGTAAGCAAAATAAACTAGTTTTGCTGTTTCGCCGTCTGTTAACTGTCTTATCTTTCGAATAGCATAGGCTGCTGAACTGAGTTTCCCTGCGAGAGCTGTTATGTGTGTGCCCATTTGGAGTTTTGTATCAAACGTCATTCCCAAAAATACAGTTGTATTTTCTGTTTTTAGTGGTACATTGTCTATTAAGAGCTCATTTGCTGTTTTAGCTGCATTAGGTAATGCAAATTGTAAACATTTCGTTTTATTTGAGTTTAGTACCAAATTATTTAGCCTGAACCAATGAGCTACCTGCGCCAATCCACTGTTTACTTCGTCAATATTATTATCGTCATTCCTATTTACTTTAAATATCAAAGATGTGTCATCAGCAAACAGTACAATGTCGCAAATTTTATGAATGAAATATGGTAGATCATTTATATATACTAAAAACAGAAAGGGACCAAGGATTGATCCTTGAGGCACACCCATAACTAAGGCCGATCCGGATGACTGCACATCATTAATGCACACTCTTTGAATTCGGCTATAGAGATAAGATGCAACGAGACGAAGTGCATGATCCTTAATACCATAATGACCAAGCTTTAGTAATAAAGTTTCGTGTTGAACGCAATCAAATGCCTTGGACAAATCACAAAATACCCCTATGGCATTTTGTGAGTTCTCCCACGCATCAAAGATATGCTTCAACAATCTTACGCCCGCATCCGATGTAGACCGACCCTTGGTAAACCCATACTGCTCAGGGTGAAGTAAATTATTAAAATTAAAATGCTTGAGCAGTTGATTTAGAATAACTTTCTCAAAGACCTTGCTAAGAGTTGGCAAGATCGAGATGGGTCTATAGTTGTTAGGGTCGCTCTTATCACCAGATTTGAAGACAGGGATCAATTTACTATACTTCATTAAATTTGGAAATGTCCCTGTGTCTACAGACTTGTTAAAGATCTTGGCCATAATAGGTGCAATAATTTCAATAACATTATTTATTAACTTTACAGACATTCCCCATAAATCAGTTGTTTTTTAATATTTAAACTTTTAAAAGTTTTAACAATATCGTGCGGAGAAATGTGTCTAAATTTAAAATTTACATTGCACTTCATGACGCTGGCCTTTAAAACATTAAGAGCTTCAATTGGGGATGAGTTTATTGAGCTAGTGGTAGAAATGGGTATATTCTGAAAAAAATGTTCAAATACACTCGCCACTTCTGCGTCGGAATTAGTAAACTCATTCCCAATTTTCAGCTCTATGGCAGAATTACGCATTTTATGTCTGCCTACTTCATCTCCTATAACATCCCAAGTTGTTTTTATTTTATTTTCAGAGTTCATTATTTTACATTTAATGTGAAGTGATTTGGCCTGTGCGCAGACATTTCTAAATATTTTCGAATATTTTTTTACATATTCTAAGAAAGTGGGGGACTGATTATATTGCTTTTCTGCATACAGATCAAATAACTTGTTTCTACTCTTATAAATGCCATTAGTAGCCCAATCGCTAAACCTGAGATGTTTGGAGACTTCTTTTTCTATAATATTAAATGTCTTATCGAATTCACTACCAATAATTCGAAAGAGAGCATTAAAAAGATCATCTGAACTACCGCAACTTTTGTCAATATGTGGTTATTTTGATAATATTTTTACTTGAAATCGCTTTATTTTATGAGACGTGATAGGCCTGAATTTAATAAATTGCTTTTTGTTATTTATAATGTTGGGAACAGATATAATTTGTCCACTATGATCAGACCTTAAGCGACTTATTATAGATTTTTCTAAGATATTACAGCTGTAATTAGTAAAAATATTATCAATACCGGTAGCCGAGTCTGCAGTTATCCTAGTAGGTTCGTTAAATACATTAATCATATCAAAACATTGAAATAAATTAAGCAACCTACAACGAGTACTGGTATCCACTAGTATGTCAACATTAAAGTCTCCACAGATTAAAACTTTTTTTGAAGATTTACATGTCTTCTTTAAAACTTCCTCCATAACACTTTCAAATAGCATATAATCACTGGAGGGTGGGCGGTACACAGAAACTATAATATAGCGCTCCAACTCTACACAAGACAGCTCAATGGTACGTTCCACAGAAAGACCGACAATATCATTCCGTTCTTTACAATTTAATCTACAGTGAGCTAGTATTAAAGATCCCCCACGAATGACGGTCTTCCTCAAGAACGCACTGGACACATTATAACCTTTTATATTTAACAGGAAGTTGGAACTGTTTAACCAATGCTCGGTTATACATAAAATATCTACATTAAATTTATTCATAAACAGTTCAACTTCAAATTCCTTGCCAGATAGACCTTGCAGGTTCTGGTGAACAATATTCAATTTACAAGGTCTATCTGTTGTCTTAATACCTAGTTTAAAGTAATATTTTCCGTACATAAAATATTACTTGATATACTATTAGTACTACTACTAGTACATGTGTCAATATATGAAAAATTTGTACTTATTGTACAATCTGTATAGGAGTCAATAGACTTAGCTACAACAGATGTAACTGTATCACTTAAATTATAGGCTAGCAGTGAAGCTAGATTCCTAACATTTTTTAGACAGATACATAGTATCTCTAGTTAACTTAAACGAGGAAATAAATTTATTAATGTCAAAGTAAAATATAGCGTCACTATGACGGTATGTCAAATTATACAAATGTATATTTAGATTATATATGTGCTCATTTTGTTTATTGTTCAACATATTAGAGTAGGGAAAGGCACATATAAAAAATTTACATTTAAATTTTTCATTTAAAAGTAATTATTTGAGTAATTATTTCATTTGAGTCAGTATAAAGTTTTCTGTGTTTTGAAGGTGAATTTTAAACCTTTAATTGTTTTAAATATTGTGTGCTTTATGGAAAAGTAAGGTCTATTACCGTCTTAATGCAGGTCGAAGAATATGCAGTTTACTTATATCGGCTGAAAGGCCAATTAAGAGGTTATACAATCCCAAATTTCATCATGATGTTTTTGTTTTAGTTTTAGTTGTTATTGATAACTCGTACCCGAAGTCAAAATCGCGAACCCATGTGTGTAACCCATGTGTGTAAGCACTACACACATGAATGTGTGTAGTGCTTACACACATTCACCATAATCTCTACGATTGTTATGCCTTGTAACTGAAACATCAACAGTTATACGACTAAATCGTAATGCGCCGCATTGTTCAAACAAGCAGTATTATATTGCAACCTCGGCGATGCTTCTGCGCCCGTCCCGTCCGGTGACGCTGTAAAAGCCATTAGGGCTAACAGCATACAGTCAGTTCGAATAAAAAAGTACTATATATAATAGTTTAACCCCCATCATTGATTCAGTCTCCAAACACGTGAAAAGCGTCAAGTCAAGATAATAACGTAAGTTATGCTATAATCTATTATATTAAATAATAATAAAAATCACATACCCTACGATATCAATTTCCTATGGAAAATAAAAAGTTATCTGCCCTTACGCAAATGCAATAAAATGTTCTATAAACATTGAATCGTCAATAAAACATCGACGGTAGAAGGAAAATATAAAAGGTACGTTAGAATAACGAGCTCCATGTAAACACGACTCAAATATGTGGACAAATATACTTAATATTATGTACAGTGATATTCAATAAGTGTGTAAATAATGTGTCCGATTTTGTGACATTTTGTGAGAAAGTTAAAATAAAAATAACTGAAAAAGTTGAAGCCTGTTTTTTTTACAAAATTTACATCATCTATACGTATAAAAAGTAATCCATACTTATAAAAGTAGCCGACCCCACTTAGAGTGGGATAAGGGCAGGCGAATGATGATAATAAATAAATAAATAAAATAAAGTCCACAACGCTGTCTGTATCTCATCGATTTTCTGAAAATCTACTAAACCGATTTTTGTAAGGTTTTTACTATAATTAATTAATAAGTAGGGCAATACTTTCGGAAGGCTTAGGTTAATAATACATTACAGTTTTATGTAAATTGTGTTTAGGAGGTTGCGCAATGGTAAAAAAACTTGCCTGTTGGGAGCTTTAGTCGCGTGCGCCGCTTATACCAACAGTGAAACACTTAAGTAATGTACTAGAGAATTGTACATCTATCTTTATACTACAGAAAAGTCTTCGATAGCATGTCTCTATCTCTTATGGTTAACTCACAATAACTACTTTTATCATCAAAATTTCAATTCAATATGTGTTTGTTTTGTTTGTCAGTACTTTCTTTCCGAACGCCAAACAGAATTAGAGAATATCTGGAAATATTTTTAACCTGCTAGCACGCAACGGTGCAGAGCGGAGTCATTAATCTTGTAAGAGATAAACCTTCTGTTATTAAATTCTTAAGTTGATATTACCTTCATTAAATAACGAAGAGTTGCATCAGGTCTTTGCCTCTCCCTTTTTACCCAGCAGTGGTACGACTCCTCTCTGCTTTTTTGGAGAGAAAGGGAAGAAGAGGAACAGTTTAGACCTACCACGCTGTGGCTTGGAAGGTAACATATATATACAAGAAATCCTTCAGAGATACGCGGGGTTCCTAACAATGTTTTCTTCATCGAAAAGCGTTTGATAATGCAAGTATTAATTAGGCACATAAATTTTAATTAGAAAAACTCATTGGTGCCTGCCGGGGGTTTGAACCCATGACCCCCTCTGGCGATAGGTACGCGGACTCACCGTTTGATTATCACAGCTGTATAATGTATTACAGATATTGATATAATTTTCAATAAATCTCAAGTAAAAAGTCAACAAGGAATTTCCACACTATAAATTTCATCCTAAATTATTAACTCCCTAAAGTGGGTTTACGATTAGTTGTCAACTCAGCTGCCAATCGAAATTTGAGCCGATTGAATAATTCGGTATTTATGAGGTACTTCAATTCCATCCGGTTGGTCAATCTATTATCTTAAGAATAGATAGAATTTGGTAAACATCTTTGACAGGTATGAATTATAAATCAACGAAATATTGGAAATGACCTGAATATAAAAAAAAAATGCTGTTTGCGTAAATTGCTTCAAATTTAGTTAGAAATTGTGTTAATAATTGCGCAAATTATGTGAAATACGTTACTTTAAGTACGATTTTATTTTATACTTCTGATCTTACACAAACCTAATATTATCTATGTAACACGTTTATAGTTTAAGGCTTAATTGTTCCAGTAGATGCAATTGAAATTTTGTATAAGGACATATTATAAAGAGACTTCTCTATTATAAAGGCATAACATAGCGTGGAGTAAAATACTAGTGGCGCCATCTGTTGTTTTAATGACGAAAATACTTGCATAAACCGTGTTACGTTGTGTCACACCGTTGACTTATACTTAAGAAATGATATCACTAGATCGTTTTACTATAAAAATTTATAATTTTAAAACAATAGAAAGCTTTAATGTTGATTATATTCACATGAAAGCAATTTATCGCTATTGACCAGAACATAATTAAGTTCAGATTTTTTTAAATTATATTTTTTTTTAAATATCACCATTTTCTGTGTCCAATATCTATAATATTGTATATAATAATATTCCGGTACTGTTTTTGAATAGAATATTATTTGTGAAATACTCATAGTCCTTTTTATTTTAATATCAACCTTAAGAGACGTGGCTCAATCCGCGCCCTTAGTCACGTCCGCACAAGTTCCACAGCCAATGGGTTGTCCAATATGTCCCCAAAGATTTCTAGGAGTTGTGTACAAACGTGGCATTTTGTTTTTACTCCTAGAGCCGTGCCGTGCCGTGCCGTCTTAATCAAGAGGCCGTCAGGCACGAAGCAATTTGAACGGTCGACCTAATAACGAGAGGAAGCTATTAAAACAAGTGCAAATAAATCAAATTGAAATGGCACTTGCACTTCTCAAGGGAAGTGAAATCAATAGACAATGCTAGTTTTATTATGCTTCGATAGAAAAACTTGTCGTGTGAATTTCAGTCCAGGTACGAAGCAATGGTTTGCGCAATTAAATTTTACATTGATTGCTCTATTTGTACGCTGTCTGAAAGTCTAAAAAGGGCATTAGGAATATTCAAGCGAGCGGCTCCGTGTATCCATGCTAAAGATAAAAATGAGGAGGTTTTTAATAACTCGATGTAGTTTAACGAGTCAGGTAAATTGACTATATGTGGATTACATAGTTTAAAGACAACCGATCAGTAGGGTCTGTAGCTGTTGAAATCGGCGTTCTCGCATCGGAAGATTTAATGTTAGTAAACAATCCTAACTTCGTAGAGGTGTTATTTTAAACAGTTCGTATGCCGTCAAAATGTCTTGAGACGTATGTCTTGCATTAAATATCCGGCAAAGACATTGGATAAATGTTAACAAAAGTTAATAGAAGATACTGATAAAAAGAACAAAACCATGTTGCTATAATCCAGAGTAAATAAATTTATCATAAATGGAGATACAGAATGTCGTGGTACATTTTAAAAGCCAGTCAGTTTGCGACCACGGTGGATGCAACTCTGCCGAAACGTCGAACCTTGTATAAAGGTAATTTGATTGTGTCGCGATGTGACCCGTTTATTTATACAGAATATGTCCCTTTTTACCTATGATATCCAGAATTTTCAAGGGAGGACTCCAAGGCATATACTTACACAACGAAATCTTGAAATTGCTTCATTGCTTAAAATATGTTTCTAATAAAATGTTGTGTATAAATTAGGTAAGACGGTAGGAGTAGAAGTTGTCCGTGGATAGAAGTTACGACGGCTGCAAAAGTCATACCTTTATTTATAAAACACTATTTATACATTTGAATTTCGTGTCTTGTATAAGGTTAAAGGGCGTTCAGGCTCGAAGCAATTTGGTCGGTCGTTCACGCAGTAAGAAGAGAGCTATTAAAACAAGCGCAAATAAAGCAAATTGAAAACGGCACGGGCACTTCGTGAAGGGATGTTTTAAATAGCGTAGACACGGAACTAAGACTCTTTAACGTTAAGTTTATATTGAGTTTCGAAATTAATTTTGCCGTTGTTTATCTTTAGGACATATCCACCCTAATAATATACATGTTTGTTTGTCTTATTACCGCTAATCCATTGAAGCAATATTGATCAAACCTTGTATAATTTATGCTTATATACTGTGTTAATGTATAGGACAAAAAAGTTCCTCTTAATCCTTTGGGCACAAGATAAAAACACATTATACATTTCTCACGTAATTTAAAAATTTAAGTTGACGCGCACAATGTCTCGGGTGCAGCCTGTAATTTATAATACAAAAATTCTAATGTTTAACACTTCGTTGACGCGTTGAACAGTACAGGAGATTAGTCTTATTTGCATGTCTGTAGCTCTATTGTTTATTGAGTGAATCTAAACGGTAGCATATATGTATAAGGTTATAAGGGTCTGCGATTGACAACGCACGGGGCCATCTATTTTTCATATGATCAGATCAAAGAAATTTGATTTTGGGTCAGGCTCTTCTTTCTTTCCAGAATTATTCCTTATCGTTGAGAATTATAAATCATCCTCTTTGTATTAATTTATACTGTTTCTCTCCAGTCGACTCTTCGCAGCGTGTAGTGTGACATCGATTGCGATATCGAGCTTTGGTCCTATCAATGTAAAGAATATCTATTGAATGATCTTTTCTTTGAGTTCACCTAAAATGTTATGATTAGCTGTATGATCAATAAATTAAACATATAAAATTTTCTAGCAAAATCAACCGCCCGGGTTTTTAAATACGCGAGTTCATGGTAAGAATTAAGCGGTGCAACTTTAAAGCCATCTTGGCTTCTTATAGTTTATGTTTCACTAGCTGTGCCTGCGGCTTCGGCCGCATGGAAATCAGTGGATGGAAAGTTACAAAGGTTTTTTATCAAACAAATATTATCAAAGCTTAAATAACGTAATATTTTTAATTGTAATATTAAATTTAAAAGTTGTTATAGTGAGTTAAATATAAGAGATAGTGTTATGCTGTCATGGACTTTTTATAGTATTTTTATAGATCTACAATTCTCTAGTACTTACTTTAGTGTAGGTCTGTTGACATCTGGCGTAAGCTCCTAACAGGCGAGTTTTCTTACAACCGCACGACTCTTAAACACAAGTTGCATAAAAACGTAACGAAGTACGTACTTACGTAAGCTGAACCTTCCGGGAGAAAAGCACTACCTTTCAGTAAAAACTGTACAGACACGAGTTCAGTAGATGTTTAGAAAATCAATCACGTACAAACAGATAACTGTTTTTCCTATATTTATTACATAAAATTAGAAACACTTCTAATAGAAACATTTATATTATAGTTTATCCGTCATGCACCTCGGCAAATGTTTGATACAAAAATTTAATCTTTTAAAAAATTTGCCTTGTTCAAATAACTTAGCACCTGAGTTCTTTGTCAATTTAAGTTCGCTATTCCTGTCTACGTAATAATGCACTCTACTGTGAAGGTACATTTTGCTTGCTTCTTTGCGTTCAAGATTAAATTAGCGTAACATAATAGAAACAAGAAAAATATGCAGTATTTCTTTTACATGCTTGGAAAAATGAGTTCTAAAGAGGATAATACGATTTCTTTGTAACGCTACCGGTTTTAACTTGTTATCTGGGAAATACAGTGCACTTTTACTTTAATAAGATTATACCTATTTATAGTTGGTAGTTTTTGTTCTTCACATTTTTCTTAGTTTCTGGTATAATCCCGTAAAGATGTAATTGTACTCTCATAATTCCAATATATAGGTTACTCGCTCCATTATTCGCTGAGTTACACAGAGATTTCCAATGAGGTCTCTAGTAACAAACAAATAATTATATTCGCGGTTAGTGTCAAAGCGAGCTAATTCAAAATTGGGTTCAATTCACTTAGATAAATTATAATCATTATTACAATGCCATCTATGACATCACGGCACGAACTATTAAAAAAAGTAGTGTTTTCTTGTTCATTCAAATTATGGGTCTCTTTTTACAGTCATGAATTTTGAAGGCGCTACCATACGCTTTATTGCCATTTATCACAAAACAACTTTTTTAAATTACGTCACTATACGTGCGATGTATTCATGGTACAGGATCAAATCATCGCGATCAAAAGACAGTGAACAAAGAGTAACTTACTAATGCTTCATCTAAATATAGGGTTATCGATTAGCTGTCTATAGTCTATAGGGCAGTGCGTGTAGTGAGAGCAATCAAGGCGGGCGTAGACAAACTGTCGGGGCGGAGCTTAATTGGCGGTCGCGAAGATTTATGCGGAGAGCCCGCTCGTCATGCGGTCGCCGAATTCGTACCACAACACCGCATGTTGAAATGTTTTAGCACTTCTTACTTATCGAACTAGCGGTCCCGCAAATTCTTTAGTGTTATGTGTTTAATTACCCTCAATAATGCAATATGTTTTTTCCTAAAAGAAAAATAATATCATCATTGTCCTGCCTTTATCCCACTCTAAACAAGGTCGAGTGAGGCAGGCACAACGTGTTTTAAACATTTTATCATGTGATTAAGCTAGGTACTTTATGACCGGCCGCCTGCTTGACTTTCCGTAGTCGTCTTTTAATACATCTTGGTATGATGAGGATGGTCTAATCTACTCAGCCGGATACCACAAGATATGATATTTTTTGTCCTGTATATTGCTCCGGTGTATAAGTTTAAATTGTAGCAAATTCCATCAATATCAGTCCAGCTGATTAGCGTTTAATTACTATGGCAAACAGACAGACTTTAGCACTTATAATATTACTATAGATTAAGGGATATCCATCACATATGATCTTTTCCAACTTTAATTTATGCACCTGACGGAAGAGTCTATCACTATTAGTTCTTAATTGTTAATACTACTGTAAGTTCTTAGTTATTAATACTATTGTTAGTTCTTAATTATTAATACTATTATTAGTTCTGATGGGGTTATGGAGTTGGGCCTTGAAAGCTTTCGGAAAGCAGTGTTAATCGCTCCTTCGAAATACATATGTGCGACCAAAGTGTGAAATTCCCTTTCTGCGCCTATTTTTCCGAATCCCTACGATGAATACGGTCGGTATCGACCATACGACATTAAGTGAGGTATTTTAGCCGCATTATTTTGTTTTTTTTTTTAAATAAACACGATTTATAGTGATTAATGACTCTACCCTAATACGTCATTCCAACCTTGACTAAAAAAGTAAATATTACAGGTGCCAGTAAAACAAAAAATTATTATTGTTTTCCCTTGTTATTGAATAAGCGCGCCGCTTCAGGTCTGTCAACCATTACTAACAAAGATTATATTAATATATATTATATTAATTTATTATATTAATTAAATTAAATTATATTATATTAATTTGTTAATTAAATTAAATTAAATTTAAATTATATTAATTTGTTCGAAATTCCAGTTTTGTAAAACGATTCGAAGAAGATTTATGCCAAAATTATCTTATACATTTAAGTAACCAGTGGATTCCTTTAATGTCGTATCGGTACCACTCTGTACAAGTAAACCCGGTATATAAGCTTGAATTCTACTTACTATATTTGATCTATATTGATGCAGCGGATTAGACGTGAAAGCGTAAGAAACAGATAAAAAAAGACTTGCATTTAAAATATTAGAATGAATTCTTTCTATAACGTATTTATTAAACGATGCTATATTCAGGCAAGAAAACTGACCTCGGCACCGTGAATAAACCTCCAATAGAGGTATTGCGACGGGAGCGAGGCATAAATCAGCCTCCCCTATAACGCCCGCTGGAGCCTTCAATTTGGTACATCCTTAAAATGATACACGAGAACTCGCCTAACGATCGCATCATCTCTCTGCGTCGCTAAATATATCGCGTGAATACTATCGTTATTTTGCGACTCGTTTATGTGTCGGAAAGTTAAAAAGTCATCGAGTAATTCAATGGACACTCAAATACTATGACAAAAAAAATGAATAAATTGTATTCTATTCTGGTATTTTGTAAATTTGCAAGGAGACGCAGAAAGTGATTATAGGATATGTGTTATACTAGCTTTTAAACGCAACTTCATTCGCGTGGACTGCATTCTTATTAATTGAATAAACCGTAATACTTATATTAATTATGGTTATAGCGAATTAACCTTAAAAGCTAGACATATGCTGTCGCGGAATTTTATTTAGAACTTTTAGAGGGGAACAATTTTGTAGTACATGATTTTTGAATAACTTTCACCGTTTACTTAGCGCACGCAAGGAAAGCTTTAAATTTCATCGTTTTCGCAATAGTTTAAATGCTGCTCCTCTCCTATTCATCATACCGTGATGTAGTCTTTAGCCTTTCTGAATACATGGACTATCTTACACTTAAATAATTTTTCAAATCAGTCCAGTTTCCTGAGATTAGCTCGTCCAAACATTCAAACAAACTCTTCAGCTTTATATATTAGTATAAATTAGATTACAATTGGAATTACCACCAGATTGGAAAGCATGAAGGTATTCCAATCTGGTGGCTAATGACAAATACTGCGAAGAACCTGCTTTCCTTTTTACGAAAATAGTATTGTAGCTAGATTCCTTTAAAGCACACCTATGGGAAACAAACCTATGGGAGCTGTCAATTAGTTTTTCTTTAAATTTACTTTACTATTTCATTGCTTAGCGAATTGTCTTTTTTTCATTTTAATATAAATTTTAAAATTGTTATAGTTAAAATTATTGTAGTAAAACTTATTCTTTCTTTGTGGATGTTGTGACTACCTTAATAAGCTGCACATTTAACGAATGGTATTAATAACTTTATTGTATAATAATATATCTAAATATAGTAGCTACTGGTGGTCCTTAAATAAATAAAATAAAATAAAGCAAACGTCTAATCAATCGTGGGTAGACATTTTTTCTACATTATAGTGTATATATTTACGAATAGTACAGTCTACATTTAGTAGTACATAGATATTTTCTTATCGTGAAATTATTATATTATTAAAAAAAAACTTGATAAATTGATTTTTGTATTAATTGTTTGAATTGAACCTGCTTTCCTTTTTACGAAAATAGTATTGTAGCTAGATTCCTTTAAAGCACACCTATGGGAAACAAACCTATGGGAGCTGTCAATTAGTTTTTCTTTAAATTTACTTTACTATTTCATTGCTTAGCGAATTGTCTTTTTTTCATTTTAATATAAATTTTAAAATTATTATAGTTAAAATTATTGTAGTAAAACTTATTCTTTCTTTGTGGATGTTGTGACTACCTTAATAAGCTGCACATTTAACGAATGGTATTAATAACTTTATTGTATAATAATATATCTAAATATAGTAGCTACTGGTGGTCCTTAAATAAATAAAATAAAATAAAGCAAACGTCTAATCAATCGTGGGTAGACATTTTTTCTACATTATAGTGTATATATTTACGAATAGTACAGTCTACATTTAGTAGTACATAGATATTTTTTTATCGTGAAATTATTATATTATTTAAAAAAAACTTGATAAATTGATTTTTGTATTAATTGTTTGATTTATACATGGTCCCTTCTAAGGATTACTCGGTTTCCAAGTTTTCTAACAGTTCTTGTTCGCGATGCAGCCTGTCACGGTTTTTCCATATAGTTATTAAAATGTTCAGGTTTATTGAGAAATTAATAATCTATCCCGATTGTGTAAAATTTTATTTCTATTGTTACTGTACAATGTCTCATACCATTTATTACTGGGACTTGAAAATGGTCGGACGTCGACGGAAGTGTAGTTTTTTGAGGTTTAAAAATAACGTAATACTGTACTCCATAAGATGCTTCTACTTCACGGTTACGTGTTCATGAATGAATAATTATGTTACAAATAAAAAAAATATACATGTACTTACTGTTGTGAAATGTTACGGGATGTAACTAAACACCTTAATAGGTAAATGCGGTTTAGTTTTGCTCTGTTAAGTTTTTCTGTAGTAAAAGGTTTTTGCGCGTCATTCTTACTTTCATTTAATAGTTATAACAGTTTTATGATCTTTGCACGCACTCGGCTGCAGAACTACTTAAGCTATGTTTCATTTTATTACACTTATTTATACAGGAAAATGTACAAAATAAGCTTTGATTTAGAAACATTTAGGTATATTAATTTCCAACTATTTGTTTAACTTTTGACATATACACGGATATGAAGTTCCGTAATTATTACATTTATAACTCATAAAACATATAAAATTCATAACGCAATGCAGTAAAATAACATACATTCCGAATTCCCGAGACAAAAATAAGATTTTTTAAATTCTTTATGTTGTCCTGGTGTTTAAGCTTTAATCGTGGCAAATTTTAAATGTGCGTCGAGCGTATTAACCGTGAAAACGTAACAGACAGACTTTCGCATTAATACTATTAGTATGAATAGTATACATACTATAGCAAAAATATAAATGGCTTATTAAATACCAGCTTTTACCCGCCACTTCGTTCACGTGGACCTTGAGTCTTGGCAAAAACAGCAGCTTCTGTTACCCACCAACCCTGCAATTATCTCCATTAGAATGATGTCATTATAATGATCCTGCCATTACTATTAAACTTATTAACTATTTTCTGACATTAAAATCGTTTTATATCATTTTCTCTGGGAAATAAAAAAAAAACCACTAAAAAATTGTAAAACCTTTCTTATATGTAACTATATCTTTTAAAGTGAGAAGACAATTGAAGACGTAAAGTAAATTGTTTTGCTGTTTCATACAATGATGTCTTAAGGACGCACACTTTAAGTCGTTGCCGAATGAGCGTTCGGAATTCGTCCTAAGAAC
Source organism: Morpho deidamia (assembly GCA_947086505.1). Lineage (NCBI taxonomy): Eukaryota > Metazoa > Arthropoda > Insecta > Lepidoptera > Nymphalidae > Morpho > Morpho deidamia. The sequence goes on along the minus strand of CAMTZC010000002.1, from coordinate 4,779,083 downwards.
ATGTAAGTAAAAGAGACAGAGTTATCTATAGTTCATGTAACATTATCCTTTTGAAACATTACGACCCCAATGCAACCCACACTTCATGGTACGAAAAGAAAGCGGTTGTGTTTAGGTACTGACTTTGAATTGAATCGTTTTCTAAAAGTTCATGTTAGGCCTACAGGTCTCCTGTATAAAACTTATTTCTTTAAGTTACAAACTTGACTTTGACACTTCGTGAATAAATAACTTTCATAGGATGATAGATAGATGGTGTTTTTTAATGCCTGTTAAAATTTACAGTATTTATATACCCTATGTGGTACCGTGGTGTATAAGGTAAAGTAGTGCCAAATTTCATCGATATTGGTTCAGCGGTCTGCGTGATAACGTAGCAGAAAGACATACTTTCGCATTTATATTAGTAACGATAGCAGTGCAAATCTATAAATGGAACCATGGAATTAGTCGTTCGTAATTTGGTAGTGGGTGCGGTGTCGGTCAACCGTAATTAACGCTAGCAAGCAGCCGTCATCGCGCATTCTCTCGCCTCAATGAATCTGAAGAGCGCGTATATGAAGCTTATGTAAGACTAGCTGTACCGCCGGTTTTACCCGCGAAAAAATCAGTGCGTCAGGAAAATTCTTTCTTCTTTAACTCAATTTAACTGAAAACTCTAAAAAACTGTAATGTTCTATTAACCTATACCTTCTGGAAGAATTTCACTACATTTTAAAAGCCGTACAAAAATCCGTCCAGTATATTTTGAGAAAATCGATCACATACATACAGCTAAAGCTGCTAAATAAATAAGCTAAATTAAGAAAGTACTAAATATTTTCTAATAAAACAATAAATTTATATAAAGACGTTTTACAAAATCACAAAGTAGGGTACCATTTCAAAAATTTATATTTTTTAAATTGATCCTGAGTCGTGAATAGATCGACTATCAGGAGTTACAAGGTTATCCATTTTTTACGGGACACCCTGTATATATTATTATTGACTTACATAAATGTCTTATTACTACGCAAAAACCAAGCCCCATCCCTCCGTAGGTGTTCGCTGTACGGAGCGATTTATTTGTAAATACCTCAAGTGTCCGAATATTTTCGTGAGTCACTGTATAAAGATTTAACAAAATATACTCGTAGTTATTACGTACTAAACTAGAGATGACAGATAAACGCTGTTCGTGTATCATAAATCTAAAGTGAAAGACCATTAGCCTACTCCATGAAAGTTGCTCATCAGTGAATTCTGCGCCATATTCTAAGTAAGGCTCGTGCATATTAATGGAGAGGTTGACTTGTGTACGAATTAACGACGTGCGCCTGACGTGGCGGGTAATAGTCGCCGATCGCCGTTCTGGCGCCGCGCCAGGCGCCGAGCGCGCTCATTTGCATTTGGATGCTACAGTTCAGACATGCTGGAAATGCTCAACAAGTGTTTGGAACCTTTTGTTGCTTTATACATGTGAAGACCTGCGACTTAGTTCGCATTATTAATGTTAAAATACCCTTAAGTATGTATTATATTGTTTGTTGCCTTTTTCTGAAAGAAAAAGTTTTTTGTATTGTCCTAAACGTTATCCCGGTATATAAGCTTCATCATCATCCTCATCCTCCTCTAGCCCTTATCCCACTCTAAGTGGAGTCGGCACAATAAGTTATAAACATGTTGTCACATGATTTGGCTACGTATTTTACGACCGGCCGCCTGCCTGACGTCAACTTACCTTAGTCGTATTTTACGACCCCTCGGTAAGAAAGAGGGTGGTCTATTCTACTAAACCGGATACCATACGGTGGGTCAACTTACCTTAGTCGCCTTTTACGATACCTCGGTAAGAATGAGGGTGGTCTATTCTACTCAGCCGGATACCACACGGCGGCGGTATATAAGCTTCATTTGTACCAAATTTCTTCAATTAATTTGTTATAAAAGCGGCAAAATACAGACAGACAGTCAGATTTGTGGCTTCATAATATTTGTATGGAGCATGGATACTATGCACGCCCTACTGCAAGATTTTCTTCCATTGCAGATAATAGTAAAATAACATTGTCGTCACTTTAAACTTTTTTAACTATAAAAAAACTACAATGTACAAAATTGGATGCCAGATTTTTAAATACTTGAACCGTTCGTTTATATGACTGCATATTATTTATTATGTTTTAATAGTATCATATTTGAAGATTTCTAAATGTTAATTCAAAATTAATAATAAAAATTATTTTGCTATAGTCCGCGATACAGTAAATAGAAAATATATATATAGTGCTAAATGTATAGCGGACTATCAGTTTTTTCATACCCATTACATGCAGAATTCATAAAAACACATGCACAAATCTCCACCACTGCCACCACAATACACAAGCACTACACACGATCACTATCACAAACTCAACAACAAAATCGCAACGCATTTTGTTGTGGAGTCTATCTCCTGATGATGCTTCGGTTGCGGGGCGAAACGCTATTTTTTTACGTTACAGTGTCCAGCTACGTTTATAAGTCATATAATATTTACATCGTATTTAATTATTAAAAATCACATATCATAAACAATTAACTGTACGAATTAAGTTTATGTAGCATAAATAGCAAATCATTTTAAAAATTATGTTAGTCTGTCTCAAATTTGTATATAAAGCAGACTATTCAGGCTAAGACTCAGTTTCTTGTATTATTGTTAGATTGTTAGTAGGATAGAGAACATGTATGACAAATTGTTGAACAGAGCAATTACATTAAGTAAAGTAATCGCCGACCGGCCTAATGAAGTTAGCGTATCCGACGGATCACCGCGGATCCGCCCTCAATTAAAATCTCATTATCATGATACACCATAGACTTGATTATGGAGCGACACGACTCTCGGGTTGATTACAAATGTCAGTTTACACTTTGCGCACTGGTTACATGGTGGAAGTTAAGCGAGCCTGTTATATCAATATTTGTTACTTAATATACAAAGAAGTCCCCAAAAACCATCTTTCCGTATGTGAACGATTTTCTCAGAATATATTGAACCGATTTTTTCGCGGTTTTCACTAAAAAGTTGAAAGGTTAAGGTTAAATAGTGCATAAAGGTTTTATCTAAGATGTATTGAGAGAGGTCGTGCAGTTCTAAAATAATTCACCTGCTGGGAGCTTCAGACTCGTACGCCGCGTGAACCAACAGAGATACACGTAAACAATGTACTAGAGTAAAAAGTCCGCAACAGCATGTCTCTATCTCTTATGGCTAACTCACAGTAACTACTTTAATGTTCAAAATTTCAATTAATACACTAATAATAAGTTAATAGTAGATTACCGTTTTATGGCAGTTGTAAAAAAAACTCGCCTATTGGGAGCTTTAAAATAAACGAATTGAAAGCAAGAAGAAAAGAAAGAATTTCATCATAAAAGAAATGATGAGTTATTACTATAAATATGACAGGGGCAACGCCAAGGGTGATCGGTCAAGTGTTTCATGTGTTTGCAACGGGCGCGCCCGGCACGCCTGTTTGCTACTATTGTTTGACCGCTTTCTTTACGGCGATCGCTCTAGCATAAGTTCAATAAAAACATAACAATTCATTCACATTACAAACCCCTTACCTTATTATACATACACCTGGATATTAAAGATGGCGCTAGAAAAAAATGTGATTGAACTCATAAACTTAATTCTAAAATAGCTTATGGAAAGCTATACGTTATAGCTATACGTATAGACGTTATACTAACAAGTACTTTGCACTTTAATTTGCCTTTTAAATTGCCCTTATAAAAACTTATCCTATTTCTTATCATTTATTTTGTTACAAATGACGTACATATATGGCAAGAACAGCCATGAAAAAAACGTGCCGAAAAATATCTTTATTAACCCTCATTAAGATTAGGATAAGAATTTATCCTAAATTTTTATAATAAATACCGTATAAACATAGAACATGCACAGATCACAAATAATAAAACGAGTCAATAGCTGCCTTTATAAACCCTCATTCTAATCTTAACAATTTATAACAAATACAGTATATTCCTAGAACATGGCACACACTGTTTCGCGAAATGTGAATTTAGTGGCTTATTATTCCTGAAAGCGGCCATATGTTCTTTAAAACGGGTTTCGAAATTACGACCAGTCTGACCCACATATGTATCATTGCATGATATGCAAATTTCGAAATTACGACCAGTACTACTGTATGTACAGTAGTGGTCGTAATTTCGAAACCCGTTTTAAAGAACATATGGCCGCTTTCAGGAATAATAAGCCACTAAATTCACATTTCGCGAAACATTTGTTAGAAAGCGGTCATAAAGTTCCTAATGACCATTGTTTCGAAATACTGCACACCTGTGAAAAAAGCTTAAAATTGAATATTTTGGAACAATTAGAAATCATTAAGCATAACAATGGCACCCTCATTAACGATCAGATAAATGTTTCAAGTTCAAGCTTGTTGCACGTGTTCAGAGGTAAAGGTGGGGATGAACCGATTACTATATAACAATGCTTGTCTGTATAACGCTCCGCTTTGCGATTTTGTTGTGGAGTCTATCTCCTGAAGATGCTTCGGTTGCGGGGCGAAACGATTGTTGAGTTTGTGATAGTGAACATGTGTAGTGCTTGTGTATTGTGGTGGAAGTGGTGGAGGTTTGTGCATGTGTTTTTTACGAATCCTGCATGTAACGGGTATGAAAAAACGTATAGTCCCCTATACATTTAGCACTATATATATTTTCTATTTACTGTATCGCGGATTATAGCTAAATAATTTTATTATTACTTTTGTATTATCATAACATTATGTTACAAATAACGTATATTCCTAGAACATAGCACACACACACCTCAAATAATGAAACGTACGAATAATTGCCTTTATAAACTGTGACGTATTGCGACGTGCGATAGAGTGGGGGCATCGCACGGGGGTCGCCTGTGAGAGAGGACTATGAGATCAGTCTTAGTTAGACCACGGACCGTGGTGGAAGTGTGTTGTGTTACGAGTATCGATTGGGAAGATTCCCAAGAAGTGTGTTGTGTTAAGAGTGTCGATTGGGAACGATTACCAAGAAGGGAGGACATCACACGTGGCGACGAGCCCTCATGTAAGTAAATAATAATAATAATATATCGGTCATAATTATTCTCAAAGTGTCCTAACAAGATTAATTTAAGAGGGAGATGACGAACCCACATTTAATAAAGGTAACCTTGAATATTAACAAGGAAAACGATAAAGTAGTAGCCACCCTCATAATGATAATAATAAAAAAAATATAAACCAAGTCCTAATTTTAAAATGTTTTGTTGGAAAATATAAATTTTTCTAAAATTGAAATAGTGAAGTTACATTAAAAACGGTAATAATTACAAAATTATAAAAAGTTGGATTGGTATACAGTTACCTTATGAAGGTAGTATAATGATCCCAAGGAGGACAAAAACAATTTTTCCAAGGTGAAATAAAGTGCCAAGGGGCACAAGGGTGTAATAGTGCCAAGGAGCACAAGGGTGTAATAGTGCCAAGGGGCACAAGGGTTTAGTATTGCCAAGGGGCTTTAAGGGAGATGATGGTTATTTTACTACTTGTGGTTTTGTTATATGGATTGTAATATTATGTTATCGGTACAGAGAAAAAATAATAGTTGTTCAGTCAACTATGCAAACGGTCATCATGCTGCTTATATTTTCATGTTTGTTGCTTGAGCTGATTTAATTTTATTTTAATATATATACAATTCAAAAAGAAATTCATTGTGTGAAAATTGGAATGTGTATATGGCCGTTGACTCAAAGATGTATATTTAGTCATGACTTATATAAATAATACTATAGATCAGTCCGATTGTTTTGCGTTTTAGGTCAAACGTTAAAAAACACATCTTGGTCATTTAATATTAAAATAACAATGATAATTATTTATATATTTAGTTGTATTTATAAATAAAATGTTAATCAATTATTTGGAAAACATGTATCTTCAGTTCACCAAAAGCACATCATATTAAGGTTATAAGTTTAAGTGTTTACCTGATATTAAGATTAAGAAATGAACATAGATAACCGATAACATAATGTTACGAGGAAAATGATCACATCATGATATATATTTTGTATCTTTTGGTTGACATAAACTATGAACACCCCCCCGAACGCACCAAGGGTGCAATAAGATGCAAGGGCATACTTGGTTGTTCCAGATCGTCCAATATGTCCAATCTACCACCGGTGGAACCATTACAATGTGATGGCGATCCCATGTCATTGGGATTACGCTGGGACAAATGGATAAGGGCATTAGAAATATATCTTCTTGCAGCGGGTATAGCCACACCTGTAAAAAAAAGGGCTACCCTCCTTCATATGGGAGGAACAGCTTTACAGGACATTTATTATAATATACCAGGAGCACATATTGTGGATGACCAAATCGTTGGTATTGTTGATGTTTATAAGACGGCAGTAGATAAACTAAATGAGTATTTCCTGCCGAAACAGAGTAAGGTGTACGAACGTCACTTATTCAGATTACTCAAACAGGAGCCAGGCGAAAAATTTGATAAATTCCTGTTAAGGTTACGCCAACAAAGTAAGAAATGTCAATTCGTGAATGAAGAGGACAATCTTATAGACCAAATTATTGAGAAATGCGATTCTATTGAATTGAAAAAGAAAATGTTGACATTAGGCGATACAATTACATTAAACAAGGTTATAGTAGAAGCTAACGCGATGGAATCTGTACAGAGACAACTATCAGACTTTGGCAGTAATGATCAGCGAACGCTTTCAGTAAACAAAATAGATTCGAACCGAGAGGGTTATGATAACAAGAGCTGCTCCCGCTGTGGTAGGGGTAAACACGACGAGGATTCCTGTCCAGCTAGAGATAAGAAGTGCTCAAAATGTGGCTATGTTGGTCACTTCATGGCAAGATGCAGAACAAGAGCAATGAAACGAAAGCACAATTACAAAGATGGATCCAAGTTACCCATACCTAATAAAAAAAGTAGATTGATGAGAAATAATGAAGCAGAAGACAAGTCTAATCCATCGACGTCATCCAGTGTAAACTATATATTCTACCTGGGAGAGGACGAAAAGATAAAATGTACACTGGGAGGAGTCTCTGGCCTGGAGTTACTGATCGATTCTGGGAGCAATTTTAACATATTAACCGACACTACATGGGACTATTTAAAAAATCGCTGTATTCAAGTTTCTAACCAAATACCCAATCCAGATAAAATATTCATGGCATATGGAAGTAACGTGCCCTTAACAGTCTTGGGTTCATTTGAAACCATGATAAAAATCGGGCCCCTTGAAAAACAAAGTATCTTTTATGTCATTAAAGGCGGCACTCGCGACCTGCTTGGAAAGGAAACAGCCATAGATCTAAACGTATTAAAGTTGGGACTAAATATTAACACAGTTAGCCAAGAAAAGCATACTTCTATTTTTCCTAAATTCAAAGACGTGAAATTGGATATTTCCATTGATGAAACGATCACTCCCGTCAGTCAACCTTGCCGTAGGATACCAGTCCCTCTGGAAGAAAAAGTCATTAAGCGAATTGAGGAATTGACTAAATTAGATATCATAGAGCCCGTTGACAAACCCTCCAAATGGGTTTCCCCTATAGTTCCTGTGCTTAAATCTGACGGAGATGTTCGCCTCTGTATAGATATGAGAGCGGCTAACAAGGCAATACTCCGAGAAAACTATCCCCTTCCCACAATGGATAAACTCCTTCCAAAGTTTAGAAAAGCCCAAGTCTTCTCAAAGTTAGACATTAAAGATGCATTTCATCAGATCGAGATAAATGAAGATAGTCGTCACATTACAACATTTATTTCACCTAGAGGCCTCTTCCGCTACAAAAGATTAATGTTCGGTATTTCTTGTGCACCTGAACTATTCCAAAAAACTATGGAAAAAATTTTATTACCCTGCGAAGGGACATTAAACTTTATTGACGACATAATAGTTTTTGGTCGGAATAAATCCGAGCACGATACTCGATTAAACAAGGTGCTCAAAGTCCTTAAAGACAAAAACGTAACGCTTAATCTGAGGAAATGTATCTTTGATGCCAAAGCCGTTCAATTCCTGGGTCATGAGCTCTCAGCGGCAGGAATTAAACCATTAAATTCCTATATGGAAAATGTTGAGAAATTCAGGGAACCCCAAACAATCGAGGAGATCCAGAGTTTCCTAGGACTCTTGAATTATGTCAATAAATGGATACCCAATCTCTCAACATTGACAGAGCCAATAAGGAAATTGTTAACTCTCAAGGTCGGTCAGAAAGTGGATATATCAGGATATTGGAAACTAGAACATAAGATAGCATTTGATAACCTTAAAACTAAGCTTAAAAATATTCCAACACTAGGATATTACGACCCCGACGATAAAACCCAAGTTTTGGCGGACGCTAGCCCTGTTGGTTTAGGGGCAGTACTAGTACAAATTGATAACAGAGGACCCCGAATAATAGCTTTTGCGAATAGGAGCCTCTCTGACGTTGAAAAACGTTACTGCCAGACAGAGAAAGAAGCTCTTGCGCTTGTATGGGCCGTAGAGCACTTTCATGTCTACCTTTATGGCAGAAAATCGTTTGATCTGGTCACAGACCATAAACCCCTAGAAGTAATTTTTGGTCCACGGTCAAAGCCCTGCGCCAGGATTGAGCGTTGGGTATTGCGGTTGCAATCTTACAATTTTAAGGTTGTGTATCGTCCTGGGAAGGCCAACATTGCTGATCCATTCTCACGATTGTGCCGGCCTACCAAAGTAAGACCCTCTGAAGATGAATACCACATAAACCAACTTCTGCAATACATTAGACCTCACGCGGTATCTATGCAGAATTTGGTTGAAGCTTCGGAATCAGATGAAGAAATCAAGCTTATTAAGAAGGCTCTGAATACAGAGGTCTGGGATTCCCAAACCAACAACTATCGAGTTTTCCGGACAGAACTTTGGGTTCATGATGGTATTCTTCTTAGAGGAGATAAGATTATAATCCCTGCGAGCTTGAGGAAGCAAGTATTGGATGCGGCCCATGAAGGCCATCCAGGGATTGTTGCGATGAAAGGTCGACTGCGCACAAAGGTTTGGTGGCCTAAGATGGACAAAGATGCAGAGGCCAAGGTTAAGAGTTGCCGAGGATGCACGCTCGTCTCGGCAGGGAATCACCCCTTACCCTTGAAAAGACGAATCTTACCAGATCACGCTTGGCAGGATGTGGCAATGGATTTCTTAGGCCCTCTTCCATCAGGACATTATCTGTTAGTAGTTATTGATTACTACAGTAGATATAAAGAAATAAAATCTATGAAATCAATAACTACCAATGACACAATAAAGATCTTAAAAGAAATGTTCTCGAGACTTGGAATTCCGTTATCGATCACCGCGGATAACGGCAAACAATTTACAAGCCTCGAGTTCAAAGATTTTTGCCAGGAACTAGGCATCAAATTATTTAGCATAACACCATATTCTCCTCAAGAAAATGGTGAAGCTGAGCGCCAAAATCGAGATATTCTTAAAAGGCTACGGATAAGTCAGAGTATGAAATCAGATTGGCAGTCAGATCTTTTAGACTACCTGACAATGTATAATAGTACTCCACATAGTACTACGGGTAAAACTCCGGGTGAACTGTTCTTTTGCAGAAAATTTAGAGACAAGATTCCATCTATACTCGAAAATAGAAGCGAAACTGATTGTGAAATTAGAGATAGAGACAAATTAATGAAAGAAAAAGGGAAAACATATGAAGATCGAAAACGGAAAGCAACTGATTATGAAATAGGGATAGGAGAAAAAGTTTATGTTAAAAATTTGGTCAAAGAAAATAAACTTACTGCAACATTTAACCCTACACCACATACTGTAGTGAATTCTCATGAAAACGAATATTGTGTAAGGAATGATGAAACTGGTCGTGAATTTAGACGGAACCTGATACACATTAAAAGAGTAGAGGGACAATGGCAGATTCAGAACCCAGATAATGAAACAGCAGTACAAGATTCAAATAATAAAATTGATAACAGGGAAGAGTGAATTGCATAAAATTATATTTCTTAAATAATATCAATCAATGTAATTAATATTAAACAATATGTAATATGTATGACTCTTATTATTTTGCAAGGGAAGAGGTGTGACGTATTGCGACGTGCGATAGAGTGGGGGCATCGCACGGGGGTCGCCTGTGAGAGAGGACTATGAGATCAGTCTTAGTTAGACCACGGACCGTGGTGGAAGTGTGTTGTGTTACGAGTATCGATTGGGAAGATTCCCAAGAAGTGTGTTGTGTTAAGAGTGTCGATTGGGAACGATTACCAAGAAGGGAGGACATCACATAAACCCTCATTCTAATCCGAACATTTCATAATAAATATCGTATATTCCTAGAGCATAGCACACATCGCAAACAATAAAAACGTTTAGTGTAAGCAACCTTGCCCTTGGGTTTGTAGCAGTTATAGCATTCATTATATAATATTTTCGAGAAATTTAATCGACCGATCATAGTTGTTATTTTTTTAATTTTTTATTGTTATATTGCACTTGAAAAAAGACTGAGTTTGGGGGTGATACAAACGTCTATAGAAAAGCGATTAGAATTTTTTTTACGTAAATTAAATTATATACATATAATGAATATATTATATGAATAGTAATACTTTTTACATAAACATGCATATGAAATTAGTGACGGTTAATAGATACATATTAGGGTGAATGTTGAGTGTTGTCTGTGCTTTTAATGTTGCAGGTGTCATTTAGTTCATTAGTGGTGTTCTGAGGTGAGTGTAAGCCTAGCATATATATTTTTTTCTTATGTGAATTATGTCGTAAGTACAAAGTTTTGCCTTGCAATGAGATCTATCAGTTGAACCGGTTATCAAGTGATTTGCAAAACTTCATTGTTTTTCAGGATACTATAGTATAAGATCGTACTCAGTAAGGCGTTGAATTTATTATTATTTAATCATATAAGCGACTTGCGCTTATATTTGTTTATTTTTGTTAACTTGTTTATTTCCATAATGCAAAATTAAAGTCTATCACATTCACAGACAAAGTTTAGTTTCATATTCTCGGAAATACACAACTCTATTCAAAGCATTCTATTGTATGATTCTATTAACGGATTAAAACTGGCACCTGAAGCGAAGTTTCTAACTTGAACACGTTTGATTTATCTATGTTTTATATGTTTTTCTTATAATTTATTTTGCCCTCTTCTATTTCAGATAGACGAACAATTATGGATTAAATTTATTTTATTGACAGTATTTTTGCTTATTATATATTTTTGTAATATTAAAAAAACTATCCTTTTTTGATTAATAAGGATCTGTCGACATTGCATCTTGCATTATAAGCAAATAAAGCACAGTACCTTCACGACCTTAGATTATAGGGCATTTAATAATCATACTAATACTTGACCCAGCCCTATGGATGTAAACCGGTACAAACACTGTCATTTTAAATAATAAAAAAAGATTTTATTTCTTCTTCTTCGAGTGCCTCCTCGACTAGCGAAGGTTGGCAATAAGCTTCGTAAAGTTGTCCCTATCGCTCGCTAACCGGAACAGTACAGCGGCGCTCGTGACTCCCGTCCATTCGCGTCCCACACCACCTTTATTTCGGAGACCTTTCACATCAAGATGAGTTGCAAAAGCTCCATATCTGTCGTGTCTGATCACGTGTCCTAGATATGCGACTTTTCTCATATTAACGCTCTGGAAAAGTTCCCGGTTTTGTGGACGCGTCGCCAAACTTCCACATTCGAAGCTTTCTGGGATCAGCTTTTGGCTAACATACCTCAATATGCCAACATCTCAAATGAATCTATTCTTTTCCTAATGTCATCTTTCACTTTTCATCGGCTTCGCATCCATATAGAACCAAGGGTTTAGATGATGCATGTTTTTTATTTAGCTCTTTTTGATTATTAGTACATTACGACTGAGAATATCTCGCATAAAATGAAATGTGCTCTTATTTTATAATAAATTGCATTCAACTCGCCCAAAGCGCGAAACATTGATGCTTTTATTGTCGTGGGCTGAAGTGCAATTTTACACAGTATTTGCGGGCGAGGCCGAAGCTCTATTCCCTATGATTTCATTATTTGCTTTCAATCAGCATTGTGAGCCGACTCCCATCGCCCCCCAACCTCCCGACACTTCGAAATGGAGCGAATCTTGTTTGGTTTCGTTTTCGAATGCTGTTTGTTGTTGAGTCACGCTGATTTACACCCGAGAGCTTTTTTTCGTTGGGTAACCTTTGTTTTTGAATTAGTTTTTACGGTACAAAGGTTTCTGGAATATAAAGAAATATTTTAAGTTTATGTTTAAGTTATAAAGTACGAGATATTGACAGGCTCCGCCTAAGTTGGTCTGGCGATTGTGCTTCGAAAACCCCAACGTTGGTAGACTCTCTAATAAGCTAAGATGATTGGAAAGAGATTGCATGGAGCATCTGTATCCAGGCAGGATAAAAGTCGTATAAAAATTCTTACCAACTTCATGAACGGAAAAGAATATGTTCAAGTTAAGCTGTGAAATTTATAGCGTATAGCAATTTTTTAAACATTTGTACAGCATTTTAGCCGTGAAAGCATAATGACAGACAGTCAGATTTTTACATTTAGTATATTACTATGGATAGTGACTAAATGGAACTAGTTATAAGAATTATTTTGAAAAGAGCAACCGCCGAGTTTCATACTGGCTCTTCTCGGTAGGAACATCTTTCCGAACCAGTAGTAGAGTTGTCGAGTCAAAAGCATTTGTTTACAGATTAACTTGAATAAAGAATATTTTGAATTTAAATTTGAATAAAATTAGTATCAATCCTTCTCGCGCAACTCGCTTTTAACATAATGGTTCTATCTTAGAGGAATCGCTGTATGGTATCTGGTGAGATAACGTACGAAAAATTTTTTGGCCATGGCATAATCTATTTAGCTGGGCAATAAACGCCATCACAATAGGAGAGATTGGATTAGCACAGCGCAAGTTAGCTTAGCACACGACATAGTCTTATCAGTCATAGCATCTAATAGTCGCTTGAGTCGCGGCAGGAGACTGGCTCTTTACGATTCTTTACTTCACCGATTTATATGTATACGCCCTCTAAACTACTAGCGATACCGGCTTGTTTCTAAGCTACTAAAAAGTATTGTAATATTTAGCATAAGTTTGTTTGCTATTAGCAATATCATAATTTCGGTATGCAAAAAAAAAAATTAACATGCATAGTATTTTTTTGGAAATTATTATGAACAAGATCTTCTTTTGGGCATGAATTAAAAATGCTTGTGTTAGGAGATCATGCAATAAATTAATCAAAAAGTATTGTTTCATGAAATTTACCCTTTTAGATTTTCATGTTATGGTAATAAACATCTTTTTATCGTATAATATACATGACGAAATAAGATATTCGGATATTACATTTGCCGTAGACAGTCGCGTGCAGATGCACTCATGCGTCTCATAATAGCGCTGAGAATATTTCATGTTCATTATTTATTACATACGTGATGTACCCCGATATCTGCACAGGTGAACGCATCGATAATCCCATATCTGTTAATATTCTAGAAATTCTCAATCTTATAAGGTGTCTACGTCTCTTCTAAGTGTGTTGATTTTGGATTACTGCGTACCCTCTGATATAGTTTTAGTTTATAACTAGATCTCATTTCGGTGGTAGTGGAAAATATGGCGTGCTTATCGGACATAAATGTGCAAGGTTCTAATGTCAATAGTAATATGCCTATATTGATGATATATGAGTATATTTTAAGCAATTTAATTTTTATACATAAAAATATAAATAATTATAAAACAATAGGTGACTATATAATATACAAAGTGAAACCGACCTAACCTTGCGACTCCTGCTCAGCGAATTACAAAAGTACGTAAGTCGTTTGTATGTGTATATAAGATTCTATAATAAAATTCCGCAATCAATTTTAGCTTTACCATTACAGCAGTTTGAAAAACTGTTAAAGAGGGGTAGTGCAGTTCAGAGATAAAAAGTACTTTATCGACTTACCTACGTTTCTTCGAGCTTTGACTATCTCCATACCAAGAATCACATCGATCTGTTGTTCCGTTCAGGTAAAAAAAACCAATTTCATTTCTAATATCAATATATGGTATAATTTATATCCATTCATCACTTGAAAGCTATTAAAGCACAATAATAACAATGTGAAACACTGCGAAACTTGTATTTATTTGCTCCGAGATACTTATGCTCGCTTCAATTGGCCCTCCACACAACGAGACTTTCACGGAAAGTTTTCAGCATAACACCCCGACGATTGATACTTGGTATTTGCAAACTTGGTCGAGAACCCTAGAACATTTTATAATATACTAACGAATTTTTGCAACTTCGTAATATTGGGTTATATTTCTGTTTTTACCTATTTATTATGATACATCTTCCATACGTTTTTCCGTATTCATTCCATATTTTTATTGAATTTTTGACATCTGATTGAGGTGTAACTCTGAGGATATGTAACAACGTTTTGCGTTATAACTTGGCTTAAATCGTTACAGTAGGACCCTACTGTAACGATTTAAGTTTGACCGAATTATTATCAGGACATAAAATAAATAAATAAAATATGAATAAATATATGGGGCACTTACACACACGGTCATCCTTCCCAAAGTAAGTAACGTAATACTTGTGTTATGGGTGACGGACAGCTGGTAAATATATTACATATATAATTTTAAATACATACTTAAATACAAATACACACCCAGGCTCGAAGAACCAACAAATTGTTTTTAGAAAATGTAATCAACGCGGTAATCGAACCCGCGACCCGTGGACCTGAAGGTAGGGTCACTATCCACTGCGCCAACGGGCCAGTCAAAAGTGGACATAGCGTCCAGAACAACGCATCTCCCCAAGTAGTACAAAGTAGGAACTATTTCTAAGTGTTTTATTTTGCCTTTCAAAACCTGTAGCACTTCAAGACTGGTTGGAAATATTAATTAAAAAGTCATTAAGTAAAAAGCTTATGTTATTGATATTGTTGATTTCTACAAGATTTGAGTCTAACAGAGAGCAGAGGGAATTTGTAAAGTTGATGTTGACGTTTTATGCACGGCAAGTAAACATAATATTATTACAAACATGCGAAAAGAGTTCGTAACCTAAATGTCATAGCGTTCAAATTCGCTGAAGCTAATTCTCTGAATACTTCGGGTTGTTAACAAATCGTGTTTGCTATCCCCCCCCCTAGGACTCGCGAACATTCGCGAACATTGTCGTCATCGGTTCGTACGATATATAAGCGAACGTTTCGTGTGCCTCAACGTTCAGTTTGCGAATAGCAATCAAGAGCGAATTACGAAGCTACAATAAAAGTGAAACAAAAGTGACCTCGGCTTTCTTATTGGATCACGGACTGCATAAAGTCTCTGAGTACTGTTTGTAGTGAAAAGTTGAATAAAGTGTATTTAACGAGTCACCAGTTATTTTCATCCTAATTCCCAGACCCCTGATATAATAAATATATAATAGTATATAATAATAGTATATATTAACATTTTGAAGTGAAATTGTGAAGTATAAAGCAATCAAGTATGAATACGAAAGTTTGATTTCCAACCAAATGTTGCCGAAGTGGCTACTTGCAGGGTTTCTTCAAATTCCGCTTTCTTGGGGATTCGTCTTTCAGGAATCGAAAAACGTTTTGCTATCGTTATTTCGTATGTAGTAGTTATGTAGGTGTCGTGAGAAAAATATTTAAAATCTCATTTAAATCTGACTCAGTCTTGTTTCGAATTCCTCGCAAAACAGAACTAAACAGTTAAAAAAAGTGCTCCTATCGCCACCAAACTTTATAGGAACATCGCAGTGTCCGGCGTAGAAAAAGCCAGGTGGACAATAATATTTTTTCATGTTTTTGGAACTATATGTATAAGTTAATTATTTATACAGTATTATAAATCATTTGTTCAAAGAAAATGCATAGGAATTGTGTATAATTATTTTATTCATATATTATATATTTAAATATTTAAAAAATACGATAATAGTACAGAAAAAAAGAGTATTAAATTATCCTAGTCGCTACAAATATCAACGCTAATTATATATAATTATACAACCTTAGAGTAAAATATTAAAAAAAAAAATTAAATCTAACACTAGACCTAATTAGATTAAAATTAATTCTCGATATCAGATTCATCGGATTCTGAATCCGATGAATCTGATATCTAATATCAAACTTATAACTAATGTGTAAAAAGCACTCAAACGAACGAATCCAACAATGTAATGTCGACAAACCAAAGCCAAAATTATCCTGATTGCTATCAAAATACCGTCCTTCATCATTCATCGTTGTGGGAGTAGCCCCACAAATATAGCATTTCTGCGATGAATATGTGTTTGTTAAAGCGTTGCACACTTTTTCATCAGTCATAGTCAGCAAAAGCTTGTGCTTAACAAAGATTTCACAACCACCAAGATCACATGATGTAGCCTCCAAGTTGTTTATTTGTTCCAAAATCTTATCTGTCTCGATTTTTGTCAATTCCGTAGTTTCTTTGGCAAAAATGAATTTAATTGGACGACAAAACATCGTCGATGATGGACGATGATTTTGCCAGATAATGTTCTTACCCTCGTCGATTAACCTTAGAGGAACGAACGAATATACAAAAAGGAACTCATCAGTGTCTTCGTTGTTCTCAAATCTTTGTTTATACGCACTATGACCGGAACTTCCATCACATCCCCATTTACTTATAAGAGTAAACTTTGAATTGAGTATTAGATTGGGGAGCACACTTGTGACAACTTCTTTCTGAGCTTCTACTAAACGTTCTGCTGTTTTATTCAAAATAGCTTCGGCTCGAGTTTGCGTGATAACAATGTGCTGCAAGGAAGATAACACTTTTTTTTGATTTAACAATTCAATCATATGATGGAAACGTGATGCCCGACTTTCATAGTCCGCTTTCTAGTCTGTTTATATGAGTGAGTTGTTGATTTTGAGTCAATGTAATACGCTAATGCCTCGTCATTACTTAGCGGTCTATCACTTTGCACAGCACTTGGTTGTGGAAGGCTAATGCATGCCCTTGCAGAAGCTGCATTTTCGCCAATTTCCTTTGTGACTTTGGCAACATTTTTATGTCCGGTTGATCGTGCAGCTACTTCTGCAGCAGTCATTAATTCCCCAACACTCCGCGATTGAACTAGATCAGCAACTCTTCGTTTCTTAGTTTTAAAAGATGAATCTTCAAACACTGTTTTAGGTCTTCCGGGTTGAGAAAGGCCACCGCATGAAGTAGAAGGTTGCGGTTGAGTCGATTGCAAGCAGAATTCTATCTTGTCGCCTTCCAGCCACGACTTATTCTTATTCAGGAACGCTCTTTTGACTTTCCTGAAGACACCCACTTGGTAGCAATTTTCGAAGAAATGCTGGCTAATTTCATCTTAATTTCCCTTTTACTTTGTTCAGTGATATCAGAGAAACCACACTTAGACAAAATAGATACAAATAGACAGTCATTTCTTTCGTTTTTTTCGTGCTTAAGCCACTTTTCGAAAAACTCTATTTTACTCATAGAGTAAAGCATATCTGAAAAAAAAAGAAAAAAATGATGTACTCAAATGTGCTACATAAAATAGGAAATATTTTAATATTAAGGGAATGTCTAAAACAATTTTTTTTACTTTACATATATGTTATACGGACCACGTGACAAGCATAACTGTCGTATTTTAATTTTCGTCTTATAATTCCCGATTGGTACATTGTAATATACTAGAGCTTCTGCGGTCTACTCTCTGCATTTAGCAACCTCGGCGATCCTTCTGCGCTCGCCCGTCCCGCCCGGTGAGGCTGTAAAAGCCGTTAGGGCTAACAGCATAGCATTAGTCAGTTCGAAAAAAAAAACATTGTAAATTTTAATAATATATTTTAGAATGGTAATTTATTTTATAATTAGTAAATTTTGATTTATTTATCACGTTTCTTTTATCATATTTCTAATAGTATTATTCGCAGGCGCCATTAAGTCGAATCACACACCAACAGAATCGTTTGGTTCATGGATCTCAAAGGATATCGGTATAGTATAAGAATAATCGTTTAGAGTAATGCTAGGTAACAGGGAAAAGCTTTTCGCGCCGTTGCCCCCCGGCGGGCCACAACATACTGCATTTGTGTGCACCTAGCATTATACTCGATAAATATTTCGCCACTCATGCACGCAAGTGCCTGTTACAGTTTAGTATAAGTGTGATATGTATTGCCGGATCCAGTTCGGGAAAATATTTTATGGCACTGAATTTGTCGAACCGTCACGGCACGTAAGCTTTATGAGATCTTTGACGAACTACAGGCAGGCAAGTTTCCTATAAGATTAATCGATATTTACGAATCTTGATGCATTTAATAGTGCATAGAATGATCGATTTTTTTTAGAGCTGACAGGCGAGTATAGAAACATTGTCGGGGTTGCGAAATGCGACGAGTAGAGTGCAGAAGCTCTATTAGGGTCGGGCAACGTCGTCCAAAGGGTGCCTACTGTAAAGCCGATCCAGGGCTTAGGGCGACGCGTAAAATGATCAAGAAAAGTCTCTAGAAAATTCTTGCCATATGTGCGATCTCTCAATCCGTATTCTATTACCTTGATGGTAAACCCATCAGTTCCGTTACTTTTCTCCGAGGACAGTACAGGAGATTTATGTACATATATATATATACATGTAAAATATATATACATGTAAAAAAACCTTCGTATTATACAAAATTTTAATTTTAATTTTTCTTATTCTTTTTTTTTTAATTAAAAATAAATAGTAAAAATCAATTTAAATTATTGAAGCTTTATTTATAGTATTAATTTTCATGCAAACTAACTATTAAATGGTGATAGTTATTTGGTACTTATGGTACTTACTGGAAAATATGGCACCCATGAGTTTCTTTATTGAAACTTATGTTCATAATTGAGATTTATATATTACTAGTTAGCGCCAACAAAAGTACCCTTAATAATGTAATATGTGTTTTTTCATTTTTCCCAACACAAAAATGTAATTTATTTATCCTACATGTTACACCGTTGTAAGAGCTCTTATGCCGAATTTCATCAATATTGGTCCAACGAATAAACTTAAAAAGCGTAACATATAGGAAGACAGATAGACTTTCGCATTTATATAGTAATTAATATTAGGGCAGTAGACAGAACTAACTCATTTTCAATGCGACATTTAACATTTGTATTCTTTTGACTCAAATTTCATATTGTTATTCTTATCTTAGACTGTTTTTGTTCATCAAAATTGTTTCTAAAGAACCTTTCAAGGTACTGTCGGATGTAGGGTTCTTCCAGTACAATAGTAGTTTTAGTGAACAAACAATAACATGCGGCTGCCGCAGGCACTCTGGATGGCGGGTGTTTGTCTTAAACGTTTAGGAGTCCTGCGGTTTCCTTCCTAAACTGTTTCAAACTATGATAGTGGGTTCCGGAGAATACGACATTGGATAAGCTAATTATTATTGACCATAGATATATTGTAATCGACTTAACGTTCTTACTTTAACTTTAACGACTAACTTTGAAAACGTTAGCGAACACCGTCCCAAAAGGTGCTGTCCATAAAGCTGGATCACGATTTAGGGTGACGTGTATAGTAATATATAGGACTAGAGATTGGTCATTAACAAAAATAATCACGGCTTACGTGTTTATTTTTATTTTCATTAAAATAAAAATATGAATATAATGAAAATAAACAGAGCTGTGATAGCCCAGCGGTGAGACCGTCTGACTCTTTCGAGGGGAACACGAGTTCAAACCCGGGCAGGCACCAATGAGTTTTTCTATTAAAACTCATGTGTCTAATTGATAATTGCAATTTATCACACGCTTTTCGGTGAAGGAAAACATCGTGAGGAAACCTGCATATATCTAGAGAATCCTGGAGATATGTGTAACCTACCAATCCGCATTGGAGCAGCGTGGTAGGTCTTAGCTCCAACCCTTCTCTCCAGAAACGGAGAGAGGAGGCCTATTCCCAGCAGTGGGATTGTAACAGGCCGGAATATCTAATATAAAAATAAACTTTTATCCAATATGCTATATAAGCTAACTACAATAGGATTTTTTATTATTGACAATTCTATGTCACGAAGCTTATTGAAAATACTAAAAGGAGCATTGAAACTAAATTAACGGAATGCATAGAATGCAGACAGCCGGTCTAGCCGGCGACAGGGTTGTCTCTTCACCCGCCGTACTCGTCGTGAATAGCTAATTACGAGCTGAGTAAATAACTTTTCTATTTGCCCCGGGTCGCGTTCGGTTGAACATTAATCATGATTGAGCTAAGTGGCTTAATACGGGCGGGGTAATGTCGAGCAATGATCGCAGCGGGGGTCGGCGCCGGGGCGTCGCTCGGTTGGACGTCGGTGACGTACCGCCCGGTGATCGTCAACGTACCACTTCTATTTATTGACAGGATACGACTGCTTGATTAGTATTTAATATGGTCTATTGATAAAAATGAATAGAATATATAATTTGTTTATTTACAAATTGCCATACGCGAGGCATTTATCGATTTGTGTGAATCTAGATCATGTTGAAACGTGGCACGACAGGGGATATACTCATTATTGCCTCCTTTACTTCATTTTTATTAAAAAATAATTAACAACTATACGTATATTGAAACGGCTTAGAAAATATACCACGTGGCCACTAGATTTGCTACTTTACTACTTAAATAAACCAATCATTGTAAATTTATGACATATCAGTTCGGTTAGTTTCGGGAATATTTTCTCAAATTTAAATAATTTATAGAATTAGACGTTACTTTGTGGAGATCCATAATACTAAAGTAATAAATACATAAGTTTTATCATGGATTATGCAAAATATTTTTTTTTTCATTTTTTTATGTGTAAGCTATTTTTTTCCGAACTGTCCTTACAGCGTCACTGGTTGGAATGGTTTAAAGATAAACAAATAGCTGCAATAGTAAAGTGACGGTGAAGCGTGAAGGCGGACAGACGGACAAACCTTTATTATGTATTAGGTTAGAATGTATTCTTGGTTAGCATTCCTTCTGTGTATCATGTTAACTTGGCTAATCAAGTGTTATACGAGTCGTGGCAGATAACTGTTTTACTTTATCCGATATTCACGCTTTCGACTACCTTCCAATTCCGTACCTAGTATTAAATAAATAATCTGTTCCAGCTAGCTCAGTGCTACTTAGGGCTGACAAAATACTTGAAAGCCTGTAAAACAAATATAATTTATAAATTTCTAGCTGCGTTATACGTAATCACTCGCCGTCCAAAGTGAGACGATTACCTACATATATCATGATATGATTTAGGTAATTATCATGATCTATAGCGTATTATTATGTATAGGCTATATGTAATTTTGAACCTAGTTCTTTAAGCATTATGTCTTATGGAAAATTACTCTGGGGTAAAAGCGCGGATAGTGAATTTTTTTTTGTATTACAAAGAAGAGCCATACTTACATGTACAATTTAAGTCCACGTTAATCCCCTGCGAGAGAAGTTTAAGGAAATAGGTATTCTTACATTTGCTTTACAGTATATTTTAATCAATTTAATTTTTGTACATAAAAATTTAAATAATTATAAAACGATAGGTGATGTATATAATAGACAAAGCAGGAACCAACATAAGCTTGCGGCTTCTGCTTTGCGCCTAGCAAAAGTACGTAAATCTTTTATGGGTTTGGGTATAAGATTTTATAATAAAATTCCGAAATCAATTTTGGCCTTGCCATTACAGCAGTTTAAAAACACTTAAAAAGAGGCTGATTAAGATAGCCTGGTAGGCTTTCTGTATACTGTTGAGGATAACTTAGATGATAAGGATGTGTGGATATAACTGCACTTCTACCCTGTACAAGACAGTAACTACTAAATATAACTAGTTATAGGATTTATATTATAAAAAGAGCAAGCGCCGAGTTTCTTGCTGGCGCTTCTCGGTAGGAACAGCTTTCCGAACCAGCAGTAAAGTTGACGATTCATAAGCACTTGTTTAAGTTTACTTGAATAGAGAATATTTTGAATTTAAATTTGAATTTTGAATTTAAGCAATGTGCCTGCTTGAATTGTTTAATTAGCTTATGTTTAGCGAAAATAAATAAATAAATTGAATAAATACACACACTTTCATCGGTCCCAAAAGTAACTTAATACTTGCGTTATGGGTGAGAGAAACTGGTAAAAATATAATTACTTAAATACCCAGAATCGAAGATCCAACAAATTTCAACTCACGAAATGAATTAAAATAAATAATTAATATATAGAAACCGGCTATACTCACGTCCTATTTATGGGGTGAACCGGACTAGTTTCAAGCTCATACCTTATTTATTACCTCTTTATGCGGCGGTATCGTGGCGGGAACATAAAATAAATAATGAAACTAATAAAATAAAAAAAATAAGGTAAAGGATAAATAAATTGTACATTCACATTTTAGATTTTCTTTAATATACGCATTATATAAGAGATATAGGGGTAGCGAGGTACGGGCAGTGCTCATATCCACTAGTAAAGCCATATACTCGTATGCTCAAAATCATGATAAAACCAATATCTATATAATAAGAGCAACGGTATATTACCTATATATAATTTTCCGTATGCTCTTTGTAAACAAAAATTAATTTCTTTTCTTAAAGATATGATGATATTGAAAATTTCCTACTGGTACTAAATTAATCTTTACCATATATTTTCTCGCAGAAACCAAACGCTCACGCTATTATACATGTACACATATGTACATACACTCTTACACAAATTGACCCACACTCATACTCACACATACACACACTCACAGGTAGATTACACTATCATTTTCTTTTATTTAATTGTTATTTAACCATATAACCTTGTAAAGGCAAATTAAGCAAATAGTTTTTTTTTTCTTCTTAAACTATGTTAAATTATAGAAAATGCAATATGCGCTCTAACTATTGACTTATAAAGTGTATTATGTTAATGTGAAAGGGAGAGGGCTGGTTCTCCTTCATACAGATTGTAAAAATCTAGGAAGGGAACCACTTGTTTGTTTAAATCGGTTCTGATTATGTTTGTTAATATGAAGTTTTAATATTAAGCTTTATTGTAATACCGTCTTTGTTTATTTGATTGGAATAAATTTGATTTTGATTTGATTTGATTTGAATATAGCCTAGGATTACTGCCCACCCCTGTATATAATTCTGGCTACGCCCTTGGACATGAAAGTATGTTACTTAAAAAAAATATTATTCCAATGTTATTTTTAGGTTATATAAGAACGCAATAAATTGTAAATCTCTTTATCCTTCTCGATAATAAAATAGAAAAACATTTTTAATCCGATTTCCATTAATCCTGAAATACAAAATTTTACTTAGCCTTTTAAAAAAAAATTATTTAAAAAATATCTTTAAGACGCTTCTAACGAACGGGATTAGCCAATAATCAGATATTCATTTTAATTGGCTACAAGCTTTCCTTTCTTTTTAAAAAAAAAGAAAAACATCCATTAAGATTTCGCAACAGTTTTTATAAACATTTTTACTAACTGAAAATACATTATTCGAATCAGTATTTACGTAGCATTTTGTGTTTTTTTCTAAGTACGAAATAAGAGCAAATTAGGTAAAAATATTTAAAAAAATATTTTTCTTACTAATGGTATATTGTGATTGGTAATTATCTAAGGTTTCTGGAAGATATAGCTGTCTAAGTAATAAGATTGCCTTATATTGTACTAAAAATTTAAAATATGAGACACTATATTCATTATACAGTGTATGATTAATGTTGAAGTTTGACTACTTCCGTCTCCCACAAATTATTAAATTATTCCTATTAATTATGTTTCTTATTGCATAATCACATAATGGTAAATGTATTTAAAAGTATTTATAAGCATATTTAACACAATATATAACAGTATATCTGTAGAGAATGCCTAAGATATCTGTTCGTCACCTAACTGCATTGGAAAACCGTATTGAGTTAAAGCTTGAATTGCCCTCTATAATGACAGAGGAGGACTTTGGACAGCCGGTCGATACATTGTGTGCGGGTTCATTTTGCATTTTTCAGAAAACGTACTAATACGTGTCCCGCGCTTAAGTATCAATCGTCAGAAAACTTACTAGTACGTGTCCCCCACTCAAGTATCAATCGTCAGAAAACGTACTAGTACGTGTCTTGCGCTCAAGTATAAATCGTCAGAAAACGTACTAGTACGTGTCCCGCGCTCAAGTATCAATCGTTAGAAAACGCACTAGTACGTGTTCCGTTTTCAAATATCAATCGTCAGGAAACGCACTAGTACGTGTTCCGTTTTCAAATATCAATCTCCAGATATTATATTATTACGTGTCTCGCATACAAAGTTACTTTTTTGCTGTCCTCGGCCGTGATTCCAAGCTCGCTAGCACGTTAGAATATGATGTGAAAATGAATGTGTATTGTCTGTGTATTAGTGTGTGAGTACGTGCTTTAAACTTATCCTAATTTAAATGTTTGTTTATGGCGAATATATTTATCTTGAATAAAGTTTCCTATGGCTGCATAGTCACTAATACCACAGTAGTGATAGTCCATTCCAAACTTGCCGACGCGTTCGCGGCTTGCCCGCACGTACCTACTTGTCGACTGAATTCACGTCACGAACACGGCCGTTTTGTTTGCGCTTCCACCCGTTTTAATACGTAATTTGTTGTGAATGCCGCGAAATTGGCACGCTGACAGCAGCCTGCAATTGAAAATGTATCTGAACAGTTGTTATGCTACAGTCCGATATAGGGTTGCCCATAATATCTCACAAAGCATTGAAACTTACCCGGATAATTCGGTATTTATTTTATAATTGACCACGTTAATAAAAATAATAGACGCAATGTATAAAATATACATATTATTTATTATGTTATTATAATAATTATGTATTCCGATCTTATAATATATACTCTATTATTATAAGCTTATCGGAAAGTTCAATTAAAGCTTATAACCCTCAAGCCGTAAGTCTATACACAGATATAACGTCAATATACAATAGTTGTATCTCAACATATAAGAAAAAATTTACGGTCATAATGCACTCATCCATCTTACTCTTAATGCTTATTTAACAACTCATTCTACTAGGGACCATCTAGTATAATATAATTATCTAGATTTAGCAATAAATATTATGCTACGCTTGTTTCTTGTACTAGACATCCCTTATTAGAGATATTATGCAGTTACAGTGCCTGCATTAGCTCAGCGGGACACTGGACATTGAAGAGCCTTCAAGACATCGTATTGTTGTTATTAATAAATTTACTAGTAACTCTATGTATTTGATATTTATAGTTTACTTGATACTTCATGGTGCAAAAGGGGCATTTAATAATCAGGTTTCATCAGGATGTTTTCTTTCGACGAATAACGTTAGAAAATTGTTAAAAAATAAGAACGTACGCGTTCTGTGTATATGATCTGGATTTTAACTTGCAAAACTTTGCTGTGATATTTCAATATTTAACCAACTTCAATAGTATATCATTATATCACCGTCATTGACTTTATCCCGCTGTGGATTCAGTACAAAATGTTTTTGTGTTCCATTCTCTCCAATCATGCGTCAGCTCTGGCGCTATTCCTTTTATGTGCAATGTTATACTTCACAATCGATCCATCACTTTTTGGGCCTCCCTCTAGTCACATTCGTTTGGTGTCGTGATTTTCATTCTTCCTCATCACATGTCCATACCATCTTAATCCTGCACTTCTCGTCTTTTATATAATGAGCGAAAATTTTGTTTGTATATACCTATTCACATATGTCCGTCCAATAAGAACAATCCACCGGATAATCTATAGCACGCAATATTGAATTACCTGGTCGGCGCCGCGCCATTGTGCATTGTGTGTGACACTGAGAACTTAATGGACTGCCAGGATCAGTGTCGCCGCCTGTCAACCCTCTCTGATACTGTTACACATTGCCTATAAAATATACTGGCATATTGTTGAATGTTTCAGACAAGTAAAGGTTATAAGACTTTCATATCTTGCCATTACTGCTTCATGACAACGATTTCTTTGTTGGTTGTGACGGTCTTTGTTTGTGTCCTCAATAGTAACTGATACACCTATTGTTTGCTAATAATGGCTAATGTGCACGAATTAGGTTACATTAGATACCTATGAGATATCAATTTATTTTGGTTCAAGGATAATAGTATATACTGGCATAAAATAAAAGAGAGATGGTATTTTGTTGAACTCTTGAGTAAACAGCTTTTAAGAACTTATGTGTACACGGTGGTATTGTTAGGAATAATTAGATTTATACAATTGTGAAATAAGATCAAAATCAAATCAATATAATCTTTATTCAAGTAAGCCCTTTCGAGCACTTTTGGATCAATATGATTAATGAAGCTACAACTGGTTCGGAAAGTTGCTCTTACCGAAAAGAACCAGCAAGAAACCCTGCGGTCAATCTTTTAAACATTTTCAATTTTACATTATTAAACCGCAGTCTTGTATGAACAATATGCCCGAATGTTCATTCGGCTATAAAGTGAAAAGTAAAGTTACTACCGGCTACTCCTTCCTTCTTTTTGAAGAGAAAGATTGGAACTAGCCTACTTAAGCTGCACCAATGCGGATCGGTAGGTTACACATGCTCAGAATCTTCTAAAGATATACAGGTTTCCTCCCGATTTTTTCTTTCACGAAAAAGCTTGTGTTAAATTGCAATTGTTAATTAGACAAAAAAGCTTTAAGAAGAAAAACCATTGGTGTCTGTCCGGGATTTGATCTCGTAATACTATCGAAAGAGTTGCACGGTCTCGCCGCTGGGCTCTAAGAGCTTAAAGGGGTTATACTCGTACGTACGAGTATGATAGTTTTAGTTGTATTATGGTACTTTTAATGTAGGTAAATCAACGCTTAATTCTACAAATTAATAGTTTCTTAATTATTCTTTTCAGTTTTTTTTGTTGTAAAAGGGCAGATTTAATGTTTATATACTAAGCCGAAAATATGCTGAATTTTTTAACTCGCTTTCGCTTAACTCCATACCTTTCATCAAATCTCGGAACACGTAAAATGGACATTGGAATTTGAAACGTTGATCTTGTTATAACATAGGGTTCCTTTTAAGGGTGAGCAAAAGCTAATTATATGCGTAATAGCTTAACTGTGAGAGCACATATTCCTTACCAAGGGTTCGGGACTTCGACCCTCGTGTACAGCTTTTTGCTAAAAAAACTTGAATGAATGAAAAAAAACACCGTCTTATAAAGCTCATGCCTAGATTTTGGAAATGTAACTAGAGTGAGGTTGAAAAAGAGATAGATCGATAGTGTGAAGTGTGACATGATATAAAAAAAGCAGCGTCAAAATTTGAACAGCAATAAGAGAAAAAAAGAAGACGACCCCACTTAGATTGAAATAAGGACAGAAGAATGATAAGATGCCTAGATTATGGGATAAAGCAGTGGGATTGGTGTACATTTAATAACTTTGTGTCCGTGTTGAATGAAAGGCATTTTTCAATATTTAAGACAGCATGCTTACTGCCTTTTTTTTACAATAATTATATCTTTTTTTATAGTAGAATTTCGTAAAATAATGGTTCTTTAAATAATTTATAGAATTAGGCGTTACTTTGCGGAGGTGCGGAGAGATAATACAAAAGTAATAATCAAAATTATTTTGCTATAATCCACGATACAGTAAATAGAAAATATATATAGTGCTAAATGTATAGTGGACCATCCGTTCGCAAAGCAAAATCGCAAATGCTTTGCGATTTTTTCGTGGAGTCTATCTCCTGATGATGCTTCGGTTGCGGGTATAGTGAACGTGTGAAGTGCTTGTGTATTGTAGTGGCAGTGGTGGAGGTTTGTGCATGTGTTTTTACGAATCCTGCATGTAACGGGTATGAAAAAACGGATAATCCACTACACATTTAGCACTATACATATTTTCAATTTACTGTATCGCGGATTATGCAAAATAATTTTATTTATTACTTTGGTAATGTTTCTTTGTAATAAGTGTGGTCGACACAACATGTTTTTCTCTTCCATTCTTTCCTATCGTTTGGCAACTCTGGCGCTACTCCTCTTATATGCGTGTCACACAATCCAACCATCTCTGTTTATACCTCCCTCTAGTCACATATCCATCCACATTCATACTCAACACATATGGTAAAATATTTTTGTTGCCTTTTACGTACGTACAGCGGAGCAACGTACGACATATTTGCACGAGCAAATACAGGGGATGAAGGGTGAAGTAAAAAAGCGGAAGAACGCGGCTCGAATAAACATAAGAAAAATAACGACATCAAACAATAATTGAAATCATAGCTTTGGCTGAGAAGCATAAAGTCTGACGTCTCGTACAGAGCCAGAATATAAAGATTTGCTGTGCTATATATAGAATATAATAAATAAATCCGTCTATACTATTCTAGATTAGTTTTTATAGCAGTTTAAAACAATTTTTTAAAAAGAACGCTTATACAGAAAGCCCGTTTTACTATTGAATATTATTTTAATGATAAATATTTCGCACGCTTAGTATTACTATACTTTACCATACCATACTATAAACTGTCAGATTTCAAAATTAGTCTTAATTGAGTTAGAAACAGTGTAATTATTTAATGCCATCTATGACATCACGATTAAATAGCTATTAAAAAAATTAGTGTTTTTCCCTAAATGAATTTGTGGGTTTCTTTAAAACCCGCGAGTTTTGTAGGCGCTACGTTTTAATGAATTTTGTCATAAAACATTTCTGTCAACAAACAACAAATTCTGTCATTTTAATACTAAGCTTGCAATACACATA
This sequence comes from Morpho deidamia, assembly GCA_947086505.1. Lineage (NCBI taxonomy): Eukaryota > Metazoa > Arthropoda > Insecta > Lepidoptera > Nymphalidae > Morpho > Morpho deidamia. The sequence continues at coordinate 4,750,099 of CAMTZC010000002.1, read as the reverse complement.
ATTATCGTCCAAGATTTACAATTTTTCATTTTCGAACCAGTAGTTGGCGTTGGCGATTCCAAACGATTTGCTTACAACTTTATTTGAATATAAAATATTTTGAATTTTAAATTGATTGTTTTGATTGAAATTGTCAGTAACATTTTGTAAACATCAGGAAATCAATCTTATGTATTTTTATTTTTATAACACTACATTAATTACTATAAAGTGTTGTAAGACATCTATGCAATTCGTCCCGTTAAAAAAGTATTTGAATATATCGTTAGCGAATACAATTTGGTGCAAACTAATGCAGTATTTGTTTAAATAATATATCTGCCTATGATTCTTTGAACATAAAATTGTTTGCAAATGAGAAACTATAATTCTTTTATCCGTTACATACAGATTTTTCTGCGTATCAAAGCCAGTTAATAACATAAATTTTTACATGTAATTAAGAAGTTTTGTAACATAATTATATAGTTATTTTAGCTTCCTAAATTTAGTAAGGCAAATCCCCAGCAGAGCGAAACTATTCATAAAAAAACATCGTCTCGCTTTCCATGGATGCTGAGCCCAATGCGGTAAGAAGCCTCATGCGTGCCTTCTGTTCCGTCGTAGCTGAGCTCACAAACCCAACTTATAGCTCTCCATAAACTTGTCTTTATTTAGGTTTTCCGCTTCTTATATTCCTTTTAAATCTGAAGTATAAATACTAAGTATATCTCTTTAAAAAATTCGAGATTGATTACAACAAAATCGATGCGCTATAAAAATAGATAAATTAGGTATTAAAAAAAAAAATTATGAATATTTGGTAAATTTTTACGACTAATATTAATGTTCCACTCTACATTTACCATTATAAATATTTTCTGTTTACTTAATCGCGGATTAAATTATTACTTTTTTTATGGATCTTCACAAAGTAACGCCTACTTCTAAAAATTATCCATAAGAAAGTAACAAATTAAACATTAAAGCAAAACAATTGTCTCTTAACACCAAAAACCAATGTCGTTTTCGGCTACAAACACACGTAGCACCTATTAATCTCTGCAAATCGAATAAAAGGCAATAGCGGACGGGTAGAGAAAAGATTGCCTCCGTCCTCAATGAAAAAGTAGGGCCCTCCGCAGACGCGATACTATTATTAGTGAGGTAACTCAATTTGCGGCATATTGTTTGAGAGGAGGGTAATGACAGGCGAGGCCGAGTATCGTCATGACTACCCTCGACACACTGCAACCCGGACACAAATTACTGTCTCGTAATAACCAAGGAACGAAACGAATGCATAGCTACGTTTTTATTATTATATATTGTATCATGCGTTACTTTCCGGAGATCCATAATACAAAGTAATGAAAATATTATTTTGCTGTAATCCGCGATATCGTGGATTTTACATATTGTAATGTTTTCTGAAAAATTTATTTATTTTTGAAAAATTTATTAACTATTTTGCTATGTATAATCCGTTATAGTTTTTTTAACTTTAATACCTTGGCCTCGCGGTACTTTTTACTGTAAATTTCATGATGACTTGTGAATATTAATTAAGTACATTAGTTTGGTATCCGGCTGATTAGAATAGACCATCCTCATTTCTTACCGAGGTGTCGTAAAAGGCGACTAAGGTAAGTTGACGTCAGGCAGGCGGCCGGTCGTAAAATACGTAGTCAAATCATGTGACAACATGTTTGTAAAATGTTATGCCGACCCCACTTAGAGTGAGGTAAGGGCAGGAGAATGATGTAAGTAACTTATTTTATTTCGAAAATTCGATAAGTACTGGGTTCTGAACCTTCGATCCTCCCTTCAAACTGTTTAAAAGAGTTCATAAAAATTCTATGACATTGTACAAAACAAAATACATACAAATTAGCCTTCCCCATTCCACCACGTTTGAGATAAATGAAAAAAATATTATTCAGTTAAAATATAATATCTTTGGCAGAAATATAGCGTAATTTCGTCTAAATAACTTAATTTCGAGAGTAATTACAGTGTAAAGCGTACCATGTCTAAGAACAATACTCGTAGTTTGAAACCTTAGAATAATTGGCTTGATCGAATAACATAATTACGTGGCAAATTAACTCGGATTAAATAAAGATAAACTAGTAAGGAAAAGTAACTGGCGGAGTGTTTTCGCGGCTTTGAAACTTATCGTAGGGTTCAATGAACCTTTGATGATTTATATAGTAAATGATGATTTATTATAGTATGCCGTGTGGTATCCGGCTGAGTAGAATAGACCACCCTCAAATTTTACCGAGGTGTCGTAAAAGGTGACTAAGGTAAGTTGACCCATCGTAAATTTTCGTCAGGCAGGCAGCCGGTCGTAAAATACGTAGCCAAATCATGTGACAACATGTTTAACATGACGTGTTATCCGGCTGAGTAGAATAGACCAGCGTCATTTCTTAAAAATGCTACCAAGATAAGTTGACCTCAGGCAGGCGGTCGGTCGTAAAATACATAGCCATATCATGTAACAACATGTTTAAAACATGTTATGCCACTTAAGAGTGGGATAAGGGCAAGAGAATGATGATGTGTAATAACCTTTAGTAAACTAATGTTTATATAGTGATGATTCATGATACTTCACGATGATCTTTATGATCTATACAGTGCAATATCGGCTCTCATTCTCTATATAGGTACTGTCGATCCATTTTGATGCATTCATAAAAGAGTTTAGATTTTATAATGTAGTTATCATCACTTCTTAACAGCACGATTTACGTGAGGAAAAATTCAAATTATCGTTCACTTATACGTATCTGCTTTATCAATTAAACTCTTAAGGAGATGTTATGCATGTTAAAACATACACAATTTTCCACTTTTCAACTTAATAAATAAATAATATATACTAGAATTATACTATAATATATACTATAACAATAATACATACAACCAGATTTATTACGATCTATTCAACGCATTTCTCGCTCTACTTCCTTAGAAAATAGATTCTGCAACAGTGATTCAAAATGCAGTTATATAGAGCATTTCCTAAGAGATTACAAATCCATATAAAGAGGATCAACTTAAGTAAATTTTATCCTTTAGCCCACGTTATTTCTAAATATAACACGCCATTTACACAATTTTTAATTCTATTAAAGTGTCATTGCTAAATACCACTGGGTGAATCTGTGCTTCTCTTCTATCTCTTAAAGTGCATTCTCATACATCAAAAAGCCAAGATTTGGTCAATTATACGATTTTAGCTTGTGTAAGTAGAAACAATACATTCCAATTTGATCAACCTCATCGAAAACATAGTGCCCCTACTTTACTTTACGATTAAATCAAGAAAAATATATACACATACATATAAAAATATATAATATATACACAGTACATACAATACATACAAAACACATTATCATTCTCCTGCCCTTATCCCACTCTAAACGGTACAACATGTTACAAACATGTTGCCACATGGTTCGGCTACGTATTTTACGACCGGCCGCGTGCCTGACGTCAACATACCTTAGTCGCCTTTTACGACACTTCAGTAAGAAAGAAGGGTGGTCTATTCTACGCAGCCGGATACCACACGGCACTTTCCTTAGTCGCCCCTTAAGACACCTCGGTAAAAAAGGAGGGTGGTCTATTCTATTCTGCCGGATATCACACGGCGATATAAATACAAAACACAATACTTACAAAAACACATAATATATACACAGTTTTCTGTAAAGATGAGGTCTTATTTTTCTGATGGTCGGTGCTTTCGTCATATTTCCCACAACGATATGACTCCACTATATCTCTTTTTAAGGCGTGATTTGGCCTCAGAGGGTGCATCCTCAGAACAATTTTCTCTTTCACTAGTAGAGATGCGCTATATTCTCCATATAACGAAATCTGTGTGAGCTACAGTGAAGTAAGGAACACAGCATCTTGGTATACATGATGGTGGCTTTTCATTTGGTTTACTTTACTAGAGTACGATGGCAGTTGATTGGGAGTTTGTATAAGTTAGACCATTCCGTATTATTGTCCTTTTCCTTTGTCCTTTCAAATTGTTATTTCAGACGTACGGTGTCCCGCTGTGATGTCTCGGCCAGTCGCTTCAACACCGTATAAAATCCTAGAACCATTGTGTACGAAATAAATATCTAACAATTTATATTTTCAATATTGTGGGTTTCATTCAATGCATAGTCACTTTCTAGCAGTAAACCGCGTACTATTTTCCAGATAACTTTCCAGATGAAATCGTTATAACCGAAAGACCATGTGCAATTTACACCATGAGGTCATGAGTTCAAATACCGGGCAGGATTAATATATTAATGAAAAATGTAATTGTTATTTACAATTTAATGATTGCTTTTCGGAAAATAAAAAGAAACCTGCATCATCTACTGATCCATATTGGAGCAGCGTCAGCTCCAACTCTTCTATCCAGAAAGTTAAGTCTTTGTCCAACAATATAGTAGTTCGCTTAATAATCTTACTCGGTTCAAAGGAATCTTGTGTAAGCGATTGTATATTGTCTTTGTCAAATACATTAGCTAAGAGGTTATCAAAAGGTGACCATTGTTAATGTTACATCAAAACATTATTATTCATATCATCATCCTCCTACTCTCATCCCACTATAAGTGGGGTCGGCACAACATGTTTAGAAGATGAAGTTACATGATTTGGCTAGTTATCTTACGACCGACCGCCTGCCTGGCGTCAACTTACCTAGTCGCCTTTTACGACACCTCAGTAAGTAATGGGGGTGGTTTATTCTACTCATCCCTATACATGGCATGGCATACACACGGCGGCAAAACATTATTATAAATATATAAATCAAAGTTTTCTTTAACAACTACACAATTAGTTCTTGTTTACACAGTTACAAGAATTTTAATAAATAAAATTGATTTTGAAAGAATTTTAATCAATCTTAATGTAAATTTAAACGAAATTTACGACACCCACATGGGTGACCTATCAATTCGTACTAGAGCCTCATCGGAAATCGGTGCTCTATTCCTTGTTTCCGAAACAGAAAGGTAGCCTTTGCCCAACTGCAAGATTGTAGCAGGCCGCTACTTTACTATATTATACTCATGAAAGTTTAAGAAATAAACTTTCAAAATCTCATTAGCCAAGCAGGTGATCCAAGCGGGTAGCGTTAAACGTAATCTAGTACGGAATACATCAAATTACGCTAAGATGCAAGCGAGGCGCATGATGAGCTCGCTGTAGCAAAGGAGCAACAAGGCGTGACATGTCGAGCACTCCCAAGATGTATATCGCAACAGGCGTGATTCACCACCGCACCTGTGTCTAACTGCAGACACGCCGAAACAACGTCTATGTCATAGTCTGTGAGCGCTATTTTTCCCCTAACTGAACTGGGCAGCTTTCTTAAAATGCTCTCTCTCGGTAAAGATCACTTTCGTGCACTAGACTTCCTTTCAAAACGGGACACCACAATATTTCAGCACTTTCGAGAAATAACAATGCTTGAGAGAACGCTACGGCACGGCGTGGGGGTAAACTTGAACAAAGGAGGTAATTCTTTATCAACTATATTTTAAATGTCCAGTGTAAGTTTACTGCACTTTTTTCATATATGAATATCTGATTTCAAGATTTCGCTAGAACTTACACTTTTTAATTCTAGCTTATTTTTCGACTTCGTTTGCTTATAGTGTCTTCATCATGTGATGAACATGTGTTCAAGAGGAAAAAGTAGCCCCTTAACTGTATCTTTATTACAAAAAATAATGAAAATTTGTACCAAAATGATATTTTAATTACTTTTTTTATTATGGACCTCTGAAAAGTGACGTTTAAGTAATTTATAGAATTAGGCGTTACTTTGCGGAAATCCATAAACAAAAGTAATAATAAAATCATTTTGCTATAATCCGCGATACATTTTGTCATTGTATCGCGGATTATAGCAAAATAATTTTATTATTACTTTTGACGTTTAACTCTATAATTATAAACTTTATTAAACAATATGTTTTGATTTTATTAAATTGTTGGTTTTTCGGGCGTGAACAAAGGACGGACAAACTTCCGAAACAATAATATTAATGTGTGTTCAATTAAAATTAAATTTTCTGCTGGGTGCTTTTTTTACTACTTATCTTTGTACGTTCTTTGCCTTTGTGCACTATAATACATGAGTTATAAATATTATTACATAAGATAAATTGAGTTTCACAATTATAAACACAAATTCACATTCAGTTTATAAACACAATTTGTCTCATGTAATATTTTTGTAATTATCTATGATTCTGTAGAGGTATATTTAAATTCAACATTTTCAATAATAATCTTCCTTTACAAACTGCTAACAAACCTAAAAAGTACCAACACAATAGACTAGAGAAAAGTTGTAGGTTGGTTGGTATAATGGCGCAAAGAAATCATAAGCTCGCGTAGTCGATAGGACTGGGGTTATCACTGAGCGGGTAAATTTTAATTTTTATATTTACGGAAAAAAAATGTTTTTTAAGACTTTGTTATTATTTCATAATAACGTTTAAAATATATCCATTGAAACGGAAAATTTTAACTGTTAATTTCCAATCCATGACAAATTAACTGAACCTTATTAAACATTGTAATTGTAGGTTTGGGATGTATATAATTTATCCACCATTAAATGTTATTAATATTTTATAAACATATTGTTGAATAAAATAATAAAAAAATTAATAATAGGAAAAGGTTTCGAGGCTTCAGACGGCTTTATAACGAATTCAAGCAAGTTCCTCGTCTTGGTGTTATCCTAAGTAAGGAGTTTATCGGCCATTACGAGACAAAACCTATGCACCCCACCTATTTGGTTAACTGTATTTAATAGTAAATTCTATTAAATTCCTATAGGCACTTATAAAGGCAGTGCTTTCCATTACTTTCGGAATATATTATTAAGAAACGATCTGTGCTACGTTTTTAGAAAGAAAAACGTCAATCATGCTATTTTCGCTTGTCAAAAATTTAAATATAATAAGTATTTTTATTTGTAATAGTATCAACCGGAACTTTTTATTCACTTTTGAGTTATTAGCCTTACGAAAATTTTCATAGTTAACGGGTCCTGCTTTAATTTCGTATTATTATTGTTTTATTCAATATATTTGTATTATTGGACAGCCCTAAGCAAGTGGGGATTTGAAATACTGTGCAACTCGTGGGAGACTCACGTGAATCAAATTCTTTGAAAGGCTTTGTTGTATTTTTATGTTTTTAAGAATTTTTCCTGCTCTGAACGTACGTATAACATTTCTATGCGTATATTGTTTATATAAGCCTCTTGATGTGCAATACGTTCATTATAACACCTTATTGATATAAGTCTTAGTAAGTAGTAAAGTAAAGTAACGGCCTGTTACTATGCCCACTGCTGGGCTAAGGCCTCCTCTCTCCGTTTTTGAAGAGAAGGATTGGAGCTAAGACCTACCACGTTGCTCCAATGCGGAATGGTAGGTTACACATATCCCTAGAATCCTCTAGAGATATGCAGGTTTCCTCACGATGTTTTCTTTCACCGAAAAGCGTGTGATAGATTGCAATTATCAATTAGACACATGAGTTTTAATAGAAAAACTCATTGGTGGCTACCCGGGGTTTGAACCCATGTCGTCTCTAGAGAGTCGCACGGTCTCACCGCTATGCTATCACAGCTTAAGTCTAAGTATAACAAAATATTTTTTATTTTTCTTTAGTAAACTAGTAATTATTTTAGTTTTCTAACTGTACCTACTGTATATTCTTAGAATATAAAAATCCTGATACAATTTATGTAGCGTTTGTAATATATATATTTTCTTCTTTAGTAAACTGGTACTCTTATTTTTTTATGCGTATTTAACAAATAGTAGATGGGACTTTACTGATTATTATTAAACCTGTTACCTTTTGAAAATTACACCTTCGCTTTTAACCGGTGCCTAATACAAAAGTAATAATAAAATTATTTTGCTATAATCCGCGATACAGTAAATAGAAAATATATATAGTGCTAAATGTATAGTGGACTATCAGTTTTTTCATACCCGTTACATGCAGGATTCGTAAAAACACAAACCTCCACCACTGCCACCACAATACACAAGCACTACACACGTTCACTAATACAAACTCAACCATCGTTTTGCTCCGCAACCGAAGCATCATCAGGAGGTAGACTCCACGACAAAATCGCAAAGCCGGTGCCTAATAATTAAACCATCAGATATTGTATCGCTTGGATTAACCGGCTCTCTCTGTGACCTTTACGATATCGTATAAACAACACCTGAAGGGTGTACTATTACTGCTTCTACCGGTATTCCCGATTTCAATACCTAGAGATCCCAAAGGTCAAGCAAAAAGCAAAAAACATAAAAGTTAATTCTGTCAAACGTGATACAAGGAATATTAACTGGATTTACGCATAAACACCGGCAAATCAGTTATTAAACAGGTTGCAGCTAAAATCATTCCCGTGTTTTACTTAAATTAATTTCGAGCTCGAATCTATTTCTAGTTTGCGAATCCAAATCATTTGTGCAGTTCAGTCATCTATTATCATTGTACACCATGCCGTTTAATGTCTATTTAGATTGATTATTTTGTTTATCTAAGAGTAAATTCATAGCGATATAATACTCGTGAATGCGACATTGCAGATCTTTATCCTTTTCGTAAGAAGCAATGAATGTAGCATAGCGATCGTTAAATAGTTGGAGAATAACATAGTATACTCTTAATTTCGGTAGTTTGAAGACCACGTAAATAAAAACGATGTGGAAGCAAGTAAGAAGAAAGACCTCTCATGTATGTATGAATTTCTAACGTCACTGACTTTTTTTTATAGAAGTTATGATAAAATTATTTTGCTATAATTGCTATAAGTAGCAAACAACGTTTTTTGGAGAAAAATCAATGGTGGGGGTTGAACTATTTGTATATAAGACTGCTTGTTTTGGCGGTGCGGCGCTTTGCGATTTTGTCGTGTATCCTCCTGATGATGGTTCGGTTATGGTGCGAAATGATCGTAGTGAGTGTGTGTAGTGCTTGTGTGGTATGTTGTTGCTGGCAGCGCTTTGTGATATGACTGGTCCTGCGTTTGAGCTGTGAACGTTGCCTGCTTATTACACAGATTCTCTCAAACGCGGATTATAGCATGATGATATATCTCTATCATCACTTCTGTACTATGAAATTCCGCAAAGTAACGCTTGCTTCTGTAAATTATTTTTAAGACTATATCTACTACTTATTAACGACTAATACGAAGGATAAAAAAACTGAAAAGTTTTGCGATACTAAGATAAAACGTACGTCAGGAAAATGAATTATAATAATTTTATATCGTAAACACGAAAAATAAATAAATAAATAAAAAACACGATAAAAACATACTATGGTTCAACAAATGGAATGACTGTGATGCAAAATTTCACTGGAGTTTATATCATTTAAACGTCATCGCGAATGTTTCATTTCCTGTTTTGCGTAATCCGTAATGTTTTTGTATAAATAAAACAACTATAAGTGAAATGAATGGAATTGGATACATATGTTTATACAAAAAGTACAATGTTTTTTGAAGAATGTTGTACTTATATTAAAATTTTAATTAATTAATTGATCTACTATAATTAGCACTATAGTATAATTAAATTAAAAATATATAGGATGTTTGTTGAATTATTTCATATTCCATGCTGTTGGAGATCCGAAGAAATAAATAATAGCATATTGCAGACGGGGCTGATATACAAAATGAAACTGAATGTACCAACTTAAACGTTTAAGCCTCTCAAAAATAAAAAAATATATGTTCTTTTACTGTTCCCAAATAAAAATAAAGATTTTTCTTTATATGTTACCCCGCTTTATAAGTTTTAAAAGTGATAATTTTCATCGATATTGGTATCAGCGTACTAGCCTTAATCAGGTAGAAAGACAGACCGATTTTCGCATTTATAATATTAGTACGGTTGCATCATACGATTTTCAGTGAACCAATAAGTTTTGCTCACCAATGCATTCTTCTATTAAAACTTATTTATCTAATTGATAATTGCAATTTGTCACACGCTTTACAGTAAAGGAAAACATCGTGAGGAAACCTATATATCTCTAGAAAATTCTATGGATATACATATGTAGCATACCAATCCGCGTGTCGCCATGTACCCTGTTTGGTACATCACGAAACTGAGTAATCTTTCGAATGTACAATATAACACATATTGATAACTGATTTATCTGAATAGCTACATGTATCGTATACTGATTATATGACTGATAGGTAATACAGGGTCTGGTCCCCTGCTGGTATTACCCTCGGGGTCTGTTCCCCGGACTGATTTAACTCACAGGGTCTATTCCCTGAACTGATACAACACACAGGGTCTGTTCCCTGGACTGATACAACACACAGGGTCTGTTCCCTGGACTGATACAACACACAGGGTCTGTTCCCTGGACTGATACAACACACAGGGTCTGTTCCCTGGACTGATACAACACACAGGGTCTGTTCCCTGGACTGATACAACACACAGGGTCTGTTCCCTGGACTGATACAACACACAGGGTCTGTTCCCTGGACTGATACAACACACAGGGTCTGTTCCCTGGACTGATACAATACACGGGGTCTGTTCCCCTGATAGTGGCCTCCGACCTCCCCTACAGCCACCCCATGCCTCGCTTTACTTGTATGCTTTAACCTGATACTTTAAATCTCTGATTCCGATGCTACACTCATAACTCTGAATATCTGAATTCCCGTTACACACACAATATCAAATATAGATCTGAATATACAACAATAAGAGATAAATCTGAATCACTTACATAGTATCACCAGTACTGCCTCTAACACAAGTCACAACACTACTGCCCGCTTGGCGCGCTCGCTTGCCATACCGGCTTGCTACCTCCCTTCCCCTCTGACGTCTTACTATTTATCTTATTTTTATTTCGCGATTACCTACTAAATTCGCGACACTCCCCCCGAGACAAAAAAGAAACAAAAGATTTGATTAACTGATCCCTTTATTGAACTGAATTATACTGCTTTATCTAAACAATCGACTATTTAATTTATACACCTTGAAACAAATTAATCATTAGCTGTGAAGTCCAAGACTTAATTTTTTCCCGCGCTTTGATTGCTGAGCAGCGGCTTGGTCGTTTCTGGGCTGTTCCAGAATTTGAGGAAGTAGTTGGTGTCTCACTGATATCAACATTGCCAATATCTAGCATTTCTGAATCTTCACTCGTCTCACTATGAGACTGACCTCTTTGGACTGATACTGGATCTACTTCGTCATCGATCTCTAATGGAAAGAGGTGACCGACCGAACGAGTCAGCGTCTCTCCTGCTGGTGTGACTACTTTCGCCACCCTGATCTCACCATCCAAACCCTTAACAAGTTCAGATATTGTGCCAACTTTCCATTTGATCCTATTACCATCTGCTTTTATCTGAACTTTCTCACCTAGTTTTGGTTTCCTGTTAACTGTGACTCTTGGTTGCCTGTGCTTATTACTCCGCTCTCTAAGACTGTTCAAATATTGACTGTTAAACATTTTACCAAACTCTTGTATAATAATTTGTCCTTGTTTCCAACCATCCACTAAATTAGTTTTAGTTACAGTAGCGGACTCAAGAAATTCACGGTCAGAAATATCACTCAATATAGGTCCCCCTACTCTTAAAAAGTCTGAGGGTGTTAACACATGTTCTGGTTCAACACCCACTGTTGTCAGTGGTCGGGTGTTTAGAACTGCCTCAACCTCTTTTAAAATTGTATGCAACTGATTAACTTTGAGTAAATGCTTATCTAGTGTCCTTCTGAGACTATGCTTTACTAATCCTATAAGCCGTTCATAAAATCCTCCAAACCATGGAGCTAATTCGGGTATAAATTTCCAGCGTATTTTATTTTGAATACAATAATCAGACGACAAAACCTCTCCTGTTAGTTTAAACTGCGTGGCATTATCGGATATTATGAGTTTAGGCACACCTCTTATTGCCACGAATCTTCTTATAGCTAACAAACATTCTTCCGAGGATAAATCCTCTACAAGCTCCATATGTATTGCTCTAATAGTTAAGCACGTGAACAAACATACCCAACATTTCTCTTTAGAACTGTCTACAAAAAGAGGGCCAAAATAATCTAAACCTGTATAATGGAAAGGTAGACTGTACGTTACCCTCTCTGGTGGCAGGTCAGGCATAACTGGTAACTTAAAAGGACCACCACCATATTTTAAACATTGTGGACACTTTTTAATAACCTTCTGTACTATTGTTCTCCCTTGAGGAACCCAAAATTTCCTCCTCAACAGAGCCAATGTATGGGATACTCCAACATGATAGTTACTCTGATGTAAGTCCGTTATTAATTTATGTGTAAAGTCCGCTGTTTTAGGAAGCAGTATGGGCTCTTTCTGACTATGTGTCCAGTCAGCATATTGAAACCTTCCTCTACATCGAAGTATTCCACTGTTATCCTTATACACCCCAAGAGATCGGGAAAAGTCAGTAATATCACCATTCACCTCTTTCGGAAAATATTGAGCTTGGAGTTCTAATATCATTTTTAATTCGGTTTCATCATGATCATGCATTTCTGTAGAACAAGTCTCTTCTGTGTCTAATCTGGTGTTACTATCGTCAGGAGTTATATTCGGAAGATCCTCCCCGGCTAAATTGATTTGAGTTTCCGCCTTATTTTCAGATTCAGGAAACCATTGTTCTGAAGTTTTTAACAAAAATTCAGGACCTTTTAACCACTTATCACAACATTCAGCTTGATCCGATCTAGTTCCTATATCGGCCGGATTTTGTTTTCCTGGTACATATCTGATTATAAAATTGTTATCTTGCTTAATCTCTTTAATCCTTCGCGCAACAAACGGCGGTAATAACTTATCTGTTTTATACCAACTCAAAACAATTTGACTATCGGTCCATAAAAATAGACGTTTAATCTCTAATCTCAAAAACTTAAGTACATAACGTAACAGTCTGCTTCCTATAAGTACCCCCAACAATTCTAATTTTGGGATTTGTAATTTATTATGGTCCTTAACAGGCACTAATCTAGACTTGCCAATAATAAAACTGACAATATTACTACTGCCCAAAGAACTACGCAAATATACACATGCCGCATAAGCGTCATTTGAAGCGTCAGCAAAACAATGCACTTCATGTATTACCTTTTCTTTATTTTTAATATTATTTATGCTGCTTAAATAGTATCGAGTAACACAAACATTTTTCAGATACTGCAATGCCGACGCTACCTTTTTCCACTCGCTTAATAAATTACTGTCTAATTTACTATCCCATTCTATTTTCTCCTTCCACAATTTTTGAAAAAATAGTTTTGCTGGTAACAAAATTGGAACCGCAAATCCACAAGGGTCGTAAATTGAGGCAATTACTTTTAAAATGCTACGTTTAGTATAAACTGAATCTAAATTAACCCCACTGATATCATAATTTAGCTGTAAAATATCACTATCCTTATCCCATTTTAGTCCTAATACTTTAACAAATTTATTGTTTGCTGCGCGAAATTTCTGTGGTATAAAGGAAATAAACTCTTTGGAATTTGAGTCCCAATCCCTTAAATTCATAGATAAGCTGTTAAATGACTATTTGCAAATATCGTAAATCCTTTTCGCCTCTACGACTGTTTTGGCGCCTGTTACTATATTGTCCACATATATATCCTCTGCTATTTGCTTTGTTACTAAGTCATCTGACTTTATTAAATGATATTTAATTGTTGCATTAAGTAGAAAGGGGCTTGATATTACACCAAAAGGAACTCTACAAAAGCGTAAGTGTAAAATATTAGTCATATCCACTTTGGAGTTTATATTCTTAAGCCAAAGGAATCGCGTCACATCTTTATCTGGTTCTAAAAGACCTAACTGTAAGAACGCCTTCTCTACATCAGCGATAATACCAATTGAATGCTCTCTAAACTTTATAATTAGTCCCGTTAAATCTTCCAATAATAAAGGTCCTCTATATAAGCATTCATTTAAGCTCTGATTTCCGACTGTTTTTGCCGAAGCATCATAAACAATTCTAACTTTATCTGGTTTATCACTACTAAAAACGCAGTGATGAGGAAGATAATGAACTAAACGAGACTTTGAATCCGAATCATCTTTAACAATTTCGATGATACCGTTCTGTAACTGTTCATGAATTATTTCATCATATGATTTTAATGTTGAACTATCTAAGCGCTTTAATAAGTTACTAAGACGACCACAAGCTAAACCAAAATTGTTCGGTAAATTAGGTGGATATTCAGTCCAGGGCCATTTGACATAGTATCTATTATCTTTAAATTGAATGCTCTCATTGAATTGTCTAATTGCTTCCTCATCACGGCAACATTTAGGTGAATCCGTAATTCCTATAGATTCAAGATCCCACAGTCTTTTAACATCATCAGTTTTTAATGGGAGGTCTGGTTCATTTAATTTAGTATCAAAATTTCCGTTTGTTTGCAAATAAGTCAGAACCGAAATCTCATCGCGTGTGAAATTTTCATTAATTTTACCGGACCAAACCCAGCCAAAATCCGATTCAACTAAAAAAAGGTCTGTAGAAATCGTTAACTTTCTATTAGACATAAAAGAATGATAATAATCATTGCCAATTAGAATGTCTATGTTATCCCTAGCAGAACCATCGTCAGCTAACGTTAGATCTTTAAATTGACTATCTTCTAATAATTTATTTAAATCACTACAAACTGAGAAGTCTATACCATTTGTAATATGAGGAACTACGTTTGCATATATTTGCCGCATAACACCAGTTCGAGTATTTATTAGGAAATTTACTACAGGGCTGTCAATTTCTTGTGGGGTTTTTTTCCCGAACGTAAAAATGGACAGATTCACACTTTCTACGATCGGCATATTCAAACTATTTGCAACAGATGACGTTATATATGTCCGTTGGCTACCACAATCGAGTAATATCCTACACTGTACTCCTTTCCCTTTGTCATCTGTATTACTGATTGTCGCTATACAAGTTTGTAACAATGTAGTATTTGTTTTTAAGTTAACATGTAAACTATTAGTTTTAATAGCGGCTTTCCCTGGTAAAAACTTAGTCGGACACAACGCGCGATTATGTATACCGAATTTACTGCAATGCCTACACTTTCTTTTAGAACGACAATTGTCAGATCTATGCCCTTTTCCTAGACAATTATAACACCGATTTCCTAAACATGATTTTCTTTCTTGTAAAGTTTTATAATTCTTGCATTCATCATTGAAATGATCTTGTTCACAGAAAATACATTTTTTCACTAATTTCTTTTGAGGTGGCTCTGCATCCCGATCAGATCTTTCATGTACCCTTTTTCGCAAATATCTTTTAATTTTATTACTTTCAAGTGGTTGGGTGTTATAAGGTCTGTAATCTATCCTAGGTAGCCTCCCTGATGTGCCCGGAAGTTCACGCCGTTTTTTGTATTCTTCAGTTCTAATATGTAAAGCATCGACCGTAAACTGATCTTGATTTCGTTTACTATCGCTAAGTGCAGCTTCCGTATTTCGACACTCTGAATCTCTTTTCAATCTATTAGACATTTCTCTTGCTGAAATTATGTACTCTAAATTTTTTCTAATGACATCAATTGATTCATCTTCCTCAGTCATTTTTAGCCTTAACTCATAAATTAAATCTTCTGGAAATTTTTCTATAATCATCACTCTTAGATGATTATGATTGACATCCTCTCCTAAAGAACTTAACACTCTTAGATGTCTTTCTATCTCATTTAACACCGAACGACATTCCTTAACGGATTTATTTGCTGCTTTGATCCTGTATAATGCAACATAATGAGCATCGATAATCGTGTTAGGCTTCCCATACCGTTCCTTTAACGTATTAATAGCTATTTCATAATTTTTATTAGTGGTGTCTAACCCCTCTATTGCCTGTTTCGCATCACCTTCCAGCACTGACTGAAGATATAATAACTTGTCCACTTCACTAATGTGACGATTATGTACATTTGACGAAAATTGATCCCAGAATTGGTACCACTTGAGAATATTACCATCAAATTTTGCTAATTCCATACGCGGCAATTTATCAGAAATATTTAAATTATTTGCTGAAGTTGAAACTTTCAATTTATACCGATTTTGCTTAATACACACATTTATCTCAGCTATTAAATTTTCAGCTTCTATTTGAGTTTCTGTATATTGCCTAATTTCATCTAAATTTTGTTCGGTATCCAATTTACAAAAATTCTGAATTTCCGAAACAAATCTCTCAGTTGCACCTTTTAATTTAAATTCTATCAACTCTAATTTATTTAAATTTTCATCTTCAATTTTTTGTTTTATTGCACACTGGCCTGAATCAATACAGGACAAAACTGATTCGTAAATTAATTTGAGACGGGTTCGGATGGCACCTTCCATTTTTTTTTTTTAAAAACAATATTAGAGGTCAGTCTTATCTAATAATTAACTGTAACAATTAAAAAAATAATGAAGGTATAGAAATAATTGTGAAACTTCATTAAAAAAAAACAGTAACTAAAATAAAATGTTGTTCATAATTCATAATTAAGTCAAAAGTTTTATTTGCCTATTATCTGAATGTAACTGTAAAATTTATTATATGTTCCATATAATAACTACTACATAAACTATTGCCTAACCATTTTTTCTTTGTATAAAATAAGATATGAAACATTAGTGCACAAATTTCTTTAGCTATTCGAATCATAATTAATCATAATTTTATAAATCGCAAACCCAATAATGAATGCATAAGAAGAGCGACTGATATCTTTATCGTCGTATACTTTATACGAAAACTTTAATCACGCAACTGCATAAATAAAAGAAACTAAAATTATGTCATAATTTCATAACTAACTGTAACTGCAATAATATTAATACTCGCGTGAGCGTTTGTTTACACTAATTGTTTTATCACCAAGCGATATGAAACTACCCACATTTAAAAACATATTAAACATTATTATTTAATTCCTGGGTTCAAATCCCAGCATCTCCACCATATCGCCATGTACCCTGTTTGGTACATCACGAAACTGAGTAATCTTTCGAATGTACAATATAACACATATTGATAACTGATTTATCTGAATAGCTACATGTATCGTATACTGATTATATGACTGATAGGTAATACAGGGTCTGGTCCCCTGCTGGTATTACCCTCGGGGTCTGTTCCCCGGACTGATTTAACTCACAGGGTCTATTCCCTGAACTGATACAACACACAGGGTCTGTTCCCTGGACTGATACAACACACAGGGTCTGTTCCCTGGACTGATACAACACACAGGGTCTGTTCCCTGGACTGATACAACACACAGGGTCTGTTCCCTGGACTAATACAACACACAGGGTCTGTTCCCTGGACTGATACAACACACAGGGTCTGTTCCCTGGACTGATACAACACACAGGGTCTGTTCCCTGGACTGATACAACACACAGGGTCTGTTCCCTGGACTGATACAATACACGGGGTCTGTTCCCCTGATAGTGGCCTCCGACCTCCCCTACAGCCACCCCATGCCTCGCTTTACTTGTATGCTTTAACCTGATACTTTAAATCTCTGATTCCGATGCTACACTCATAACTCTGAATATCTGAATTCCCGTTACACACACAATATCAAATATAGATCTGAATATACAACAATAAGAGATAAATCTGAATCACTTACATAGTATCACCAGTACTGCCTCTAACACAAGTCACAACACTACTGCCCGCTTGGCGCGCTCGCTTGCCATACCGGCTTGCTACCTCCCTTCCCCTCTGACGTCTTACTATTTATCTTATTTTTATTTCGCGACTACCTACTAAATTCGCGACACCGCGTTGGAGTAGCGTGGTAGGATTGAGCTCCAACCTTTCCTACCACAAACGGAGAGAGGAGGCCTATTCCCAGCAGTGGGATTGTAACAGGGCGTTTCTTTACTTTACTATGCCGATCTGCATTGGAGAAGCATGATGGGACTTAATTCATACCTCTCTTTTTCTTAATTAACACCACATAAATATCAAAATGCACATGATTAAATTAGAAATGACGGATATATTGAGATCGATTTAATATTTTCAATTTCTTTAATTTTAAATTTCTTTACTACTTGTTTTTATACAAATGTTTAATACTACTTTCGTTAGAAATCTTACAAGATTTGTAAATGTAAGCGGATGCCGTTGAAATAGCTGAAATATCTCAAACAAGAGTTTTCGGCGGGTGAAATAGGGAGTATCCGATGTCCGCTCGGGGCCCGAAATAATGCCATTTCCGATGGGGCCCGGCGGGCATGTCGACAACGAGATTAGGGAAAAAAGACGGGAATTTAATAACACTACCGACACAAGGCTTGTGACAAATAAACTGACGAGATACACTGCGTTAAGGGTCACGTGAAGCAGCAATTTATTGTTATAGGAACAATAAACTCTAAAAATTACTAACATTGCCATAGGGCAATGTTAGTAATTTTTAGAGTTTGACTTTCATTCACGGAATGATTTCCTCACGGTTCGTTTGAACGTTTAGCGCATCTACGCTACGTTCCTCCAGTAATATTGCCTTCTGTATCATCTAATAAGCAATTATTCTAGCGATATATTCAAGACTCTTCGATATTATAACTTTAACCACTAACAATTACTGTTGAGTCGTTTAATTTTTGTTTCCTTTTTATCCTAAGATGTAGAATAAATAGGCGATACTTTACGGAGTTCTATAATACAAATAATTGTGAATAAATTTGCTATAAGCGATTAGAGAAGGTCTATGTTATCCAAAAAGTAGAATGTACTTGCCGTGTTCAGACCTTGGAAATGCAGGATTCGCAAAACTCATGCACTACAAACCACCACTACCACCGCACTACTAGCACTGTACGCATTTTCTACCACAATCTCAAGAATTATGTGGCACTGTAACCGAAAGAAGGTAGACTCGTGGACATTTTTTTTTAAAAGAGGATATAATACATAGATAATACGAGTATATCTAATGCTAAATGTACCTATAGTGGACTATGCGTTTTTTCATACCCGATACATGCAGGATTCGTAAAAATACATGCACAAACCTCCACCACTGCCGCCACAATACACAACTATTACACACGCTCACTATCACAAACTCAATCGTTTCTCCCCGCAACCGAAGCATCATCAGGAGATAGACTCCACGACAAAATCGCAAAGCTTTGCGATTTGCGAGTTTGTGATAGTGAACGTGTGTAGTGCTTGTGTATTATGGTGGAAGTGGTGGAGGTTTGTACATGTGTTTTTACGAATCTTGCACGTATCGGGTATGAAAATACGGATAGTCCACTATACATTTAACACTATATATATTTTCTATTTACTGTATCGCGGATTATAGCAAAATAATTGTATTATTACTTTTATGGATCTCCGCAAAGTAACGCCCTAATTCTATAAATTATTTAGAGGATATAAGAATAATAAATTCTTTATTACCAATGTCAAATCTGAAGGTTACTAAAGAAAATCAGTATTCTCTCTGTTCACTTTAAGTGCACTTATATAAAAAAACGTTTATTGTAAAATTTACCAGCTTCCCTGCGGTGTCTGCGGTATCGACGTGGTTTCAAAAAGCGGAAATTCTCTAAAAACGTTTTGTGATAAACGGGCACGTGACCGGGACCGCGAGTCGTTGCCACAGTACATTGAAAGCAGTACAACCGTTATATCAGTCAAATGCCTTCAATTCTTTTGTTTTTTCTTTTGAATTGAAAATATGCTGTTAACTGCAATACCTTATATAATGTTACCGGATGGGACGGACGAGCATGGATGCATAGTTGAGGTTGTAAAATTCGAAAAGTAAAGCGTAGAGAATACATTATTTTTTGTGTTTAATACATAGACTATTACAAGCAATATAACAGAACTCACTACTTTGCTATAATCCGCACGGGTTAAGTGAATGCATGCAAAGCCAATGTGTATGAAGCAGGCAAAATCTACGCACCTTATACATGCAGGACCAGCCACCACATGCACCCCAAGGCGCAATTCACCAGCAACAACGCACACAAAAGCAGCACACACACCCACCACCACAATCTCGACGATCGTTTCGCCCCGAAACCGAAGCATCATCAGGAGGATAGGCTCCACGACAAAAATCGTACACGTAAAAAATCGATTTTACACTTAACCCGTGCGGATTATAGCAAAGTAGTTAGTTCTGTTATATTGCTTGTAATATGGAGTTCCGCAAAGTAACGCCTGCTTCTATAAATCATAGACTATTACATAATACATATTAGGATTATGGTGTACAATAAAGTATATTTTAGAGCCCTTGAAGCTTAATAGTAATTTTGGCCAGGTAGAGGGTATTACATTTAAAACGCTGAAACGAATGATAGATTGTACTTGTGGGAATAGTGGATGTTGTTTCAGTTTAAAAGAAGATTGTATTTTAGTATTAATGCATCTTCGAATCTGCAATGCAATCTAAATCTTAGAATCGCAGGTTATGCTCGGGATATCTTTGCGTGACCAAACCAGAAGTATTGAGATCAATAGAAAGACATTTCTATTTTCATAGAAATGTCTATTCTTTATATTTTTGATATTCTCAAGCCTGCTGAAATACTTACTCTACGCTCGTATACTCGTAGAGTGCTACGAAATATTAAATTAATACGCGCGATGCGGACAGCGACAAATCGCTGCCACTTCGCACCTACTTTGCATTAATATCCGTACTTTTATATCATTTAGCAGTTTGAATAGACAATAGAATTGCGTGCAAGTAACTAATTTATATAGTAACTTCATAATGAAATATATATTTTAATATTTTTTGTTATTATGCCGGTATGGTATCCGGAATGGTATCCGGCTGAGTAACATAGACCACCTTCTGTTCTTACCGAAGTGTCGTAAAAGCCGACAAAGGTGATTTGACCCACCGTGTGGTATCCAGTTGAGTAGAATAGACCACCCTCTTTCTTACCGAGGGGTCGTAAAATACGACTAAAGTAAATTGACGTCAGGCAGGCGGCTGGTAGTCCAATACGTAGCCAAATCATGTGACAACATGTTTGTAACATGTTGTGCCGACCCCACTTAGAGTGGGATAAGGGCAAGAGGTTGATAGATTTTAATATTTTTTGTTATTATTATTTATTACTTGTTAGTTAAATATTTATTGTAGCTAGGTAATCTAAACTAGCTGCAATATATAGTGAAAAATTAATAGTTTATAAATCCTCCAGCCTTTGCAGATTTATCCTATAATCACAAAAATGTCGCGATAATTAAACATGCATATTTCCGAATTATTTTAGGGATCGGTTATTAAATTAGGTGTTACTTTGCGGAGATCCATAATACAAAGTAATAATAAAATTATTTAGTCTATATTCCGCGATAAAGTAAATAGATAATACGAGTATATATAATGCTGTACCTATAGTGGACTATGCGTTTTTTCATACCCGATACATGCAGGATTCGTAAAAACACATGCATAAACCTCCACCACTGCCACCACAATACACAAGCATTACACACGTTCACTATGACAAACTCAACAATCGTTTCGCCCCGCAACTCAAGCATCATAGGAGATAGACTCCACAACAAAATCGCAAAAATGACACGATAAGGAAACATGCATATTTCCAAATTATTTTACGGATATCGTTTATAGAATTAGGTTGATTAACGCTAATTCGCTTAACATAATACAAAAGTAACAATAAAATTATTTTGCTACAATCCGCGTTACAGTAAATAGAAAATATACAAATCGCAAAGCTTTGCGATTTTGTCGTGAGCACTTTTAGCACTTTTGTATTAGGGATATCAAATTTGATTTGGAATTTCGTATTAGACATAGGTATATCTAAACTGCCTACCATTTATATGCTAGTGGCTTTAAGTTTTAATATTTCTCTCGGACATTATAGACATACGTCTCGCAGTCGAATAGTAACATGTCGTTACTTTACTACGTTTCCCATAATCCTACTTAAAAATGTGCTAGGTCAAAGAATATTTGAAAAAAAAGGAGAACTTGATAATTTAGTTAGTTAAAGCCTAAAAAATTAAAGATTGTGCATTATATATCATATATTGTGATAACTTTTCGAACTACATTTTCGAATTAGAAAATTTGAGATTGACTGTTAAAATAATATAGTATAGTAACTATTTAATTTAAAAACAATATTTTATCGTTGACTCAATATATCACAAAGCAATTATTAACGCGGAAAATTGCACAACGTTGCATAAATGGGCGCATTTATTGACCCAATGAAGTGGAGTAGTTCATCAATTAACTTAATTGAGTTTATGTTTCAATAAACTGTCACCGTATCGATACCTCATCGCTGCCCGGTGATATTGTGATAACCGCTTTGGCCGGATCACGTTCGACAATGTTTTAATAATACAAGTAATTAATTTGTTGAATTATACTAGAATTGTTT
The DNA here is from genome assembly GCA_947086505.1 of Morpho deidamia. Lineage (NCBI taxonomy): Eukaryota > Metazoa > Arthropoda > Insecta > Lepidoptera > Nymphalidae > Morpho > Morpho deidamia. The sequence goes on along the minus strand of CAMTZC010000002.1, from coordinate 4,727,548 downwards.
ATCTTTTGTACCTAGTCTTTAAATGATAAAACCTTAGTAACGATTATGCTGATTATGAATCTATGGTATGTAGTGATTTCAAAGATCAAGTTTAAAAGTTGCTCAGTTTAAAGAACCGATAAACGCCTCAGACTTTGAAATGGCGACAACATACCAAATATCGCAATGTCGGTAGACCCCCTAAATTCAATATAATTAAAAATTAAGCGCCCAAATGGTAGCGGTCCTACCACGCTGGTCATACGCAGATTGATACGTTTAAAATATGCCTGGAAGATTCAACTAAGAAATGCACTTTTTCTCACAATATTTTCTTTTGCCGAGAAGCGCGTAATAAATTGTAAAATTAATTTAGGCACATTAGTTTGAGTTAAAAAAGCGCATTGGTGCCTACACCGGTTTTCAATTATTTTGTATATATTATTGAGTACATGGCTATTTACAAGGCATGTATGTAAAAAGCTTGAATAAATTAAAATTTAAAATTAAATTTTGGTACACAAAAAATTTGACCAAGAATTTAGTCTTTCAATAACAGTAGGAGTAAAAATAAATGTAATTGTATGAAAGGATGGGTTTATCTATAATTTTTTATTTTTAAAACAATGTCAGATCAGATCAAACATATAATAATGTAGAAGAAATAATCTAATTCGTGTTTTCCATATAACTATAATTTAAAAGAGTTACAGAAGAATGTACGTGAATATTTAATGAGTTTCAATCTAAACCGTGCATTCAAGCAAAACAATAAGTTCTAGGTTTATTCAAGGGTTCGAAACTGCTCAAGCAGTCGAATTAAGTCCACTATAGTAAACAATATGGGTATCGGTGGCCGATCCGTCTGCGGCGCGAACTTTGCCGTCCCCAGAATTGGTTCTGGAATGAAACTTGCGGAAATCTTTGCACTTCGGCTAGACACAGGCTTCCTTTTGACAAACCGGGCGGTAGGTTACGGTTTTAATGCTCGTTCAATTCGCAGTTTCGAATACTGAGGCGTTGATCGGTTTAGACGTTCATTTTGAGTTTGTTGCTTTTTATACGGATTCCATTTCGTTTAAGGCTTATTGTGGAATTATTGTTGTAAAATAAGATAATTACTATTAATAATTTTCAAATCAAATTAAATCATACTATTCATTATTCAAGTAAACTCTTTCGAGCCCTTTTGAATAGTCAATGTCGATATCGCCAATAAAGTCAATGTTACTGCTTTAGTTATTTCGTAGAGGCCATTTTAGTATGCAAGTGTACCTTGTGACTGAGTCGAGACTGAGACTTCTCTTAATCACGGAGTTGTGTAAATGGAAGTCAGTCTCGCTCTGAACTTGGACTCAATTCCACTATCAGATGCTCGTGAACTAGATAGTAGAGTTTGTCTTTGGTTATTTATTATTATAATAAATAAATAAATAATTAAAATAAAATAAATAACAAAACAATAATAAAAATGAGAATAAAATAATAAAGAAAATAAACTTAATTTCTCTCATGGGCAATATCCATATACATTCACAAATCCCACACACACCCATACAAGAACCCCCAAAACACATGTTCACATCTATACATACACAGTCACAGGCACTACCCTACTTACTCACATACATATACACACACCCTTTACCACATATGTTTAAAATTGTTTTTTCTTGTTTTTTTTCTTTTGCAATAAATTTCTTTAACTTTAAACTCTCTAAAAACTCTATAAAATCATCAATCAATCAAGTCGACTTTGAACAAAAAGAGCGGGGTTCTCTGGCACAGGTATTTGTTACTTAAAAGAGGGCCCCAGCACAAATTAAAGAAATAATGTACTACAGTTAATGAAATAAACATTTTGATTTTTTTTAATTATATTTCCCTTGTTAACTACGGACTAAGGACTGTTAAATAAGGACTCGTGTTCACTGTTAATGAAGGCACAGAGAAGTTCTAATAAGCGTGCTCGGCAGTTCTATAACTATATTATAAATACCGTCAAACATATATTATAAATACAATGGGCAGCAATATTCAGGGCTGGAAAAAAATACGCACTACTTAATTGAGAGTATTTTAACACTTAATGACGCAAGGAATTAATCCGTACGTAGAAAAAAAACAAACAAACAGCATTCATAATACTATAGATAAGCTAAAAAAGGATTTAAAAATGAAACATTGTTGATAATATAAGTACATGACTAATTCCGTCCCAGGTGTGAATAACTTAACAAGTACAAAAGTAATAATTAAATTATTTAGCTATAATCCGTGCCGCCGTGTGGTATCCAGCTGAATAGAATAGACCACCCTCATTTCTTACCGAGGTGTCGTTAAAGGCGACTAAGGTAAGTCGACCCGCCGTGTGGTATCCGGCTGAGTAGAATAGACAACCCTCATTTCTTACAGAGGTGTCGTAAATGGCGACTTAGGTTAGTTGAACCACCGTGTAGTATCCGGTTGAGTAGAATAGACCGCCCTCTTTCTTACCAAGGGATTGTAAAATACGACTAAAGTAAGTTGACGTCAGGCAGGCGGCCCGTCGTAAAATACGCAGCCGAATCATATGACAACATGTTTTTAACATGTTGTGCCGACCCCACTTGGAGTGGGATAAGGGCAAGGGAATGATGATTTAGCTATAATCGGTGATTAATTTTATCGCGCTTTTTTGCGGGTTATAAAAATGTTTTATTATTACTTTTGTATTATGGATATCCGCAAAGTTACTCCTAATTCTATAAATTATTTAAACTTAAGAGGTCAAAAACGCACATATATAAGTATATATAAATACAAATAGTTTTGCGTTTAGAGTTACAGGAATTTGTTGAAATATGCACCATATAAATTAGACACAATTAACAATCCTAATGCGTATTATGATCGAACATGTAAAAGGACGTACGTCGACTTATCAACATATTCACGCCTGTTACGGAATTCTTAGTAAATAGTCAGTGCTTAATTTATCCTATTAATCTTGAAGGTGTATAAATAGTTCATATCCACTGTAGCGTTGTATGAAACTCAAGATGTAAAGTCAAGTGTAGATATAGGAAATGTTATTGCTTGCACGTATATCGAAACAACTTAGCGTCGTCGCTAATAGAGGCACGAACTTGGCATCGCCCTGACAAATGCGGTTCGAGACAAACTTGATCCGACTAAGTTCAGACCAACCGAACTCGATATCGGTTTTGATCAGTTAAGTTTTATTATTGCCAATGTATTTCTATTGACTGTGAGATATATAAATACTATTATTATTATCATATAGTCAGATTTTTTAAAATATATATTCCAACTTCCTCTAACATCATCAGAACCCTTGTCAGGCACAGTATTTAAGTTTTTATATATTTTATTTACTTTACCCTGAATGGGTATCACAATGTTTTTTATTCTAATATTGCTATTACTTTTGTTACAGTTTAAATTATAGCTGAATGGTGTTTACAATTTTTATTACTATTATATATTTTTATTCTATTTGTTACAATTTAACTTTATTTATGACTCACCGTACTATTGCAGTTGGTTTATATACGTCTTATTTTGTTCGCGGTTTACTACCTTACTGTTTACTGGCCAAAGTCTGATTGTCCGTCTGTCTGTCAGTTACTCTTTCACAGTTAATCCGCTGAAGCAATATATAATTAAAGCTCATATACTAGACGTAAATCTATATTATAAAACAAAGCTCTCAAAAGCTGTCTGTCTGTATGTTATCGTTTTTCTCGGAATCTACTGAACTATTGAATGTTTTTATTTAAAGGATGGTGCAATTTTTAACCTAGGTTAAAAAGGTTTAGGTTAATAGTACATTCGCCGGAACGACCGATTTTGATGGGACTTCTACTGGAAGAAGGAGCAGACTGTGGCAACACATAGGCTTCTTTTTAGTCTAGATTTCCGTAGGGTCGTGCTTTGCGTGGTAAAAACTTTATGACACCATGATTTCCACGCGGACGAATCCGGTTGCTAAGCGGTAATTAAAAACATCCGGCTTTTCTTTCGGTAATAGGAAAAATATAATAAAGTATAGTAACCGGCAATTAATAATGCACATTAAGAACTTAGACTGTCACTGTCAAACACGGGTTCATCAGTCTGTGCGACAGAGACAATGCTTTATGAAGCAGAATCTAGCTGATTTCTCTCTCTGAGCCTCGATGTGCATTATTTATTGCCGCGTACTATACATAATTGAAAGTATTTAAACACTAAGGCAATGCGAACCAAGTTGCGGTTATAACTTGTAACATTATATTGTCACTATTGTCAGTCTGTTCTTTAACACGGTGGATGCACTGCCGAAACGTCGAACTATAAGAAGCTGGATTTTATCGCGATGTAATTCGTGTTTTTATATTATAACAAGTGTAAAGCGCAAAAGAATAGACCACCCTCTTTTCTCACCGAGGTGTCGTAAGAGGCGACTAAGGTATGTGCCGTGTGGTATCCGGCTGAGTAGAATAGACCACCCTCATTTCTTACCGAGGGATCGTAAAAGGCGACTAAGGTAAGTTGACGTCAGACAGGCGGCCGGTCGTAAAATACGTAGCCAAGTCATGTGACAATGTGTTTGTAACATGTTGTGCCGACCCCACTTAAAGTGGGATAAGGGCAGGAGAATGATTATGATTATGATATAAATCGCAAATGCTTATAATCTACCAGTTTTTCTCTGTCTTTACATGATATTACTACACTAGTATAACTCCTGTAAATAACAAAATATCGCTTTTCCCGATAATTATGGATAATAAAAACAAATGGACATAGATTGCGTCGAGTTCAAAACATGGCCGATAATTTCCCCGCGGTATCACTGTCTCATAAGATTATGAGGAGAAATCACCATTCACTATAGTTAAAGTAAATAATACATTATGAATTAGTGAAAAGAAATTGTTTTAAAATGTTACAGTTGTTTATATTATTATTTAATAACAACTCACAATCCACTTACTTACTTATATTTTTATGAGTGTTTATTTTGTTATATATTTTTGAATTTAAACTGTTGTGAGTGGTATTCATAGTTAAAGTAATGTACTTACGATACGCGCGTCTTATTGTTTTGGGTATCGGTAATACATTATACCGAACGGCTCAACCGATTTAGATGAAGTTGTGGAGCAATATATAAACATATTTTTATAGTAAAATTCTCACGGGATCGGGATTTACGTAGGAAAAACTTTTTACATAAACTAATGACCAAACGGTCGAAGCCGCGGATAAATCTGGATATAAAAATCTCGTTTTTCTTTCAAGTTGAGGGAAATAATACAGGGTAATTGAACATTTAAGTTGGCGCGGACAAAGAACATCAACTTGATTGGAACCGATTGGAAATAAAAATAATAGTTTTACAGTCCATATCGCAAAATAGTCCCTGGTGCGCGGAATGTGCGCGGAATTTCATTTCATTAGTGGCGGCCGGGGTTGCGGATTCCTGCGGTCGGCCGCGACTTCCCACTTATGTTCCAGCCATTCAATTGTTTCACAAAACTCTATTGCTCGGATGAACCATTCAAGAGATGGCTTGCCCCTTTTTGTGACCATAGGTATGCAAAGTTTAATCAAAACTTTGCCTACCATGTTGTATCCGACTGTGTAGAATAGACCACCCTCTTTCTTACCGAGGGTAAGGTAAGTTGACGTCAGGCAGGCGGCCGGTCGTAAAATACGTAGCCAAATCATGTGAGAACAGGTTTGTAACATGTTGTGCCGACCCCACTTTGAGTGGGATAAGGGTAGGAGGATGATGATTTGATTAAACTTTGCCAATGCATATCAAAAGTTATGTAGTGCTATTACAAGCTGAGAGAAGCCCGTTGGTAGTTATCCTGCCTTCAGCTCCGCGGGTAGTTACAACCCGACTAATCCATGGATGGGTTCGCAACTAATCGGGTTAACCCGATACTTTAACTATAAATACTACTCAACATAGTTAAAATTTAAAAATTATAGGTAATTTTCATTCTCAAAATTTGAGATAACTTTTAGTAGAAACGGTAAAATCCATTTAGTAGATGTTGAGAATATATATTTGTATATAATTATATACAAATAAAGCTGTGATAGCCCAGCGGTGACTCTTTCGAGGGGAACACGAGTTCAAACCCGGGCACAGCAGTGGGTTTTAACAGGCCGGTACTTTTTTATATACAAATATAATTTTTACTATAGTATGTATAGATATTATTCCGGTGTATAAGATTTAATCGTTATAGATACACAGAGAGACAGACAGACCTTCAGATTTATTATATAAGTATGGATTTGTACGACTAATGTAACTTTTTTTTATAAAATATCACCATAAAATATGATGGATCGTGTAATGAATGGTTCTAAAACGCAATTTAGGTTAAGAGGCTCAATGTAACGTAATTTAAGAGAGAATCCAATTTTTAGCGATCCATTACAAGTAGAGATGAACGCCATGAAATATTCACGAAAGTGAAAACATTTACGTCAAAAGCTAAGCATACCCTGTCACCTGCTTTTATCTTAAAGCACGTATAATAACGAACATAAAGGTACTGAATCACGATCAAAGAAAATAAAGATAAATTTATTTTTTCTTATCAAGCGCTCCTTACTAAGTTACCTTCCTAAAAAATATTCATAAAACTGGTTATGTAGCGTTATATTAAGGTACTAATTAAAGTATTAATCTATCGCTTACACTCTAGAGCCTTTGAAATTTAACGCTCTTTCACACCTTTATCTTGTGTAATGTAATACCCGATAAAATACCCGAAGTATTGATGTTTGATTGATATGATTTACTTTACTGTTCAATAATAAAATTCCATAATCTATGCTGTGTGGTATCCGGCTGCATAGAATAGACCACCCTCATTTCTTACCGAAGTGTTGTAAAAGGCGATTAAGGTAAGTTGACGTCAGGTAGGCGGCCGGTCGTGGAATGCGTAGCCAAATCACATGACAACATGTTTAGAACATGTTGTGCCGACCCCACTTAGAGTGGGATAAGGGCAGGAGAATGATGTGATAAATAAAATTCCATAATCTATGTATGCTTTCCCATTACAGTGGTTTAAAATAACTATTAAAAAGAGGCTGAAACAGAAAGAGTAAATTTAGAATTTTTAAAAGATAAAAAATGCGTAGATTTCACCCTTTATTTATTTATAAACTTTATTGAGCAACTACAATATATGCATAGACAAATAATTGGACAATAGACGGGCTTATATTATTATTATTATTATTAACGAAAGTCTCATTACCATAAATATTTGTGATCAATACGAACAAAGTTATGTTTAAACTGTACTACTATATAACTGGTCGAGTTAAACCCAGATTTTCACTCGCAAAGACTTGGCGATGTAGTGCTTGTGTATTGTGGTGGCAGTGGTGGAGGTTTGTGCATGTGTTTTTACGAATCCTGCATGTAACGGGTATGAAAAAACGGATAGTCCACTATACATTTAGCACTATATATATTTTCTATTTACTGTATCGCGGATTATAGCAAAATAATTTTACTATAACTTTTGTAGAATGAAAGTATTCATGTGAAAACCCTTAGCAATGCTTATATTGAATGTTCGTAGTACAGATGTTCCGATACGGGCACCGGGCAAATATTCAAAGCGTCCTCCGATCTTCGCAATGCGTCGCGACGCCTCGCCGTCGTCAGCTGAGCTCTAATATTGTGTTATGCTTTATCGAATTTGCATGTTTTTACTGAATAACATTCCTTTGGCGCACGAGATCAAAGGCCGAGGCGAAAGTGATTTCGCACTGAGTTAGTTCAACAAGATTCATCTTCGCCCCTCCATGGCCGCCTCTGAATAATTTTGATGTAATAAGGGAAATTGTAAATGGGCATTCGACTTTTGATATTTTGTACAGAGTAACGGAGTCAATTCCCTTTTGGCTTTTACACGCCGCTTGCAACTCATTTACCTGGAGGAAAATTAAAAATTCATATTAAAGTTAATATCGAACGGTCTCGTAATAATGATTATTAAGTTATTTATGAATATTTTATAATGACCTTATGGCAGTAATTATTTACTTAAATGTTAAATTAGGATTCTGCGTCTAATACCTTTTTTGGAGCTGAGTTTCAGTTATTAATGTAAATTAATACTAATTCGTCTTATGTTGAAAAGATTTCTATTAATGTCAATAGCACTAAAATGGTCGTTTCGACAAGAAATATTGTCTCTTTTTTTCCTCTCTTTTGTACAATCAAGGCCGTAAACTTTTACTTCAACGATTGATTATTTACGATATTAGCAATTTTATAATTGAAATAACAACACCAACGAAGTAACGTCTAACGTATATGTCTAAGTAGTATGTAAATTATACTTAAGTTTATAATTATTAAATTCGACATAAATTATTGGATAGAAGGATTCTTAATTTTTTTTCAAAATATAATTTTTTCAAATACACCTTAAAAGTATTTCCCAGTCGTCTAATGTTGGCATACGTTGCTACGTGGTAGCTATTTACCTCTTGTTTGGATGATTGCTTTTACGAATTATAACCAGCCAAATCTAAATAAATAACTTGATTTAAGAATGCTTAGGCATAATACAATTTTTTTGTTGTAAATCAGTTCGCTGTACAAGCAGTTAACTATGGAATGGACTTTAAATATTCAAGTATCTAAATCAGAAGACATATTTAAAAATCTGTTAAGCAGTATTACTTGTCTAATAACAATTAATATAAATTCTTTTTATTTATATATTATATAATATTTATTGGTGTATGGATTTAATATATATTCTTTTGAAATATTTTTATGATGTGTAAATCCTTTGCTTTTGTAATGGTATGTATTATAAGTATGTATTTAAGTATAGCATAGTATGCTGTGTGGTATCCGGTTGAGTAGAATACACCACCCTCAGTTCTTACCGAGGTGTCGTATAGGCGACTAAGGTAAGTTGACCCACCTTGTGGAGTCCGGTTGAGTAGAATCGACCACCCTCTTTCTTACCGAGGGTTCGTAAAATACGACTAAGGTAAGTTGACGTCAGGCCGGTTGGAAAATACGTACCCAAATTATGTGACAACATGTTTTGTAAAAGGCGACTAAGCTAAGTCGACCGAAGAATCGAAGAAAAGTGAGGTATTCGGGTGAGTAGAATAGACCACCCTCTTTCTTACCGAGTAAAATACGACTGAGGTGAGTTGACGTCAGGCAGGCGGCCGGCCGTAAAATACGTACCCAAATCATGTGACAACATGTTTCTAACATGTTGTGCCGATCTTACTTAGAATGGGATAAGGGCAGGAGGATGATGATTTAAGTATAGCATAGTGCACCACCCACATAGTCGCTACAGTTCTCCTTAAACCTTAGGTCGTCGAAGAGATCGCTAATAAGCGATAAGACCGCCTTTTCTACTTTACACTTTATGTTTATTTTTTATTGCTGTTTTATTATTTCCAATTCCTTTCTTTGTGGTGTAAAATAAAGTGTTTAAATAAATAAATAAGTATACAAGTAAACTATCGCTTTTAATAGATCACATGTCTTCCACATTTGGCTCATACTTTATTCAATACAGTTCAAAGAAGAGATAAATAGACTCCTCCTCACCTGTCCCAACCTCAAACACCTTCCCGGGCTGGCGGCCACGTGACATCATTTACATTTCTATTAAAAGGCTCCATAAAATATTTATGTACAAAATAAAGTTAAGAAAACTCCGCGTTTCGAGTTCTATGTATGTTTAATGTGTAGTCACTATAGGGCCCGTTTGATCTTGCTTAAAGGCTCAACGCCTCGGAAAGCAGCTTAGCATTGGACGAAAGATCGCCTTTAACGTGTTTGCCCCTCCTTTAAAGTGTTTCGGAAACGATCTGTCCGTGAAATTGTTGCTTAAGAACTATTTTATGCAGTGGTCTTTTTCATCTTGTTGAGAATGCTTTACAAATAGCCCCCTTGGAATATATTAGCGCTTCGTTTCATCTTTTTCACATCCATTTCTTTCGTGAGCAATTCAGACTAACATTTTTGTTCGCTCTTGTACTTTAATTTGCCAATAAGTAGTGAAATATAAAACCGTCTTGCTTAGTAATATAAATAAGTAACTCATCATGGGGTCAGCACAACTTGTTACAAACATGTTGTCACATGATTTGGCTACGTATTTTACGACCGTCCGCTTGCCTGACGTCAACTCACCTTAGTAGTATTTTACCCCCCTAGTATTAGACCCCTCGGTAAGAAAGAGGGCGGTCTATTCTACTCAACCGGATACGACACGGCGGGTCGACTTACCTTAGTCGCCTTTAACGATATCTCAGTAGGTTAATGAGGGTGGTCTATTCTATTCAGTCGGATAACATACGGCAGGTCGACTTACCTTAGTCGCCTTTTACGACACCTCGGTAAGGAATGAGGGTGGTCTTTTCTACTTAGGCGGATACCACACGGCATTAATACATATAAGTAACTAATATTATAAATTCGTTCTGTTTATTATGTACTTTTGGCGAAGGAAACTTGCATATGTTTACCTTTCAATTTTATTGTTATGTTTTACCTGTCAATTTACATTGAAGCGCTGTATGGAGGAATGGATGGTCTTTGCCCAGCTGTGGGTTAGTACAAATAGTATAGATAGTACAGTTTTTGTGACAGGTTTAATATTAATATAAATTAATTTATAAAACAGCTACATAAGCAAGAATGAATTTATGATAATAATCAGTGAAACCAACTAACACAGTAGCGAAACTAAAATTAAAAAAAAATAGTCCATAGTGAATGGTGTAAAGTGAATTTTTGCTGTCCTCAGAATTAATTAACTTTGAAATTTATACATTTTCATTTCAACCGCGAGAATGTACGTCGGAATATCGTAGAAAAAAAAGTTTGTAGAAGGTGTATTGCGTCTGTGAAAAATAAAATGTGAACAAAATTTCTTACAATGAAATAGATCCCTTAATATCTGGCAATGAAATCTTCAATTGAATTAGTTGTAGCTATATTATTTATCGGATTTAAATTTTATAAACAATTTTTCGCTGCTAGAAACCTCTGTGGGTAATATTTCTCGTTTACCCGTGATATTAATCGCATAGATTATTCGTATGCTTTTACACTTATTGATTCAGAGTCGGATAACATCCGCTCGCGGCAACATTATTTAGGATTGTCAACTGCGAAAAAAATATTGATTATTATTAAATGATTTATAAAAGCAGGCGTTACTTTGCGGAACTCCATATTTCAGAAACTATAACAGAACTACTTTGCTATAATCCGCGCGGGTTAAGCGAATGCATGCAATGCTAATGTGTATGAAGCAGGCAAATTTCACGTACAAGACAAGTCACCACATCCATCCTAATTAAATTAAAGGGCTGAAATTAAGTTTATGCGTAAGGTATGGATATTTACTGGTTAGTGTCTTCTTAATCAAACAATACCTAAAAAAAAAAGTGAATATATATTATCTATATATTATCTGTACATTTACTAAAGTCCTACTAAATCTGGCATATATTTAAAAATTATCTTTAAATTTTTATCTACCTTATTTATTATTAGTGACACCCGTAACTTCTTTTGCGCCGACTTTAGCGTTTCCCTGTTCCCGATGAAAAAACGGGAATCATCATCATCATCCTCCTGCCCTTATCCCACTCCAAGTGAGGTCGGCATAACATGTTACAAACATGTCGTCATATGATTTGACTGGGATTTTACGACCGACCGCCTGCCTGACGTCAACTTACCTTAGTCGCCTTTTACAACACCTCGGTACGAAATGAGATTGGTCTATTCTACTCCGCCGGATACCACACGGCGGTGAGGAAAACACGAGAATATTTTTTCCTATAATTTAGCTCTATGTTATCAGCTTTAATTATACCAAACTTCATCAACATTAATCCAGCGGATTACACGTGAAAGCGTTACAGACTGACAGATGTTCGTTATAATAATAGTATGGATAATAGATAGGAAAGGATCCAAACTTTGCTTCTGACAGTCTTAAAAGTTTTATTTTAATCAGGTGTGACACCCCTACTGTTTATACGGTATTAAACCTCGCGCAGGGGATAGGATGGAATTAATCTGGAACTAATTAGCGACTGTTGTGTTCGTGTTAACATTCAAATACGTACGTTTATTCGGCATTCGGTGCGCGCGACTTCATTATTATACGCTCACCTCGCTTATGGCTCATTAAAATATTTTTGATTCTACATATTGTTTCAAAATTTAACGGAAAGTGAAGTGCACAATAAAAACTATGTACTATGTTTTTTATATAAAGAGGAAACCAACCAAAGTAACGCCTGCTTCTATAAATCATTCAAATGAGAAGATCTACAGATCAGCCGTAATTTGTTTATTTATTTATTACGTAATCAACAGCGTTACAGACAATACTTATTTAGAAATTTTAATACTATATAATAAGGCCATAACAAGATTACAAAATTTATAAACTGATTATTTACATTAATAGAGTAAGGAAAATATAGATATGTTAACTAACAGAACAAAGATGATATAAAATATAAAACTAGACATAAAAATTGTAAATAAAAATAAAAATATTCACAAAGTGTATGTGCAAACGTAGTTATAGTGTGTGTGTGTGTGTGCATGCGTGTGTGACTGAGTGTATAGTAAGTAGCGGCCTCTTATAATCCCACTGCTGGGAATAGGCCTCCTCTCTCCGTTTCTGAAGAGAAGGGTTGGAGCTAATACCTACCACGCTGCTCCAATGCGGATTGGTAGGTTACACATATCTCCAGAATTCTCTAGAGATATGCAGGTTTCCTCACGATGTTTTCCTTCACCGAAAAGCGTGTGATTAATTGCAATTACCAATTAGACACATGAGTTTTAATAGAAAAACTCATTGGTGCCTATGCTTGTTATTTATCACGATAAAATTGGATGATCACATTTTTTAGCTGTGCTTTGGACAGATGAAATAAATCCAAGTTAGAATATAGATTGTTGTATATTCGGGTTAATTATCGATATAGAGTCAAGTCAAAGTCTGGAGTTCTTTGGCTATTGTAGTATCGTGATTTGTTGGAAAGGTGATCCCGCACAAGAAAACCATGTTTGCAGATTTTCTTGGTAGATAGATAAACTTGATGCGGAGAGCCGCTGAATTCATGTAGCGTACGACTGCAGGGTGCGCGGGAAACTTGAGGGGAGGAGATTTGAGTCATTAAAAATGCACTATCTCATAAATTTTCATTCAAAATCTACAATAAATAATCAATTGAAATATCGTTTTGCTTTTCTGTATCTGTTAATTAACAGTTCTATCTTGTTTTCTTTATATATTAAATGTTTGCAAGTGTGTGTGCAAAACTCTAATTGGGTGATACTTATTCAATAGAATTTTTGGTAGACATTGCATAAATTACGCGAATGTGTTAGGTTGAAGAGAGAGTATAAAGTAGGTATATTTTTCTCTGAGGCTGCTTACTGAAAGCTCTCAGTCACCCTCGAAAAGAAATGAACATTAAAAAAATGGTTGCGTAAGTTATTGTACTTTTCGTCTTCAAAGCATAAAAAAAGCTAGCTAAAAGCTAAAAGTACATTTTCACACAATAATATATCGCTTCTAATTGGCAGCTTATTCATAATGCGAATGGTGTAACGCCTTCATGTGAGCTTTTCTACCTATAAAGAGCATCGCACAAAGGAGCATCCTCTTACTATGGCAGCCGGAGAAAAATATGTATCTCAGTGAATATCGATTTCAAATAACATTGCAACCTTTTCAGATAACGAGGTGACGTTTCCCCTTTTCTCGGGTTCACTGCTTGTTCCGTACAGTGGGAATTTATCCGAAATAAGGAGATAACGAACCTAATGGGTGAAATATACGACATTCGATTGGCCTCGCGAGGTGATTGTTGGGCTGCGAAGTGCTTTTGAAGAGTTTTTATATTATTATTTTTTTAATTCAAAAAGATATTATGTTTTGCGTATTTTATTTTATGCTAAAAAGGAATTTGTTACTCGATGGAGCTGTGATAGCCCAGCGGTGAGACCGTGCGACTCTTTCGAGGGGAACACGAGTTCAAACCCGGGCAGGCACCAATGAGTTTTTCTAATAAAACTCATGTGTCTAATTGATAATTGCAATTTATCACACGCTTTTCGGTGAAGGAAAACATCGTGAGGAAACCTACATATCTCTAGAGAATTCCAGGGATATGTGTAACCTACCAATCCGCATTGGAGCAGCGTGGTAGGTCTTAGCTCCAATCCTTCTCTCCAAAAACGGAGAGAGGAGGCCTTAGCCCAGCAGTGGGCATAACAACGGGCTGTTACTTTACTTTTTTTTTTTTTACTCGATGGAGTCATTGAGTATGTGAATATGTACTTATTAACACATTAATTTATTGGTTTAAATGTAATATGGGATTAAGAGAAAGCACTTAGTGATTCATGAAGCTATTCTTTACTGTTTGCTAATAATATGATATGATTGTGTTATGTTATCTCTTTGTAATTTTTCTGTCCTTCTTTCTACAAAAGAACTTATTTATTACGAGTACTTCCGAATATCCCTAAAAAGTAACTGACTTTGTAACTGTACTCCATCGCTTTAGGTAATCAAATAAATGTTAACATGTCAAAAAAAGTTTCTTTTAACAGCCAGATTACGAGACATTACATTAACATTAAATATTATTAATGTTAAGAGACCGGCTATACTCCTGTCTTATATTATCGGAACTCTCAGTTCCCGCCGTGAAAACGCCGCGTAAAGAGCTCATGAATAAAAGCCCCGTATGGGCTTGAAACTAGTCGGGCTCATCCGATAAAATAAGACGTAAGTATAGCCGGTCTCTTAAAATTAATAATGAATAACACTCACGATAGTTTAAATTCAAAAACATTAAATATTATTTTAATTTGTGTTTCAAAGCATTTAAAATTTTTGATAGTATTTGCGCCATTTTATTATGGCGCGATTGCTTTCAATAATTATAAGAACTGGACAAAAAATAGGAATTTTAGTTTATGTAATGTGTTGTAACCTTTTTTAAGGACTTATTTTCAAAAGTAATAATAAAATTATTTTGCTATAATCCGCGATACAATGTATCGCGGAATATAGCAAAATAATTTTATTATAACTTTTGTATTATGGATCTCCGCAAAGTAACGCCTAATTCTATAAATTACTTATTTTCAACCTTTTATAGAAAACGATGGAAAATATCATTTAAAGTGAAATTAAAGTGACTTTATAATAAATTGATATTTCCTTACATTGATTAATCTAATATAATGACTATTGCCAAAATTGCGTATTTTAATGTTTTAATTGACTTTTTATCAGTAACTGATTTATAAAAATAATTGTTTATGCTTTTAATATACTCTAGGCATCAATATTTAATTTTGTTAAACAAATATTTAATTAAAGAAGGTATTTTGAGAAATGCAGGTTTATTTCAGTTTCTTAGTTTAAATAATATTATTGTTCTAAAATGTTAGCCACTACTGAGTCATATGATTTGTTTGTTTACATTAAGTTAAGTACCTACCTACCTACCTAAACCTATGAAGTATAATTTGTAAAAAAAAAGCCTAAGTTGTAGTTATAGAATTGTGGTTTTAGTGGGTGATTTTGGCCATATGTTTGTGGATTCAGTTTAGAGTTTTCTAATTAAACTTAGAGCTTTAACTTACAATTAAAATAGGCCTTGAGGAAACTTACGTTAGTTAAAATATTGTTTCGGGATACATACAACATACCAACTCTACATAAAGCAGCATAGCAACTTAACTCTATATCTTTATCTTCACAAATAGTATGTGTGTTCACAAATATGTGCTTTGCGATTTTGTCGTGGAGTCTATCTCCTGATGATGCTTCGGTTGCGGGACGAAACGATTGTTGAGTTTGTGATAGTGAACGTGTGTAGTGCTTGTGTATTGTGGTGCCAGTGGTGGAGGTTTGTGCATGTATTTTTACGAATCCTGCATATATCGGGTATGAAAAGCGGATAGTCCACTATACATTTACCACTATATATTTTCTATTTACTGTATCGCGGATTATAGTAAAATAATTTTATTTTTACTTTTGTTCACAAATAGTTTAAGGTAAAAAAAATTTTTACTGGCTGTCACTGTGCCTATTATATTTTTTTAGATATTTAGAATTATCCGTTGCAATGGCTTTTTATATTAAAATACCCTGAGATAGAGATTCTAACGTTATCCTCGACGTGAGGCCAGGGGGAGGGCATTCGATATGCTCTCACGTCCCCCCTTGGCCGGAACGATACTTGTTGCTGCCGGTAACGAGATCCGGCCGTTTTGTGTTATTATAACCTTGCCCGCTCCTTGTACTAGTATTGATATTGTGAAAAATATTAAGACAGTTTATTAGAATTTCTTCAAAAGTAATATTTTTTTATTGCTATAATGTGCATAAATATTTGTGATCAATACGAACAAAGTTATGTTTAAACTGTACTATTATATAACTGGTCGAGTTAAACCTAGATTTTCAAGTACGGTCCCAATGGTTAGTTTAAATAAAACTAACGATAATAATTTCATGTGTGTCAAAAAAACTTGGTCAATAGCTTTAGTTTTTGAAAATACCTTCAGTTGCCGATTCAAATTTCATCAATATTGATTCAGTAGAGTAACCTTGAAAGCATAAAATATAGACAGACAGAATCTCGCATTTATATTGTTAGTATGAATATATTTTATTCGCTTTTGCTCGTCAAGAACATGTTCTTTAATAACTTACACACTATAGTTTATTAAAATTAGTAAATTTAAGTTTCTTATGCCATTTGATAATAAGCGAAACGTGATTTAGAACCTAGATTGGCGAACTTTGATGCATCTACGTTACGTAGACATAGACGTACCATCAAGAGTTTTGACTGTGTTTAGGGTAGCTTCTTGGGCTCAGCTATATTCAAAATATTATTTTCTTCAATTTCCCAATGGCGTAGCCGCTTTTTCTATTTAAAAAATATAAACTTTACTTTTCTCTTGTGCATTATCAACTTCGTAATCGGTGACGTGCTTGTCATCCCTGACCTAGGCTGTGATAAGTTTAAAATATATTTTGTTTTGTCAACAGATTCTTCTACCTCTACCACTTTACGTTCTACGCCTACCACTACCGCTTCAATGGACAGTACAGCAGTCTCGCGCTGGTCACCTCCTGGCTTTTCATACAGGTTAGTATCATAGTTACTTTTGAATTATTATTACATTAAGTTGGTAGGTACATGTATTGAGGAGGGATGCGACTAAAGTAAGTTGACGTCAGGCAAGCGGCCGGTTGTAAAATACGTAGCCAAATCATGACAATATGTTTGTAACATGTTGTGCCGACCCCACATAGAGTGGAATGAGGGCAGGAGAATGATGATAAGAAGTTGGTAGGAACATGTAACGAGGAGGGATGAAAATCATGTGACCAAAAGAGTATTGAATGGGGCTCTGGAGGGATGTATGAATTATCAGAACCCGAATAAAAGATAGATAGATTGTGTGAAGTATGATATTCTTATAAAGGGAGTAGTACCATAGTTGACGAAATAAAGAAGAGAATGGAATATCGCGCCGATCCAATTAAAATGGTATAAGGGTAAATGGATGAATACGCCGTGTGTTATCCGGCTGAGTAGAATAGACCACCCTCATTTCTTACCGTGTGTAAAAGGCGACTAAGGTAAGATGACGTCAGGCAGGCGGTCGGCCAAATCATATGAAAACATGTTTGTAACATGTTGTGCCGACCCCTCCCATATCCCACTTATAGTGGGATAAGGGCAAGATGATGAAGGGTAAATGATATGGAAGGATGAATATAATATAACTTTTGTAAGGAAAATTTTTACGTCAGTCAACGTCAAAAGTTCAAATAATTTGAAATTTTAATAGTCGGAATATTGCTGCTACCAGCAGTTATGCTAGTGGTAAAATCATTACCAATCTCAATTTTAAAATATTCTACTATAGATATCTTAAAATTATCATAATAGTAGTATTCAATATTTGCATGTATACACATTTAGACTCTTGTAAGATTTTACAAAACCATCTATGAAACTATTTCAACAACTAACTCTCCTAAGTAAACACTCCTTTCCTCACTAATAAGCAACACTTGTGTATTTTTATACCTTGTGTACTGTTCGTACTTCCACCCGACAGCGTTATATCGGCTCTCTGCTTCACACACCGCACGCGCGTCCGTCCTCACCCGTGGTCGTAGTGAAAGTGAGTAATTCTCTTCCCTCGCCCCACTACTATGACGCGCGGTGTGCAGGCATGAGACGACAGAACCTCCTTTATTATAAATCTACCTTCCATCAAAACTGCTATTCTTATTCACAGACACTACACCTTGTATTCTAAATAATTTATAGAATTAGGCGTTACTTTGCGGAGATCCATAATACAAAGGTAATAATAAAAATATTTTGCTATAATCCGCTATACAGTAAATAGAAAAAAATATATATAGTGCTATATGTATAGTGGACTATCCGTTTTTTCATACCCTTTACATGCAGGATTCGTAAAAGCACATGCACAAACCTCCACCACTGCCACCACAATACACAAGCACTACACACGTTCATTGTCACAAACTCAACAATCGTTTCGCCCCGCAACCGAAGCATCATCAAGATAGACTCCACGACAAAATCGCAAAAATGTCACGATAAGGACACATGCATATTTCCAAATTATTTTGCGGATATCGTTTATAGAATTAGGCGTTACTTTGCGGAGAGATAATACAAAAGTAACAATAAAATTGTATAATAAAAAATGTAAAGTAAAATAGAGATAGATAAAGTAAATAGAAAGTAATCTCAATTACTTTTAGTAATGCACTTTTGTACTTTCTTTAAAAATTGTACTTTGCCACTATTTAACTAACCTAACTTTATGTTTATTTTATTACTTTTAAGAGAGTGTTTAATCGGTTATAATATTAAACTAGCAGTATCCGTGGCATGGCCGGCGTGGAAATCAATGTGTCGAAAGTTCTCCTGCATAAATTTGGACCCCGTGGGAATTCTAGGATAAAACGTAGCCTATATGTTGCTACATATAACATTCTGTATCTTCTTGTGAACCTCCCATCAAAATCGGTTGAGCCGTTCCGCGAAATTTACTATTAAATAAAATCTTTCTTAAAAATTGCCTCTTTTAGTAAAAACCGTTCAAAAAATCCCGTCAGTACAGTACAGTTATTGTTCCCTCTGTTTGTTTTGTTTGTCTGTAAGTAAATCGATCAATACAGAGGAACAGTTTTGAGCACATTGTTTTATAATATATATAGATCAGCATTATGTGTAGCGATAATCAAAAACTATACTGTAGTACATTTTATTTAATACTTAACGAGGTCACATACGAGAGTAATTCTCCGAGACTCCGAAGTTTCATATTTATTCAGCACACTTTGACGTCTATCGCGCTGCGAGACATGTCCAGTTGGACAAACTGTTTATACAACCAGATATTAGCTTCCACTGCAATGAACTGTTTATTAATAACATCGTGCAATTTAAAACGTAATGTAGCTTTTCATGAAGGATCTTTTTAATTATCCTCATACAAACAGAACAAATGTTTTGTACTTGTATTTGCGTGATAATTATTGTTAAATGAACGCCGAATGATTATTTATAGAAACAGGCGTTACTTTGTCCCCAAAGTAACATTTCATAGCACAGAAGTTATGATAACATTATAACGCGTATTTTTTAAGAAAATCTATGTAGTACTAAGTGTAGGAAGCAGACGACGTTCACATACCTTATACATGGTGGTCCAGTCACCACACTTATCACAAAACGCCGCCACCAACAACACACATCCACAAGCATTACACACACTCACTAACACAATCTCGATAATCCCTACGGTCTTTTCGCCGCGTAACCGAAGCGTCATCAGGAGGATAGGTTGCTGGGGCGGTGCGGTGCATTACGATTTTTCAAAGATTATCTTCACAAACGCGGATTATAACAAGATAATTAGCTCGTATTGTCGGTACCGAAAGATTTATCTTGATTTTATCATAGGATTATAAGTATATACATTAACCGTTTCTTCTATTTTACTCGATTTTTTTATTTTGCGTTGACACAACGCCGGATTTATTATTAGTAAAATATGAATAATTCAAGACATTATCTCCTACTACAGTCCATTGACCCGCCCTTGTATACAGAATGAATTTAGAATTTGAACCACTGAACTACGTTTGTAGGTGCTGGCTTAAATTTTATTATAGCTTACGAAAATAAACGGAAAATATCAGTTTTCTGATACAAATATTAATATTATAGTGCCGTCAGGGCAGCAAAAAGACAGGTCATTGGTTCGGGGCGGCCATGAATGACTATGCGCACACAAGCACATATACTGTAGCAGTACACGAGAAAACTCTTACATTTTATAAAATGTCTGATTTTTTTCACTAAGACCACACTTCTTCTTCTTCTTATATAGCAAGCATGTACATGCCAATATTTTAATCTCATATATGAATTTTATTGTTTTGTTTCACGTCCAAACGGAGCAACCAATTCACATATCTTTTGTTATAGAGACAATTGTAATGCTGTGGCAGTATTATTAATATCATCATTCTCCTGACCTTATCCCACTCTAACTGGGGTCGGCATAACATGTTACTAACATCTTGTCACATGATTTGGCTACGTATTTTACGATCGGCTGCCTGCCTGATGTCAACTTAACTTAGTCGCCTTTTACGACACCTCGGTAAGAACTGAGGGTGGTCTATTCTGTGCAACCGGATACCACACGGCACATACCTTAGTCGCCTCCTACGATACCTCGGTGAGAAAGGTCTATTCTATTCTGCTGGATACCACAGGGCGTATTTTAGTATTTTTAATACTCCGTACTTAAATTCACATTTCACGTGAATTTCACATTCACGCGGGCGGAATCTAGTTATATCGTAATACTATACGCACTATCCATTTAAAACGATCAATTTAAAGTAAGTAGCCATTAAGGTTTTAAGAAAGAAACCTCCGACGAGCATAGGGCCATGGATTAGATACCCGCCGAAGGTCAACATTTTGAAACAATAATTTCAGTCGGTTCTTCAAATCTGGCTGTATACATATGTTTAAGTATATATTTAAAGTTGTATAACTATATATTTACCAGTTGTCTGTCACCCATAACACAAGTATTAAGTGACTTACTTGGGGACGGATGAACGTCTAAGTGTTCTATATATTAAAAAAATATATATGTGATTTTAACTGTAGGCAAAAGGCTGCAAGGATTTGTCTTGAATTTTGTCGTAGGCAATAGTATATTTTCTAGCGAGCTCAAGCTCTAGCTCATATTTAGCGCTACTTTAATTTTTAAAATGTATACACTAAATAGGTTTCTAAGGTTTACTTTAACATTGGTACTTAAAATCGTCTGCCAAAATTACTTATAGTCTTTTGGTCCTTCTATACTAATAAAAACCTTAGAACAACAAACAAAATTTTATTCGTCTTGGTGCAATATTCTAAAGAATAAATTCGCGTTCAGAATTATTGTTGTATATTTTGTCTGAAATTTTAGTTGGGCTGCACCATTTTCACTTGAAGCTTCTGGTTATTATTTTTAAACTAAAGCAGAAAGCCTCTTATCCGGAGAGGCGCGGGCCTCGAGCATTTGTCAACAAATCACGTCCCCATACGTTATTATGACTTGCCACTCTTCACGCGCGTCACCTTACGAAATTCAACGTGATTTAAGATTAGGGGCGATATTCATCGTATAAATTATTTATTGGCTAAAAATATTTATAACGTTACACATATCTTCGTTTACTTTTAATTTGATTATTTCACTCTCCGTGAAACCCATGATGCTTTATAAAAGTGATATCGCTTTTTTCGTACGAACAAAAAAAATAGTAGACCATTAAGTCCCCAGTGTAAGTAATTTAAGACTTCTCTTATGGGTGACAGACAACTGGTAAATTTTATATATCCATATATTTTTAAATAAATACTTAAACATGTTTATTTAGTAGTTTATATGTATGTATATTAATATTATAAATATATGGGCACACACACGCTCGACCACCCCAAAAATAAGTAACTTAATACTCGTGTTATGGCCGTCAGACAACTGCTAAATATAATAATATATTATTTTTAAATATATACTTAAATATATAACAACACCCGGACTCGAAGAATCAAAATTAAAATATACGAATAATTGAAATTTTATTTAGAAAATGTTGGCACTACCATCTTCTCCAAGAGTTATATATATACTACATATAGTTTTAACGTACCTACGTTACTTATTTTTCTATTTTGTGATTTTTTCCATCGGCGATATCTTTACGCGATATTTGTTTAGAAGATAATTAAACGGCTGCAAACTACTCGACCATTAAATCGGCGTCGTTACAGACAGGAAACAATCGTCGAATATAACAATACAAATATCAAAACGTACAAGTGAATAGAATTTGTCGCGGAAGTAGTCGGGGGTCGATTTCCGGTGTGCGGAAGCTAACAACACGCTTCGGATTCGGCCGTTTCAGATATACAGTTTACTCTATAACAAATCTTATAACAATAAATAATAATGGTCTTAATAAAAAAAAGTTGTTAACGATTGTCTCTGGTGGCTCTAATTGAGATCTCAAATAGGTTGGAGAGATGCGCTTGAATCAAACATAATATGTTGCGAAAATCCATAAAACACAACTATTATTTGTACCAATATAAATTATGCCGGTATATACCAAACCTCTATTTTTGCCCCAAATGAGTGGTAAGGAGTCGCTTGATTCTAACGGCCCAAGAAACATACGGGTTTTAGGTCAATCAAGTTAGACAAGTTGAGAAGAGACTTTTACGGCTTAAATACAACGACTACATCCCCAAAGACCTAAGAACTGGTATTAATATTTTTGACTCCAAATGGTTCACACAGAGCATCTTGGCTCAGGCGAAAGTTGTGATAATCCATACATTATATATATATTTGTGATAAAGCTGCGCAGACACAAATTAAATGATATACTTATTTATTTGGAGACTAAACTTTTTCAATTTACAAATATTAACTAAAAAAAGAAGAATGCGATTTTATGATTTATGGTCGTCAGACCACACTTCCTGATAAAGTTTCTATCAATAAAATAAATGTTTCTATAAAAAAAAATAGTAGCGACCTGTTACCATTCAACTGTTAGGAAAGGAAGAGAGACCCTCATAGAGAAGATTAAGAGTTTAGTCAAGCCTAGACACACCAAACTGCCCCAATGCGGTTTTAAAGTTTACACATATCCTCGGAATTCTCTTAAGATATGCAGGTTTCCTCAAAAAGTAGTATGGTCCTTCCCCAAAAAGCGTGAGATAGATTAATAATATGTATCAAACCAAATTCGATATGTATCATAGATATACCAGAGGTCACAAAAAGCTTGTAATCCCTGCGTCGCGACTCATCAGAGATGTTGTTAATTAACGCCAGGCAGTCCAGCTCGATGAGTCGCGTAGCACGATTCTGAGTAGGTGACAAAGGCAGGATATCGTTAGAGACAGGATGTAAGTATGATATAAATATAATTGGAAACAAATATGGAATTTGCAAGGGCGTCGGTAGGTCAGGGGGTGGAGTGGTCTGTGTGACGGCAAATATCGTGTGATTGCGTTGTAGTGAGTTAAGTCAGTTTTGGTTGAGTCAATGGTTATTGCGTGTTCATTTTTATTAGTAAAATTTACATCCAGGCATCGACTCCTTTGCCCTCATACATCATACCATTCACTCAAACTACATGTATGTTCCCATGTTCATTGTTCTCTCTTTCTCTCACTACAAAAAATAATCGTCTTCTGTGGGCATAGGTGTTTTAAATCATTTCAAGACTACGCGGTCTTGCAACGCCTAAATTTATCAGCTTCACACAACAATTTTGAAGCCGTTTGTCCTAGGTGCCTGCATTACATTCGATGTAGGGTACCTGTTTAACCTGAGATTCCAACATCCATCGGTTCTACGAACGCCGCCGCTGCGATGCGCCGCGTACATTGCAATTTCAACATCAAATTCAAATTCTTTATTCAAGGAAACTTGTAAACAAGTGCTTTTGAATCGTCAACATCTACTGCTGGTTCGGAAAGCTGTTCCTACCGAGAAGAACCAGCAAGAAACTCGGCGGTTGTTCTTTTCAAAGAATAATTCTTATTACTAGTTACATGTAGGTATTAATATCTTGTTCAGGGTAGAAGAGTAGCTATATACACGCATTCTTATCGTCTAATTAATTCTCAATAGTATAGTAGGCTTTTTGTATTAGCCTTTATTTTACAGTGTTTTTAAATTTTATGGTAAAGTTAAAGTTAAAGCGACCCTTCAGGCTATATTACACGGCGGGTACAAATTGATCTTTCTATGGTTCTCCTAAATATTGCAACGCAAACATACTACGACCATAGCTCTTTCCATGCATAGCTCATTCCATTCATGAGAGCAATGTATGCGTTATTACTAACATACAACGTACTATCCAGGATTTTATCGTTTCCAATACTTATAATATGGGTATTTTCAAAGCTAGAGTGAATAGGCATCTTTTAAAAGTAAAGTGGACGATTCAAAAGCACTTGATGAATAAAGAATATTTTGAATTTGAATTTGAATATAGGCGTGCGCGTTCCACCTACGACTGTATCATCCGCTTACCATCAGGCATGATTGCAATTAAGTGCGCATCCAATACACAATATGTGATCAAAAAATATTTGAGCAGCGACATAAAAGACCATAGATCAATTGAATAGCTTATGGCTGCTACTTTAATACTGCATATTGAAAAATAAAGAATCTCACTTAAGAAACGTAAATATAGCGTAATAACGAAAAATAATTCGATACACATTCAGAAGGGAAGAGGCGCTCTCTGTCAGATTACGGCGAGGGGAGACGTCGAAACACAAGAAGGCTCTACGGAATGCAAAGTGGGGCTTATCGTATAATCATCGAGCGTGACGCCTTATTAATAAAAATCATGTTTCATGGGCTCGCCCGTCGCAAACTACGCGCCGTGCATACTATCTAGATCAGAATTGCTGTATTTTTTTTAACAAACCAACTTATATATATAATTACGCGAAGTACAAACTATCTACTTCTTTTTACGAAAAAATCGCGGCTATGGGCAGTTTGTAAACCAAAATAAAAATAAAACTTTTTCATGAATTCTTAATATTCTTACCCCTGATGATGATGATGAGTTTGACAGATTTTATCAAAATCAAAACGGTGCAAAGCATCACGTTTGATATAACTTGAATAAAGAACAGCGAAAAGGCCTGTGTCCTAAATAATAAGCTGTCATTAAAAAATAAGATCGACTGACCTCTTAAATCTAAGACTATATCTATACTAATATTATAAAGAGGAAAGATTTGAAAGTTTGTTTGTTTGTTTGTTTGTTTGTTTGTTTGTTTGTTTGTATGTATGTATGTATATAAAAATAAAATAGGGATCCGTAACAAAATTGTAATAAGGAGTGAAAAATGAAGTTCTAAAAATCTTTCATCGCGTGCGCTGCGGAAACTATTGATGATAGAACAAAAAAATGTTCTACACTATTATAGAACGTATCAATATCCACAAAAAAGTCGGCGATACCATATGTGTTAGATATTTTCAGATATGAGTCGAATGATAATGAGGAAGTGTTTTGTCTACAATAATGTTATGTGTCATTTGGTGGGTAGAGGAATAAAACCGAATGAATGAGGGTAATATATTGTGACCCGAGTCTTGTTCGCAAGCGACATTCAACAGTTTAGTCAGTCCAATACCACCTTTCAAGGTGTCCATACGCTTTAAAGTGCTGTGACGTCGTGTGTTGATTTGGTTACCGATATTGAGTATTTCGTTTTGTTAGAATCTGACGTCAAATAGTTAATATTCGTGATAAGAGCAACCATTGAGTTTCTTGCCAGTTCTTCTCAGTGGATGACAGCGTTCCGAATTGTTGGTAGAATCGTCGTGGCTTAATGATTCCAAATTATTATTAAATTAACCGGTTAATACTTGTTTAGCGTGTTCCGTATGTTATAGTTGTTCGGTTATCTCTTGTTGACGTATTATTTGGTAACATTTTCTATCAGAGAACGTTGGAATTATGAGTCGAATTCCCGGCCGTAGCTAACATATGTCTAACTATTATAGTTATGCCAATATAACTACTTTTTAACATTGTAAAAGTTTATAAAAATGCTGAAAATAATCAAACCATTTTATTCAAACCTCTGTATTAATTCTTATCCCATTAAATGATATTTGATTAACAACTGTTTCAATACCTGTTAAATACTTTTTAAATTATTAAAATCCGACATCCCAATCAAGAGATATTACGAATTTAATAATGTAAATCGAAAGCAAATAATGCTATAACAAATTCATTGTAGCGACCGTTATAGCAGGGTCTGCATTTGGTGAGTTAGCTCTTATTCCAAGAATACTAATGATACCCATTTTTATAATGAAATAATCTATAAAATAAATCTATAGTCCGACTTCGTAGACTTTCCACTACCCCGAGATCGGTATGGATGCGGGTGAAACAGCGGGGCATTGCTAGTTATGTATAAATTGAAAAAGTACAAAGAATCTCTACAGTGTATTTATACTTGGAGTATTATGATATCCCTTATTTTGATATGTAAATCATATAGTATGTAAAAAAGCCCTAAAAGTAAAAAAAAAAATAGTAACGGCCTTTTACTATGCCCACTGCTGGGCTAAGGCCTCCTCTCTCCGTTTTTGGAGAGAAGGATTAGAGCTAAGACCTACCACGCTGATCCAATGCGGGTTGGTAGGTTACACATATCCCTAGAATTCTCTAGAGATTATGCAGGTTTCCTCACGATGTTTTCCTTCACCGAAATTAACAATTAGACAAATAAGTTTTAATAGAAAAACTTATTGGTGCCTGCCCGGGGTTTGAACCTATGTCGTCTCTAGAGAGTCGCACGGTCTCACCGCTAAGCTATCATAGCTTTTTGTATTATTAGTTCTTACTTTTTTTAATAAGCGTCTATATCTCTTATTCGAATTATGTATTAATGTAACCATTAAGTTATAATCAAGTTTAATTATATTTAATCAATTAAGTTCAAGCAGTCAAAACTATCCGAGATTGTTAATTTCTAATGCGTTTACCAATATTTTACTGAATCATTTATTCAGCTAACATCAGGAAAGTGTTATAATTACAAGGCCATAACAAATGGATAGGCCCACTCCAAGAAAGTCCTAAGTAAACAGGGATCAACAGCGATGGAGGCCTAGTAAAGTAGAGTAATCTTGCAGATCTCTTGCAAGTCATAGTTTACAATTAGTTACACAAACTGCGGCTCGCTCCTTACTCTAACATTTCATCTAGGTACGCAGAATTTGATAATCAAAGCTTTTCCTATAATTTTTACCAATTTCAAACATAATGATTTTGCACGGTGCAAATATAGTGCTCGTCAATATATTTTTCTCGATTTTTTTTACACCAACATCGTCCTACCGTTGACACAGAGTATCGATCGTTTTACTTGTTTATATCTTAGCATCATCTTCGTTCAATAAACGATAACATCCTGAGTAAATCTGATAACTCTTGGGATATGTAGAACCTACTGCGTAGCGTGGAGCTACGATCCTTGTTTCCACAGCCTCTGTATTTGGAGATGAGGCCTATGCCCAACAGTGGTTTAGTAACAAGCAGTTACTTTACGTTTAAGCATCTTCCTGATGTCCTTTTTAATACTCAATCAACGATTAAATTTTTTACCGATATATACCTAAGAAACCATCCATTAACTTAACAAAGCAAGAATTATAAAGTCACTCGTTAATTAAAAACAATAAGTAAATCGAGTTATAAAAAAATGATTTATTATTTAAAATACCCATTTGTAACCTCGGTATTACAACTGCCATCAGTCGGCATAATCTGTTACAAATGATCCAAAAATTGATAAAGAGAGCTCGGTTTTTTATTCGCGTACCTTTTAAACAGGGTTGAGGTAAATCTCAAAACGGTTTAAACGGACATATAAAAGGGCACCGGCTCTCTCCATTAAATACTGTACAAACGTTTGATCCCTTTTTATATTTACCAATGCGATAATCATTGAGCAGGTTGGGAACGTTGTATTAATTAAGGCCGTGCATCCAAATTTCAACTCTCATTCGATCTGTTCTTTTCACATCATCGTCGATTTAATGGCATGGAATAGAAAAAAATCAGTGTGAATTTTAAAATTTTCTATGATCTATCTATCTAGGCGACTTTAGGACTTAAGACTTTAGGGTGGTCACTCCTGTATTGGACTATACCACCCATTTCCCGATGTTAGCACGTGAGTTTAACTGCCGTCGCAACAGTATCATCTGCTTGAACCTATCAGTCGCTTTGACAAACCTGATAATATCCCTGAAGGGGATATTTGTTAGGCCCTTAAATATAATTTTCTTTCTTACCTAGTATCTCCCATCTTACCAGCCAGTCCACTCAGCTAGCTATAAGGTGAAGAAAGTTTTAATGATACTAATCGGGTCGATTATTCCTATGTCATATCAAATGTATCATAAATGACAGACAATAAACGGACTAAAATAGACTATTAACTTGTCTAGATTACCAGTTAATATTGCTCCCAATTTTTTAAACCATGTTCTTGCTTTTAGTAATTTCAAATTTCAAATTTACATCATTATAAACGATAGATTAGTCAGTCAGATAAAATTTTCTTGATATTATTGTAACTAGCACACACAACCATTTTTAGTAGCTCCAAATAGAAATAGCTATTTAAATAAATAAATATCAAATGTTTAAAAACACACCCGTTTTGATAGTAACAGTGGAGGTATTAAAAAGCCTGACTAAGTTATAAATCAGCCATGAAGGTGTCTCACCCCGTCGTGCACTTGGGACTTGGAAATTATAACTAGATATCGAGAAAATACAGTATCAAATTAAAGTAGAATCGGAGCGGTTACAAGTTTCTTAATTAAAACTTACGTTAGGTGTCGCGAGACGGAGATTAGTCTGTTCTATAAATAAAATGACATAGCTGAGACCAATAAATACAGACTGTTTCCTTGTTTAAAAGTGGTAGAGGTTAGCATTTTAGTAAGGTATAAATTTATATCTATCTATAGCTATTTAGCTATGTTGCTTGAGGAATATACTGGTTTTAGATTTAAACAGTATTCATTGTCCACTGATATTAATGATTAATCTAGATCTGAATTACACTTATATTGTAACGTTTATTGTCTATATTATAAAAGTAATAATAAAAATATTTTGCTATAATCCGCGATACAATTGTATCGCGGATTATAGCAAAATAATTTTATTATTACTTTTGTATTATGGATCTCCGCAAAGTAACGCCTAATTCTATAAATTATGTCTATATTATATTTATATTTTAATAATTCCATATATATTACCTATATATGCGGGGCGTAATGCGTTTTGATCTTCGATCCTGCTTTCTTATAAGTCTGGAAGGCTTTGCCCGGCAACATTTACTTCCTATTACTGCAATAGTTTCCTACCTATCTATACGCTACCTAGTTGAGTTATAAACAGATTTTTAAACGCACCTATCATCGTAAATGAGTCCTAGAAGTTTTTAAATTAAGATATCTTTGTACATTATTAAATTATGTTTTCTTTGTTGCAGCATTCTATGCTCTATTTCTTCCATCACTACGAGTTGCCGGTGATACTACAGCAGGCGCAACTGCAACAACTACTTTTACGAACACACCACAGTATTGGCGGCATGATGGGTTTAGCAGGTATAGCAGCTTTAGCGAGTGGTACAGCTTATCATGACGCTCCCGGTACAGGTACGCAAGCCACACCGCCTACTACTCAGTCTACAACGCAAACCGTTCAGAATACGGTACAGTCTACGACTCAAACATCACCATCTGTCTCGACGGCTCAAACTAACACCACACATACTGGAGACGTTGCTTCTCGAGTGACAACACCACAAACAACTGCCATAGGTACAAATACTGCTACAATAGATGATATTCAAGAAAGGACTGTACCGTCTTCCATTGACGATGCAGCGGTAAATGAAAATAAAACAGACTCCGCAACACCAACAGACGAAAATTCGATTGAAATAGAAGAAATAAAAAGAAAGAAATCCAATGAGGATGTTAAAATCATTTGCAGCAATTCATCTGCGATTAATCTTGATAATGATGGAAATGATTTACCAAGTGGAGCAAAAGATTATATAACAAACTCAAGCAATAATGAGGTTGATAGTTTAAGTTTGGACCGTCGACGTGTCCAAAATATAGAGGATGGAGATAGTCCCCCGACTAATGCAAATACAACAACATCTACCGTAAAGCGAGCACCTATAGCAACTCTCGAGGTTGATGATTTAGACTAGATTCGTATTAATTATCTTTATGCTTTATATATAACTTGCAGTTTGTATTTTTTAATAAGTTCAAACGATTTAAAGTCAAGGCCGTAAAGTTAATAGTTAATACTATATGTAGAAGGTACTTATTTGTCAATAACTTGCTAAGTTAGGCATGGTTTAGATTGTAGTTATGATGAAAGGTGAACAATAATATGTTTAATATAATTATACGGTTTAGATTCATGAAATCCTGTGTGGGGCTAGTCTCGGTTTTTTGTTTTGGCATTGATCATTTTTGATGTGGGCTAATTTGGGTGCAAATTGATGGATTGATATTTATATCAATATATAAAATAGAATAAGGCTAAATGTTATTGTCATTCATAGGTTAGTGCGATCTATAATCTTTCCAAACATTTATTTACTTTTTGACAGCTTTATTACTTATGACAGCTAAAGTAGAACTATCAAATTTTCATGTCTGACTCGATTTCTGATAAAATCGATTTTATTTACATATAACTTTTAGTCGATTTATCTAAATTATATTCCTTTTTTACTCGTTTTGTATTTTTTTATAGAAATAAACAGACAGGTATGAAAATAAATGTGTACCTATATATATCGCATGTGCTATATGTATATATACCTATATTTATTTACCATAACTGTGATAGCCCAGCGGTAAAACCGTGCGAGCCTTTCGGGGGGGCACGAGTTCAAGCCCGGGCAGGCAGCTACGAGTTTTTCAATTAAAAATGTCTAATTCATAATTGAAATTTATGATACGCTTTACGAGCAAGGAACGCTATGAGGAAACCTGCATATCTCTAGAAAATTCTGGAGATATGTATAACCTACCAATCCACATTGGAGCAGCATAGTAGGTCTTAGTTCCTACCCTTCTCTCCAGAAACGCAGAGAGACCTGTTCCCAGCTGTGGGATTGTACCAGGCCGATACTGTACTTTTTACTTTATTTATCGCATTAATTAAAAAAAACATGACTTGAATGAAATAATAAAAAAATAATTTATAATATATTTAATAATTTAACATTCTCCTAAGTCATAGACAATCCCTAGCCAACGAAGCCATTTTGTGTCAATCGGAACGAAATAGTGGTTAAATTTAAATCATTAGATTCAATTCACTCGGCGCAATAAATATCAGTTATAATTATCACGTCACGTCGCTATTAAAAAAAAACAAAGTGCCCATAGTGCATTGCATTTCTTTATTGTGGTTTTTGCATGTTTTCGATATAATAACGTGTTTATGTCAAACACACATAACAACAACATAAGCGTGTTTATGTCAAAGTTAAACAAATTGTTGGAAATACTATAGTTATTGTAGCAGAGTGTGTGGAAATAGTCCTTGAAGCGTTGGTTCTATTTAGTAATTATAGACATATTGTCTTTCAAATTAAATGTTTACCCATATACTGTATAAGAAGACTAACTACTTTAAGAAAAACGCCGTGGCTCGACCTAAAATCTTAAATTTTGGTTATTTATATGCGTTCATAATATGTTCCTGTTGTTAAATTCTGTGTTCCCTTACAATCACGACTTGATTTCCTTCCAATAACCTCTTGTTCATTTCCATATAACGATCGCGATTTTCTAAGGCTACAAAAAAGCAATACATCACAGATGTCACAATTATTATGCTATAATCTGGATTTGTTAAGAGAAACTATGTAATGCTAAGTGTATGAAGCAGGCAACGTTCACATACCTTATATATGCAGGACCAATTACCACACGCGATGCGAATACTTGACGATTTTGTCGTGAAGCCTGTCCTCCTGATGATGCTTTGGTTATGGGCAAAAGGATCGTAGAGATTGTCGTAATGAGTGTGTGTAATGCTTGTGTGGAGTGTTGCTGGTGGCGGCGTTTTGTAATAGGTGTGTTGACTTTTCCTACATGTATAAGGTATGTGAATGTTGCCTGCTTTATACACTTAGCATTACATAGATTCTATTAACAAACGCAAATTATAACAAAATAAAATATATCGTAACTTCTGTACTATGGAATTCAGCAAATTAACGCCTTCTTCTATAAATTATGTAAGACATCACACAAATCTTTTAAAGCAATCTGTCAATAAAAAATAATTTCCAAATGACCATAAAACTTCTATGATTTATTCAAATTAGCTCTCATTAACAAGATTTAATTCTCATTTTCTGTTGGAATTGAAGCTTCTCATATGAAAGGGTGACTGTTAGTTTTAGTTACGGCTGCCATTACAGCAAGTGTAAATAGAAGTCGATATTTATTAGGATTTTGTGTTGTATCAAGTTTTTTTTAATTTGTTATTCCGAATATGCTTTTTGACAGCAGTGGTGCTTGCTGGAGTCGGCGTATTCATGTAATTCAGTGATTTGCAATAAATATAATTGTTCAATATCGACTGTTATTTTATTAATATACAGAGTGGTACCAAACATAGGACATTAATTTATAATAGTTATCTAAACACCTCAGCATTCTACACTAAAAAAAACAGCTAATTCAGTGAAGTCTTTTAGCCATAGGAATTATTTTACGGTTTAAGAAATAATAAATACGATTTATAGAGATCAATGACCGTAGACAATAACCCAACCTTGACCTAAAAACTAAATACAGGTATGAGGGAAACAAAACTATCATGTTATTTGTTTTACTTAAACAAGCGCGCCTCGCCAGGCCGGTCAACTATTACTAACAAAGGCATTTAAATTATAATTAAATTCTTCGAAAAAAAATTTTTTTTCATCAGTGGGTTCATTTAATGTCGTGTCTACGGTACCACTCTGTATATTAGATCCTATACAGTTCTAAGAACATATTATTACGATTTTTTTACCTAACTCTAAAGTTTTTCCTTTAAACTTTATGATAGTGTACAGTTTGTCTAATCTTCATATTCCTTGCAGAAGAAAACAATAAAAAATCGTTATAGAATTTTCAATTAATCCTAAGGTACAAAACAATGACTATTGTCAGTTCTGAGTTACAATAATCGGGATCATGCGAGAATTATCATTAACTGGTCTTATTTAGAATTGTACCAGACCAGACCTGTAGGCCTACCATGAACTTTTAGATAACGATTCAATACAAAGTCAGTACCTAAACCGAACCGCTTTCTTTACGTACCATTGAAGTGTGGATTGCATTGGGGGTCGTAATGTTTGAAAAGGATAACGTTATATGAACTATAGATAACTCTGTCTCTTTTACTCACATGTTTTAGGACGCATTCCGAACGCTCATTCAGCAACGGCTTAAAGTGCGTGTCTTTAAGACGTCATGGTATGAAAAAGCGAAACAATTTAGTTTACGTCTTCAATTGAGTCGCAATAAGTGTTCACTGGTAGGCCTGCTGCTCAACCCTCTATGGTCGCGGGCCATAGCGTGGCCCGTGGACAAATTTTAAATGGCCAACTATGAATCATATAATGTACATGTAGGAAAATTATTAAGCCCTTTCCACACCTCAGAACTATTAATTTAGTAAAGTAAAAGTAAATACATGTTACTATCCCACTTCTGACCATAGGCCTCCTTTCTCGCTTTGGAGCTTTGACTTACCACCCTACTTTTTAAATATATTCGAATTGCACAGCTAAAATACTGTATACTGATACTGTATTGGCCCGACAAAACTTTTCGTAAAGTCCGTTTGGTCCAACCGTAAAAAAAGTTGAGCACGCTTGTAGTAGACCGTTACTTAATATTTATATTGTAATAATTTATTCCGTTCGAATGAAATTCAAATATTTTTTAGAGTACACAACGAATCCTAAAATTTAATGTTTGCCTATAAAATTTGCAAACAGTCTCTGTCTACGTCAGGATTAGTTAAATAGAGAGGAATTTTTTTCGTTGAAATGTCTCGTCCGCTGAATGCTCCGCGAGTTCGCTGTCAGCAGCTATTTTTTTCTTTGCATTTTAAATCAAAATAACTTCATTTTCGTCAGAATTTTCTACCGTCTTGGCATAATCAACGCGCCACTCTTAAAGAGTTTAAGACGATGTTGCGGCGAAAAATTTATGATTACAAAGAAGTCTTGCTTTTTATTGTAAAGTTTAGTCGCCTTTTGCGCTGTCTGTACACTTTTTTTGGTGAAATGCTTGCTTTGGATTTCATGAAACGGTTATGAACACGTAATTTTACGAAACAATGTTTTCTTAAAAGTGTTTGAGCCTAGGCCTTATTTAAGCCTAAGTAAGCCTAGTTTTAAAGACGTGAAAAAAGACTGCAACTATAAAATAGTTGGTTTTTTTACTATTCCCCGCACCAAAGCATTTTATTTTCTAAGTAATAGTAATTCAAATTAGGACGTTTCTCCTGATATCGCAATTGTACAATTTGTAACTTCTTACTAAGAAAATGTTTTATAAAATATTTGAAGTACATTGAGATACCTCTAATGTTTCTTGCAATAATAATATTAACACACGGTTAGTCTAATTAATATTATAGTTCATAAGTCTTAAATATAAATATGGAAATTAATGACGCTCTTTTTAAAACATGTATATCTCATATATCATAAGATTTCTAAATACACGTAAAAAAGGTAATGTAACGGGCTCTTAAGATCCCACTGCTGGGCATAGGCTTCTTCTCTTCGTTTTTGGAGAGAAGTGTTTGAGCTAAGACCCACCACTCTGCTCAAAAGCGGATTGGTAGGTTATGTGTGTGCACCTGCCAATCTAATCATATGTCGCCAGAATTCTCTAGTGATATGCAAGTTTCCTCGCGATATTTTCCTTCACCGAAATGCATGTGATAAACTTCAGATATCAATTAGACACATAAGTTTTACTAGGAAAACTCGCATGGTGCGCCTGCCCGAGGTTTGAACCCGTGACCATCTCAAAAGAGTGTCTTACCACTGGGCTAATACAGATAAAATTCAAATTGATAAAATATACGTAGATATAAATAAAAATTATGTATAATTTTTTGACCTTTCAAATAGGGTAAAGGTGAAAGTCGGTTTGAAAGACTTAAAAGGACCTTACTTCGTTTAACTCTATTCAAATGTTTCATCTTTTTATTTTGTCTGATGATTGCTACGGAGATAGAGTTCGTGGTAATTGATGCTGTGAAAATCTCAAACTTTCTTTTTAAGTTTAAATTTAGATTCATAAATAATATATTTGCATCTGGTCGCTTTTCTGTCTGCGTGCTCTTTAGTAGCGATTAGTCACCGTTTTAAATAGAGATTGCAGATTGCGTTTCATATGATACCTATTTTAATTTTTAAACAGTGATGAAACAAATCCATAGATAGATATACGGACAGATAAAAACTTTATTGCACAAAAACACATTATGTATCGGGTATGAAAAGACTGATAGTCCATTCTATATTTAGCATTATATATATTTCCTATTTACTTAATCGCGGATTATAGAAAATTAAAAAAAAATACTTTTGAAAAATTTATACTATTAAGTTCCCGCCATCAACCCGTTGCGCGTCCGTCCGTAATTCCCAAAAAAAATCGAATACGAGGGGTTGAGAAAATATAATTTCAAATAAAAGTAAAGTCTGAGCGGTCACAAGTTTCTTAATTAAAACTTATGTCGGGTGTCACGAGGGGAGCCAGCTCTGTCACAAATAAATAAATAACGCCGCGGCCATTCACGGCGTGTCACGAGTCGCTCATTTATTTGTCTAACGGACTTTACTTCGACGGACGTGTCTTATGTCATACAGACATCTTCGTATCTATAACCAGTCAGGGCTTCTTCAAAGTCTATTCTAAGAGTAAACGATGGGATGCCTAGTACTATCTTATAATATGAAATAAATAAATAATAATCTATACTTATTATAAAACAAAGTCCCAAAAAGCTGTCTGGCTGTATGTATGTAATCGATTTTCTTAAAATCTACTGAACGGATTTTTGTACGGTTTTCACCAAAAGATAGTGCAATACTTCCGGATGGTTTAAATAACAATACATATCGGTATTATGTAAATTGTGTTGAAGAGATCGCGCAGTTGTTAAAAGACTTACTAGCTGGGAGCTTTAGTCGCGTGCGCTGCGTAAACCAGCAGAGATACGCTAAATGCGATAGCCTGTCCCTATCTCTTATGGTTAACTCACAATAACTACTCTTAAGTTCAAAATTTCGACAATTCGGGAAAAGTTTCGTAAATCACTGATTTACACGCGGGCGAAGCCGTTTGCACAGCTTGTTAAACATATGGGCTACTTACACATGGTTTTCCGTCCCCAAAGTAAGTAACTTAATACTTGTGTAATAGCTGACGGACAACTGGTACTGATACTACATATATAATTTTGAATATATACTTAAATGCATATATACACCTAGAGTAGACGAACGAACGAACAAAATATTTAAAGAAAATGTTGTCCTTCGGCGGGAATCGAACGCGCGACCCGTGGAGCTGAAGGCAGGATCACTACAGTCAATTAATTTAATCTAAAATATTTTAAAATCAGTCTAATATTTAGTCATTATACTTCTGTATATTTTATTGTATACTTGATTAATCCTTTCTTTGTTCAGGTCAATATCCGAATTTCAGGAAGGGATGATAATGAAACAGTAACAATTATAAAAACTTCTGCTAATTTCTGATTTATTAATTTCTGATGAGAGAGCTGTGATAGCCCAGCGGTGACTCCGTTCGACTCTTTCGAGGGGAACACGAGTTCAATCCCGGGCAGGCACCAATGAGTTTTTCTATTAAAACTTATGTGTCTAATTTATAATTGCATTTTATCACACGCTTTACGGAAAACATCGTGAGGAAACCTATCTATAGAGAATTCTGGAGATATGTGTAACCTACCAATCCGCATTGGAGCAGCGTGGTAGGTCTTAGCTCCAACCCTTCTCTCCACAAACGGAAAGAGGAGGCCTATTCCCAGCAGTGGGATTGTAACAGGCCCATACTTTACTTTTTTTATGCTAATTTCTAATAATAAGCCTTTACTTTGCCGAGTATAACATAAAATTAATAATCATATTATATTGCTTTAATCCTAGATTAGAGAAAATCTATCGGATGGTTACTATAGAGAGTACTATCTATTTTAGTACCTTATACACGCAGGAGGAGAAAATAACTTTACGGTTTTTCATGGATTCAATCGCCTAATGACGCTTAAGTTATGGAGCGAAACGATTGTGGTAGTGAATGTACGCAGTGTCACTGTAGTGCATATAAATCGTGCATGAGTAAGGTATGTAAACAAATTATTCACTACATTTGGCATTATGCAGACAGGTACTTTATATTCCTATATGTAGATGTTTTAAGTTCAACATGAAAAAGAGCAGATTTTTTATCGGTAGATTATTTTTTCTATATAAATCTATATATCTCGAATTCTTATGTAAAGTAGTCGCCTTTCACCACCCTGCTACTAGGCAGAGGGTTCTCTGATTTTGGAGAATGATTGGAACTTAGATATATTACGCTGTTCCGAAGCAGAGTGGTAGGTTACAGGAATTTGCCAGAGGAGTGCTAGATTTCTTTTTCTTCGAATTTTGCATATGCCAGTCTTTTATAGAAAACATCTTTGATTGGCACCTTTTTTTTCTATGAAAACTTTCCTCCTTAATCCTGTGCTGTATAGTAAAGGAAAATACTAATGAGATCTGTGCGCCGGGGAGCATGTCGATTTAGCACTTAGTAAACGAAAATAAAACAACATTATTATAATTACAATTTCTTTTATTTTTAAAATACAATATTTTACGCCCTAAGACATACTAAGATATTAAAGAGTACAAATATCACATGAATGAATCTAAACTTTTTCTCCACATAGTATATGACGTTATACTATGTGATAGTGACGTTAGTGACGTTAAACTTAAAGCTTAACATCTAAGTTCTAATCGATTAGTTCATCTTATATTATGAATCTAAGCTTAAATGGAATGGTAAATTTTATACAAGATTTAGAGGTTTATTAAATTCATTTTATTAAGATCCAGTATATTTAAATAAAACTGCACCGCGGGATTTACATGAACGCAAAAAAAAAATTCTCTTAACAATTATTAAATTTGTTTGAAATAACTTAAAATACCAATCAATCAAAGACCGTTAAAACAAAAGAAAAATAATATAGAAGTCGATCTCTAAGACAATATTTTGAAATGAATTGCACTTTTAAATACTTCTGTTTAACTTTATTTCAAACTTTATGTATATTCATCGTTAATCATTTGCAGTATGTTTAAGTTTAATAAAATGCGTATATTTTCCTGTAAATTATATATTTATGTGATTATATATTATAAATTATATATTTTATATTTCACATGTTAAAAATACCAAACATAACAAAACAATTTAAAACTATGTTATTATAAAACATTATATGTAAAAATATAATAAGTAAAAAGAAACACTTGTTTACTTTACAACTTAACTAACTTTATTCACAACAAGAATTGTTGTTAAAATACATTTAGGGCAAAGTTTCCTCATCAACTTCATCATTAACAATCGCTATAACACTCTATTTTACATTTTATGTAATGATTGATTTCATTATTTTATGTATAGCTATTTGGAACGAATGTGCTGCATTTTAACTGATTCTCAATTTGCTGCTAACTCGCACCGGGACGGACGACCGCAGAAACATCGTCGAGACCAAGAGCTGAACCGCTACTAGTGTGGATGGTAGTCGTCCTAAGGATGTTCTAGTTTTGCAGTACGATTGTATCACCATATCATATCTGTGAATATAAACAAATATTGATTTTATTAATTTAGTTAGTTGTATACATTTTGCGTACTTTAAACTTTATGGTTTAAGTGTGCAAGGGCCTTAAACAGTACGACGAGACAGTGTATACCTGAAAAATATATTTAAAAAATATATTTAATTTCTTTGTGGTGTACATTTCTCGTTCTTTGAACTATACGGATACATAATCCGTATGATTCAAAGAACGGCGTAAGGTAGTAAGGGCCTTAATCAGTAAAAAGAGACGGTGTATTATAGCTGTAAAATATAAAAAAAACAAAATTAATTTATTAAATTTTGTTAGTGGTGTACATTTCCCGTACTTTCAACCTTATGGATTAAGTGCAAGGGCCTTAATAAACAGGAAGAGATGGTGAGAACAATAGTAAATCAAAAAAAAAAGTAAAAGAATAATCGTATTTTTGTTGATTTGTACCTTTTTGGAACCCGTGATTTATTTTTAATATGTTCATAATTTACGTTGGGTTTGTAACAACGAAATTTACTCTTACTGTACTCTGTTGATGGAT
Organism: Morpho deidamia; assembly: GCA_947086505.1. Lineage (NCBI taxonomy): Eukaryota > Metazoa > Arthropoda > Insecta > Lepidoptera > Nymphalidae > Morpho > Morpho deidamia. The sequence continues at coordinate 4,687,764 of CAMTZC010000002.1, read as the reverse complement.
TCGGAATATCTATAGCCACAATATAGTAAAATTTTTATACCACAAAAGTAATGATAGAAATATTTTGGTATAATCCGTGTTTGTTAAGAAAACCTATATAATGCTAAATGTAGAAACAAAAACCATAACTTTGTGTAAGCATAATCATGGAATTGCGCTTTTATCGTGGAAAGCTTTAATCTACCTGGGGTTTGAACTCGTGACCCCCCTCGAAAAAGCCGCACAGTCTAACCCTTGGGCTATCACAGCTCATAGAGTAGCGAAACTTAAGTGCCGATAGATGAGAAACAGATCGAATAACCGATTGTGTTCCAAGGTATTGGGATAGTTACCTGGCACCTGTAGAATTGAAAGACCCTCACTGGGCAGAGCGATGACCTCAAATCATCATACCGAGCTGGTAATCCAGGCAGCAAAAGATCGTGTTGCGTGTCTTCTTTTGATCTTCTTTGCACCAGCCGTCGACGTCCATTGAAAAAAAAGAAGGTTATAATAATAACATATACAAACATCTATAAAGTTACAACACCAATTATAAATTATTGGAAAAAATATATTGCTTTTTCTTCCAGAGGTCTATACTTTTCTCTTTGTTCTTCTGTGTTCTCTATCTTCAATGATGACTTTCACCGTGTCAGCTACGTGTATTCTCAAGCAATAACATCTCACAATGTGTGTTAATTCCCCAAGAATACGCGTGACCTTCAAGGCAGACTATTTCTTCGTCGTTCTTGCAGCTTGCAATGTCCTTTTGGTATTGCATCTAAATTTTAATAAAAGTATCTTTAAATGGCAATAACTTACACAACAAATGCTATTTAGACATATAACACTTAAGAATACTTTTATTAAAATCCAGGTGCAATACCGAAACAACAAAACAATGTTCGACTGTTATATGTTTAATTAACATTTATCGGTTTACAGACTGTGTCGAGCTGTGATAGTCCAGCGTTGAGACCAGGGTGATTGACATAGGACGCTTTTTGGACGCCTATATTTGCGGTGGTCAGACCTAACTTAGAACTGGGTGGAAGAAAATGAAATAAGGGGGTTCGGATGTATCTCAGATTTCTCAACGTAAGACTTCGAAAAACGTTTGAAGAGGTTAGTAACGGTAGGGAGATTGAGGTCTCTATGGAGGTCAACGCTTCGCATGTTTTTATACTCAATGATTTAAATATCTGACGAGAAACGCAATATTAAGGTGGTACGGAAATAGAATGAGAGAGGATGAAAATCATGTCAACAAACGAGTGCCAAATATGAATATGGATATCTATCCCTTTAGTCATATAGATAGAGGGAGGGCGAAAAAGAGATGGTGTGAGGATATGACATGCATATAAAAGGAATAACGCTAGAGTTGATGAAAGGTAGGCCAAAATAGAAGAGAAAATGTTGTGCCGACCGAAGAGTGGTATAAGGACACGAGAATGATGATACTCTATATTGGGAAGTCTAATATAAGATAACTCAGTCTTATCTCCAGCTTGTGTATCTGTGAACCCATATAAAAGTAACCAAGCATTATCTTAGCATCGGTGTATTTATTAATTCCATCAACGATCTGAAATGCAAATAATTTTATTTTATATATAAAATAACCTACTATAATAACAAAAAGGAAAAAAAACAAATGCTCGAATGGTGTAAGAATTTCACTAGGGGGTTTTGGGTTCAAATCTCCGGTATGTGTTTGCTATCATATTTACTATTAATCAACGTAAAGGTTAAGAAAACCTACTTATACCTAATTATTATATTGTTTATACCGATGATTATATGCTTATATAGCTTCGGTATCATAATAAAATGTTAAATTTTACACATTTTAGTAAAATGTAGCAAATTTTTTGAATCACACTTTTATGTTGGGACTAATATAATCCTATATTTTTTTCCAATGTGTCATTCCATATTACATATTTTGTATAATAAACTAGTTTTGATTCTTCTCCTAGACTAAATCCTTTTGTATACGAATACTTCAATTCATAAAATCGCTAAAAGCTTTTATCTCTTTCGCTTTTTTATAATGCTATAATATTTTATGTAGTCTCATACAACCTTAACATTAACTTATTCACTACGACAGCACAAAGCAAACCTCTTAACGTAAACTACAAATCGAATAGGAACGTAATATATTAAAATAAAATCAATAAACGAAATTTGAACACTGTTTCTACTTATCCATTTCTATTTATCCGGGTCATGCCCGGCCTGAATTCAAGAAGGGCAGAACTAATCGCCGGGCTGTTTGCTGCGGCACGCACCATCGGCACATCCGTATAGGCCCGTAATCCAGTCGTCCGGACGTCCGGGTGGGTCGGGCGCTGCATCGGATTTAGCTGCGAGCGAAACAGACACACGGTTGATTGTCGAGATTAACCGTAAGGCTCCGTTTTAGTGGGCTTTGCTACGTTTGCACGTTTCGTTTATCCAGGTTTACCGGGAATCTACTGCTGGATTGTGTGTTACTCTCCATTAAAGAAATGTTTGGATGAGATAATTTGTTCTCTGTTACGGTAAAGTGAGCTGTGATAGCCCAGCGGTGAGACCGTGCGACTCTTTCGAGGGGAACACGAGTTCAAACCCGGGCAGGCACCAATGAGTTTTTCTATTAAAACTCATGTGTCTAATTGATAATTGCAATTTATCACACGCTTTTCAGTGAAGGAAAACATCGTGAGGAAACCTGCATATCTCTAGAGAATTCTGGAGATATGTGTAACCTACCAATCCGCATTGGAGCAGCGCGGTAGGTCTTAGCTCTAACCCTTCTCTCCAGAAACGGAGAGAAGAGGCCTATTCCCAGCAGTGGGATTGTAACAGGCTGGTACTTTACTTTTTTCTTTTTTTTACGGTAAAGTAAATTCACAAATTGTTCAATATCTTTAGAGTTCTATACGAATATAATAAATGATTAAAAGTGACTGGTTTTTATTTTAATTTTTCTTTTTTCACTTTCGAACAGAACATCAAAACGATGTCATTTTTAGAATGGAGATATTTGAAGGGCCGAAAAATGAATGATGAATAAAAGTACACAACAGTGTAAGGGCCTTATGCCTAATATTGTAAACAAAAGTAATAATAAAATTATTTTGCTATAATCCGCGATACAGTAAATAGAAAATATATATAGTGCTAAATGTATAGTGGACTATACGTTTTTTTCATACCCGTTACATGCAGGATTCGTAAAAAACATATGCACAAACCTCCACCACTTCCACCACAATACACAAGCACTACACAGGTTCACTATCACAAACTCAACAATCGTTTCGCCCCGAAACCGAAGCATCATCAGGAGATAGACTTGCGATTTTGTCGTGGAGTCTATTGCTTGTCTATTGTGGTGGACTTCCACCACTTGGTGGAGGATTGTGCATATGTTTTTTACGAATCCTGCATGTAACGGGTATGAAAAAAACGTATAGTCCACTATACATTTAGCACTATATATATTTTCTATTTACTGTATCGCGGATTATAGCAAAATATTTTTTTTTATTACTTTTGTATTATGGATCTCCGCAAAGTAACGCCTAATTCTATAAATTATTTAATATTGTAAAATTGATAAAGTTCTATAAATATGTAATTATTACTTTAAAGAGACTTCAAATAAAAAAAATTAAGTTAACATCTTACTTTCTGTGTACTCTACGTTAAAACAAGTCTGATTCGAATTCATTATCGTTCACTATCATTTGAATCATGTTTTGGAATGTTTTGGCTCATAACTAGAATTTATGTGTAACAGAATAGTGCCTTATGGTATAGGGAGTCCATTGTAACTTTTCCAGGGATATGTGTAACCCACAGTAACATTGAAGCAACGTGGTGGGTTAAACCTCAGCTGAGAGATAATAATAGATTGTCGGGCTAATCCGATAACATTATACGTGAGTATAGCCGGTATCTTTATTAACTATGAATACTACTCACGATAGTTTAAATTTAAAAATAATAGATTGCTTATTTTATTTACACTCATAATTACACTATTGTAATTTTTTTAACACTATTGATGAAGGATATATTTGGAAACATATTTTCAAAATTGAATAGCCTAAAATAAACTAGATTTTCGAATATTAAACACAATTATTTTAGGGGTCCGTACGCTACCTCGCCGTTCGAGGGTTCCGCCAACAATCGGATATCAAACGGCGGATGATGCTTTATCCGCCCTCCGCCATCTCGCCTTTGATCCGTCGCCGCTTTGAAGTGCCGCCTTTGTGTAACCTGCACAGATTAAGATACTGTTAGACTACTATTTTTCTATGATATTATAAATTATACAATTTTTTATTTACTTTTTACTTAAAAGAAAATATCATTTACAAGTTTGGTCGATATGAATTTTATCCTCCATAATTTTATCGTACATGAATATATTAATGAATATATATTAAGAATCAACTCATAATCAAAGTCCACAAATTCTGTCTGTATGTATGTAATCGATTTTGTCAAAATCTACAAAACGGATTCTTGTACTGTTTTCACTAAAAGATAATGTAATTCTCGAGGAAGGTTTATGTTAATACTAAATTACGAAGTGGCAAACAGATATTAGCAATCTCCAATGGATGTCTACTTATATAAATTATCTCTTAAGACATATCGTAATAAAGAGAGCGAATTTAAAATTACTCTTCATTGAGTTAGATACATTAAATAAATAAATATGCACATATGGGACACTTACGCACACTGTCGTCCGTCCCCAAAGTAACTTAATACTTGTGTTAAGTACAGACAACTGGTAAAATACTAGATATATAATTTTAAATACATATCTAAATACAAATACACACCCAGACTCGAAGAACCAAAAAATTGTTTATAGAAAATGTTGACCCTCGGCGGGAATTGAACCCGCGACCCGCGGTGTTGAAGGCAAGGTCACTACCCACTGCACCAACGGACCAGTCAAATTGTAATCCATATTTCAATGCCATCTATTACATCACTCTACGAACTATTAAAAAAGCTACTGTTTTCTAGCACATCCAAGTTAGGTGTTTTTTTAACACTCGTGAACTTTGTAGGCGCTACGCTACGCTTTATTGTAATTTGCCATAAAACAAATTATTATTTTTTGAATTAGGTCACTTTAATACTAAGCGTGCGATATATATCGTTTTATTTCACGAACATCTCATTATTAATATATAAACACTGGCTATACTCATGTCTAATTTTACCGAGTTAGCCCGACTAGTTTCGAGCCCATCCGCGGCACTTATTCCCGAGTACCTGCCGCGATAACGTCGTGTAAAGAGCTCATAGCCGGTGTCTATATATGAACTATGAATACTAGTCACAATAGTTTAAATTTAAAAACATCTCATGAACATATTTTTACATAGACAAGACAATTTTTTACGTAGAAAATCAACGATAGAATAAATTGAAACAAATCTAAAATATTTGAAATGAACGTTCCATGAAATTGTAAGAAAGAACAGAGTAAAAATATTTAATGTTGGTCGCAGAGCAGACAGCGCAAACAAAAGCTCCCATAAATATGAAGTACAATTAGACAGCAAACAGTCTGGCGGTAAGCGGCCACCTGTTGAAGAACTACGGCGAACTATGTTTGCCTGTACTTTTTGCTGAGATTTCTTTTATTTTCAGTGCTCTTTTGGTAACAATTTCTTTTTAGTAAATACTTTAATTTTTATTAAAACTATGCCATTATAGCCATGCGACTTATTCAAGAGGGATATGGGTTTAAACCATGTGTATGAGTTATTCGATTAAACCGAAAAACCTATGTGTCTAGTCTAAAAAGTAATATTTGTTATTTATCACACGCTTTTCGGTGAAGGGAAACCTGCATATCTTTAGATAACTCTAGGGATATGTGTAACCTACCGCATTAGAGCAGCGTTGTAGGTCATAGCTCCAACCCTCCTCTCCGAAAGCGGAGAGAGGATTGGTATTTTTTCATAAGTTTAATAATAAAAAAATATATATACTAAAAATAATACAATATCTATTTAAAGTAAAGTAGCGGCCTGATATAATCCCACTGCTGGGAATAAGCCTCCTCTCTCCGTTTCTGGAGAGAAGGGTTGGAGCCATGACCTACCACGCTGCTCCAATGCGAATTGGTAGATTACACATATCCCTAGAATTCTTTAGAGATATACAGATTTCCTCACAATGTTTTCCTTCACTGAGAAGCGTGTGATAAATTGCTATAATCAATTAGACACATGAGTTTTAATAGAAAAACCTGCCCGGGTTTGAACTCGTGTTCCCCTCGAAAGAGTCGCACGATCTCACCGCTGGGCTATCACAGCTCGATAGCCCAAACATACATACATACATATACAAACTTTATATCTCAGAATTATTTAGGTAGAGAAATGCAACAACTAAAGGCAAACAAACAATATATATAAACAATACAACTTTTGATATTGAGAGCTGTGATAGCTCTCAATATCAAAAGCTGTGATAGCCTAGCGGTAATACCGTGCGACTTTCAATATTTATTTATTCGTAAAGAAATAATAAGAAATTGAAAATCACAACTGATTTTTACAATAGACGATGCGCTTTACAGTGAAGGGAAACGTGATGAAATCTGCATAACCCTAGAGAATCCTAAGAGATGGATGCGTGTAGTTTGCTAATACGCTTCGACGCCACTTTTTACATCTAACTTGCAATTATTCTTTTCAAGAAAAAAGAATTAATATGTGCAACTGTGAGACATGAACTTTCAACATTTTTATTGAATTTCAATTGTTAAAATATTTCGCCCCGCAACCGAAGCATCATCAGGAGATAGACTCCACGACAAAATCGCAAAGCGATGCTTTGCGATTTTGTATATTTTCTATTTACTTTATCTATCTCTATTTTACTTTACATTTTTTATTATACAATTTTATTGTTACTTTTGTATTATCTCTCCGCAAAGTAACGCCTAATTCTATAAACGATATCCGTAAAATAATTTGGAAATATGCATGTGTCCTTATCGTGACATTTTTGCGATTTTGTTGTGGAGTCTATCTCCTGATGATGCTTCTGTTGCGGGGAGAAACGATTGTTGAGTTTGTGATAGTGAATGTGTGTAGTGCTTGAGTATTGTGGTGGAAGTGGTGGAGGTTTGTGCATGTTTTTTACGAATCCTGCATGTATCGGGTATGAAAAAACGGATAGTCCACTATACATTTAACACTATATATATTTTCTATTTACTGTATCTCGGATTATAGTAAAATAGTTTTATTATTACTTTTGTATTATGGATCTCCGCAAAGTAACGCCTAATTCTATAAATTATCAGCATACAAACTCAATTTAGCACGCTAAGGTTGGTACGTATTCGTTATAAAATATAAGTAGAAATATTAAAAGATGTTGGCTATTTTAATGCAATGTAATAAGCAAAAGTAAAAGCTTTCGGCTTACAATTGGTCCTGAGGCGAGTGGTCGCACAAAGCAAAATTAATTTTAAAATACACCAAAAGAAATTAACTTTCAGCCCGCAACTGGGGGAGGTGAAACTTTCAAACGAGGGTACATTCGAAAGACTTAAAAATAATACTGCGAAAATGAATGTCCGTGAACGAAACTGTTTTTATTGTTTATTACGGTTAGAAATATATGTATTGTTCTCAAATTTGTACATCTTCTGTTCTTATTATAGAACAAAGTCCTCAAAAGCTGTCTGTTTGTCATCATCATACTCCTGCCCTTATCGCGCTCTAAGTGGGGTCGGCACAAATTATAGAAATATGTTGTCACATGATTTGGCTACGTATTTTACGACCGGCCGCCTGCTCAAAGTTTTACGAATCCTGCATGTAACGGGTATGAAAAAACGGATAGTCCACTATACATTTAGCACTATATATTTTATCTATTTACTGTATAGCGGATTATAGCAAAATAATTTTATTATTACTTGTGTATTATGGATCTCCGCAAAGTAACGCCTAATTCTATAAATTACTTCTATCTCTCTCTCGCGAAAATTTAATTTGCGCTGAAATAATCAAAAGATTTGTCACAATTATATTTCGGATGCTGTACTTGAGATGATCATTTTTCTCCGAGCCAAGCACTCTCATAATTCAGACGTTTTAATTTTCCTAAGCTACGTCGCTCCCCGCGGGGCGCTTAAGCAGTCTAGAACATTACAGACTAATTTTTATATATCTTTTTACAGTAGCCGGATAATCGAACTGCCAATCTCGACGGTCGAACAAAGAAGTGCGGATAAAGTGAAACTAATAAGAAACTTTCATATTCCATGATAGCTTTGTGTAAAGAGGAAATTTAAATAGCTTCTGGATATGATGTGGTGTCTGTAGTAAGGGCGTATTTATTGTGCATTATCTGCTGAAAAAGATACTGTATAATATTGTTATATAATATAATATTGTATAATAATGCATAATAATATTGTATAATAATGTTATTTGGGATTGATGGATTCGAAATAAGACCGACCTCTAACGCTCTAATGTACATTGACAGGTTACACATATCCTCTGGTTGGCTGGCTGGCGTATTGACTGGCCCGTTGGCGCAGTGGGTAGTGACCCTGCCTTCAGCTCCGCGTGTCGCGGGTTCGATTTCCGCACATTTTCTATCAACAATTTGTTGGTTCTTCAAGTCTGGGTGTATATTTGTATTTAAGTATGTATTTAAAATTATATATGTAGTATATCTACCAGTTGTCAGTCACCCACAACACAAGCATTAAGTTACTTACTTTGGGGACGGACGAACGTTTGTGTAAGAATCCCATATATTCATTTATTTACCCTCATGTTTTTTAACGAAAAACCTATAATAAATTGTAAATATAAATTAATGAAATATACTTTTGCAAAAAACTTATTAATTCTTTGAGCCAGGTTTGGAACCTGTGACCGCTTTAGTGAATCCACTATTCGCCTATAATTTTTAGATTTTTTTAAAATAAACAATTTAATAAAATGTATTACATCGAACGATTCCCTCATCTATTCAACTATACTACTATTTTATTATAGGAGTGTAGTTGAATAGATATGTATAGTATGGAATAAATTTGGTATATTAATGAATCTGTTTAAATTTAACGCTTGCTCTTCATTAGCGGCGATGATCGCTGATCATGTGATCGTCTAATATCGGCACGATCACTGTGAAAATTTCAACATCGTCTGTATTATCATACGATATATATATGACCACACGTATCACCTAGAGGTTCCCTTTGATGCGTGTCCGAAAAACCGACAATTTCCGTGGCTGTAGGCGAACCATGAACTCCTATTGCGACTCAATTGAAGACGTAAAAGACGACCGCGAACCGCTTTCTTTTCGTACCATGAAGTGTGTTGGGGTCGTAATGTTTGAAAAGGATAACGTTATAGTATGCTTTTTACAGTATTGTACTCCAGCTTTATTTTATTTTTATAATTGCCGATTATAAACAAGAGCTATTGGATATGGACTCCGAGACCCCTATAGGTGGGCAAACAACTTCAAAGATGTCGCAGAGTACCTTCAAAGAATTAAAGAGGTAAAAATCATCAAACAAGTTTACTTGACTTTGTGCATCTCATTCATTTTTCATTTGAGCATAAGATAGAGAAGTTTGCGGAGCGTTTTGCGGTTCATTAGCATTTTAATTAGCTGTCATGCCCCAGACAAGCACCTGCGCCGCGGCCCTTTGCTCGAACTGAGAGTCGGTGGCTGTTCATTTCTTAGCCAACGTATCGTATCCAATAAGAGATTAAATTTTTCATAATCTAGTCAATTTAATGCTTTTTAATGTCAATTAATATAGTTTTGAGGCTGAGGCATTCAAATTCAAAATATTTTTTTTCAAGTAGATTTTTGCAGTACTTTTAAATCGTCAAATTTTATTAAAGATACTACTGATTTGGAAGTTTTTACCTACCGAGAATTACCAGCAAGAAACTCGGTGGATACTCTTTTTAAAATATAATTATATTTCTATACCTAGCCATGTGGTATCCGGCTGCACAGAATAGACCACCCTCATTTCTTACCGAGGTGTCGTAAAAGGCGACTAAGGTGAGTTGACGTCAGGCAGGCGGCCGGTTGTAAAATACGTAGCCAAATCATTTGACAACATGTTTGTAACATGTTGTGCCGACCCCACTTAGAGTGGGATAAGGGCAGGAGAATGAATGATGAATTATATTTCTATACCATTCATAATAATAGAACGAGGGTGATGGTACATCAAGTTTTAAACTCATTTGTGTCACAAAAACCTAGCATAAAGACGACATAGGCGACAATTATTTACTCACTGTCGCAATACGCCTCCGTAAAGTACATTGATCTATTTTTAGTCGGAATTGAGGTTCCTATAATAAATTCTCGCAATCGACGAGTCTTGAGTTTATTTGAAATCATTCTTCTATCACTATCCCACTCTAAATGGGGTCGGCACAAAATGTTTTTCGCTTCGATTCTCTCAAATCATTCGTCAACTCTGGCGCCGCTCCTTTTATATGAATGTAATACTTCACACAATCCCACCATCTTTATTTCGGCCTTCCTCTAGCTACATATTCATCCTTGGGAACAGAGACGGGCCCTAACGTTGGACGCAACAAGCGTTGATACGTTAGCCTCGTTCCATATCAGGGAAACGGCGTCAAGACCTGGAGCTGCGGCGGAAATGGCCGAATCCGGCAAAAGTAAAAGTAAAGTAAAGTAACAGCCTGTTACTATGCCCACTGCTGGGCTAAGGCCTCTTCTCTCCGTTTTTGGAGAGAAAGATTGGAGCTAAGACCTACCACGCTGCTCCAATGCGGATTGGCAGGTTACACATATCCCTAGAATTCTCTAGAGATATGCAGGTTTCCTCACGATGTTTTCCGTCACCGAAAAGCGTGTGATAAATTGCAATTATCAATTAGACACATAAGTTTTAATAGAAAAACTCATTGGTGCCTGCCCGGGGTTTGAACCTATGTCGTCTCTAAAGAGTCGCACGGTCTCACCGCTAGGCTATCACAGCTTAAAAATCCGGCAAGCGGTGAAAGTATGCATCTCTCATTGAGAGTTATATATTTGTGCCTTTCGCAGTTGAGACCCTAGGGTCATGGAGCCAAGGTGCAGAAAAAATTATCCGTTTCAACACATCGGTTGATCGCCTCTTTGGCTGACAAGAGAGCTGGCTCCTGTTTCGCACAAAGAATCAGCTCATCGATTCAACGCGGAAACGCTGTCAACATTCTTGGGACCTTTCTTGGGATAGTAGTAGCGTGTAAGTAATTTAAGATTACATAAATTGTAATTTTTTGTTGTAAATAAAAAAAAATATAAAAAAAAGTTCATCAACATTCATACTCGTTTGATCACATGATTTTCATCTCTCCTCTATATATATCCATACCATCTTGATCTTTCGCCTCTCATCTTTTCTGCAATGGACGCAACTTTCTCATATATAGTCATTTCCACCGTTCCACCCAAGGTGTTACTATAGGCGAAATGAATTCGCTTGAATTTCTATAAAGTATGACTAAACAAAATTGTATAGGCAATTGTTGTTAAACAGGCAAGTTCTAAGAGTTAAAAAGTATTATTAAAATGCTAATGGGATTTATGATACCGTCGTGAGTTAATTAACTCTCCTGGTTAAAATTATATAAGACGATTGATACAAGAACATTAGATTATCTTTTATTTCCGCCATTTTCTTAAAGATCTTTACAGTTGACATCGTTTTAATTATCTGTTTATGGTGAAATATATTTAGATACTAGCTGTGCCAGCGGCTTCGCCCGCGTGGAAGTCAGTGTCACATTTTTTTTCTAGAATTCAAATTTTAAACATAAAAGTAGCTATTATGAGTTAACTATAAGAGATAGAGACATCCTATCGCGGACTTTTTTGTAGTAGTTTTATAGATCTACAACTCTCTAGTACATTACTTTAGCGTATCTCTGCTGGTTTACGCAGCGTACGCTACTAAAGCTCCCAGCAAGCAAGCAAGTTTTTTAACAATTGCACGATCTCTTTGACACAATTTACATAATACCGATATGTATTATTTACGTAAACCATCCGGAAGTATTGAACTATCTTTTGGTGAAAACCCTACAAAAATCCGTTCAGTAGATTTTGAGAAAATCGATTACTTACGGACAGACAGCTTTTTGGGACTTTCTTTTATAATAAGTATAGATTCTTCTTTCTCAGCACGCAATATACGTTTAAATTGAGTGTATTGTGATGCATACAACGCATGGCTACAAAATTTAAAAAAGTTAGCCCATAATATTTATTTCAGTACGCATCATCTTCTTAATATGATGATTTTTTTTCAAATTCAAAACATTCTATAAACTTGTAAACAACTGCTTTTGAATCATCAACTCTACTGCTTGTTCGGAAAGCTGTTCCTATCGAGAAGAGCCAACAAGAAACTCGGTGGTTGCTCTTTCCAAATATAAGTTTTATAACTAGCTACATTTGGTCATTACTATATTGTACAGAATTAAAAAAGAACTATTTTTGAACTATTTTAACTATTTTAAATATATCACATTTATATTGTGTTTACGAAGTTACTGATACTGAGTATTGAATTATAATTTTAAAAAAAAGTATTCGTATTTTTATAGGAATATATTTTATAGAGATATATTCAAATTTCAAAATATTCTTTATTCAAGTAAACTTGTAAACAAGTGATTTTGAATCGTCAACATCTACTGCTGGTTCGGAAAGCTGTTCCTACCGAGAAGAACCAGCAAGAAACTCGACGGTTGCTCTTTTCAAACAATAATTCTTATCACTAGTTACATATAGTTATTAATGTCTTGTACAGGGTTGAAGAGAAGCTATATCCACGCATTCTTATCTTCTAGGTATACTTCAATAGTATAATAGGCTTTCTGAATTAACCTTTTTTTTAATAGTATTAGAGATATATTAAGACTAACTTAGAAAATCTTTTGTAGCCCTAATCATTCTTAACAATTTATGTTTAATGCAGTCCATATTTATTCAGAAACATAGACGACACAGCATTAATCAAACTAAATTCAACTCTACAGTGACTCGGGTGACTCGCAGTCGCTGGAGTCAAAGAGATCAAAGGTTTCATCCGAAATAATTTAACAGCCATATTATATGAACTTAATTACACTAGTGTTGATTTTCTTAGAACACCCTAGGGAAGGCAATTAAACTCTTAAGGCTTCGCTGAAGTGTGAAAATTATACGTAGAGTAACGATTCTATGAAATTATTGGGTCTACATCCAATTCATTTGAATGCGTGATTATGAATTTGAAGTCGAAAAAGGTATAAAGTTGCTGTTGAGTCAAGTAGGCAATACGACTAAGTTATGCATAATTATATATTATACATAAACGGTTAACAATATTTCTATAGTTAGCATTTAAATGCTAACTAGAGAAAAAAATATATTTTTAAAATTTTCCAGTTTGCGTCCGAATTATATTACGCTAGTATTATACATTTAAACTATAATACATTCATAATGATAATGCACGCCTTTTCTGTTCACATTTCACTATATTCCAATTGATAAACAACCTATATATTATAGAAATGAAGTTAAAAAAAAGGCTACGTTAATACGCACATTTTTTCAGTGCGTAACTTAGTTTATTATATTAACAAGACATTAAAAACAAATGATATTACTGATAAAGGCTGATCTGATATGTACACGCCTCTTCTATTCGCAGCTCGGTATATTCTTATTTATAACTCTCGGAACGCCGGCTAATCTCGACGCGTGTTGACTCTCCTCAATAACTAACTTCAAACATAATTATCCTCCTCAATTTACCCTAAAATTGGCGTTACCCTCGGCGGGATTCCCCCGATATTGCTCGGCAAATTTCTTGTGCCAACAAGACCATCGATATCAGGATATTATTGAGGGTCAATGTTTACTTATTTCATTATGGCCGTATTGATTCCATCAGCGTTCATTAAGATATCGGTGCGACAATGCAACCTTCCCTTTATGAGATTGTGTTTAGGTTAGAAGGATCGTTTTATAGGATTTATTATTTCGTCCGATTTTTTAATTTAAATCAATACTGATATTATAAATAAGAGAATCTTAGTTTGTTACGTTTTCACCTAATCTGCTGGATCTATATTAATGAAATTTGGCACAGTTAAGGCTGCGGCTACATTAAGCAGTGATTAAAGCGTAAATCGCTATCCATACTAAGCGAACAGTGTAGCCAAAAGGCACGTTGACAATTCATTTGTATTAATCGCTAAATAATCGCAGTTTGCGTCGCTGTCTAAAGCTTGAAATACCACTTTTCTCTACTTATTAAACAGTTACTAGTCACTCTTCTCTCAACATGTTAAAAAATGATTCTCGCCTAAAAATAAAAATTTGTCCTTACTATTTATTTCAATAAATAAATACACAACAAACTTTTTTATAAATAATGAATTTAATTACGAATCATAATTTTTCCAAAGTAAACTTTGTTTTTATTCATTTACATATACTTTTTATACTTTTTATGAATGTGGATAGATATGTGACTAGAGGGAGGGCGGAAAAGAGATGGTTGGATTGTATGAAGTATGACATACATATAAAAGGAATAGTGTCTAAGTTGAGGAATGATAGAAGAGAATAGAAGAGAAAAACGTGTTGTTCCGACGACCCTTAGAGTGGGACAGGAGAATGATGGTTATAAATATTGACTGGCCCGTTGGCGCAGTGGGTAGTGCCGTCAGCTTCGTGGGTAGCGGGTGCGATTCCCGCCAGGGTCTAAAAATTTCTTTAAACAATTTGTTGGTTCTTCGAACCTGGGTGTATATTTGGTGGTAAAATTATACATGTAGTATATCTACCAGTTTTCCGTCATCCACAACACAGGTAGTAAGTTACTTAGTTTGGGGACGGACGACCGTGTGTGTAAGTGTCCCATATATTTATTTATTTAATATCTGGATTTTTTTACCGTCAAATTTCTAAATGATTCTTCCACATATTCTAAATTAACATTATCTAACATTAACATTTATTATTTTAGTTGATTTTTTTTTCCAACTATAACTTTATTTCAACTTATAAATTGTAAGATCGAAAATATTCTAATAAAATTATATTAAATAAAATAATGATATCATTACTAAGCATACGCTCATACAAGGCAGACGTGCATAGACGACGTGCAATTTCGCAGCGCATCGGCTGTTCTTCGTAATAAATTTAAAATATGTCCGCGTTGTCAGAAACCAGCTGAATACTAAGTAGGCAGATAGCGCCTCCAGTTTCTCGACTTTTTGTAGTATATAAGGGTAACTGTTTAAAGCGAACACTCGTATTTATATTCGCGACGTCCTGTTTAAAATGTATAAAAACATTTTAGATACGTTTTTCTACCTATAGAAAAAAGATAGAAACAAATGTTGTACTCTAACAATTTGTAATAACTGTTTGTAATAATGATTTGTTCTAATATGGAATCATACAAATTAAAATTTAAAATATTCTTTCCCCCTATCCAAAGAATAAAGTCAAATTTCATATGCTTATACATGGGACATGTGACTTTATTCTCCGGATAGGGCGCTTTATTTACGTAGACTTCCTCATAACGTCGAATCGCCTAATTTTACTCAGCTACCACTTATTCAATAGTTTCTTCCTACCGAAAACAACCAGAAAGATACTCTTAAGTACATACAATAAATACAATATTCAAAATATTAATAACTGAAATTAAATAATAATCACTTCCAGAGAATCTACCGTTACATTAACCGATTTTAAATATAAACTTGTCAAACAAAAAATTCAAAAGCTTTGCTTATTAGTTTGAACAAACTAAGTTACTAACCGATTTATATTTTTAATAATTTTTAAGATTTAATAATAATTTAATCGAATCTAACATCAACAAATAAAACTAAAATAGAATGTTTTTTAGTAAATAAAACTAAAATACAATGTTTTTTACTTTAGTGTAATACTTATCAATGGATCTGATATTTTTTATTCATAAAATATATTTACGTAAATAATAAATTATATATCCTAAATCAAAGGGACATATTTTAAAAACGTAGCGTGATACGCAGCATATGCCCTCGTATATTTTCAGTATACTCTAACTCGTTTTCCTTACATTTAATATTCATTATTTTAAATCAGACTATAAGCTTTTACGACGTGCTTAGTAATCAACCTGCGCAAGTTCAATCTGGCGTCCCATGTCGTTTACTCGCTATATTGCCTCAAAATAAAATATACCGCGAATTTAAGTTGCTCTTGGGTTGGAAGATAAATTGCTGAAAATCTCTCAAATAAATTTATATTAAAATTATCATAATACTGCATACATTGGCTTTCTTGCCATAGGAGCTCTGGTAGGCTTTCCGTCATGGTTCTCTTAATGACACCATCAAAAGAGTTCTTGCCATCATCGACATTCCTGCTCTTCTCGAGCCTTCGGGGATATGTCGCAAAGGGATGATGGCAAGAGACCAGAAGGTTTAACGCTGGTTCCTTGGGAACGGGGACGGGCCCTAATGTGGGACGCAACATGCGATGAAACGTTAGCCTCGTCCCATATCAGGGAAACGGCGTCAAGACCTAGAGCTGCGGCGGAAATGGCCGAATCCTGCAAGCGGCGAAACTATGCATCTCTCATCGAGAGTTATATATTTGTGCCGTTTGCAGTTGAGACGTGAGGACCATGGAGTCAAATTGCAATTTTTTTTATCCGTTTTAACACCTCGGTTGATCGTCTCTTCGGGTGACAAGAGGGCTGGCTCCTTTTTCACATAAAGAATCAGCTTAGCGATTCAACGCGGAAACGCTGCCAGCATTCTTGGGGCCATTCCACTTGGGCATGGTTTTTATTGTAGTAGCGTGTAAGTAACTTAAGTTAGACATAACTTGAACAATTTTGTTGTAAAAAAATGACAATATGTCGTTTTTTGATGCCTTATCTATTTTATAATAAACTGCCTGCGGCTTCGCCCGCTCGGAATTTTAAATATAAAAATAGGTGTTGTAAATTAACCGTGAGAGATAGAGCCATGCTGTCGTACACTTTTTTGTAGTATTTTTATAGATCTACAATTCTCTAGTACATTAATGTAGCGTATCTCTACTGATTTACGCAGCGCACGCACCTTAAGCTTCCAAAAAGCAAGGTTTTTGACAACTGCGCAATCTCTTCATCACTATTTATATAATATCGATATGTACTATTTATCTAAACGATTCGGAAGTATTGCACTATCTTTTGGTGAAAACTGTATAAAAATACGTCCAGTAGATTTTGAGAAAATCGATTACATACAGACAGAGAGCTTTTTGGGACTTGGTTTTATAATAAGTAGAGATAGAAATACATACAAAAAAATTGGTAATTAAACAAAAGCAATGAATAAATCAAAATCATAATCAAATTCACGTAGTCTTAAACATAACTAAATATGATATCAGTATTTGTAACTTAATTTTAAAAAGTGCCTTTCCAGTTTGAGGGCACTGCATACTAAAACCAAATTTCCATTAAGCAACTTTGTTTACGTCCAAATTCTTTTTCACCAAATGAGATTTATACCCTCTGAAAAATATGTAAAGTTGGAACGAGACACCTTAGATACGGATTGATATGGTTGTCAGGTTTCCGGAACTTCCAAAGACTCTGTAATAAACACGACTTATATTGATAACAAATCAGTAAATGGACCATTCATTTCGATCTTTTGATATTGATACTTTAAAATGTACTGTTGTTCTCGGGTATCAAAGCACACAAACATTCATCGGATTTAGAGGACATAAACTCTTTTAGTAGTATCGAATCCACGTTCAGAATTAAATTGACTTCCATCAGAATACCGCGGTTATTTAATGCAACCATTTATTTGACTTAGTCTCAAACCTTATTTCATCACTTATAGTTTCTAGCTAAAGTATTTCCGTTTCTGAAAAATACTTTAAAAAATTATTACATATACTAGTATTATCCGGAACTTCATTCCTATCAACTTCAACGTTAAATAGCCCTCAATTATGCACTATATTTTTTTCTTGTTTCAGCGGACAAAACGGATTGTTATATCCTATATATTACCCCGGTGTATATGCTATAAATGTGCCAAATATTATCGGATTAACCGCGAAAGTGTAATACAGACATACAGTTTTTTAGGCATTTATTACTTTATTGATTACTTTGGATATGACACACTTATTCGAAATTGAATCACATATACAACTAGTTTAAAGAATGCATGCATAAGTTTTTGTGACAGCCCTAGTTCAAACGGAGCCGAACAAGGGGCTGAAATTAAAATCATATCTACGTAGTCGAGTCACGCGAAACATTAACTTCACCCCGCAATAAACCGCGCCCTTAAGAGCCTCATTGAGAATTAAAATTTGCCGGCTGATCTCCTCGCTGACGTTTCCTGATGGATTACGAACTTAGCCGCTTGCTTGTTTAATTTCACTTTCGAAATTACACTTATCGTTTATACCGAAATCATATTAAATTCCAGTGACGTTGATGTAAAAACATTTCTGGAGTTTTCGTCACCTGTCCGTTTTGTAAAATCGTTTCATAGTTATTATTTGAAGAGATATGAGTTTCCTGACAGTATTTGTAATTTGTTTTAATAACTTTTGTTTTGATTAAATAACTCTTGATATTTGTCTTCTTTGTTTTCTTCAGCTGTCAGAGATCCTCCTATGTTACATTGAATTCCACAAAAAAACACAAAATTTTGAGAGAAATAAAGATTAGCCGTTTTGTTACGTAAATCTAAAACAATCTCTTCATTCAAACACAATATTAAAACATTTAATCAGCTAATAATAATATTTACATTTTACTACAAATAGTTTTTATGGTATTTATTATATTAGGTCCTTACATATGAAATTGGCGTTTTCTATGGGAGGAACATAAAGTCGTTTTTTTTTAATGAAATATATTTAATTAATCAAAGTATGTACCATTGCTATGTATGCACTTTTGCCATCTCATAGGTAGTTCATTAATCCCCTTACTAAAAAACCATTCGGGCGGGAATCAATAAAATCTTTGAAGGCGGTTTGGACTGCCCCATCGGAGTTGAGTTTTTTTCCTTGCAAGTAGTTATCCAAATTGCGAAAAAAATGGTAATCTGTTGGGGCAAGGTCCGGAGAGTACGGTGGATGTCTAAGACATTCTAATTGAAGCTCCTCTGATTTGGTAGCCGTCTGTTGTGCAGTGTGTGGTCTAGCGTTGTCCTGAAGCAGCAATGGCCTAGAGCGATTGACCAGCTTCAGTTGTTTAGCAGCTAGCTTTTCCATCATGGTTTGCAGTTGCTGACAATAGATATCTGCCGTAATCGTCTGGCCAGATTTAAGAAAGCTGTAGTGAACGACACCGGCATTAGTCCACCAAACACTTACAAGCAACTTTTTTTAGTCAATTTTCGCTTAGGGCAGGATTTGGCTGGTTCGCCAGGGTTCAACCATTGCGATGAGCGCTTCCGATTATCGTAGAGTATCCACTTTTCATCACAGGTAATGATTCGATTTAAAATTCCTTCATTATTGTGCCGGTTGAGTAACGTAACGCAGCAGTCGACGCGCGTTTGTCGGTTTGCTTCACTCAATTCATGAGGTACCCACCTTTCAAGCTTTTTCACCTTCCCAATTTGCTTCAAGTGGATTAGAATAGTTTTATCACTAACACCGGAGCCTGCAGCTAACTCGGACGTGGTTTGCGATGGATCCGCTTCCACAATAGCCTTCAATTCTTCGTTATCAACTTTGGTCTCCGGCCGTCCACGAGGCTTGTTCTGCAGGTCGAAATTTCCAGAACGAAAACGTTGGAACCAAAAACGCACTGTGTTTTCTTTTGCGACACCGTCACCATACACATCATTAATCCTTCGAGCCGTTTCTGCAGCACTGGTGCCATGGTGGAACTCATACTCGTAAATAACGCGATATTTCATGTTTTCCATTTTGTAAACAGAGTGACACAAAGAAAAAAACAAAAGATGAAAAAACAAATGAATTAAGGGGTTTGAAACACAAATGCATGAGTAAATAGCTGTATGAATTTGAATTTGGAATTCCTAACCATAAAGGTAATATTTGAGATCAAAGTGGCCAGTACGACAAAACGCCAATTTCATATGTAAGGACCTAATATCTTTATAATTGTTATATTATTATGTTTATTATTTGATTATTTAAGTATTTTAATAGATAATACTTAATATTTCCTTTTTTATTCAATTTACGACTGGTTTGAAGAGCAATATTAGAAAAATCCGAAAAAATTACATGTGATTGTAAAATGCGATTTTGAAATTTCGAAAAGTCTTCAATCGGCCATTGTATAATTACTTAAATTCAATCTGGTTGAACAAAATTTATTTCCAAGAGTAATATGTCATAATAAAATAATACTCCAATTAATCTTAAGTGCAGCCTCGACGAAGTTTTGTCTTTGTTATTATATGATATTAAACTAATAAGAAATTAATCTTTTGTATGAAGTTGTTCATTACTTACTTAAATAAATCATGTGAGAACTTAGTGATATTAAATTTAGCCTCAAAGTTGTAGTCAAATTACGTACCTACAGGTGCTCTTAACTTATAATTACTTATTAGTTAATTATATAAGATACATTAGTTCGTACAAGAACAGTGTCTATTAACACGTAGTACAAAATCTGTTTAGTTTATTATTTTATCTAGATGTTGTTTCCGTTATCCTCTTACGAGGATTAAGTCTTGTTACTCTCTGAAAACTCTTGTGTAACCATGACCCCTTTATGGCATACATTGCACCATGTTTCTAGCAGGATATATTTTACAGAATTCCTTATCCACGACTAAATTACATGAGGACATTAAATGTTCTTTCGGATTCGGGCTAGAAATATGAGGTGATATTTTGCGAAGATGGTCCAACGAGGTTTTAATTACTTGTGTGTTTTATGTGTTGTTACATCAAAATCATAAATAAGAGACAGAGAAGCCGAAATCTCTAGCACTAAGTTTTCAACGAAAACTATGAAGGTTCAAGAACTCTAGGTAACTGGAATTCATACCCAAAACAAATAGTATCTAACCTGTTTTCAATTATAAGGCGTTATTATAGCTTTTTTCTTAATGAGTATCGTTTTTAACCATAAATTATTCGTAGATTAACTCTTTTTTAACTGGCCCGTTAGAGCAGTGGGTAGTGACCATGCTTTCAGCTCTGCGGGTCACGAGTTCGATTCCCGCCGAGGGCCAACATTTTCTTAAAACAATTCGCTGGTTCTTGGAGCCTGGGTGTGTATTTGTATTTAAGTATGTATTTAAAATCATATATGTATATATTTAGCAGTTGTCTGTCACCCAAAAGACAAGTATTAAGTTACTTTGGGGACGGACGACCGTGTGTGTAAGAGTCCCATATATTTATTTATTTATTTTAGACAATGCTTCTAATTTGAAAATAATTTAAGGCTCATGCTCAAGATTTAGTTAAATGAAATATTCTATACTAAGGACATTTTAAAATACTAGAAATATAATATAATTTAAACTAAGTTGCTAAGAAATCGCTAGAATAGGATAGTAATGAGGTTCAGCAGGCCTACCATGAACTCTTATTGCGACTCAATTGAAGACGTAAACGACGACCGCGAACCGCTTTCTTTTCGTACCATGAAGTGTGAATTGCATTGGGGTCGTAATGTTTCAAAAGGATAACGTTATATGAACTATAGATAAGTCTGTCTCTTCTACTCACTTGTTCTTAGGACGAATTCCGAACGCTCATTCGGCAACGACTTATAAAATGTGCGTCTTTAAGATGTTAAGATATGAAATTTCGTTTAAGTCTTCAATCGAGTCGCAATAAGAGTTCATGGTAGGCCTGCAGATCACAATTACTGCGTGGTATATAAAGGCTTTTAAAGAGTAAATGCTGGCCATACCGTGATATCTGCACCGCCCTAAGTGGATTAAGATGGGATGAGATTGTGCGACAACCGAAACGTTCGGTGTTAGATTGAATCAAATTCAAATTGAGCAATAAAGGCGCCCCAGAATACAATCGGAACACCGAGCGATTAAAGTCGTTGTAATTTTTTACACATCCCATATGAGACTTATCATTAATGTATTGAATTGAATAAATGATTGATATGAACTACCTATATATACCGGTATAATTACCATTGTTTTATGTAGGAAAATAGACAATGCACATACCCTAACGATAGAGTTCTATTCCGTATAGACACTTATGAATATTCAGCAAAAACTTACACGCTTAATGACTAATATTTATCCTTCCATTATACGCTTCATGGTGTAGGAAGATATCAACCGCAACCGAAGCATCATCAGGAGATAGACTCCACGAATCCTGCACGTATCGGGTATGAAAATACGGATAGTCCACTATATTTTATATATATTTTCTATTTACTGTATCGCGGTAATCCGCGCGCTATAATTAGCAAAATAATTTTATAACAACTTTTGTTTTAAGTTATTATTTAAGTTATTTTTAGTATTAGTAAGAGTGTACGTGATTCGATGAGATTCCATTCGGTCAAAATAAAGGTGAATTTATTTCGAAATTGAAACGAAGTGTTTCGTGAGAGTGGATAAAGTGATGAGAACCGGAGCACATAAATGACGCCGCATGGGAGTTGCTCAAAGTGTCGCCAGTGCTGTAGATTGCGATCGCCCCGTGCCTTGTGCTAAGTGGATTGAAGTGGGACTGCGAGCCGAGACGGTGGGAGTTCCCCCCAGTCGCTCGTAGAAGTTGAATTGAGCAATAAACGCTCCCCGCAATGCAATGGAAAACTAAGCCGTACACTAATTTAAGCGCGGTTAACCTTACATTCAGGGTAAGTGTGGTTAGAGCACAAGGCTTTTAATTATAGTCGACTTAATTTGTGTTTAAATAAACATAACAATGCACTAGCTTATTATTAAAAGCGATTTATCAATCAATCAATAACGCCGTGTGGTATTCGGCAAAATAGAATAGACCACTTTCTGACCGAGGTGTCGTAAGAGGCGACTAAGGTATGTGTCTTGTGGTATCCAGCTGCATAGAATAGACCACCCTCATTTCTTACCGAGGTGTCGTAAAAGGCGACTAAGGTAAGTTGACGTGAGGTAGGCGGCCGGTCGTAAAATACGTAGCCAAATCATGTGACAACATGTTTGTAACATGTTGTTCCGACCCCACTTAGAGTGGGATAAGGGCAGGAGTATGTATAAATGTATGTTATCAATCAATCAATACTTATTATAAAACAAAGTCCCAAAAAGCTGTATGTCTGTATGTAATCGATTTTCTCAAAATCTACTGAACAGATTTTTGTATGTTTTTCACCAAAAGATAGTGCAATACTTCCGGATGGTTTACGTAAATAGTACATATCGGTATTACGTAAATTGCATTGAAGAGATCGCGTAGTTGTTAAAATAACTTGCTAGTTGGGAGCTTTAGTGCGTGCGCTGCGTAAACCACAGAGATACGTTAAAGCAATGTAGTAGAGAATTGTAGATCTACAAAAATAGTACATAAAAGTCCGCGACACTATGTCTGTATCTCTTATGGTTAACTCACAATAACTACTTTTATGTTTAAAATTTGAATTCTAGAAAAAAAATTGAGGCACGCTGATTTCCACGCGGACGTAGCCGAAGACGTAGCTGGCACAGCTATTTTATTTATAAAAGAAACTCCAATAGAGTGTTAACTCTGTCACAACGTCTATACACGGCAATAATATGTCTTTCTTACAACGTTAGTACACGTGTATCAATAGCAGAACGTCTTTGATCGTTATTAATTTTGTAAGAGAACAATAAAATTATTTTGCTATAATCCGCGATACTGTAAATAGAAAATATAGATAGTGCAAAATGTATACGTTTTTTCATACCCGTTATATGCAGGATTCGTAAAAACACATGCACAAACCTCCACCACTGCCACCACAATACACAAACACTACACACGTTCACTATCACAAACTCAACAATCGTTTCGCCCCGCAACCGAAGTATCATCTGGAGATAGATTTCAGAGTGGAGTGTGTCTTTACGAAAGAGAGTCGAGATGTCGGAAAAGAGTTAGAGGAATGACTTTTTTTTAATAACAACTCTTGAAAATATGGGTCTTAATAGGATTTATAAATGCAGCATGGCTAACTCCACTGCCAGCCTCAAGATATAGTTTTTTTTCAAAGGCCATTGTCAACGTTTTATCACACCAAGTTTCAGATCCATATCGTAAATATAGGTTATGAAGTATATGTCCTGATAAACATAATCAAATCAAATAGAATCAAAATAATCTTCATTTAAGTAAGCATTTTTACAAGCACTTTTTATCGTCAAGGAGCAATTAGATTTAATTTAGTTTAGACCAGCTAACTCGGCGGTCAATCTTTTAAGCATTTAAATTTACATTATTTAACTGCAGCCTTGTTTGAAGCCGAACGGCTTTTCAAATTTAAGCATTTTTATTATTCAAATAATCTTCAATTGTGTAATATACCTTACATATAAGCATACTTCGTACACTTAATTTTAACTTTTCTGTAGATAAGTCTAATATGGATTGCGGAATTTTAAACATATGAGTATTTAACTGAATTCAGGATATTAAAGCGTTTTGTCAAAATGTAAACGCATAATGCCGCAGGCGCTGAACTAGCATGAAATATTAAAGCGGTAAATAAAATTCATACAGTTAACCCGAGCAAAGTTAACATAAAGTGACGAGGGTAGATGAAAGTCGCTTGGAACAGCCGCTTTAAGCCAAGAAATCATCACTGCTATTACACAATCTCCGTAACAGGGATGCCAACGTAAAACTAAATAAATAAATTGTCAGTACATATTTTCTATGGCGTGTGGTATCCGGCTGAGTAGAATAAACCACCACCCTCATTTATTACCGAGGTGTCGTAAAAGGGGACTATGGTAAGTTGAGCCACCGTGTGGTATCCGGCTGAGTAGAATAGACCACTCTCATTTCTTACCGAGGTGTCGTAAAAGGCGACTAAGGTAAGTCGTCCCGCCATGTGGTGTCCGGTTGAGTAGAATAGACCACCCTCTTTTTTACCGGGGGGTCGTAAAATACAACTAAGGTAAGTTGACATCAGGCTGGTCGTAAAATACGTAGCCAAATGATGTGACAACATGTTCGTAACATACTGTGTCGACCCATTTAGAGTGCGATAAGGGGAGGAGGATGGTGATGAAAACAATTCAGTACGCCTGTGATAAAAAAAAATCAAATTCAAAATAACCTTTGTTTCAATAAACTTAAAAAAAGTTTGAGAAGGTCTCTATTGCTGATTGAAATTTCTCGTACTCATGAATCCTAACTCTACGTCCGACTCCTAAAACCAGTACGATGGGATTTCTGATTACGCCTCTTTTAATAGTTACTTTAAATGACAAGAACAATTACAATTTAACTAAAGAATTTTCTGAGTTCACTCACTCATCGGTGACGAGTTTAAATATTCTCATTCCCGTTTCCGTTTCACGTTGTTTTTATTACAATGCTTTAGCATAATATTATCATTAACCTATAATAACTGTGGTATCCCAGCGGTGAGACCGTGCGACTCTTTCGAGGGGAACACGAGTTCAAACCCGGGCAGGCACCAATGAGTTTTTCTATTAAAACTCATGTGTCTAATTGATAATTGCAATTTATCACACGCTTTTCGGTAAAGGGAAACATCGTGAGAAAACCAGCATATCTCTGGATAATTCTGGAGATATGTGTAACCTACCAATCCGCATTGGAGCAGCGTGGTAGGTCATAGCTCCAACCCTTCTCTCCAGAAACGGAGAGAGGAGGCCTATTCCCAGCAGTGGGATTGTAACTGGCCGTTACTTTTTTTTATCATAAACCTTGCTAAGAGTCAACAAGACCGAAATATCTTTAGTTTAAAATTCGTTTATACATCGAGATTTTAAAACTGGAATCAACTAACTTAAACTTGCTTTACTTGAAACTAACGACAAACAAGGAATAAAATATTCAGTAATACTGATAGGCAACCCTATCATTACAAAATAACCCTTCTATATTTCCCGCGCATCTTGTATTCGCCGGATTCTATCTCTGTTTAATTTAAAGTTAAATTTGTAACAATTTGTTCGTAATCGAAGTAAGAGCTAAGCACCTTTTTTGAAAGCCTTCATATAATTTTTAATGAAATGATTTATTATAATTAAGTTGAATTTTTTATTTATTCAAAGCAGTAATAAAATCTTTCTTTAAGCTAAAAGTTTCAAAGTATTGCTTAGTTGAAGCGAGTCTTAGATCATAGCGGTTTTTTTAAGACTGGATGGGAAAGTAATTTTTGGAGTGAAATGAAAATGAAGTTTTTTTTGGAATTTAAACTATCATGAGTAATATTCATAGTTTACGTATAGAAACCAACTATACTCACGTCTTATTTTATCGGGTTATCTTGTATGTTTTAAGTTCAGCAAAGCTAATTGATATATTATCTGTCATTGATTGATCTAAAGATAATTGATTCACTCATTAAGTCTCGATGTATAAGCAACTTCTTAAACTACACGTATTTTATCAAGATATTCCGATCTCCTGGTCAAATACTCACCGAAAGATCAATTTAGCGTGCCTTGTGTATATAGGATTCCTTGCGGCTGTGGGAAGTATATATGCAGGTGAAACTCGTCGCAACATCTGGATGAGAAATATTGGAGCGCATACGTAGTGTACGTAATTTCAGAGTTGAGCCTTAGTATTGTTATTTTCTTTTTTTGATGTTTTCATTATTCTCTAATGTTTATTTTTAGGTTTATAATTGTGACTTTCTAACTAAGAATGATGTGTTCTTCTATAATTGGTACTACATATTAAATTTAAAACTATATGTTGGATGATTTATCGTTTAATGCTGTTGAAGATGTTAATATATTTATTTATTAATAAATAAATAAATAAATATCTATCTTAAATTACTTACACGCTAGTACTATACAAATCATGCCCACATGGAACGGTCCCAAGAATGCTGACAGCGTTTCCGCGTTGAATCGATGAGCTGATTCTTTGTGCGTAAAAGGAGCCAGCCCTCTTGTCACCCGAAGAGGCGATGAACCGAGGTGTCAAAACGGATGTTATGGCCACGGTCATAGGGTCAGCACAAATATATAACTCTCTTATATTTGTATAAGTTTTATATTATATTATATTATTATTTTATATCATATTTATATTATTTTATATTATATTTTTCTCTTAATATTTGTTATTTAATATTAAGTAAGAATAGTAAGCAAATTAATTTTTATTTAGTAAGATGTTGAAAACTGTATCGAAGATGAGACATGAGCACCGACAACCCTATCATTAACAACCCTTTTCCCGGTTCCCAGCATCTTGTATACGAGCGGTCTCGTCTCCGCTCAGTACATTTGGTGGTTAGGTTTAAAATTCAATTTATAACAATTTGCACGTAATCAGCGAGGGAGCACAAAAATACTTAGAGCCTGTATATTGCTACAAAACCGTTTATTATATTTAGGGTGGTAATGAGATGAGCTATTAAGAGTGAAAAAGAAAGAAATTTACAACAAAGACCCCTTTATTGTTAAAAAATATTGTGTACTAAATATGGTGGAAAAGTCTTTAACTTTTCAACTAATGGATTTTGATTTTTCTTTTGGTACATTATGTTAGTGGTACTCGCATATTCGCTTAATTTAATTTAATATCTTTTCAATTCAATTTTTCCCTATTCCTGAAAGAAAAATGGGATTTTTTATCATTTCTTTTATCCCGGTGTTCAATCTTTTATTCTGGCAATTTTTTTTGCCTTGGAAGTGTGGCAGACAGCCAGACTTTTTGCATTTATAATATTAGTATGGATTAAACGCCATTTATTTGTTTATTTATTATTAGGAAGCGAACGTTATATACAATTTAGTTTAATTTATACTAATATACATTCGTAGAACAGTTTTCTATTATATATCCCACTTAAAGGCTAACTCAGCATGTATAATATAATAAACTAAATAACGTTGTGCTCACTATATCAAAAAGAAAAAAAAACATTAATAAAAGAAATAGAAAAAAAGAATTATTACTATAAAAAAAAACTATTCTACTTTTACAAATAAAATGTGGAGGAAATAATAAAAAATAAAAACAATTCGTCTTATACGATTTTCTGCCGATGGAATCTATGCACCATTGGGGAGTATCAGTATTAGTTCTCACTTATTACTACTTTTACTAGTTCTAGAAGGCCTTTTAAAGCTTCTTCGATTGATGTGTGCCGTTGATCGCCATTTCCAAGACTTATTAGTGTCCCAATATGGCCCGGTTTTGCTAAGGATTTCCTCATTTTTTACTTCATCATACAGAGATATTTTCATCCTAGCTTTATCATTTGTTTGGCCCGTCGTGTGGTATCCGGCTGAGTAGAAAAGACCACCCTCGTTTCTTACCGAGGTGTCGTAAAAGGCGACTAAAGTAAGTTGAGGTCAGTCAGGCAGCCGATCGTAAAATACGTAGCGAATTCATGTGACAACATGTTAGTAGCATGTTGTGCCGATCCCGGTTAGAGTAGGATAAGGGCAGGAGGATGATTTATCATTTGTTTGCTGTAGTTTATCTAATAAAGTTATACTAACACTGCGCCTTTCAGAGTTAGTAGGTTGCAGTAGTTGGCTCTATTTAGGCTCATTTGGTCACATTCATATGTGAAATAAGAGTTACTAAACTAGATTTCTGACACGTTTTTCATTTTAACGATAGTCTTTATTGCGAACAACATTACAATTTATTTTGATTTAAATAAATTACTCTAACAAACAGATCACTTACAGTAATACAAACTATTTAGTAACCAGACTGATATTATATCATCGTTTTGCTAGAAATACGTACTAGTAATTTTAATAATACACTTTATACTAGGCAAGCAATCATAACTGGCAACAAGCGCTGGGACAAGACTTTAGTCTCTGAATTGTCATCTATTTTTTTTTCAACAGGGTTTAAAAATTAAACTGCATTATATGCTTCTTTGATTGGTTTATTTCAGTGTGTGCGCGATTTGTACGTAAAGTCCTAACCAAGGCGATATCAGTTTAAAATAAAACAAAATCGTCGGAGCCCCGCGCTTCCTACATCACTTGTCACAATAAAAATTCAAATAACTTGTGCTCGCGCTCTTTGTTGTCTTTTTAAAAACGTTTTTAATATTCCTCCATCGTCTTTGCCCGCTCTATGGCAATTTCGCCTTGTTTTAAAGCAGACAAATTGAGCTTTTTTTTGTTTATACAAGTTGAGAGCAGTTGGAGCGTGGGTAATCTCTTTTACGTTTGTTGGATTTGAGAACTCGCAGGGTATTCTTTTTCATTCGTTTCGTCAACGCTTCCTTCTGTTTGTCCACATTATTTCATTGCTTTGCTTGAAGCGAGAATTCTTCATGGATGAGCGGGCGCTCACTATGCGTGTAAATTTTTAAACTTACTAATGTTACCCATTATTTTTCTTTTCACGTCTGCTTCTTTTATTCGCTCCCCTTTAAAGATATCATTTCCTCTTTTTATGCCTTTGATTTTTTTATACCTTTCGCATGATATTGTTAAATATTGTCAGAAATTATTTAAATTCTTTAGCTTCTACGTCATTTAAAGCGTCTTGTATATATTGAACTCCAATTAAAAACAATTTCATTAAATAGCAGAGGCCTTTTGGCAATCCTTCCCCTTATCAAAATATAATTAATGATTTGAAATTTGATTTCATTTACAAAGTGGAAATAAAT
This sequence comes from Morpho deidamia, assembly GCA_947086505.1. NCBI lineage: Eukaryota > Metazoa > Arthropoda > Insecta > Lepidoptera > Nymphalidae > Morpho > Morpho deidamia. The sequence goes on along the minus strand of CAMTZC010000002.1, from coordinate 4,657,904 downwards.
ATTACATAACGTAAAAATAAATGTTTTTTTGTATGACACGATAAGGTTACCGCTTAATCTACATAACTGATATTGATAAAAAAAACAATGTTTTTCTTCCGTTTCTGTAAATTTTGCGTTCTAGATTTGCCTAAAAGAGATTTTTTACGACATTCATAACATCCTTTTTCTACATCGTGTAAGTATTTTGTACATGTATCTAGTACAGTGCTCATTGAAGACTGATATTTTTATTCTAGTTATCAACAATAAAAAACGAACGTTCAAATAATTTCAAAGCTACGCTAACCTAGTTGTTTACAAATAATTAGTGTCATTCCTTCTTTTTGTCAGTCTTTTTTACGGGACAAAAACTCTAGATGACTTCTAATTTTATAAAAAAAAATACCTTAGAGAAATCAATCGACAGTCTTCAAGAATCTTGAATTAAAAATAAATTCACAATCAGTGAAAATAGAAGAATAGTGATATTAAGATATGTACGTACATATGTCTAGACTCCAATAATAACTTTATCTAATAAGATATGAACAGTTTGGAAATTACTATACAATTGCAAGCAAGAACAGTTCTTAAGTATATGCAATTATTCGCTGAATCAATACTAATTAGCGTACTCAATAGGAGAACTAATAACACAAGTGTTCCCTAATTCAGAGTAGAGGCTTATTAATATTACAAGCCATCCTAACAAGACCTTTGGGTTGCAAACACACGACCAATTTAAACTATCACTTTGAATTCAGTACTCAGTTGATACTCTGTTGTTGGTTAGTGACAAGTTGTATAAATTCTCCAACTAATTGATTGAAATCATAACCTTCATTGGATTGCAAACCTTATCTTTCTTACCAATAGCTGCCAATTGTATCATAATACTAATATTAGAAATGAAAAGTCTTTCTTTTTCTGACAGCTGTAACAGCTAATTCGCTGGACCAATATTGATGAAATTTGGCACAATTGAATTTTATATAACGGACTAACGAAGTAACTTAGAGATGGTAAGATAAATCGCAAAATTTGAAAGACATATGAGGTGAAAATTAAATTCAAATCGTTTGGATGGAATTTGCTGCAGAATAATTTAAGTAAACAACGAATTAGTCTTTCTAATAACATATTAGTTTTCTCGATAGGAACTGTAATGAAGACACTATGAATTGACACTATAGAAAGTGGTAATTAGCAAAGCTGTCTGAGATATTTAAATTAATTAAAACAGCAGATAGATACATCATAAGCCATGTGGAATCCGGCTGAGTAGAATAGACCAACCTCATTACTTACCAAGATGTTGTAAAAAGCGACTTAGATAAGTCGACCCGCCGTGTGGTATTCAGCTGAGTAGAATAGACCACCCTCATTTCTTACCGGGGTGTCGTAATGAGATAGATACATATAAATGAACCTTACTATTCATAAGAAACAAGAATTTCAAACTTGTAATCGACGTAGGAATGCATTACTGAATATATTCTAAAACAGATTGCGTTTCTAAATAAAGAAAACGTTATAAGTAACCACATTAATTGGAAAGCAATCCGAGTACTGAAAGGGCATTCGAATAACTGGAAGAGACATCAGCTTAGAAAGATTCATATAAAACAAGCTCCTTAAACCACGTTATTAATGCAGGGGACAGCGACCGGCCAAAGGACACGCGCGGCAAAAAGACTAAAACCAAAACACAATTTAAAAGGGAATTCTTAAAGAGCGAAGACGCTGCGAAAAAAGATAATTTGGACGTTTTTCGCCCCGGGGCCCGCGTTTGTCTTTGCTATTGCGAACTTTTGTTTCGCTCACTTTTATGAATTATTTTCAGTTGTTTTCATCACCGGCAAATTCAGAAGCTACGAGCGAAGTTACATCAACTGCATTAGGGCGTTTTAAAATTGAAATACAGGAAATTGTGTAGTGTTGAAGTCTGAATAACTTCTTAGGTCTATTCAATTAATAATTTTCTCTTTTAAAAAGATTATATTGTAGTATGGCATATGCGCTATGTATTTCTAGACGTTATTAAATTTATATGAATATTAAACTTAATACTTAAATACATTGTGTTTAGACAATTCCTGATTACAGTTTGTACTTCCTGAAACTAGTCCAATATTAGGGCGATGGGAAAAATTCTTAGTTTATATATAGTCATAAAATATTATTAAAAAAGATTTCATGACTTATACAAGCAAATTTCATGTTGTCGATTGCAGTATTCGGTGTGTTAATGATAGTAGAAAATAACACCCAACATTTTTCCTCTTGCCAATTCGCCAAAAGTATAACTTTAAAAATAACGAAACTGAAGCAAAAAAGTATGTTAGTCGGTATAAATCCGCAGCAAGGAAGACAAAACCAGTATTGTATTTCGTATATGGCAACCCCTTCGATGTTCCCTCGCTGTATCTTATCAAATGTAAACACTCGTCCGGGTCATTGGGCGCGAAATGCGCGCTATTATTTTTATTTCCACACATCTCTCGCTAGAATGGATCATTTGACTTGGTTCTTTGTTTTTACATCACGGATATTAACTCTGAATGATTTTCCATCTTGATAATGTAGCATAGTTTCTAAATCAAGTGTAATTTCTTATTTAGCACTCAATACCGGTTCACGTTAAATCCACAAATATAATTTTGATGTCTTCTTTTTATGGAATATAATTATTCCATAAAACGGCCTTATTATATTATTTATTTTAATAATGACCGCTAAAGTTAATTGCTACTAAAACTTCTGTATGGGCACTGAAGGAAGCCCCAGATATATTCTTTTATAATGAAAGGTGAACTATTTAATTACTAGAAATTCCATGTTTAATTAATATAATAATTCAAATAAGGTTTTTATGAGTTATGTTTCAATCTAATGCCAAGTACACTAAAGAGCTTACTAACATCTAACGGACCCGCGGGTTATACATATATTCTGATAATGAATTTTATTAACTGCTAAAACTGGTGCTTGGTGCTTGGGTGAATAAAACATGACTCAGATCAAGAATTGACCCGAATTGAAATTGCCCGAGCTGCGTTTAACAAAATGAGGAAGGTTTTGTGTTGTCGACGAATAGATGATGCACTTAGAGTTAGGAATCTTGTCTGCTATATCTGGCCTGTCGTCATGTACGGTTGCGAAGCATGGACCTTAAAAGAGGACACCCGAAAACGTCTGGAGGCGTTTGAAATGTAGTGCTATCGTCGCATGCTTCGCATAAGTTGGGTTGTTAGGGTAAAAAATTATACCGTACTACAGCGCGTCAAGATGACCCGAAAGTTGTTAGCAACCATAAAGAAACGAAAAATGGAATACCTCGGCCACGTTCTTAGGCATGAGAGATACAGGTTGCTTCAACTTATAATAATGGGCAAGATTGAAGGAAAGAGGCGCGCTGGACGTCGGAAAAAATCGTGGTTGCGAAACATAAGAGAGTGGACCGGAGTTGCTTCCGTTGAAGAATTGTTTCGTCTTGCGAAGGACAGAGTGGCTTACAGTCTACTAACGGCCAACCTTCAGTAGTGAAGAGGCACTAGAAGAAGAAGAAGAACTGCTAAAACGTAATGTTGCCATTATAAAAAAATCTTTCAGAGGCCAAGGCTAAAAGAAGAAAGCTTTGATATTAAATTTCTTGGTTTCATCATAGTGACATAAAAATACGCATCACGTAAAAAAATTAGGCAGTTATAAAAATAAATTTGTAGATTTTTTTATGGTGCAACATACGACAGGAGATCATAACATACTGTTAGCGGCCTATATATTCCGTGGGGCCCGTAAAAACGTAATAAAAAACGAATAAATCCGGACCCCTAAACTCCCCTATGTCGCTTCCTCTATTATTATTATGAACACCGAAATATTGCGCCGCTTCTCGTAAGATCTGAAGAACTAATTTTTATGATATTTTTCCTGGACATCTTATCCTCTGTAATAGATTATAAGAAATTCCAATTTCATTAAGTAAGCATATGCTTTAATTCTATTTCTGTAATGATTTAAAAGAAAAGAATAATTCTTATAAAAATAGCTTTTATTAATAGCGTATAAAAGCCAATGAACTTCGGTTCTGGATAAAGACGTTAAACTACTAATTCATGCTAATATTAACGATTTTTCCAAATTCCAATTTCATTAAGGAAGAATATGCTTTAATTATATTTCTGTAATGATTTAAAAGAAAATAATAATTCTTATAAAAACAGCTTTTATTAATAGCGTATAAAAAACAAAGAACTTCGGTTCCGGATAAAGACTTTAAACTACTAATTCATGCTAATATAAAAGATACCTATATTTTCTTCAAATTGGTCTGTCACATCTGTTATGAAATAAGCGTATTTAAGTATTTATTATAGAGCAGGTATACTTATAATTTTTCGTAAGTTGGATATATTTATGCGAAGAAAACTGTCGGACGAAGAAGGTTTCAAGAAAGACATTGCTTCTCTGGATTATTTATTTATTTTGTCATCCGTTTGTTGTTTTATATATAACTTACACAATAAAAAAGCAACTTTAAAAAATATATAATTTTATTGAAAATAAAGTAAACACGGCAGTAATTATATACTATTTTACAAGAATTTATTAAAACTTAACACAAAATTAAAACTAACTAAATAATACTAAAAAATATAAATAAAAAAAGGAAAATAAAAATTATATATGTATACATATTTACATCTATTTACACTAAATCAAAACCTTCGATTCCACTGCAGTGGGGTAAGGTTCCCAAAAAAAAAATTAACACGTACAACATTAAAAAAATGAGACAGCATGCACTAATTATACCTACCCCTAAAACACAGTCTTATTGTAATGAAGGGGAATTAACTAATTATTATGTGTTAAAGAACTCTACCGTCATCCGCGGTACTTGAGCCTTCCCTGGCTAACATTGTTAAATTCTAGGGTTAGAATGTCTTTCTGCATATAAAGACGCTCTTTTAATTGCCAACAGGTTCCAAGAAGCGTTTAGTTAAGCTGATGAAAAATGAAAAGACAATATGTCCTGCTGTGAATTTTCATTAGCCAACAAATATTTTGAGGTACGTTTCCCTGTAATAACCTAACTTTTGACAAGTTTCACTAAATTGGGTCGAAAGTATCCATTATACATCTTATCAGTTCATTACATAATAATTGTCTACACGAATAATTAACATTTAATAATACCATATTGCCTATGGAACAGGAAATAAAGTAAATCCCGTATCCCGAGAGGCAGTTCTGTGTTCTACTTAAATTTGTTCATAAATAGATAATAAAGGGTGGCGAGCGAAGTTTGCAGCGGTTTACTAAACTGCTTTATTTGATAAAGATTGAGAAGCCGAGACGGCAAACTTTGCGACCATGAGTGAACCACGAACGTCTGCGCAATCCCCCAAAACCTCCCCTCGTTATAACCTCACAATCTATTTTTATCTCTATCCTTATAACATTATAATCTACATTTGCATAAACGAATTTTACTTATAGTTGTTGCGGTGTGACGTACAAACAAGTCGAGCGAAATACCTGGCGGATTCAAAGTTGAATGGATATTATTTTCCTATCGTTGAGTGTAAGCTGAGTCGATATTGCTTTTCTGGTTACATTATATAGTCAACAACATGACACGTGTTTTATTTTATGTGTACGCTATATGATTTTTATGAGACAATATAGTAAATGTATTGCTAACATTTATTAATAAATAAAAAGTGACCCTCATCAGTATAAACCAAAGGCGTAACCCATGAGATATCTTTAAAAGCAATACGCCAAAAATTGCGCTTCTCAGTGAAGGAAAACATCGCTAAGGAACCTGTACATCCGCGGCGTTTTTATATGTAACCTCAAATCAGCATTGGATATAAGCTACAAGCCTCTCAAACTTGATTTTTTTAAACCAGAAGAAAGTTGGACGTCAACTGGTAGGTATAGGTTCTTTAATCGATTTATATGTTCTATACAGCTGCGGCGATTTTATGGGGTATGAGCCTCTCTAACTTGACTCTTTTAAAAAGAAACTTGGACGTCCACCGCTATAGGTTCTTTAAGCATTGTCCATGCCACATAGTTCTGAATAGATCCAGAACGGCAATGCGACCTTAAGGTTATCCGTATACCTATGGGGGTTCTTCCGACTATGTTTTTCAGTACGGACTCACCATTCCAACACTGTAATACAGTCTTAGTTTTTTCAGAAAAGAATTATAATCCATAATGGTATATGCAGTGAAAGTAATCTTAGTATTATACAATACAAAAAACAGCAAGAACATCTACCAATACTTTTTAATTAATTTAAGTGGTGGTTTCATAGTGAGGGGCGATCAGGCAGTATTTTGAAATAGCCGTACTCGTATATTTTGGCCCACCGCATTGTGTTTTGTAGCTGGAGGTAGACAATTTTATTTTCCGCTTTTTGGGTAATCAATAGGGGAAACCCGACGCCCCTTAACGACCGAACAGAGATCGTTACGGAATCGACGTGTACGCTACAAGATTTTTGAGAGCAGAAAAAAGGTTACAAATTGGCAAGTATATAAATTATCATTGCTCCTTATTTTTATTGTTTTTTATATCGTTATACATAGTATATTGTAATATTATTTACGTACAGAATATTCATATGTATCGAACAAAATGCGATGTATATTATAAATATACCGGAGGTCACAAAAAGCTTGTGATTCCTGCATCGCGACTCATCAGAGATAGCAACTCATTCGCTCACTGGTACACGGGTATGCGGTACCTACTCGCTTCTATTATAAATTCCGCAATCCGTATTAGACTTAACTACAAAAAAGTATAAGTAATATGCTTAGATATAAAGCATATTACACAATTAAAGATTATTTGAAGAATAAAAATGCTTGGATTTGAAAATCCTTTCAGCTTCAAAGACTGCGGTTAAATAATGTAAATTATTTATTTAGGAGCTATATCCACGCCTTCTTAACAGTATAACAACAGGCTTTCTGTATCAGCCTCCTTGTAATAGTTTTTTAAAACTGATGTAATCCAAAAGCTAAAGTTTTATTTTATTATAAAATCTTATGCCCAATAAACACAATTATATTATACAAATAAATATTTTAACTAATATTATCTCCATAGAATCTATGTTATAATATAATTGAATATTCATTCAAACAACGAGCAGGTATCTAAGAAAAGAAAATATCTTGAAAATGGTTTTATTTATTGAGAAGTGATTTATTTTCATGACCATTATTTCTTAAATACTAATACGGATATATTGTGTTTAATATGAAAATATTGCAAACTCTGCACCCTCATCCATATTAGGATATAATCAGTAATGATAAAATTAGTAAGTATGTGAAATTAGCATCATTATATATTTATAGAATAGTATAGGCCGCGTTTTAAGAAACCTAAAAACGTACCGACCCTTCAAATATCTCCGTCCTAAAAATCACCTATCATCAATCAAATAATCACCGATCGGCTAAAACGATAATAAACAAACACATCTGCATATTTATATTAATTGTAGATGCATATTATGTGTAACCACTACATGTAATAACAATAACAATACTTTGTGGTATAAATTAAATATAAAACATTATGGTTCAAGTGCATAACGATTGCGAACTAACTATAAGTCTGTGGTATTTATAGATCATTATAATCTGTCAACTTTCCTTTGTAATATTCTTTTGATTCAGACAATTTACAAATTATTTAGACATTGAAAATTAACATAAAAAAGGCGCTTTTAATTTATACTTATATATATTAAAATCCATTTATATTTGTAATATTAGGCCTTCAAAGATTTTATTGATTCCCGCCCGAATGGTTTTTTTAGTAAGGGGATCAATGAACTACCTATGAGATGGCAAAAGTGCATACATAGCAATGGTACATACTTTGATTAATTAAATATATTTCATTAAAAAAAAAACGACTTTATGTTCCTCCCATAGAAAACGCCAATTTCATATGTAAGGACCTAATATGATACTTAAGACATTCCAACCGGAATTTAGGATCGCATAAAGCTTTACTCATCATCGTGTAAGAAAGGCGAAAAACAAGGGAGAAAACACCACATTATTGCGTGAACGGGAATGTTGAAAACTGATAAATTATTTCCAACGATTGGAGGTTTATGGTTTCCTGGCCAATAGATTTGTAACGTCGATAACAATTGGAATGAAAGCGACCGGCAGACCGTCTCGAGAGGATGATTGAGTCGGAAAATAGGTCCCTCCGCTGAACGCACTCTGCAGATTTACCGAACGTATTTGTGGAGGCTTACAGCCCACAGTGCTCGTCGGGGAGACAGTTATTTTTTGTTCAAAAGTTAAAGATATTCAAGTTCAAATTCTTGAATTGTTTTAGAGTTTTCTCCTTAAGAATCGGTTTCCATGTATAGCCCTAGATATAAACGTTTCATTAGGAGTAGGAGTATAATTAGTATACACATAATAGTAATTGCAGAATTGAAACAAGCTCATGCAATAATTAAATCAAAGGCAGTTCTCACTCGAAGATTTTTATCCGTGCAAAGCCACAACAGGTCGCTAATGTTAATAAAAATCACCACTTACACTTTGTCTTTCTGTAGATTTAACGTGATAACTCCACAGACAAACTCTATCGAGTTAGGTTATTCAATTTCCAGTCATACATATTTCATTTGTCTCTCTTCTTTGCCTCATGCGAGTTTATTATAAAAAATATAAAGGGAAAGTATCTATGAGCTTTCTAATATTATTTTTTATATTATTTGAACATCTTATGTCATCATAATAAGCTTTGTCAACAACGAAAACACCCTGTGTAAAACTACTCACTTCTGGAGGATATATACAACATGCTAGTTTCAATATCACACCAACATGCAGTACCGTGGTAGGTCAAATCTCTTTATGGAAAGGTGCCCCTAGCCCAAACATTGGCACAGAACATATACCGTCTTTAGCGAGGAATTATCTGAATAAAAAATGAACACAATATAATGAAGAAGACCCAAAATATAAACTATAATAGAATAAAAAAATTCCGAACAATCTTTATAAAAATAATAAAAACGTGAGAACGTTTTTTTCTCGCTGAAAATTAAACTGAAATAGGACAAAAAGACAAATCGTTTTCTTTTGGTTATTTCGTGTTTTTTCCATTGCATTGTCGTTATTTTATAAACGAAGTTTAAATTTCTCCAATTTTCTACCCTTTTCAGTGGCCAGTAAATTTTGATACTAGACTGAATGCAGACTCGTATCGTGTTTTTGTGCGACAATAACTTTCAATTGACCAGTTTTTGTCGGTACCCCGGTTTCCATGTGGGCTTACGGAAACAAACTATCGGGATTAAACCAAAAATCATGAATAGGATTGGATGGAATTGAGTAGAAAGGTCGGCCGCATTTGTCTTTATTGACTATGTGTAATAATAGACCAGAAAAAAGCACAGGGAAACTTCATTTCATTCATTCATTCTCGGTGAAAAGTGGCGTGATGGTACAAATATCTCGGCAGATGTGTTTGACAATCGGGGAGGCAAAATGAGAGCTTTCCCCAAATTTAACCTCATATAACCTTCTTTTTTTGTAATATAGTGACTTTGTCCAAACTGCAAAACCCGTAAGAAATGAACCAGGGACACTAGGATGAAAGATCTGTTACGAGATCTTGTTAAAAAGGATCTTGTAAAGTGTAAAGACATTAAGGCTACTGGCGATTAAAGTACAGACGCGATGCAGTTAGAATTCCTGTACCATCGTCACCAGGCAGTAAGGGATTGCCATGAGGTTTTAGCCAATAAGATTTCGGAATAACTGCAATACCACCTCCCGCGGATAGCAGTACCCATAAACGGTTCCCTCATGCAAAGAAAATAATAACAAAAGGTGAGAAGACCTAAAGTTAACGGTAACCAGCAGGCTTACCATGAACTCTTATTGCGACTCAATTGGAGACGTAAACTAAATTGTTTTGCTTTTTCATACTATGATGTCTTAAAGACGCACACTTTAAGTCGTTGCCGAATGAGCGTTGGGAATGTGTCCTAAAAACATGTGAGTAAAAGAGACAGGGTTATCTATAATTTATATAACGTTATCCTTTTCAAACATTACGACCCCAAAGTAATTCACACTTCATGGTACGAAAAAGTGGCTCGGTTTGGGTACTGACTTTGAATTGAATTGTTATCTAAAAGTTCATGGTAGGCCTACAGTTGTTTAAAAAGAAAACGGGATCGACAGTTTCATAAAAAAAAAACCAACAACTCCGTAATTAATTCAACAACACTAATCCACTAATGAGTCGGACAAAAATAAGCTATAAAAGGCACAAAGCTATTAACACATTAGAATAGAGACGTAGTAAATTTATTAAGACAATATATGTTTTACGGCGTCTATGTAAGGTGTAAATTAGTTTAATGGGGGCAATCTGTAAGTTATTTCGGCCAAAGTGATTTGGGTCTTGTATAAATGTGATAAAGTTTAAAGCAGAATAGCGCGCGGTAAGTTGGTCATAATGAATGAAAATAGTGACGTATGATAAATGGCGGGCGCGGTCGCGAATTGAAGTATATTAGCCGCGAAACTGTTTGGGAAATGTTTTAGCTTTTTTTAACGAATATTCAATTTTTTACTATTATAAACCTCATTCATGAATAATATTTGTTGTTCTGTTTTAGCCCATTAATTACTCAGTTAATTAGACTCAGTCTACAATGTTTCATCACTATTCCCTTATCTCATTCTAAGTGGGGTCGGCACAACATGTTACATACATGCTGTCATATGATTTGACTACGTATTTTACGACCGGCCGCCTGCCTGACGTCAACTTACCTTAGACACCTTGTAGGACACCTCGGTAAGAAATGAGAGTGGTCTATTCTATGCAGCCGGATACCAAACGGTGGGTCAACTTACCTTAAACGCCTTCTACGACACTTCGGTAAGAAATGAGGGTGGTCTATTCTACTCAGCCGGATTCCACACGCCTTATAGGTGTATCTATCTGTTGTTTCAATTAATTGAAATATCACAGACAGCTTTGCTAATTACTACTTTCTATAGTGTTAATTATAGAAAAAAATTACTAGAAGGTCAAAAACGAAGTTGTATAAAATTACCGAACTAAGAAATAAAGCTTGCCCTAAGCCGACGCAATCGTAAATGAATAAGCAATCGGGCCTGTTGTCCAACATTTTTTAACAGATCGTTAGTATAAAGGATTTTTGTCACTAAACGCCACCAAAGGTTATATAAACACAGATAGGTAACACAGAAAAACATAGGTGGTTTCATATATGTATGTGTAATGTATGCATCAGCCATTTCGCGAAGAAAGCAGATGCAATTCAGCTGAAATACTGTACCTAATTTTATTATACGACGTGATTGAATAAATAATAAGAAAACTGGAACATTAGGACATGACCTAATAATAATAAATAGTGTTATAACACCTCTATTAACTTCGCTATAATATAAAGTGAAACAAACAGCGCACTAAGTGGCGAACAATTTTAAAGATATATTGTTTTAATAAAAGCTCGCGTGGCCGATACTCGGCGCGCCCACGGTGTAAGCATACATTTTACTGCTAATTTAATTAATTGTTTCATTTCCCCACACGCTGGCAACACTGCCTCCCCCTTCCGTCCTGCAACGCAATGCGGCCAACTTAACAGCGACGATATTTTCCACTTAAGCACAGACCCAACAAATCGACCACGTTATAGCTTCGACTATCTCAGGCAGACAATATAACAAACTAATTTGTTGTTCCGGCGATTTCATTCGCGCTAATGTTCAATTCGGTACTGTTTTTTACTGTCACTGAAGGAAATACGTAACGTAAATATTTTTTTATCTTATATTTACATGTAAGCTATACTCAGTATAAAAACTTCAATTATCTTCTTTCTTTCTCCTACCCTTATCCCACTCTAAGTGGGGTCGGTACAACATGTTTTTCTCTTCCATTCTCTTCTATCATTCGTCAACTCTGGCGCTACTCCTTTTATATGCATGTCATGCTTCACACAGTCCAACCATCTCTTTTTAGGCCTTCCTCTAGTCACATATCCATCCACATTCATACTCAACACTCGTTTGATCACATGACTTTCATCCCTCCTCATTACATGTCCATACCATCCCAATCTTGCACCTCTCATCTTTTCTATAATGGGCGCAACTTTCAGACTTCCCCTTATATACTCATTTCTTATTTTATCAAGTCTTGTCACACCACACATCCACCTTAACATCCTCATCTCATTTGCATGTACTCTTCTTTCATCCATCTTTTTCATTGCCCAACATTCTGATCCATACATTACGACAGGTCTTATGACCGATGTGTAAATTTTTCCCTTTAGTTTAGGGGGCATTCGGGGGTCACATATTGTGCCTGAGACCTGTCGCCACTTCATCCATCCTGCATTCATTCTATTTATAAAAACTTCAATTATATTAAATTTTATTAATATTGCAACAGTGGATTGACTGTGACAGCTTAAAACACAGGACATGAAGACATTGGTATTTATTATATTAGTATGAATTCAATACGTATAAAAATAGTTAAAAAAATATTTACTTTTCATATTGCTACGGTAACTGCGAAATGTTTACTATAAAAATATTTTTTTTTTAACAAAAATGTACAAGTTATATCTATCTTAAATTACTTACACGCTACTACTATACAAGTCATGCCCACGTGGAATGGTCCCAAGAATGCTGGCAGCGTTTCCGCGTTGAATCGCTGAGCTGATTCTTTGTGCGAAAAAGGAGCCAGCCCTCTTGTCACCCGAAGAGGCGATCAACCGAGGTGTTAAAACGCATAAAAAAATTTTTGCACTTTGGCTCCATGGCCCTAGGGTCTCAACTGCAAACCGCACAAATATATGTTTTAATTTTTTTTAGGATCTTGATTAATTTTTTTTTAACCTCAACAACTCAATCAAAGAAGCGTATTTATTAGTATATCCATAAGTTTCAGCGTATTTTTTCAACACTATTTTATCTGTATAAAACTAGCATCCAAAGCAAACTAAATGCTCAAGAATAATGTAACATCAACATAATTTTAGACAAACAAATTAAAACAACTATATCTTATTTTAATTGGGCCCAAAAAGAATACGTATAAATTTTATTTTTCTTACTAGTTTATTGTCCTGTATTCAGCAGAATCTTTAGAATTAATTTAGCTGGATATATGTGAAATAATAAAAATTTTACACCATGAAAAATTATTATTTTTACCAAGCGATAACGTAATGTTTCGACCCACAGCTGTTAAAAATTCACATCAGTTTACGTATACATAATTCGTTACAAATCTTATGATTTTTTTATTTTTTATTATAAATACTTGCCTATCTCTTTAACTCGTAGGAAACTTGAAGCGTCGCTACAACTTATAATTTCTTACATTTTTGTTACGAGCACTTGCAGAACCAAGTTTACAAAAGTTTCCAAACACCCTACTAAACTCATTTATTTCGAAGTAATATTCAAAAAACCGTAATAGATGTCACCTGTACCTGTATATTTCCCGTAAACAACTTTGGCAATTTAACTTTATTTGTATCGACACAATATTTGGGACTTAAATAACTTCTCGTAAAGTACTTAAGAAGTCCTTAAATATTGTGTGCGAAATGAAAAAACAAGATAACTGATTACGTAAGAATGTTATCTGACTCGTTTTCGGGGAGAATCGAAAGGGGAAGGGAGGCGTAGTGAAAAGAGATCCGCCTGATGCCGGATTATTGAATTATCAACAAAACATCGTACGCCCGAGAGCCTCCGCTTTCTAATTGCTTCCTACTCACTTCAGTATCATCTCAAAATCGGATGAGATTCGATGAGTAATAGATCGTTTTAATTGCAGGCACCTCGATTTGTTTGCACTGTAAATAATAACACAGAAATACGGATAAGCGAAAGATTTAAAACCGAGCGAGTTTTTTTATTGATTATACCTTCATTATCTAATATTTAGGTGAATCACAAAACAATCAATCAAAAAACAAAAATAGATACTATAAACGGATATAGTATCTCTTTTTGTTTTTTTAACCATCAAAGGTCTACTGAAATATCTCTCTTTAAAGTAAAATCTATTCTTAATATATAAGGCTTGAAGAGTTTGTTTGATTGTTTCAACGCGCTAATCTCAGGAACTACCGGACCTACGCTACTACTGGACCGATTTGAAAAATTCTTTGAGTGTAATATATTCCATTTATCGAGGAATCCTATAGACTATTTAACATCACGCTAAGATAAATAGGAGAAGATTATCAATAAAACATATTGCTAAAACGTCAAATTTTCCTTTCCTTGCGTGCGCTAAGTAAATGGTGAAAGTTATTCGAAAATCATGTACTACAAAATTGTTGAGAATGAAATTTTAAAAATAAAATAACGACTTTGTTTATTTTATATCTGCGACGTAATGTCAGATTTCAACTAGAAACTATGAGATTTATAGAAGCAGGCGTTACTTTGCGGAATTCCATATTACAAGCAATATAACAGAACCAACTACTTTGCTATAATCCGCACGGGTTAGTACGATTTTTGTCGTGAAGCCTATTCTCCTGATGATGCTTCGGTTTCGGGGCGAAACGATCGTCGAGATTGTGGTGGTGGGTGTGTGTGCTGCTTTTGTGTTCGTTGTTGCTGGTGAATTGCGCCTTGGGGTGCATGTGGTGGCTGATCCTGCATGTATAAGGTGCGTAGATTTTGCCTGCTTCATACACATTGGCTTTGCATGCATTCACTTAACCCGTGCGGATTATAGCAAAGTAGTTGGTTCTGTTATATTGCTTATGAGATTACACTATAGGCTCTTTCAGCGTAGGACAACCGGGAATTCTGAAGTTTTAACCAAGGGCCGATAGAAAGGTCGGTCCGATATACTCGTACGTTCGGATATTAAAAGCAGGCCATGCGTACTGGCATTGTGGAGGCGGCCCACGTTTTATTGTTACCGATTTGTCTGCACGGAAAAACACAAATGGCGCGGAGAGGGCTTAAGCTCTTTGTTAATCGAACGCGTCGATGTTAACGATAACCCTGCGGTCTCTAGGACCCATCTCGTTGAGTGAATCGTAACGAGTACTTAGCGATCTTATCACATCTTCAATATAGGAGAAAGCTGTAAACTAGTGTATAAAAAAGCCTTTTTTTTCCCTAGGTTTTGTTTGAAAAGAGCAACCGCCGAGTTTCTTACTGTTTCTTCTCGGTAGGGCCAATTCTTTAAACCAGCAGTAGAGTTGTCGATTTGAAAGAACTTAATAAAATACACTTGAATGAATTATATTATCTATTTATGATATAAATATGTAAATATATTTTTTTATTTTTAGTTTTTTTTAGTTTTAATTTTGTTTTAAGTTTTTATAAAATCTTCATTTTGTAAAATACTTTAGTTTCATGAATTGTAAATAATTTTAATTATATGTACTTATATAGACAGATAGTAATCAATACATGACTTAAAATATTGGATTTTAATGCTTTCGTCCTAGAAATATCATTGAATATTCATCCTTGAATCTTTAAATCTTATCTTTAAATGCTTATAGCTTATTGAAGGTTCTCAATTCTACTGTTAGAAATGAACATTATATTTTGAATTTCAGTTTATACATACAGTTTGCGGCCGCTAAATTTTAAAATAAACTAATTCATTTCAGCTGTGAGCTGCGATAGCCCAGCGGTGGCACCGTGCGACTCTCTAGAGACGATCATCGATTCAATTCCAGGGCAGGCACCAATAAGTTTTCTATTAAAACTTATGTGTCTAATTGATAATAGCAATTTATCACACGCTTCTCAGTGAAGGAAAACATCGTGAGGAAATCTGCATATCTCTAAAGAATTCTAGGGATATGTGTAATCTACCAATTCGCATTAGAGCAGCGTGGTAGGTCTTAGCTCCAATCCTTCTGTCCAAAAATGGAGAGAGGAGGTATGCGCAGCAATGGGATAGTGATAGGCCATTATTTTTATTTCATTTCAAGTTAATCATTTTATTTTTTTACTTTTATTTAAGTATATATGTGTAAGTGTTGGGAAAATGCAGAACGTTAATCTTGTCCATAATTTTTACTCTAATAACTGCACCACGGGGTTATCTATCCAAGAACTGAAGGTACAATTTGCATTTACGGTGCAAAGTTTTGTAAAAGTTAGATGATTTGTTATTAAATCTTTTTTTAAATTTGGGACTATTTATTTCCTATTGTGGATTTTTCGCGATTCATACTTATATATGATTTTTTAATAACTTTCACCGTTTACTTAGCGCACGCAAGGTAAAACTAAATTTTGCCGTTTTCGAAATATTTTTTAACGCTACTCCTCTTCTATTCATCTTAGCGTGATGCTATATAGCCTATAGCCTTCATCGATAAATGGACTATCTTATACTTAAAGAATTTTTCTAATCGGTCCAGTAGTTCCTGAGATTAGCGCGTTCAAACAATCAATCAATCAAACAAACAAACAAACAAACAAAGAAACAAACAAATAAATAAACAACCAAACAAACAAACAAACACACAAACAAACAAACAAACAAACAAACAAACAAACAAACAAACAAACAAACAAACAAACAAACAAATAAACAACCAACCAAACAAACAAACAAACTCTTCAGCTTTATATATTAGTATAGTTAATATGCATTTACCAAATACTAACTAAGGCAATCACATGCAAGGCAATAAGGCAAACACAGGCAAGTGTCATTCGAGGTTAACACTTATTTATAAGCAATATTTAATACTCATCTCTCCAGCCGTGCCGGATTTAAAGCGCACAGATATCGCCTTTATAATATTTGTAAGATTGCTTGAAACAACATACATTTGTATACGACATAGCACATTACAAGACTAACAAAGTAACATGGCTTCAGTTTCAACACACTAAAATATTAAAACGATGAAGTCGCCAGTGTTGCTAGGATGTCACACCCTCCCAGAAAGAACTCGTGTGAGAAATAGCTTCGAATATTTCCCGACTATCCGGGGGATCCTTGTCCCTATTTCCACGGGATCGCGTCGAAATGACAACAGATTTAGGGTAAGCGTGAAGCGAGGTGTAAAATGTATCCGAGCGAGCTACGCCTTATATGACATTCTTTTGCACCTCGTATAATGTAAGCGACGAGACGATTCCGTAATCTGCCTTTTATTAAAAACATGTCGAATCGGGAGCGTCACGGCAATGCTAAAGCTTATGTGCTTGACTTGAACAAAATTTTTCGAAAGTGATATTTCCATAGAGTTATTATACTAGAGTAGGAAGCACGCTTAAAATGTGCTTATAACAATAAAAAGAAAGCAAAGGAGACTGTATCTATCGGTCTCTCTTTTTTATGTGTGATTAGACAAAGATGTGATAGCCTAGCGGTGAGACCGTACGACTCTCTAGAGACGACATAGGTTGAAACCCCGGGCAGGAACCAAAGAGTTTTTCTATTAAAACTTATGTGTCTAATTGATAATTGCAATTTATCACACGCTTTTCGGTGAAGGAAAACATCGTGAGGAAACCTGCGTATCTCCATCCGCATTGGAGCAGCGTGGTAGGTCTTAGCTCCAACCCTTCTCTCCACAGACGGAGAGAGGAGGCCTATTTCCAGCAGTGCGATTGTAACTTTACTTTTTACTTTGCTATAGCAAAATAATTTCAGTATTGCTTTTGTATCATGGATCTCCGCTAATAGAGAAAGATACGCATCCAGCAATGGAGGCTTAGATTGAAGCGACAACGAACAAAGTCATCAATTAAAAAATAGCTTTCTTTGAAAAATATTTTCGAGTCGGCAATGCGACGACCCTTCTAAATATTACATACGAGTATAATACCTGTTATATCCACTTTTTCTGACAAATTGTGGTAATCTCTAAGTGACGAAAGGGTGCCTTTATTGTGAAGTTATTCATTGCGAAACGAGGACAGATTTGCATTTAACGGTAAGTTGCCCCTTCGATCATTCAACGGAATAAACGTATGTAACTTTTGTATAAATGTTCAAATCGGAAGTACTCGAAAGTTCACTGGCCCGTTGGAAAGGTTGGCAGTGACCCTGCCATCAACCAGGCCGTGAGTTCGATTCTCGTCAAGAGCCAACATTTTTCTATAAACAATTGTTGTTTCCTCAAGTCTGAGTGTATTTATATATTTAAGTGTTTATTTTAAATTATATAAGTATATATAAAATAGACAAAGGTAATGTATATAATAGACAAAGTAGGAACCGAGATAAGCTTGCGGTTGCTTTGCGCCTTGCGTAAAGCAGGACGTAACGTAAAAGTACATAAGTCGTTTGTGGGTTTGGATATAAGATTCTATAATAAAAATTCCGTACCGATTTTAACTTTGTCATTACAGCAGTTTATAAAACACTATTTTAAAAAAGCTGTTATAAAAAGACTATTTTTCTATTAAGGATTACTTGACGATAAAAATGCATGGACAGAGCGTCTCTTCGACCCTGTAGAACGGTAGTGACTAAATGTAAATTGTAATAAGAATTATATTTTGAAAAGAGCAACCGCCGAGTTTTTTGCTGGCTCTTCTCGGTAGGATCAGCTTTCCGAACCAGCAGTAGAGTTGACGATTCGAAAGCCGTTGTTTTCAAGATTACTAGAATAAAGAATATTTTGAATTTGAATTTGAGCCTGTCACTTATGAAACAAGTATTAAGTTACCAACTCCGGAGACGAACGCCTATGTGTGTGATCTCCCAATTATTTATATTTTTTATTTTTTATAAAGTGTAACGCTAATTTCTTATGTTAAAATTTTAGCTATAAATTATATACAATCAACAAAGTCATAAACAACAAATATAAAGATTCATATGTTTGTATTGTTTATAGAAAATTATATATTCTCACAGAAGTATATGCAAATTACAAAGACACCCAAAACAACGAGAGGGGTTACGACACGTGTAATTAGCTGTAATCCGAACATGCTAACTTCTGTAATACGAAGCTTAATTAAATATTACGGCCAGATTGTCACCACAAGCACTCCGTTAATTAATGGTTCCAAAGTTTTATAGGTTACTAAAACTTTTTAGATTGCTTTTTATTAACTAAATGCTCTATATCGACTGTGAACTGGCAAATTGTCCAATCTTATTTTTGACAACTTTTCAGGAAGACGAAAAAACATTTATTAATACATTCGCAATAATTTTTATGCATTAAAAAAACAGTTGACCTTTAATATGTTTATTTACTTACAAGTTTTCTATTCAATAATACTTGTTGATATGGTAAATGATGGGCAGTAGTACCAATGCCGTTAAACAGGTGATTTAGCTTAAAATTAGAGATAGGACATACTGCCGGTTCACAGTCGATGTATAATATTTATGTTTGCTTATTTTGTACGCTATTCTAAACTGTATATAACATCGTAATAGAACTCTGGTGAGTAGATTGATATATAAAATAAATATATTGGACATTTACACACGGTCGTCCATCTTCAAGCAAGTAACTTAATACTTGTGTTATAGGTGACAGACATCTGGTAAATATATACATACGAGTATATGATTTTAAATACCTACTATATATAATTTGAATATAATACATATTTACACCCAGATTTGAAGAAGAATTGTTAATAGGATATCTTGGTCCTCGGCGGAAAATCGAACCCGCGAGCCGAATAGCCGTAGGCAGGGTCACTGCCAACGTGCACATGCATCATCAGCAGATAGACTCCACGACAAAATAGCAAAGTTGTGGAGTCTATCTATCTATAAGCAAGAGCGAATAGGCATCTTCTAGGCAAGCGCGCTCCATCTTAGACTGTATCACTGCTTACCATCAGACATGATTACAGTCAAGCGCTCGTCTATTACGCAATAAAAAAAATATATCTCCTCATGATGCTTCGGTTGCGGGGCGAAACGATTGTTGAGTTTGTAATAGTGAACATGTGTAGTGCCTGTGTATTGTGGTGGCAGTGGTGGTTTGTACATGTGTTTTTACGAATCCTGCATGTATCGGGTATGAAAAAACGAATAGTCCACTAACGCTATATATTTTTTCTATTTACTGTATCGCGGATTATAGCAAAATGATTTTATTATTACTTTTAAATATTAATCCTTAAAAGTGACGTAAATTCATCTCCCCTTCAAAAGCTCTAAAGTTGTAAGACACCCGATCTAAACAATGATCGGGAGGGAAGCACGACACTCGTAATTAACTGTAAGCCAACCTACCGACTTCGATAATACGATGCCCAATTTAAAATTACCGATACCATTGTTAGCACCGTAAAGATTATTTTATTACGGAATAATTCCAAAATAACTTCGAATTTTAAGTTAATCACAATACATTTTAGGCTTAAGGTTGGTTGGTCTTTGTTGTTATTAAACGTAAAGAATAAAAAGAAAAAGAAAGAAAAAAATATTTACAACAATTCCACTGTTGAGTTTCTGATGGAAAAGCTGTCTTACTTAAGACATTTGAAATTACGGAAATATTTCCAAATGTATTACATATTGGAACAATACTGATTCTTCTTCTTCGTCGATACACTCTTGGCAGAGCGGTCGTGGTCGTCAGTTGCGGGTTAGTGGCACGCTTCACAATTCGACGCCATTCTTTTGGGACGGCTGCCTTCCTGGTACATTTATGAAGAGGACCGTCAAAGGCAGCCTTCACTTGGTCCGTCCATCGCATCGGTGATCTGCCGCGCGGTCTTATCTTCTATATTCCTCTGACGAGACACGTGTCCGAAAAAAGTCAGAATGCGACCTTGAACGATGGAGGAATAGACGCTGCTTGATGCCGAGTTCTCGAAGGATGGATTCGTTAGTTTTAAATTCAGTCCATGAAACTCCGAGCATCCTTCTCCAACACCACGTCTCGAGAGCGTCTATCCGCTTCCTCTCACTTTCCCGTAGCGTCCACGTCTCACAAGCGTAGAGAAATATGGGAATACAATACTGATTATATGTACTAAAATATTTACAAACAATCAATCAATATTATAAAACAAAGTCCCCAAAAGCTTTCTGTTTGTATGTGATCGATTTTCTCAAAATCTACTAAACGCTTAGTAGTATGGTTTTTTACTAAAAGATACTGCAATTTTTGAGGAAGGTTTAGTTTAATAGTAAATTACGGTTCTATGTAAATTGACTAAAATACATATAACTGGTTAATTTACACGCTGGCTAGTAATGTATAAAGGAGGATTTAAATGTAGTAAACATTAGAATTTTCAACAATTGTTGCAATCATTTATAATTTAAATGTCCTATGCCTTGAACTTATCGTATATCCTTTATGTATAAATACCATGCTGTTATGAAATTCTAAGCACAAATAATACCAAAAAAATTGGAATATAATTCGAAACTTAGGCTTCGCTGTTTAAAGCGATGGCGGTCAAAAGACAAAATCAATGTACAGTTCAACGAATAAACACATATGGAAAAACGCATATACTCTGTTTGTATAGATTCATCTTGCTACGACCTAAAACCATTGGTAATAAAAACTATAATTAATCAAACGTTACTAAATGAGACAATTGAAAGCTAAATCATAAAAACCAAAAAAAAATGTAACAATTTCTATTAAGTGAAACCTGAAAACGCATTAGCGCAATCTTCAAAAATTCATAGTGGCATGTAAAACTCCGTAAATGACATTAAGTAACGAAGATATGCTTGCGATACATAAAATTAAAAAAAAACATTATGACAACGAATTCGAAAAACCAATATGGTACGGCATAAATAACAAGAAGAGACTTCTCGCAGCAGTAAGTAAGCGGTTAAAAACAAGAAGAAACATTAAATATTGCAAGTAGACACATTTTGAAACAATCCAATGTTCGTGGATACCGTTTTTCAAATTCAAATTCAAAATATTCTTTATTCAGGTAAACTTGTAAACAAGTGCTTTGAATCGTCAACTTTACTGCTTGTTCGTAAAGCTGCTCCTACCGAGAAGAACCAGCAAGAAACTCGGCGGTTGCTCTTTTTAAAATATAAATCTTAAAACTAGTTACATTTATTTATTACTGTCTTGTACAGGGTAGAAGTGCACCTATATTCACACATCCTTATCATCTAAGTAATCTTCAACAGTATAGTAAGTAGGCTTTCTGTATTAGCCTCTTTTTAACCGTGTTTTTAAACTGCTGTAATGGCATGGCCAAAATTGATTTCGGAATTTTATTATAGAATCTTATACCCAAACCCACAAACGATTTACGTACTTTTGCTAGGCGCAAAGCAGGAGTCGCAAGCTTATGTCGGTTCCTACTTTGTCTATTATATACATCACCTATCGTTTTCTAATTCTTTATATTTTTATGTACAAAAATTACATTGTTTAAAATATACTGTGAATGTGTTAAATATAATGTAAGAATACCTATTTCCTTAAACTTCTCTCGCAGGGAATCACGCGGACTTAAATTATAGATGCCACGTATGGCTCTTTTTTGTAACACGAAAATTTTTTCACTATCCGTTAAAAAACTACACAATAATGAACATGATGTGCACGCAGAGAAATGGAATCATTAAAATTCAGAAAATGGCAAAGTAGAGGTCCCGTGTGACCCGATAGGACCCTTGCCCAGAGGTGAAACGCCACAAACCTTTACCCTCATTTAAATATCAAAACAGCCTTCCACACCGCTTCACCCAGTCTATCTTAGCCCCGCAACATAACACAAACAAATTAATTCGAATAATGTACCCTAATAAATAGAGATCTGTTTACCCCATAAAGAATAAATGTTATAATAATTGGGGCAATACAATTTACAGTTTCGAGTTTTAAGGGTGAATTAATTTCGAGTAAGAACAACCCAACAATAACACGGTGAGTGTTTATGGTATTTGAAACGGCTCTTCTCTGGTCCTTTATTTGATTTCGAAATTGATAGAGACGTAAGTAAAATTAAAGGCCTGTTACAAGTCAACAAGGAGTTAAGACTACTGTCTTCTAATGGAGAGAATGGATAGAGCTTCAACCTTCCACGCTAGTCCAATGCAAATAAGTATGTGACAGATATACCTTAAAATGTAAAGAGTTTCCTTATGTTATTATCCATCATCAAAAAGTGAGTGATAAATTGTAAATATTAATCGTTGTTAACTTCTCTGCGTTGTAAGTGCAAGGATTGAAAAAAATTAAGTATACATCCAGTATACATTAAGACAATTTGAACAAAACTATTATATTATATCTTATTATATCTTATTATTTATGATAATGTTTTAACTATGTGGTATCAGGCTGAGTAGAATACACCACCCTCATTTCTTACCGAGGTATCGTAAAAGGTGACTAATATAAGTTGACGACAGGCAAGCAGCGGATCGTAAAATACCTAGCCAATTCATGTAACTACATGTTTATAACATGTTGTGTTGACCCCACTTAGAGTGGGATAAGAGCAGGAGAATGATGATAAATATTTTAATGTTCATTGACGTAAATGTGCTCGTGAAAATTGAAACGAATATAATATAAAAATCAAAAATGACCAATCACAAAACTCGAAATTTTGAATGTAATAATCAATTAATATCTTAATTAATCCTGAAGTTAAATTTCTAGAAGGAAGCGACAAGCTTTAAGAATTAGCTTATGCGATGTATGTACATCATCTTGTTCCATCGTACAACTAAATTAAATAACTCTGAAGATACGTAGTAGATAAAACATTTGGCATTCATCTATTGTATAACATTTCACATCCATCTTCCTCGAATTGTATTTCTTTAGATATAGCGACAGATATTAGAAAGATTTTTTGGCCCAGAAGAGAGCCAGCCATACGTGCTATCTATAATATGAGACAATGTGAGTCTCTTCGCGAAAAGTTCAAGGAAATAGGCATACTTACAGTAGCGTCACAATATATATATAGTATTATTATTTTCGTACGAAAAAATATTCATATGTATCAAACCAAATTCGATGTGTATCATAGATATACCAAAGGTCACAAAAAGCTTGTAATCCCTGCGTCGCGACTCAGCAGAGTTAGCAACTCATTCGTTGGTCTCGGTACTCGATTTTACAATAAAATTCCGCAATCTATATTAGATTTATCTACAGAAATGTTTAAATTAAGTGTACGAATTATGCTTACACGTAAGGCATATTACACAATTGAAGATTATTTGAATGATAAAAATTCTTGGATTTGAAAATCCTTTTAGCTCCAAACAAGACTGCAAATAAATAATGTTAATAGTGTTTAAAAGATTGACCGCAGAGTTTCTTGCTGGTTCTTCTCGGTAAGAGCAACATTCCGAACCAGTGTAGCTCATTAAATCTAATTGATCCTTGACGATTCAGAAGTGCTTGTAAAAAGCCTACTTGAATAAAGATTATT
This sequence comes from Morpho deidamia, assembly GCA_947086505.1. Lineage (NCBI taxonomy): Eukaryota > Metazoa > Arthropoda > Insecta > Lepidoptera > Nymphalidae > Morpho > Morpho deidamia. The sequence goes on along the minus strand of CAMTZC010000002.1, from coordinate 4,633,467 downwards.
TTGATTTGATTTGATATAAGAAAATCTATGTTCCCTAACGCTCTTACCAGTAGGCTAATGGGACCTCAGGAGACAAGCAACCCTCATGGTATATCTATACTGCATAAATATCGTCCTGGGCTATCCAGTAATTAGCGCGACGCCATTGAAAGTTTTAATTGAAAAGCCTTTGTGTAGTTTTATAGCCTTTCAACAATTTTAGACTCTATAGCGATGGTGTGACTTTCCGCTTTATCACGACGCCTATCCTGAAACGATGACTGGTGAGTAATATTTTACATAATTTATAATAGTGTCATTACTAAATATTTGAATATTTTATGAACTTCTACTCTAAATGAGACGATTTATGCATATTGCCATTCGGTGGGTTAAATGTATCTTACGATAATTTATAGAATTAGGCGTTACTTTGCGGAGATCAATAATACAAAAGTAATAATAAAATTATTTTGCTATAATCCGCGATACAGCAAATAGAAAATATATATAGCGCAAAAACCGCGTTGCGATTTTGTGGTGGAGTCTATCTCCTGATGATGCTTCGGTTGCGGGACGAAACGATTGTTGAGTTTGTGATAGTGAACGTGTGTAGTGCTTGTGTATTGTGGTGGCAGTGGTGGAGGTTTGTGCATGTATTTTTACGAATCCTGCATGTAACGGGTATGAAAAAACGGATATTCCACTATACATTTAGCACTATATATATTTTCCATTTACTGTATCGCGGATTATAGCAAAATAATTTTATTATTACTTTTGTACCCTACGATCTCTGACAGTTCGAAATTTAATTCATAATCAAAATATTCTTGATTCAATTAAACTTGTTAACAAGTGTTTTTGACTCACCAACTTTACTGCTGGTTGGGAAAGCTGTTCCTACCGAGAAGAGCCAGCAAGAAAGTCAGCGGTTGTTCTTTTCAAAATATAATTCTTATATAACTAGTTACATTTAGTCATTAGTAATCGTACAAGAGAAGGGTCCAAGAGCATTATCCACTAGGTATCTCTATCAGCCTCCTTTTATTAGTTGTTTTAGACTGATTGCGGATTTTTATTATAGAATCTTACAACTAGATTATACAAATGTGGATCGCTATATTTACTTCTCTTAAATGATAATTATACCTAAGTAAATAGGACATTTAAATTTGATAATAAATTTCCCAAATAGGTACCACAAGAGCGGAGTAGCCGACATAAACTCTATTAGTATAAAATGAAGCGACAACCGCGCCGTCGCTTCGCCCCTCGCCTAAGTGAATTCCGTTAATTAAACCATAAAAACTTCGATAAATTAAGATCCAGCCAATTCCCCTCGCTAATATAGTCCTGTCTCTAAAGATTTCAGATGCAAACGACATCGATACAGGCGACCGGTAGCGGATGCGGCATGAATCGTTTTCTACACCCTTTCAACCCATACATTTGTTTGTGGCTCCGTTTAAATTTACTTATTGTACCATTGTATCTAATGAAGGCAATCGAGCTCTTTATTCATAAAGATTCGGTGACAATGTTCTTTGTTAAAACCTTTTTGTGCGACGTTCAGTTTTAAATTAAGTAATGTAAAACAGGCTATTTGCAAGTGGAAAAGTGCCCTAATTTAGGGTATTTTGTTCTGGCGGAAGCGAAATTGTCACTCACTTTTCCCCTTTACAATTTTCGGGGCGATGAATGATGATATATATGCCATACTTTATATTACAAAGCGGGTGTTTTATTTCATAAAGTGTTAAGTTTGTAGTCTCAAAAAGGCTAATTTTTCAAGTATGCAGTAATATAGTAACGGTCTGTTACTATTGCAGTACTGTAAAAAGCCTTTTTTAACTTAAAGGGAAGGATTAAGTAGCTTATTATAGACCTTACACGCTATTTCTGTTTGTTACCTTACTTCGTTTAACTTATACGGTGTTTATTTGTGATTTGTTAATCTATTATTTATACCTAACACATTATGTTTACCCATATTGAAAGTACTGAGTCTAAGACGAATTAAGTTTTTTTAATAATAAATCATATATTCTCTTGAAAAGGTAACTAAAGATACTATAATGTTATTGACGAAAGTTGTTTTTAGAGTTCTCTAAAGATTATGCAGGTTTCCTTGTGATGTTTTCCTTCACCGAAAAGCGTGTGATAAATTGCAATTATCAATTAGACACAAGTTTTAATAGAAAAACTCATTGGTGCCTGCCCTGGGTTTGAACCTATGTCGTCCCTAGAGAGTCGCACGGTCTCACATAGCCTAGGGATATGTGTAACCTACCCACCCGCATTGGAGCAGCGTGGTAGGTCTTAGTTCCAATCCTTCTCTCCAAAAACGGAGGGAGGAGGCCTTAGCCCAGCAGTACGCATAGTATCAGGCCGTTACTTTACTTTTTTACTTTTATATGAGACACACACACGATCATCCGATCCCAAAATAAGTAACTTAATACTTAATTATCAGTTACAGTTTAAATAAAAATGGAAAGACAGTGTAGTTCAATTACACAACTGAATTGGGGCGAGGTTGTCTGCATTCGCATTAACATATACATAGAAACGCCATATTAATTACTGACGGACAAAGCAATAAGCCGTTGATAAGCGATAAGGCGCACCCTTACATTGGACTCGTATGGAAATTTTCATTAGTGAAATTCGAGGTTAAACTCAAACAGTTTGCGGTAATTGGTTCGTGTGTATCGCACGTACGCTGAGACTTTACGTTATTTTGTTTGGATTTTAAATATTAATTCTCGTAGAATATATCGTTTCATTAGAAGGACTAATGTTATGACTTTAATTATATGTTAAACTTATATTATTCGATTGCGCTGTGATAGCTCAGCGGTGAGACCGTGCGACTGTTTCGAGGGGAATACGAGTTCAAACCCAGGCAGGCACCAATGAGTTTATCGCGGTGTATCACGGATTATAGCAACATAATTTTATTATTACTTTTGTATTATGGATTTCCGCCAAGTAACGCTTAATTCTATAAATTACCAATTACTTTTTCTATTAAAACTCATGTGTCTAATTGATAATTGCAATTAATCACACGCTTTTCGGTGAAGGAAAACATCGTCAGGAAACCTGCATATCTCTAGAGAATTCTGGAGATATGTGCAACCAACCAATCCGCATTGGAGCAGCGTGGTAGGTCTTACTTAGCTCAGACCTTTCTTTCCAGAAACGGAGAGAAGAGGCCTATTCCCAGCAGTGGGATTGTAACAGGCCGCTAATTTACTTCTTTTATATTATTAGCTCAGAATTAAAATGTTTATTACATTTTTCTTTTTTATATCTATATGTAATGCTTTAATGCAGTGTTGTTGCGCTGCAGACATTCACTACCACAATCTTAACAATCGCCCCATAACTGAAGCATCAAGAGATAGACTCCACGACATAATCGCAAAATGATTGTTGAGATTGTCGTAGTGAACGTGTGAAATACTTGTCTATCGTTGTGTTATTGGTGGCGGGTAGTGCATGAGTTTTTACAAATTCGGCATATATCAGATATGAGAACGGATAGTACATTCTACATTAAGCATTACATATAAACTTTTATAGTTTCACGTAATTGTGTAATGCAAAATTCTATTTAAGAGTAAAATTAATCAAACGTATGGTTTACTTTAACTGATCTTCTTGAGCTTACCTTGATTTTAAGCGAATCACTATGTACAAAATTTTTAATTTATGTTTTAATAAAATATCTTTCTTATGCATATTGCGAAATCACCCTGCCATGAGGAACGCGGCTGAGTAGAATAGACAACCCTCATTTCTTACCGAGGTGTCGTAAAAGGTGACTAAGATAAGTTGAGGTCAGGAAGGCGGACAGTCGTAAAATACGTAGTCAAATCATTTGACAACATGTTTGTAACATGTTGTGCCGACCCCGCTTAGAGTGGGATAAGGGTACCAGGAAGATGATGATTGCGAAATCACCGACTTGAGTTACGTAATGAAAAATATTGTTCCCGGAAATAATAATCAAATGTTGTTTTACTAATTTACTTTATTGAGTCTTTTTTAGTTTTAAACAAACAATATTGTTGTTTTTACTGAAATTCTGAATGTGAGAAATATGGCTAATATAAAATTCAAAATTCAAAATTCAAAATATTCTTTATTCAAGTAAACTTGTAAACAAGTGCTTTTGAATCGTCAACTTTACTGCTGGGTCGGAAAGTTGTTCCTACCGAGAAGAACCAGCAAGAAACTCGGCGGTTGCTCTTTTTAAAATATAAATCTTAAAACCAGTTACATTTATTTATTACTGTCTTGTACAGGGTAGAAGTGCACCTATATCCACACATCCTTATCATCTAAGTAATCTTCAACAGTATAGTAGGCTTTCTATTAGCCTCTTTTTGACAGTGTTTAAACTGCTGTATATGCACTTTAAAGGAATAGGTACAGCAATTATAACTTTTCTCGTTATAAGTATCTGGCATAGATAAGTAGATATTTGAATCTTCGAAATGGAATGCTTCTTTTCGGATAACTACTGCGAAAGTTTAGGAGGTTTCACATACCTTATAAGTTTTAGAGAGTTCAATTTTCATAGCATACTATCCGAAATATCCCATCGATCTACACCTTTATTACACTACTACACCTATATACTTATTACAAAATAAAGTTCCCAAAATCTGTCTATCTGCGATCGATTTTCTCAAAATCTATTGGTAGAATTTTTGTACGGTTTTTGCTAAAAGGTAGTGCAATTCTATCGAAAGGTTTAAGTCAATAGTACATTACGGATATTGTAAATTGTATTGAAGAGGTCATGCGGTTTTAAAAAAACTCGCCTTCTAGCAACTTTCACCGCGTGCGCCGCGTAAATTGTATACAGAGATACAGTATCGTAACGTACTAGAGAAATATAGATCTACAAGAAGACTATAAAAATGCGCAATAGCATGTCTCTATCTCTTATAGTTAACACACAATAATTACTTTTATGTTCAAAGTTTCAATTCGGGAATATTTTTGTAAACCTAGCATAAACACTAGCATAGCTAGTTTAAACACTAAATACTTAAATGAACTTAAAATTAAGATTGCTTGAGAATACACGCTTATAAATATCAAACGTTCTTTAAACCTTATATGTATAATAAAAAACGTATGTTATTTCCAAACTTAATTTTAATAACATATATTTCAACCGTCACTTAATTGCAGATTTATAGAACGTTTTATTTATGAATTAAATTCTAAACACAAGTTAATATTAACAGAAGCAGATACCAATTTTAGAAAAAGTTTCAGTCCGGGAATTCGCTCTTCAAAAGAGCTAAGAATAAGATAGCTCCTATAGCAAATTCTTGAAAGCGTTGGAAAGCTCAAATAAAACTTTCCGGTTAGGAAGCAAATCCGCAGAACAGATGTCGCCAACATTTTCTACCAATAAAACCTTTTTCGAGCACGTTTACCCGCTTTGAGTAAAAGCAGTCAACAGGTGGCCCCTTTTATCAATTTAAATGTAATTGCCGTTTAGAGCGTTTTTGAAACTCTCGGGTCTGCTATTCATGGAGTGGCTATTGAAAGTTTCCCTCCAAAGAGATTTGTAGTAAGAAGTGAATGATGATATCGTGTTGGGAATGTTAAAGCATTTATACTATTATACTATCAGTAGAAAATACTCAAATGATTTAATCTAATATTTCTTAAACAGAAAAAGACTAGAACATGTTCTTTATTCTAATCCCTTTTTGGTGAAAAATCTTCGTTAAATTACTTTATTGAATAGCTTTCATATATAACTATATGCGAAGTAATTTTTTTAAAACGGAGAGTTCCAAAAACTCGTATCGGAAAAAAAGAAGAAGAGATCTTCAGTCCACCTCATAAGGGTTCCATTGCGGGGTCGCCATTCTAACACCTTAAAACCCCAACGCTCATCGGTTCTTCGCAGTATGTGCCCACTGTAGCCACTTCAGCTCCGTGATATGGTGAGCTATGTCGGTGCCTTTGGTTCTGCTAAAGATCTATTTCTGATTCAATCACATAGAGATACTCCAAGTATAGCTCGCTCCATCGTCCACACGTTTAAGATCCATATGTCATCACTGGCAATACGCATGTGTTCATCCTCAAGCTATAATGTAAAATATAATAAATATTAATGAATACCTAAGTTTTTCATTAATATTAAAGTTATCACAAATATTGCTAACAAAACCAAAACGCATGTCTAAATTAAGTCATGCCTACAAACACTATCACGTGGCTAAATTTGTAACAGAGCAGCAAAGAGAATAATCACGAAGACAAGTCTATTGTTAGCTCTTTCACCGAAAGCGGAGCGAGCCAGTATCAATTAACACTTAAGCCGACATCTGACCCAAAGGTGCGGCACTACTGCCAAAATGTCAACCAATTAGCCTAAGAGCCGGTAAATTCTAAATAATGGAGTGCCGACTGATGTTACTCACGTCGACAATTATAGTATTTAGTTTACTACATATACGCACTTTATTTCGTTTGTGTTTAATGAATGTAATGTAAAAATGTGAATGGATTCCGGTAACGTTTGTATTAAGCGTAAAATGTACTCTAATATTACAACCAAAACTTGTGATACAACAAGAATTGAAATACCTTGCTATATGCTTGCGAATAAAAAAAAATGAATTGTTCGAAATCAATTGTTGTTAGGGGTATACCAACGCTGCGACCTTTATGTCCGACTAGTTGGCACTTAGTAAGACTGCGAACTCGCTCTCCATTTTGTTGGGGCTTATCAAGGCTACGACCTTGCTCTCCCTTTATTTAGGGGCTTATAAAGGCTGCGACCTTGCTGTCCGTTTAGTTGGGGGGCTTACCAACGCTGCGACCTTTATGTCCGACTAGTTGGCACTTAGTAAGACTGCGAACTCGCTCTCCATTTTGTTGGGGCTTATCAAGGCTGCGACCTTGCTCTCCATTTATTTAGGGGATTACAAAGGCTGCGACCTTGCTGTCCGTTTAGTTGGGGGTTTACCAACACTGCGACCTTTATGTCTGTCTAGTTGGCACTTAGTAAGTCTGCGAACTCGCTCTCCATTTTGTTGGGGCTTATCAAGACTGCGACCTTAATCTCCATTTATTTTGGGGCTTACAAAGGCTGCGACCTTGCTGTCCATTTAGTTGGGGATTTACCAACGCTGCGACCTTTATGTCCGTCTAGTTGAAGGTTCGCCAACGTCGCGACCTTTCTGTAGTTAAAATCTTTAAATTATTCAATTTAAATTAATTAGTATCCTAGGATATATTTATAAATAATTCATCTCTTATTATGTGTTAATAAAGTAATAAATATTGATTATTATATAACATAAACTAGACAGCCCTTAAGATGGTCGCCAAATTTAATCTCAAAATTGTTTATTCTTTTCCGTTTATTCTCCAGACAACACGTAAAACTTTAATCCACTCGTGGCACAAGTTTACTTGCGGGTTTAAGTAGTTTACTATCGGAAGTCGCATCTCGTGCGGTCTGCGCATTCCACGCTCAGTTTACGCCAAGTTTGATGTCACTTACACTATTCGAGAAATCTTTTCGACTTGCCAACAAAATGTCTACTTGTTTTGTTTTATGCTTGTATTAAAAGTTATATAAATATCAGCCCCGCGGAGCTGAAAGCAGGGTCACTACCCACAGCGCCAACGGGCCAGTCAAAAGTTGGAGAAATGAATATTAAAATGACTAATTCATTTTATTAATATTTAATGAGAGATGTGTTATTTATGTTATGTATGTAAATGTACTAATAATTTAGTCTTAAATTAAAGATCTATTAATAACAGTTTAAAAATACTCCAATTGCCCATTAACTTTACAGTAAAGTAGCGGCCTGTTATAATCCCACTGCTGGGAATAGGCCTCCTGTCTCCGTTTCTGGAGAGAAGGGTTGGAGCTAAGACCTACCACGCTGCTCCAATGCAGATTAGTAGGTTACACATATCTCCAAAATTCTCTAGAGATATGCAGATTTCCTCACGATCTTTTCCTTCACCGAAAAGCGTGTGATAAATTGCAATTATCAATTAGACACATGAGTTTTAATAGAAAAACTCATTGGTGCCTGCCCGGGTTCGAACTCGTGTTCCCCTCGAAAGAGTCGCGCGGTCTCGCCGCTGGGCTATCACAGCTCTTTACAGTATTATCCGTTAAAGCTGTGATTTAATTCAATTAGAATGCTTTATTAAATATTCTATGTAAGTTATTTTCAATTTTAATTTCGAATTTATCTAACGCTATTCTTATTGCTTCATTAAAGCTTATACCGTAACTATCAAAATAAATTATCACGAATTTGAATACATATTTTTGTAATGAAATTCCCTGCGTTGTTTATTAGGTATTTTCCGTAACTTTATAAAATTTTAACTGATCCATAATTTAGACATTATTAAAAGTCATTATCAACTTTAAGAGGGATGGATGGAAACAAGTAATTTAATTTAAAAAAAATTAACAAATCTCTCAAATTATTGCATTGTCAATTTTAACTCATACATAATTTAGAAATTATTAAAAGTCATTATCAAGTTTAAGAGAGATGGAAACAAGTTATTTAATTTAAAAAAAAAATGGACAAATCTATCAAATTATTGCATTGTCCTTGTCGGGTTCTTAACAAGCATACAAAGTTTGAATTAAATCTGTATGTTTAAATTATGTCAAAATTCAGCTCAAAAGAGTCGGTTACATACCCACAAACATTGATACATAAATACAGGTGAATCTAATATAAAGTAACAAGAAATACTTTGAGTATCTTACGAATTTGATTCCCTGCGAGAGAAGTTTAAGAAAATAAGTATTTTAGTAACATTAAGTATATTAAGTACTCATTAGTAATATTAAGTAACATTTGCTTCACAGTATAATATAAACAATGTAATTTTTGTACATAAAAATATAAAGAATTATAAAACGATAGGTGATGTATATAATAGACAAAGTAGGAACCGACATAAGCTTGCGACTCCTGCTTTGCGCCTAGCAAAAGTACGTAAATCGTTTGTGGGTATGGGTATAAGATTCTATGATAAAATTCCAAAATCAATTTTGGCCATGCCATTACAGCAGTTTAAAACCACTGTTAAAAAGATGCTGATACAGAAAGCCTACTATACTGTTGAAGATTACTTAGATGATAAGGATGTGTGGATATATGTGCATTTTTACCCTGTACAAGACAGTAATAAATAAATGTAACTAGTTCTAAGATTTATATTTTAAAAAGAGCAACCGCCGAGTTTCTTGCTGGCTCTTCTCGGTAGGATCAGCTTTCCGAACCAGCAGTAAAGTTGACGATTCAAAAGCACTTGTTTACAAGTTTACTTGAATAAAGAAAATTTTGAATTTGAATTTGAATTATGCATGTAAAGTTTCCAAGATTATCTTTTTTAATTAATTTTACAGAGCTGCAAACGGAAAACTTAATCTACTCGTGGCACAACTTTGCTCGCAGAAGATTTAAGAAGTTTACGAACGGAAGCCTCTCCTTCGGGTTGCACTAACTCGATATTGCACGCTCGTTTTATGCCAAGTTTGATGTCACCTCCATCGCTAGCGGGACCTCACTCATTCAGCAACAAGTTGTATGCCTTAAAGGTTCGTATTTAAGAATAAAGCTTTCTTATTATCTTTTCTTTATTCCTTTAAATTTATCTATATCGAATTAATAATTAATATACATCGAAATATATATTAATTTTATTGATGTATTTGTGGAAAAAATATTCACTTAACTGCAGTCAGCGACGCACCAGGCTGCAACGATTAATTTGTAACCATCAATCAAATTGTAAAAAAAAATATTAAAAAAAAAAGTATGGCCGCCGAGTTTCTTGCTGGTTCTTCTCGGTAGGAGCAAACTTCCGAATCAGTGGTAACTTCTTGAAAACATTTGACGATTCAAAAGTACTGTAAACAGTCTACTTGAATAAAGAATATTTTGAGTTTGAGTTTGAGTATATTATTATAGTATTAGTTAAAATAGTGATAGATATGAATAAATGAATGAATTATTTATTTGACAGAAAACATTATACTATTATAAACTAACAAATGAACTATAATTAACTTAAAGAAACAGACACAGCTATAACTATAAATTATTATTTTTTAAAGATAAAAACAGTATACCGTGTTGTCCCAAAATGGATGATCTACTCAGCATTTTCAGAAGTGAAGCTTCTGAAGCTGGTTTTCAGAGATCACCACGGAAGGCAGTGACCACAACATAAGCTATTAATTAATCTAATCTAATATTTAACATTACGTTACAATTACACTATATACATAAACATATATATATTACTAAAGGTATCCAGTACTCGCTCTCCTGTAAAAACAAATTTATCCAGGTTTTCCTCACTCACATTAGTGTAAAGCGATTAAATTGCGTGACATTGCTCATCTAGTAGTAGCTTTTATAATTTAAACCGAAAAGAGGATACTGTCTTAAGCGTACGAAACGAAGGGGGTAAATTGTTCCAGCATTTAGTTGCTGGAACAATTAATGACAGACATTCTAGAATCCGCATAAACTAATGACGACAGTTTGCGCCTCCAAAAGGTCCGAAAATCATTTTTCAGTCTCGGTACACGTTTTTATAACGAAATAACTCAAAATTATTTTGACTTGCCTTTACACAAGTTTAGAAATTATGTCAAAACGATGTTGCTACGTAAAGCTTAGGTACTATACAATTGAGGATTATTTGAGTGATAGTAGCATATCTTGATTGCAGTCAGCTACGCACCAAGCTGCAACATAAACTTGTAACCATCTTTCAAATTGTAAAACTTTTATTTGTAAATATTATCCGCCGAGTTTCTTAATGGTTCTTCTCTGTAGGAGCAAACATCCGAATCAGTGGTAACTTCTTGAAAACATTTGACGATTCAAAAGTACTGAAAACAGTCCACTTGAATAAAGAATATTTCGAATTTGGATTTGAATTAATCCTGCTTTTTGTGGAATAGAACATCACTTAATTAATATCCGGCTAGTAGGACCAACTTTAGTAATAATCTTTTTTTTGTTGGTACTACTACTAATACTATTTACTTTCATAACATAAAATTTCTATACCTCCCGATTGAAGTCATTTAAGAGGCACCTACCGTCGCATTTACCCGGTGATTAAGCATAAAAGCAAACGGCTCTATTAAAGCCGAATTGATGAGTGTAAAGCAATCCGGTTTAAATGCCGGACGGGCGGGACTCAATCTGAGAACACGGTATAAAAGCAGCATTAAAACGCTCAAGTCGCCGCCGACGGAGCGTCTGCGGTTGAAACCGATATGTGGTCTATAGCACAAGCAACAGCGGCTCGAGATTAAGTCGATTGCGTTCTATGTTCTATATCTATGCATTTATGACTCATTGTAATACAATTTTGGTAACATCTATCTTATCTAAAGTAATACACTGCATCTACCGTTTTTTAATTACATTTTTCCTTTTCCTAGGATCCTATCGCGGTCTACAATGTCTAACCAGAGCTTTCTTGAATGACCACGTGATTCGACTATAGTCATTTAGGTAAAGTCTTTATTGCCCCTATAGTAGTTAGGTTTGTGTTCTACATGAAAGCAAAACTGAAAATTAGATTGTTACTTATTCTGTATAAATTAAAATTCAAATTCAAAACATTCTTTATTTAAGTAAACTTGTAAACAAGTACTTTTGAATAGGTAACTCTACTGCTGGTTCGGCGGATGCACTTTTCAAATTTAATTCTTTTAACTACCATGTACAAGATAGACTAAATGTAACATTTAGTCTATCATGTACATGGTAGAGGAGTAGCTATATTCACGCATTCCTATCATCTATATAATCCTCGATGGTATAGTAGGTTTCGGTATCAGCATTATCAAAAGTGTTTTTAAACTGCTGTAATATATCAAGGCTTGTTACAAATTTAGTCATTGTAAATAAGATGGCTGTAGCATGTTCATTCAAGTGACCTAATGTTCCTGTAACTGTCGTCATAGGATTATATTTCTTATTTATTATCATTTATTAACACGTAATAAATATTAATCTTTTTGTTTAATAGTACTAATATTAGGGCATAATTTTATAACAGTCACAAAACATGTAATGTAGCAATTTGAAGTACAATTGCTAGGAATTATTTAATTTTATTACTTGTACCACACACAGTAGGGGCTGTTATTATACCCCAATAATAATATGATCAGAGTTTGCATAATGCCGTCATAAGGGACGAGTCGCCGCATATTCGAAAAGTTGCGAACTGAATGCATAAAGTCGTTGCAAGTTCAAACAACTATGTTTTTTATTATCCATAACAGCTTTGGGTCTTACCACTACCAAGTAGATTGGCTCGCTTTATGACGAACTAATCTACTACAGTGATTTAAAAGTGTCTTAATGAACTATTTCAATAGTGAAATATGATTTAGCATGTTGTATGCAAGTAGATTCCATCATTATCATCATCGTCCTGCCTTTATCCCACTCTAAGTGGGGTCGGCACAAGCAAAACATGTTACAAACATGTTGTCACATGATTTGGCTACTCATTTAACGGCCGGCCGCCTGCCTGACATCAACTTACCTTAGTCGTATTTAACAACCCCTCGGTAAGGAAGAGGGTGGTCTATTTTACTCAACCGGATGAAGGAAAACATCGCGAGGAAACCTTCATATCTCTGAATAATTCTGGGGATATGTGTAACCTGCCAATCTCCATTGGAGCAGTATGATGGGTTTAAGCTTCAACCCTTCTCTTTCAAAATCGTAGAGAGGAGGCCTATGCCAGTGGTTTAGTAAAGTTTATATATTTCCTGTAGAAATTCCCTAGACAATTTAAATAGCTTAGGTATTAGAGTATCGTAGAATTTCAGTATTAAATAGAACCTTGAATCTCCGCTAAATAACATTTATGGTCTGCAAGCGTTTCAAATATTTCAAAACAGATAAAATCTCTATAATATTCTCTTCACGCTTTTATTATCTTGAGAATAGTATCACAATACTCTAAAGCCCGTAACGCTCAACAGGGCTTAGTACTTATATAGGTATACATGTGCGATGGCGGGTTACCAGACAAATATTTTTCCATTTCCGCGCAGACCCTCCAGGTTCGGGCTTCGACTACTTATGGCCCCGATACACTCGTTTCGGTACTTATTACTTATTTCTACATCCGGCCAATGAGCGTTTAGTTTTATGTTGTTATATTACGCACAAATATTTGCAGATTGCCTTTATAAAAACATATTCGCTTGCAACTATTGCTGCAGTTGAAGTTGTGGAGTTTACGGTTTCTTAAGCGGTTTACTTTTTATATTAATCTAAAATTGCCTTGCGGAATTTTCTAATATTGCTAAATGCCGATAGATATGGTTTTACAATTGACTCGAGATTTAATATGAATATAACAGGCAGACATCTGTGAAAATAAATAAATATATGGGACACTTACACACACGGACGTCTATCCCCAAATTAAATAACTTAATAGTTGTGTTATAGGTGACGGACAACTGGTAAATATATACATATGTAGTTTTAAATACATACTTAAATACAAATACATATCAGACTCAAAGAACTAACAAATTGTTTAAAGAAAAATTTTGGCGGGAATCGAACCCGCGACCCGCGGAACTGAAGGCAGGGTCACTGCGCCAACAGGCCAGTTAATATAAATTTGGCGAGAAATACATATAATACTAGATTATCATGGCTCACAATGGCTAAACAATTAAATCTTTAATGTATTTAATTCTAAACAAATTTCAAAAAAGGTAGAGGTTTAATATTTGGTAACAAATTTAAAAACTGGTGGAGGTTTAAAATTCGAATGTATTTTTGGTTAACACGCAGATAGTTAATAATAGAATAGTTCGAGTTATACGAATAATTTATCGAGTAATGAACTGAACTTTGTATGTGATTGACAAAATATTACGCGCTATTCTAAATAACTAAACAATTTCACTTAAATAAATTTATAACAATCAAATACATTTTTTATACTGTTTTGTTATAAACAGTTTTCAACCTAATATCGTATATCCACGAAAATTTTATTAGTAGAGATAAATTCATTATTATACATTATAAAATGAACTGTAAGTGACAGCACAAATAGTGAAATAAGAAATTATATTATTGTAAAATAAATTGTGAAATCTACATGTTAATATACCATTGTCCATCGATGTCGGTAAGTGGGAATATATCTTGAGAATGCATTAGCGGGCCTAGCCGGGGTATAAAGCAATATCGATCAGCAAACAAGCCGAAAGCAGCCAGGTGTCCCCCGGACAAACACGCGACCCTCGGGCCTGCAGCCCACTCCGCCGGCCCCGGGCCCTATATCAAAATGACGGAAATCCCATATTGCTTGCCGCGAGGACGGATGTACAATTTTATAAGTTAAGGGATTTGTGTCAATATTTTACTAGGATACGAAAGTTATATACTTATAATGGTACCGCACTTTAACCAGCTACATTGCGGTATATTTTGTCAATTTTTAACGTCGTAATTTGCTGTCACGAAATGTCGTTTTTAATCTCTCTTCGAACAATAGACGTTCTCTGTTGGATATAGGTGTCTTCAAGGGTCTTTGTTAGGAATTTATGCCGCCTAAATCCAGCGGTTCGTCGCGACTGTTTTGAGATCTATCTACACTACGTTTTTCGTTACGAGGACGCCACTCTAGCACCTAAACCAGAGACCCTAACGTCAATCGGCTATTGCATCTTCGCGACCCGTTGGGCTATGTCGGTAACTTTGGTCTTTCTACGGAACGCCACATTTCTGATTTGATCACGTAGAGATATACGTTATTACATACGTTTTTAAAATAATTAAAAAATAAAATTTCGCATTAGAAATTCAATAATTCTTTTTATTATAAGATATTACCTTTTTTTACCAAATAAGTCGTACTCGAGAATTTTGATTGAGAGCGGAATTTTAAAAGAATTATTTAAAGAACATTATTTTTTGACGAATTGTTCATCAAATTATTTAACGCCGGTTAGCTTTCAAACAATCAATAAGCGACTTGTACGCTACCATAAGCTGAAACTGTGATAGCCCAGCGGTGGGATCGTGCGACTGTTTCGAGGGTGTCACGAATTTGGGCAGACAGAAATGAGTTTTTCTGTTAAAATTTATGTGTGTAATTGATATCTGCGATTTATTGGTGAAGGGAAACATTGTGAGGAAACCTGCATAACTCTAGAGAATTCTGGGGACCTGTGTAACCTACGAATCACGCTAGGTCTTAGTTCCAATCCTTCTCTCCTAAGACAGAGAGAGGAGGTCTATTATAGCAGTGGGATAATAAACAGGCCGTTACTTTTTCGCTAGCCTTCAAACTTAAGACATTTAAAATGTTAATTTTAAATATGTTCTAAAAATTAACATGGATTTAAAATTATTTGTCTATTTACTCCCCGCTTATCTTCAACTCTTATTAAGTAAAAAATAATAATGAAATTAATTTGCTATAATCCCCGATTAAGCAAATAGGAAATATATATTATTTCATACTCGATACATGCAGGATTCGTAAAAACACATGCACAAACCTCCACCACCACCACACAATACAAAAGCACTAAACACTATCACAAACCCAACAATCGTTTCGCCTCGCAACTGAAGCATTATCAGGAGATAGACTCCATAGAAACATTAAATAAACACAAACATAATTCTCTAATAGCGTTAAAATTTGCGTCGGATTGTTAAGTAAGTATTTTTGTTAGGGCGTTCTTTGAAATTCGCAACTGTATCAAGATTTATGGAATACATTGTAACGCTTGATGTGGCGATAAAGAAAAATACGAACCGATAAGATAATGTTTCGAAATAGAATTTTTGTCTTTGTTGGAGATGTTTGAATTTGTTTGCGTGATGTAGAAATTGTAAAGGTATTCTAACAAGGTATATGGCATAACACGCATCTGGCAATAAAGTCCTCAAAAGATTACCAATTACTATATAACTATGCTTGTTTGGATTATGCATCGCTTTGCGATTTTGTCGTGGAGTCTATCTTTGATGATGCTTCGGTTGCGGGGCGAAACGATTGTTGAGTTTGTGTTAGTGAACGTGTTTAGTGCTTGTGTATTGTGGTGGAAGTGGTGGAGGTTTGTGCATGTGTTTTTACGAATCCTGCATTTATCGGGTATGAAAAAACGGATAGTCCACTATACATTTAACACTATATATATTTTCTATTTACTGTATAGCGGATTATAGCAAATTTTTTTTTATTATTACTTTTGTATTATGGATCTCCGCAAAATAACGCCTAATTTTATAAATTATCCTCAAAAGATGTGTCTGTACGTGATTCAATTTTATTTAATTTACTGATTTAAATACAGTTTCTTCTAAATGATTTAGGTTAATAGTAAATTATCCGAAACGGCTATTAATCTAAGTTAAATAGGTAAAATGTATCTATTGTTGGTTCCCTTGAATAAATAAATATTATAAATATCCGACATCGTTCGATATAATGATTAAAACAAAATTTATCTACATAGTATAAAATGAGAATTGTTTAAAAGTTATATTCAAATTCAAAATACTCTGTATTCAAATAAACTTGTAAACAAGTGCTTTTGAATTAACATCTACTGCTGGTTCGGAGAGCTGTTCCTACCGAGAAGAACCAGCAAGAAACTCGGCGGTTGCTCTATTCAAAGAATAATTCTTATTACTAGTTGCATATAGTTATTGATGTCTTGTACAGGGTCGAAGAGTAGCTATATCCTCGCATTCTTATCGTCTTAATAATCCTCAATAGTATTAGTAGGCTTTCTGTATTAGCCTTTTTTTAATAGTGTATTTTTTATAATATAAATAGTTTTTATAATATAAATAACATACAAATAAGTGGGTTGCACCTTCAAATTAATCTTTACAAGTGAACATTCCGAATCTTTGATCACTACAAGCCCCGCGGAAACGGTAAACTAAGTTACCTCGGAAGAGGTGTACTTCTTAAATTATTCTCCAAAAGATTTTCTAATTTGCTTGCTCATCTCGACTCCTTTTACGAGGAAGTGGGTGCCGCAAGCACGAACACATGCGGCGTTAATCCAATCGACAAACCATTTTAAACCTTAATATAGTGAATTAAGGATTTCTTTTAAATTGTGTTCGGACCACACGTCCCTGATGTCACTTTTACTGCCACAAACCACGAGCACACCAATTTGTACTTTAATACATATTAATATGATTCAAATCACATAAAATGATGGGACATATGTTTTGCGGGAAATTCGTCCCGCGTGCGTCCTTTGGGTAATGTTACGTAATAGACAGAGGCTGTGATTTTGTCAAAGGTAAGAAAATTGGCTGCGTTAGTGGTAATTTCCTCAACCGAGATAAATGTGGATTATGTCGGCGTTAATTCTGAATGGCAATTAAGATTTGATGCAATTAATTACTTACATATATTTAGGCACACTAAAAGAGAAAATTAAATTAACCATGAAAACCATGTTTAAGGGACGTCAAGATATGTTATAACATAGAAGGGATATTTCAACCCATTCTCGACATCGTGTATCAAGAGATTATGTAAGCTAAGACATGTTAATTCCGGCGTAACAAGGAGTTTAGCCCGAATGTTAAGAGGTCAAAATTAGGTGGTAACTACATACTATTTACTGCATATACTATTTACTGCGTCTGTCTCGACGTCAGTATAACGATATAAAAATGAATTAAGCTCTACCTCCATATTTTATTTAATCTCCAATATCACGTCGATTATATATTATATTAATGGTCATTAAAAAAATTATTTGCCTTAACGTATTTATAGATTTGTATATAGTAATACAAATCTATAAATAAATAATGTACATCGAGGCTTAGAAAGAGAAATCGGCCAGATTCTGCTTCATAGAGCATTGTCTCTGTCGCACCGACTGACGAACCCGTGTGAAACGTCACATACTAACTGAGTGACAGTGACAGCGTTCTTCTAAACCGAACTAACCGGCTGTTTCGTTCTAAACATCGATGTTTAGTACCCGGCATTAAATAATGCACATCGATGCTTAGAATGAAACAGCCCGCCAGTTCGGTTTCGTAGAGCGCTGTCACTGTCACACACGGGTTCGTCAGTCTGTGCGACAGAGACGATGCTCTATGAAGCAGAATCTAGCAGATTTCTCTCTCTAAGCCTCGATGTGCATTATTTATTGCCGGGTACTATACATTATGTAATGCCGGATACTTACACGACTTAATGACACAAAACTGCAAATAAACCTTTTGCATATTACTAGGTGACCGGGAAAACGTTTTCCGCCTTATAAAATATAAAATATTCTAAGGAATTTCTAGTGTACGTTATAAAAAAAAAAACCGTTGCCCAAAAAATAAAATTATAGAGGTGGACAACTTTTAATACTTAGAAATAAGAAAAATAGATAGTATATCTATCTACTTCACTATCGATAAAATTTCATAAAAATCGGTCAAGCCGTTTCAGAGGAGTATGGTAAACAATATTGTGACACGATAACGATGACGTAATATGAAGTGATTACATATCTCGGTCCGAATTATATCTCTAGAGATAACTCTTGACATTCAAAATATAATATAACATAAAAAAATACCTCGGCATTTTGGCTCTCCAAAGGAAGCACAAACGAGGGATAAAGAAAAACTCAAAGCGAAAATTTTAAAATGCAAAATTTAATTACATTAGGCGATTTTTCATCTCGGTAACAAGATGCAAGAACCCTCTAGTCACTTTGGTTGCGTGACCTAATTTGAGGAACCTTATTTTGCTCACTTAATTTACCGCATTCGTTTACTTTGCGAACGAGGGCGAAATTTTTATTTCTCTTTCGCGAAAACTTAATTGAGAGGGTGGAGGGACAATCCGCGCGTTGCACCGTACCTTTCTACCTCTATAAACGTTTATTGTCGCTCTACATCTCACTAACTTCACTTTTACAGAGTTTTATGTCCGAAAAATTTACGCGAAGAACATTGCTTGCGGCCTTTATTGCGGGGGCGGAATGCGGGGAGTCCCCGTAATTGAATGTAATTTCGTTAGCTTCTTTCGTTTACAGCTGTAAAATAAAATTTTACGTCTTATTTATTGTCACAACAATATCTGTGCTCTCCTCTCGCACGTATGATTGCTCGTAAAGGCATTGCAATAAATTTAAGCTGTGAGCGATTTTGAGTTTACTTTCCAACTGGAGGTCCAATAAATATTATTTACTTAGTTATCATAATTTTAATCATTTATTTTTCTCTGCTTCTTTCGCGCCTGAGCAAGAATTCCATGCAGAACAAATCGCACTTTTGTGATATTCTAATTCAAATTCAAATTTCAAATATTCTTTATTCAAGTTAACTTGTAAACAAGTGCTAGTGATAAGTTTAACATATTATAGACTGACACAATTCTCATTTTTTAAATAGAACGTTTTTTTATTTGTATAGGCTTTAACAAGCTCTTTAATTAGTGTTTTTTCTAATTCTAACGAAACTACTTCTGCTATCGAAAAAAAGGAAGTATAGTGAGGGTGGTGACCTATTGTGAGGACGACAAGAAATTTGTTGGTTAATTTTGAAATATAATTGTCAAATAATTACGTATGTGAAACTAAGTATGTATAATTAATTTATAGAATTAGATGTTATTTTGTAGAGATCCACAATAAAAATGTAATAGTCAAATTATTTTGCCATAATGTGCGATAAAATTTAATTAAAAATTTTAAAGTTATGGCTGATTATAGCAAAATAATTTTATTATTACTTTTGTAAATATGATGAGACAAAATAAAGTGATGAACTGCTCCAAGGCTCTCAACCAAACTACACATATCACAGGGATATGCAAATTTCTCTCTATTCATTGGGCCATCACCGCTTGGATACAGGTTCCAACTCGGAAACAATATCCAACAAAATTGCAAAATATCCTTATTTTCCTATGTATGATTATTGCCCTATTGGTCTATTGATTTCTTTGACATTAATTTTATCAAAATAATCGGGATATATGTTAATATTTATCCAAAAACACTTCCCGTAAATTTCACCAGCAATAAAAACAGAACGCCTCGTGCGGCGCTCTTAAAATTTTAATTAATTTGATCGAAAGTGCGACGCAGCTCAATTCAATTAGTTGTTTTTAAAGTAAATATCAATTACAGAGGCGTTGGGAAAAAATTTAATGGAATCATTTTTTTTTGTATTCAAATGATGAATCATAATTATGCATTGACTTAATCAATAAATAAATAACCATTACACTAAATTGCACTACAGAGAAAAACAGTTGTCAAAATTTGTACTTTTTATACGAAATGTACAGTGATATCTTCCATAAAGGCTTATTATTAAAAAATAGATTATAAATAAAAGCGGGTTTGTCTATTAAAGTAATGATCTGCACTTAAACTACGAATAAACAAACCTTACTCCGATCATCAACCCACCAATCGGCTCCAAAAATGATTGATAGGAAAATAAAAAAAAAACTAGATATAAGCAGGTTTTACCATAACGTTTAATAGAAAATTAATACGAGACTAAACAGAACTTGAACTAATGTTACTTTATGAAGGATTCCACTAACTCAAAAAAAAACTGGATATAAGCAGCTTTTACCATAACGTTTTAATAGAAAATTAATACGAGACTAAACAGAGCTTGAACTATTGTTACTTTACGAAGAATTTCACGCTTCAACCATAAAGAAAACAAAGCAACAATTGTAACTAAAAAAATTTAACTCAGGATACTCTCTCTTTAAGTTACAAGTAAGGCGTTTCGTTCAAAAATAGGTTCGACAAACGCCATAATACTCCAAACAAGTATAAGTAATTTAGTTTACTGAAATTACCTTAATAATTAATTGTACGGACTAAAGGTACATTTCCAACATCGGAATTAACGTCATATTTTTAATATCGTATGAATTGGAAATTAGTACAACGTTAGCGACCGCGCGTGCTCCATTCAAAATCATTTTCAAATCATTATAAATAAATTCATCATAATCAATCTATCAATAAAAAATCATTATAATCAATCAATCAAATTAAGCGTCGCAGTTTATCAATCAATCAACCAAATATTGTACAGGGCACTAGCAGCCCGTTCATTAATCGACTGTTAATTAAAAATCGACAATAATCGAATAAAATTCATATACTTACCTAAATTAAAATATAAAATTTCGTATTAAAATAATACTTCAAGGTGTAATTATGTTAATGAAGGAGGAAAATCGATAATCGATTACTATCGGATGACGTCCTCACAGTCGTATATTTAAAGTGACAGCACGTAATAAGGCTTTTAAAATGCGTCCATTTGTTATGGAAATGTAAATGAAATCGAATATTTGTTTCGTGTAAATATAAATGAATGAAATGCGTTATTGTACGACTGTGTTATAAAAAAAAACCTATTATCATTTCGATATTCAGTCTTAGTCCGAAAACTAGGGAATCAATTGCAGTAAAAAAGTAAAGTAACAGCCTCTTACTATGCCCACTGCTGGGCTAAGGCCTCCTCTCTCCGTTTTTGGAGAGAAGGATTGGAGCTAAGACCTACCACGCTGCTCCAATGCGGATTGGTAGGTTACACATATCCCTAGAAATCTCTAGAGATATGCAGGTTTCCTCACGATGTTTTCCTTCACCGAAAAGCGTGTGATAAATTGCAATTATCAATTAGACACGTGAGTTTTAATAGAAAAACTCATTGGTGCCTGCCCGGGTTTGAACTCGTGTTCCCCTCGAAAGAGTCGCACGGTCTCACCGCTGGGCTATCACAGCTTGCAGTAAATTAGATAAATCATATTAAAATAATCTCCAATGCCTGCACTATTGGAGATGATCGTTGATCGTGTGATCGTCTAGCAATGGATGAAATGTGATTGATGGAATTACTCGAAGGGTTAGACGTAAGCAAAGTCGCAATATGTTTACGATTTATTGATTGGAGGTTACTTTACTTTTTGAACTGAATGGATGTGGTTGCAACTGTCACTAGATAGCTTCAAATTAGGCTTCTTAAATGGAAGAGGTGGTGCACTCTGGGGTTCAGAGTTGCTGCTGTCGGGGATGGGCGCAATGTGTTCAAAGGTATCTTGTCCCCACCACCAGCAACGTGATAGAACATTCAGGTTGTTTTAGATGGTGCGAGTCCGGCATACGCATAAGGGGTTTTTTTCTGAGAAAAAAGGATTCTTAGAATGGGAAATTCAATGTCTTGACACATCTTAAGACAATCAAGAAACAATAAAATTTACTCTTCAACGTAACTATTTTCTGTTGAAAATCCTTGTACGCGCCTTATTATCACAATTAGTTTGCTTCCAACGATAGTTCTAAGTTCGTAATATCTTTAGAAGTGCTGCCTAGAAACTATTCTGAAACACCTAAGTCAACAACAAATTCTTATATCAGTTTTAGACTGTTGGAATTACGCGGTTTCATGCTAGGTAAGATAACGTGTAAAATTTATTAACTTCTACAAGTATGTTGTCTACATTAAGAGAATATAGTTTGATTAAGTGGTATTCATGTATATGTATTCATTCAATGTATAGAAATCGGCTATGCTCACGTATTATCTATGGGGTGAGCCCGACTAAATTCAAGCCCATACGGGGCTCTTATTCATGAGCTCTTTATGCGGCGTTATCGCAAAGTGTGAAAGGTAAAAAATATTATACAATTTAAGATTATACAAACCATAAAAATACTTTTAATTTAAAAGTGCTTTAAAAAGCTTAGGTTAAAGCTTGAGGACTACATAAGAATGCGTGGATGCTCTTCAACTCTGTACAAGATGGTTATGATTAAATGTAACCTCCGAGAGCAACCGCCGAGTTCCTTCTCGGTAGGAGCTACTTTCTGAACCAGAATTTTGACGATTCAAAAGTATTCAAAACATGGTTTGAATTTATATCAATATAATACGCATAATTTATGAATGAAACAATAACGTCATGTATGTAACGGCCATATTGCAACACCTAATTTACCGTTTAATTTCCGTTGTGCTAATCTAGTTGTCTACAGCACGGAATGTGGTAGCGCATAGCAATGCGGCGAGAATCTAATAAAATTACTCACCACAGCTGCACAATTTCAATTATATGTTCGATTATGTTTGACGACCTTCTGACGCAGTGGTGAACAGTGGTTTACTTCTGACGCGGTGATGAACAGTTATGAACTTATTACGCAGTGGTAATTTATTTTAAAATACAATGTTGAACTTCATATTATTGCATTCATCATTCTCCTGCTCTTATCCCACTCTAAGTGGGTTCGGCACAACATGTTACAAACATGTTGTCACATGATTTGGCTACGTATTTTACCACCGGCCGTCTGCCTAACGTCAACTTTCCTTAGTCGCCTCTTACGATATCTCGGTAAAAAGAAAGAAAGGTGGTCTATTCTATTCTGCCGGATACCACACGGCCAACTTCATATTATTGCATTGTTTTTTTTATTATGTTACTACCTGAAACGACAGACGTTATCCTTTCTTAACTATTTAAGTCACAAAGTTATTATTTGACTTACAAAATATTTTCTTTCATAAGAACCTTCTAAATAATATCGTATCGTAATATAGGACCTACTTCTTTAATTTACAGACTTGACATATACTGATATCTATCGAAAACTATTCCTTATCCTAATTACAATGCCATCTATGAGATCATGCTACGAACTATTAAAGAAGTTAGTGCTTTTTTGCTCTTCCAAGATATGAGTATAAGGCAGTTGAGAAACAGAAATAAAGAAATGATAGAGATGTTCGGCAGGCTTAATGTATTCAATCTACTCTTATTGCAAATTTGTCGTAACAAACGATATACTCTTGACCAAAATTAACCAATCTTTCATAGTATTTTACTAAGATTTGCTAGTTTATTTTTTTCTGAAGAAATGAAAGATATCACCTTCAATAATAGATATTGCTGTCTTGAGTAGATTTATGGGAGCATGTTCTCACATTCTGTCATATTTCATATCGTCATTATTTCGCCTTACGCTTTGACTTTTCGGTGGGGTTTTAAAGGGCCCGTCGCTATGGCAACACCAGCTTTGGATTTGCCGAAAATTCTATACACAGTACACAGATTATCTTGAACGTTAAGAATAGACAAGACAGTCGTAAATGTTTAATCTATATCATTAGTTTACACCCATCTGATAATAAGAAGGTATTGGTCAATTAGCTGTAATGTATATATAACTGAAACATATACTCGTATTGTACAAAATATTGTTTTGTAGAGTATAAGCTGTAGACACTAACTCAGAGTAACGAGTTTTGACTATAAACCAAGGTTATCAATTATTGATGAAAAGAAAAGTTGTAAAAGGGTAAGTAAAGATGACGTTATACCCTTGGGAATGGATCCTGAATTAGAATAAAGTTAATGTATCTAAACAAATCTATCCAACATTTTTAATTTATAGTGTTTACTATTGTTTATCAAAGCTTAATAAAATTTTGATACATTTTGAATTTGTACAACAATAAATGAAACCTTTAAGACAGAGGTTGGCTACTAAAATTAATTATTCTGCGCTGACAGGACCAGATAGTATTTATTGTGTATTATTAGAATACTTATTTAATTATATCATCTGTATTTTAATTTATGTATATTAAGTTTGTGTGTGTTAAGATTTCTCTTTCAAAGTAAATTTAGCGTTTTTTTAGTCGTGTCGTGTGTCTAGGCTCGGCAGCGCGGCGACCTCAAAGCATCCTGTAAGGAGGGAAACTTCAGTTGGCAAATAGTTTAAGTTGTACCGCGCCTGTTGCTAAACAATATTGCATTATAAAGTCATGCCGAGTGCTGTCAACGCTAGTTTACAAGTTAAATCGGTTGTACGTTATCGTTTCAGCTTATTATATTGGCACTTCATTATTATGTATTATTAGAGTTATAAAATGTTCGAATTTACTTATGAATTTATGTAGTAATCTGTAAGGATTATTGTCTAATAAATCTGATACGATTTTTAAGACAAATTTTATCACAACACACAAGAATCACAGAACACACATTTTCTCGCTTAAATTCTGATCCCGCTGAAATTCTAGGTATCTTCTTTCCATTGAAAGACCCATAATTACGTTAAGTATCCGGCAATAAATAATGCACATCCAGGCTTAGAGAGAGAAATAGGCTAGATTCTGCTTCATAGAGCATCGTCTCTGTCGCACAGACTGACGAACCCGTGTGTGACAGTGACAGCGCTCTACGAAAGCGAACTGGCCGGCTGTTTCGTTGTAAGCATCGATGTGCATTATTTAATGCCGGGTACTATATATACTTATTTACTACTACTTACTATTACGGTTTAAAAATGACGCGATTGTTAATGTATACGCCAGCGTTAGACTATATAGGCATCGTTTGTATAAACACTTTACTTTGCCT
Organism: Morpho deidamia; assembly: GCA_947086505.1. Classification (NCBI taxonomy): domain Eukaryota; kingdom Metazoa; phylum Arthropoda; class Insecta; order Lepidoptera; family Nymphalidae; genus Morpho; species Morpho deidamia. The sequence continues at coordinate 4,607,976 of CAMTZC010000002.1, read as the reverse complement.
ATTATTGTGGCCTATAATCATCTGTGGCCATACGGATGATATAGGACAATAGTGGGCATCTACACGAAACGTTTATGACATATACGTCATCTACCATGGTTATACGTTTATGAAGCTAATCATTAAATTATCATTCAAACTTTGCAACATAACGCATCTCAATTTAATCCTTATAACTTGCAATCAATATAATAGTTCACAGTATTCTTAAGGCTTTCAATTATCCAAACGGAGCCTCCTTTTTTTACACCTATTTTTGTCCAAGAATGTACCACCTAATCTCTTACAATGTAATCCAATTCCGAAGCAAATAAACAACTAATAAAACATTTAAGACGCTCGCAATAACAAAAGAACGAAAAAAGAAGCAATTAATTCAGGGGAAGCCACAGTTGCAATATGTGAAGCCATTAATTTAATTCAGTGTACGTGCGCCGGGACAGGGTTTTGTACCTTAATTGAGATTTAAGAAGAGCCTGCGGGATGTTTTTGTTTAGAGTAGGGTTGCCAACAAAAGTTTCGCTCTCGGTGTTATTTTTTCCGATCACTTACATCTGCTGTTAGCCCTGATGGCTTATACAGCGTCACCGGTAAGATTGGCGAGCGCAGAAGCATCGTTGGGAATGAGGAGTGTTCTCACGGTTTGCGTGGACCTACTTTTCATTTTCTCGATCACTTACATCTGCTGCTAGCCTTGTTGGCTTTTACAGCGTCACAGGTAAGATGAGCGAGTGGAGAAGCATCGTACGAATTGAAAAGACTTTTTTCGGTGCGCATGGACTTACCAGCCTTATATAGGACAGAGAAAACTAGGATAAAGAATACATCAACGTAAGAATAAAATTGATATTAATGGAATTCGGTCCAACCGAAATTCATAAGCCAGGCCATAAATAAAAAATCCTGTTTCTACTTCGGAAAGTGGAAGAATACAGTGCATAATTGAAATAAAAGTCCCTAAGCCAATCTTCAGCCTCTAAACAGTCTGTACCTAAAATCTCATCGATACATTTGTATATGAAAGAGAAAGAAACAAGTGAACGTTCAAATCAAATCAAAGTTGTCTTTTATTTTATTTTTATTTTTTTCTTTATTCAAATAAGCTCTTTCAAGCACTTTTGAAACTTCAAGGACCAATGATTAATGAACCGAGATGAACCAGCAAGAAACTTAGCGTTCGCATTTTAAATATGTACTCCTATTGCTATAATGTACTCTTATGCTTACTTAAGCTTACGCTTTGCTTTTAACAAAAGAAATAGGAGTGTTGTTACTGCAAACTTTAAAATTAATAGTATGCTTGCCTATTGAAAATAATTTTATAGTTCACGTAAATGAAATTTACCGAATGTTTTATTTTATATCCTGGATATACCGTAATGAGAAAGTGCCAACCCTAGCTTCGCTTCCGGCAGCGCTTGTCTCCGTTAAAGCTGAGTATATTGCAGAGTAATTGCTGTATCGCGCTCAACCTTTCGATTTTTATAGTTTAATGCTTAAAATATAGATTAATAATATATTGAAAGTAGCGGCCTGTTAGAATCCCACTACTGGGAATCGACCTCCTCTCTCCGTTTCTGGAGAGAAGGGTAGGAGCTAAGAACTCCAATTGCGGTTGGACACATATCTCCAGAATTCTCTAGAGATATGCAAGTTTCCTCACGATGTTTTCCTTCAACGAAAAGCGTGTGATAAATTGCAATTATCAATTAGACACATAAGTTTTAAAAGAAAAACTCATTAGTGCCCGCGCGGGTTCGAACTCGTGTTCCCCTCGAAAGAGTCGCACGGTCTCACCACTGGGCTATCACAGCTCTATAATACGTTTATTATATATACGTTTTCTTATTCGTACGTACCTATGTTATGCGAATATGCTTATTTATAATTAAACATATATATGTTTAATTCGTACCCATATGGGTACGCGAGTCATTGTGATTTTTGTTACGGAGATAGGAGATCAGATAATGTAAACGTAGGCTAAACTTATCTCACTTAGTACACGTAGACGAACATTGGCAGGAGCCAGTTAAGTATAAAGATGTTAGGATATTATTTTAAACTTGTCTTTCTTACATATTATACACTGTTTTGATAAAAGTATTTTGTGTCCGAAGGTTGCATCTAAGAGATTTGAACTATTGTACTATGCAGAGTGTATTGTGGCGGATTAGGGTTTGCTAAGAGGACTGGCTTGGTTTCCTCTATAAAATAAAATAGAAAGTATATGCAAATTAATACATTTTATGTTTTAAGTGAAAATTGATTATTTAATGGCCAAACATCAGGAAATTAATTGTTGACGAACCAACGCCTTACATCTAACAACGGTAATTGGTAATAACACAGTTGTCAATTTTACCTTATTTTTTAAATATAATAATATATATATTACTAACTGATGCAAACATTGTTTTGTCATATAAATTATTTCTAGGAAATTTTTAGTGTGTATTATAAAAAAAATTAGCCAAAAAATAAAAAAAATAGGGGTGGACAACCCTTATCACTTAGGGATAAGATAGTGGTCGATTTTAATACCTACTGAAATGCATTTAAAATTTCATAAAAATCGGCTAAGCCATTTCGGAGGAGTGTTGTAATAATATGCCACGAGAATTTTTTATATCAGATAACTTACAGCTTCAAAATAATAACGACACCTCGGTAAGAAATGAGGGTAGTCTATTCTATTCAGCCGGATACCACGCGGCACATACCTTAGTCGCCTCTTACGACAGCTCGGTAAGATAGGAGGGTGGTCTATTCTGTTCTGCCGGATACCACACGGCGTAGAAATTCTTTATTGCACATACATTACATTACACAAATTATATAATTAAATAAATTTAACTACAGAAACATACGGCGTGCAAAGGCGGTCTTATTGCTATAAGCAATCTCTAACAGACAACCTTTAGAGAAAGAAGAAATTGTAACATAAAATGCATGTAAATAAGGTGCATCAACAAGAACAAGTATAATAATATGTGATATGTTAATTTAGTTATATTTTCCTACTAATTTACTTATCACATTTAAGACATGACTCCGAAATCATATTAAATCTGCAGCTAAAAGGTAAACCCATAATGCCTCCTCAAGAGGTTATTGCAAAACAAATCTAATATTAGATTCACAAAGCGAATCTATACAAGGCGCTTAATATCTTTACTTCATACGAAATTCGTATCTAATTCAGGGTTTATCTTGCCATCTGTAATCTCGCCCTATCGAGATGACTCGAATACCTTACCGCGGCCCCCTCGTCCCGCACTTCGAGGACCCTCCTAGAGTTCTTGGTAAAAGTTCATAATACCCTATTAGTGATACAAGAGTTGGAACTTGAATAATTCAACCTACAAAGCAAAAAGGAATTTTTTACAATTAATAGATTCATATTAGCCTAACTGTGCTTGTGGCTTCGGCCGTATGGAAATAAATAATAAATAAATAAATGGGACACTTACACACACGGTCGTCCATCCCCAAAGAAAGTAACTTAATACTCGTGTTATGGGTGACGGACAACTGATACATACATAGTTTTAAATACATACTTAAACACAAATACACACCCAGACTCGAAGAACCAACAAATCGTTTATAGAAAATGTTGGCCCTCGGCAGGAATCGAACCCGCGACCCGCGGAGCTGAAGGTAGGGTCACTACCCACTGCGCCAACGGGCCAGTCAATAGGTGTGTTTAATTGAAATTTTAAACATAAAAGTAGTTTTTGTGAGTTATCTATAAGAGGTAGAGACATGCTGTCGCGGACTTTTTGTAGTATTTTTGTAGATGTACAATTCTCTATTTCATTACTTTAGTGTATCTCTGTTGGTTTACGCGGCGCACGCGACAAAAGCTGCCAGCAGGCTAGTTTTTTTACAACTGCGCGACCTTTTCAGCACAATCTACATAAATCTGTAATGTACGCTAAACGTTACGGAAGAATTGCACGATCTTTTAGTAAAAACTGTACAAAAATGGGTTCAATAGATTAGAGAAAACCTATTACATACAGACAGATAGATTTTGGGTCTTTGTTTTATAATTTAATAACTTAATTTATTTATTTAATAACTTTAATTTATAATAAGTAGTAAGTATAGACTAGTGGAAAGCGCAAACAAAAAAGCTATTATAGCCCGGAAGTGGGACTATGCGACTCTTCAAAGGGGGGTCACGGGTTCAAACCACGCGCAGGACGTGGTTATTTGATATTTGGTATTCATCATATGCTTTTTGGTGAAAACATCGTGATGAAAGCGGCATAGATATTGTGAAATATTTGTAACCTACCAATCCGCAGCGTGTTGGATTTGGGTTCCAATCCTTCGCTCTATAAACCAGAGGGGGAGTTAGAGCCACCCAGCAGTGGGATAGTAACAGACGGCTACTATTTTAATGTTGCTTACTGATACATACAATAGGACTAAAATATACAAGAAGAAGGAAATAAAATATATACAAAAATTTAAGGACAGAAAGTGACAATCAGATCTCACAATTTGAGGTTCTCAACATTTTTAAACATTATATGTAAATTCTACAATGCAATCTAGAGGTTTTTATATAAAAGATTTAATATTTCAACTTGTAATTATACATTGGGTGGTATTTCGCCAAGTAAAACAGCAATATATGTATAATTGAGCCCGCTCCTTTGGGAGACGGCGTCAAGTTCACTGGAGCGAATAATAAATCTGTTGACAATCTTTAATTCCCTCTCAGACGTCCGTAAAAATGTATCTCGAAATGAAATAAAATTAAGTTGGCATTACAAGTAAACTAAGGCAAAAGCGATATTTTATTCCCTATAGGTATAAAGTAGTAAAGTAGCAGCCTATTACAATCCCACTGCTGGGAATAGGCTTCCTCTCTCCGTTTCTGGAGAGAAGGGTTGGAGCTAAGACCTACCACGCTGCTCCAATGCGGATTGGTAGGTTACACATATCTCCAGAATTCTCTAGAGATATGCAGGTTTCCTCACGATGTTTTCCTTCACCGAAAAGCGTGTGATAAATTGCTATTATCAATTAGACACATGAGTTTTAATAGAAAAACTCATTGGTGCCTGCCCGGGTTTGAACTCGTCTTCCCCTCGAAAGAATCGCACGGTCTCACCGCTGGGCTACCACAACTTATAGGTATATCTTGAAATAATTATTTTAATATATAAATACTATTTGCTTATGTGCCAAGATTTATATGCAAACATTAAAGGTTTTAATTTATTTTTGAATTATTTATAGTATAACCACCAGGCTTGCTACTAGTAACGTGTTTAAGTTTACGTAGAGTCCTTGATTTTCCCGGACATATTGCTAGAAAGACTCTAGACAACCTGAAGAAGTTAATGATCACTGGTTCGGTGGAAGGAAAAATAGGAAGAAGTCGCAATCCAACGGGATGGTCTGATTAGATAACCAAGTCGCTTTCCATCCAAAGCCACGATACCTTACAAGTCTCCAAAGATCGATAGATATCGATTATCCAAGACAAAGTAAAGCAAATAAACGTCACAGTGTTAAGTAGGCTAAAGAAAAAAGTGGAAATTTAATATTCTATTAAAAAAGGAAACTAGAATATTTCGGCCATATTATGAGAAATCCCAAATATGAATTGCTGCATCTGATCGTACAAGGAAAAATTCAGGGAAGGCGAAGTGTAGGACGAAGGAGAACATCCTGGTTAAGAAACCTTCGCCAGTGGTTTGGCAAAAGCACCCGTCCTTTATTTCTAATCGCGGCATCAAAAGTTCAGATTGCCTTAATGATCACCGAACTTCGCAAGAAGATAGCACCCTAAGAAGAAGAAGACAAAGTCATCCGTGGAAGAGGTCACGAGCTTCAGTACTGAGGAGAAACACGCGAGGAGGAGCATAGTATACAACTTTTCTGTATGTTTTTAGATAATGAAGATACACTTTAGTTATTGATTTATCTTATATATAAAATTCTTGTGTCACAATGTTAGTAATCATACTCCTTCGAAGCGTCTTATCGATTTTTAAGAAATTTTATTTGCATATTCAGTAGGTATGAGAATCGGTTTCTATCTTTCATACCCCTCAGTGATAAGAGTTGTCCACCCCTAATATTTTATTTCTATTTTCTCATAATTTACACTAGAAATACCGTACCGTAGAAATTATTTATGGCAAAAGAATGTTTGCCGGATCAGTAAATTTATTTATAGATCTTTAATAAAATACTCACTTAATATTAACATTATACATCAAACAAATAAAAATAAGTAGTATTTTAAAAGCAGGTGATAACATATTTCATATTAATTTCCGACAACTGAGGAATACAATTAAAATAATCGTTAAGTAAAAACCAAAAATAAATTAAGCAGTACTCCTGTATGGAATTAATTATGAATTACTTGAAAAATAAATATATAAAAACTTTTTTAACCCATTTTAAATTATCCGCAATTTAATAATATAATTGATTATAATATAATATATGGGTCACTCACACACGGCCGTCCGTCCCCAAAGTAACTTAATATTTGTGCTGTGGGTGACTGACAACTGGTAAATATATTACATATATAATTTTAAACACATACTTAAATACACCCATGCTCGAAGAACCAACAAATTGTTTATAGAAAATGTTGGCCCTCGACAGGAATCGACCCTGCGACCCGTGGAGCTCAAGGTAGGAGGGTCGCTACCCAGTGCTCCAACGGACCAGTCAAAATAGGTCATGCGGGTATAATAAAATATGCGGTTAAGTGAAGACAGAGTCGACGGATACAACGGTGACAGCTGAGCCTTAGTCTGGCGTGGAAAGGTATGATTTAAAAAATAATAATTACATAAATACCGATTGATAATCTGTACTTATTTTTATACCTTCTGTTATTTTCTTTTGTATTTTCTATAACTCAGTCAGACAGAAATACGAAAATCGTAGCGCAAAAAAGGTTACTAATATAAATAATACACATATAATGTCTTCTTGAAATAACAATACGAACCCCCTACGTGAACCTAAATTATTTTTTAACGTTGACTTGTTTGATTCCCTATGCAAAGTACCCAATTATATTATTTATAATAAAGTAAAAAAACCCTCTCGTGGGATTCTTATTTTCATGATTTCGACAAAAAGATCACGATCACATTCTATCTAGTGTTTACGGACAATTCATTTCTTACCCTCTCTTTAGTAAACCGAGGAAAACTTACTCCCATATCGTTCCCGTTACCCCTTACTTCACAATAAAATATGAACTACTCGAGAACAAAGTCAACAAGCATGAAAATCTATTTTGATGTATTATAGTTGTGAAATTGGGGTCCCGGTTTGAGATAAAATATGTAAGTTACTGTGTCGTAGTTAGTTGTTCACTAACTTTTTATTTTATCGGTTTCTAATTTTGTAAAAATAATATTTTGTGATTGAGTTATCGTTTGATAATTGCAATTTATCACACGCTTTTCGGTGAAGGAAAACATCGTGAGGAAACATATCTCTAGAGAATTCTGGAGATATATGTAACCTACCAATCCGCATTGGAGCAGCGTGGTAAGTCTTAGCTCCAACCCTTCTCTCCAGAAACGGAGAGAGGAGGCCTATGCCCAGCAGTGGGATTGTAACAGGCTGCTACTAAGTTATCATTTTAAGCTATACTGTAAGCTAACTTTTAAACGTTAAGCTAACGCCGTGTGGTATCCGGCAGAATAGAATAGACCACCCTCCTTTCTTACCGAGGTGTCGTAAAAGTGACTAAGGTATGTGCCGTGTGGTATCCAGCTGCATAGAATAGACCACCCTCATGTCTTACCAAGGTGTCGTAAAAGTGACTAAGGTATGTGCCGTGTGGTATCCGGCTGCATAGAAGAGACCACCCTCATGTCTTACCGAGGTGTCGTAAAAGGCGACTAAGGTAAGTTGACGTCAGGCAGGCGACCGGTTGTAAAATACGTAGCCAAATCACATGACAACATGTTTGTAACATGTTGTGACGACCCCACTTAGAGTGGGATAAGGGCAGGAGAATGATGACTGTAAGCTAACATTTATTACAGAGATTTAAAAAAATCCTCTTTGCACCTACCACAACTCTCATATTTGTATCATATAACGCTGATTACGAATTTTTCTTCATAATTACTTCTCAAGAAGGCTTAATAAAATAAGGAAAAAATATCGGTGACAGACAGTCATACAAGTAGTGATAAATATACTCTCAATAGAGTTCTATAATCCTTGTGTTATATAAAAATTTAATATTTAAAGTCTTTTGTATCTATATATGACCTTTCATACTTTTACTTAGTATGTACTGTGTAATACTTATAATAATGTATATTTTGTTATACAACATTATAAAATTAAAAACATAAATATTAATTAAGTATTCGACCTTAACACTTTGGTTATTTGTACCTGATTACAAAAAAGCTGGTTCTTTGAGCAAAGCATAAATTTAACCTTTCGGCTAGCGATTTATACACATGCATAAAACTGTCATTTTTTAAATAACTAACTGTCTAGCCATGCGTTACTGCGGCTCAGTATGGTTTCGAATTCCTCTCGGAACGTAAACGAAATTTTATATGTTGGTGCAATCCCGATGACAATGCATGTTTATGATAAGCATTACTTGATGCTGCTGCCAAGATTGGCTTAAGACCAGGCAACCCCTGGTTTTCAGTAGGACCATCAAATTTGCGAAAGGCTTTTTTTTAAAACACTTTTAACATGTCCTGTTTCATATTAACATGCAAGTAATATCTTAAATGTGTACAATCAAAAAGTAACTTTTGTTAGTAATTTGCAATTTAACAAACTAAAGAAATAATGATAATTTAACTGAACTTTTAACCTCCATAAGACTTCTGGACTCTACATCTAGTAAAGTGAATACAAGTCGTAAAAGTTGAAACGGCAATCCACACTTGCATTGCGAGTTTAAAAGCCGTGAAATAATTCAAGGGAGCAAGCACTCTTTAAAATGCAGTGGGAATTTACAAACCTCAAGGCTTTATCACCTGAACTCAGCTGTTTTATAGTGGTTGGGGGGGAACGCTAAAATCATAAAACCGCTGTAAGTAAGCGCTCTTTTGCTGACATGAAAAATAGTTTACTGGCTGTCTATACGCGTTACAGACTCTGTTTATCTCGACTTTACTGCTCGATAGTACCACGTCTCTAATCTGACGTATAAAAGTTTATACGCCATTTTTAGGGAGCCTTTTACGGTTAACACTTTGTAGACGGAATTAAAGCTTAAATGCTTAATGAGTTGTTTGCGAACGCCACGATTAAAAACTTTTTAATATGTTCTTAAACGTGAATTAACTTTTATTTGGAAATGCTATTTTGATTTTATCGCAAGCTAATTTTTCATTATTTGTATATCTGTACTTATTATAAAACAAAGTCCCTAGAAGATGTCTGTCTGTATGTCATTGATTTTCTCAAAATCGAATAAACGGATTAGTGTACGGTTTTTACTAAAGGATAGATAGATATTTGCTACTGTGTGTGTGTTTAGTAAGTATGATTTTAATGGTTTGTACAAAAAAAGAAATTTTCGCTGGGAACTTTTTTGAACTGATTGACCTGTTAGCGGGTCGCGGGTTCGATTCTCGCCGAGAACCAACATTTTCTATAAACAATTTGTTGGTTCTTCTAGCCTAGGTGTATATTTGTATTTAAGTATGCATTTAAAATTATAAATGTAGTATATCTACCAGTTGTCCGTCACCCATAACATAAGTATTAAGTTACTTACTTCGGAGACGAACGACCGTGCGTGTGTCCCATATATTTACTTATTTATATTTTTTATATCTATATTTCTAAGATATTGAATGTTTAAGGACGAGCTAAAAGAAACATGGTGGGCCATTAATTCTTTCCTCGTATTGTTTTACGCGCAGGGGTTGGAAACCCATCGGTTTACAGGATGACGAAATATTCCGCGAAACCAACCAGACACCGAATAAACGTAACCAATATCTTTTATACTCCCCTGTCGGAAAAACTCTTATTGTTTAATAAAAACGTTATGAGGTAACTCTATTCAATGAACTCGTCTGTTATTGAAATCGTTTCGTAAAGTAGCCTTTCTTATGGGGGAGGTATAATAAACGGGAGTCTGTATCGCTATTGTTGCTACTCTGATTGCTTTTATGATGATTTTTAGCTAAACAAAGCGGCTGTACTATATCGCTTTAACCTTTGAAATTTCTTTTATATAATATATAGAAGCTAAAACATTTTTACATTTGCTCACTTTAAACACATTATAAACATTAATTATAAAAGTTGATAAGCCCTTCTGCTCTGTCTGCACTGACTCTGGTTCTATAAAGAAACAGAAGAGGTAAGAAAGTACATAAAGCTATGAATTTTTTTCTGTCAGCTATATAGGCATATATAAATTCGTCTTCATCTTTTATCCGCGTCACAACTTTACGAGTGACATGTAATATCCAAACCTAAAACTATCGGAAGCAACAAGCATTGATGCAATTCCTTGAGGGACGCCGCATCTTTATTTAGGGTTATCGCTCTTTGATAAAATATTTTTCTGTATGTTTCTATATTCCAGTGCCTGGCGATCAAACTACTCGTGGACAGTGATATGAAATTTAAGGATATTAAAACTGAATGCGGGCTATGTGTGTCATTAGAAAATTTAGAGTCATCCAGCGGCCTATGGGGCGAGCTATGCTTAAAGAATCCTTGGTCAAATGAGAAACGTTGATAAATAAAAGATTAATAATACCGATTAAGCTCAAGGAACTATGAAGCTACGTTGTCAATGTACACAGAACTTCAGGACGTTTAGATCCTAAAGTACTGGATTGCCTAACCTGCACTGGAAAACACAGCGTTTGTTGACCCCCACTAAATAAAAGGAAGACCTCAAGAAAACCACATGGAACCGTTGGAGCTAAGTGGCATAAATCATAAAGAGTGGCCCCTTAAGAGAGGTATAACCTGCAGTAGATGAACATTGGTTGAAATAGAAGCAAAGTATCCTTTAAAAAGTATATCTCATGTTTATAGGTAAAACACATTGTATTGGGAAAGAGAAGTAGCAGGATTTTAATATAGAAGCGAATTCGAAAATCCAGTATAACCGTCAGAAGTTACATTTGTAGATAACGCCATGTCTGTTGACGTACTAAATCTACACACACACACACACACACACACACACACACACATATATATATATATATATATATATATATTTACTTTGGCTACGTATTTTACGATCGGCCGCCGGCATGACGTCGACTTACCTTAGTCGCCTTTTACGACACCTCGGTAAGAAATGAGCGTGGTCTATTCTACTCAGTCGGATATCACACGGCGAGTCGACTTACCTAGTCGCCTTTTACGACACATCGGTAAAGAATGAGGTGGTCTATTCTACTCAATCAGCATGATATTCAAATCCAAGCATTTTTATCATTTAAATAATCTTCAATTATGTAATATGCATTAATTTAAACATTTCTCTAGAAAGGTGTAGTATTGGAATAGTTCTTGTCAATTGATTTTTCCTATTTATGTAGGGTTGATAACCCTAGTCGGCAGCCAGTCGATATGTCGTCGGATATGAGTTATTTTTCCATAATTCTGGCGTGTCGGCGCGCGGTGAATTCCCAAATAAATAATAAATACTTCATGTGCTCAGACGTGTTCTGTTAGCTTTGGCAATTTTGTTCCTTTCTACATTTAATATGCAGCAAAAGGCTTAGTGTTTGAGTCTGATGTGGTATTTGAGGTACTGTGAAGAGACTTATCTACATCGTGTATGGGCTTCAAATCATAGACACGTTTCAAGAAAATGGGTTTTTTGATTATTCGTCTCTGTTAATCGTCATACACAAAAAAATGTTGCACTAATTAAAATTATTTTTAAAGACACAAAAACTTATATTTTATGTCATTACATCTCATTCATAATGAATGATGATATCACGAGCAACACAAAAGAATTGAAGTTAGAATCGTTGTAACCCATAGTTGCAGTTAGTTAGATACTCTTATTCCTTTTCTGTTATCACATCATATATCATAACTAGGGATGTTACGGAGTTCCGACTTTGGTTCCGAAAGGTCGGAACCTCCGATTGAATTCACACCTCCGACTCGGACTCCAGCTCCGATAAATTTTCGTCGGAGGTATAGCGAAGGTGAAATTGTCATGTGAATTCGGACAAAACGCGCAGCTACAAGTTGTAACCCGTTGCCCAGGGGGTATCTCATTCACAAGTGCAACTCTCGTTAATGTGTTTATTTTCAGCATCAATGGTTAGACGCGCTTAAGTATTCAATCATTTAAATCGTGGTGCTCATATTGTCTAAGTACAGTTTACGGGTAAATTTATAAATTAATAATGAAGGAGGCGAAGGTGGAAATCTCCGCCTCCGATTCCGACTTCGGCTCCGATAATTCAAATAAGAAATCTCCGGTTCCGTTAAACCCACCTCCGTAACATCCCTAATCAGAACTAATAAAATCAGTTATCAGTATTTGTGTCTTGTAAGATCCACACTCTTTAGGTGAGAATTGTGGGCTCTTACCTAAATAAAACCGAGATAACAAATTATACTATTTCCTAAGCCTGGGACAGTAAATATACGATGGTAAGAAAGCTTCCTAAAATAGTTAATATGAATTAAGATATTTGCAACTTAAGAAAGCGCCTTATAAAATTTAAGAGCAATTATGCTGGGCTGGCGTTTTATATTTATTTGATGTACATACCTACGCGTAATGACATTCGTTTCGCTCTCAATAATTGATATTTGATACGAGGTTGTTGTGTTATTTTCCTCAACTTCCATTCGAGTTTATCAAAGGCTTGAACAAAATATGAATCTTAATAACAGCAGTAATTATCATGTACTAGTAGTATAGTTGATATTGATTCTGATGGTAAAAAAGTATTATCCAAATAAGCAAAATAATTTTATTTTTTAAGGTTTTACATGAATCTTTTAATATGTGCTTTAACATTTCTGTGACAGTTTTTGGTATGGGTGGAGTCAACAGAAGATCTCTCTGTATTTTGGGTGCCTCAACAGAGACACCATATTTTTGTTTTTAAAATTTTTACCATTTGTGACCTCAGTAGTTAAATTGCTTTCAAAATCTTTTTGAAATATGATTTGAAATGTTTCTCAAATATAAACAACACACAAGGACATGATAATATTATCTGAAGTAATTAATACCTTTTGAATTTTTGAAAATGTTGCATTATCGGTCACGTATAGGAATTAGGAACACGAACAAAAGTATCGATCCTTTATTTCTTTGTGCCGACTCTCTATAGTCTGCTCATCGATGCCATGTCTCTAGAATCCCTAGTTAGTAGTTAGTAATTAGTAATTAGTGCATTATCGGTCACGTATAGGAATTAGGAACACGAACAAAAGTATCGATCCTTTATTTCTTTGTGCCGACTCTATAGTCTGCTCATCGATGCCATGTCTCTAGAATCCCTAGTTAGTAGTTAGTAATTAGTAATTAGTGCATTATCGGTCACGTATAGGAATTAGGAACACGAACAAAAGTATCGATCCTTTATTTCTTTGTGCCGACTCTCTATAGTCTGCTCATCGATGCCATGTCTCTAGAATCCCTAGTTAGTAGTTAGTAATTAGTAATTAGTGCATTATCGGTCACGTATAGGAATTAGGAACACGAACAAAAGTATCGATCCTTTATTCCTTTGTGCCGACTCTATAGTCTGCTCATCGATAACATGTCTCTAGAATCCTTAAGTTAGTAATTACGTATGCATTTACAGCACTTTTAGCCCATATCGGCTAAACAGTGTCCCAAAAACTATTATGTATGTATGAAAACGGATTTATAGTCCACACTTGTTTCACGCAACGCGAATCTAGTATTATATTCTCACAAATGCCAAACGATAGCGTTATTTAATATACCACTAGCGGCATCTAGAACGCGTGATATAAGTTATATTTGGAATGGAACTTCATATTATTTATAAAGGAATATATTACTGACTTGTGTTTTGCGCTTTTAATTAATTTGAATTGTGTTTTAAATTAAATATGGTTTTTTTTTATTATATTTAGGAGGGCTACTGAGATCTAGCATATGTCTGGCTATTTTTTTAAGTTTTGTTCATTAATTTTATGATAAAAATGCCTTAATATAATTATCATTTTTAATATTGGATTAAATTTCGTATTTTGAATTGAAAGTATGTGTAGTAAAAATGTGTATAATTTAAATATCTTACTTAGATCTTACATAGATTGTTTTTTGTTATCACGTCGAGTTCAGAAATAATAAAAGCACTTATCAGTATTTGTGTCTTTTGAGATCAACACTCCTTAGCTGAGATAGTGACTCTTATAAAACAGTTATTTTATTTCAGGTTTTTAACTTATTTTGCTTTATTAAGTGTAAACATTGGAGAAAATTTAAAGCGAAAATGCCTTAAAGTAAAAAAGTAAAGTAGCGGCCTGTTACAATCCCACTGCTGGGAATAGGCCTCCTCTCTCCGTTTAAGGAAAGAAGGGTTGGAGCTAAGACCTACCACGCTGCTCCAATGCGGATTGGTAGGTTACACATATCTCCAGAATTCTCTAGAGATATGCAGGTTTCCTCACGATGTTTTCCTTCACCGAAAAGCGTGTGATAAATTGCAATTATCAATTAGACACATAAGTTTTTAATAGAAAAACTCATTGGTGCCTGCCCGGGGTTTGAACCCATGATCGGCTCTAGAGAGTCACACGGTCTCACCGGTAGGCTATCATAGCTTAAAATGTCTTAAGTGTAGGCTAAAAATAACCCAGAGATTAATTAATACGATAACAAATATACGGCGGAAATAAATTTTCAGGAAAATTTCTTTTTTAAAATATGAGTCTAAATATCAGTTGAATGAGTAGACCATATTGGTTCTGGTGCTGGAAAAAAGGATTATCGAAATAAGAAAATTATTTTTATTATTTTTTGTAAGTTTGACATGAACGTTTTAATATGCGCTTAAACATTTTTGCAATAGTTTTTGATGTGGGTGGAGTCAACAGAATATCTCTCTGTATTTTGGGTGCCACTACATAGACAGATATTTTTGTTTTGAAAATTGTTATTATTTGTGACCCACCTCATTAAATTTAGAGGTGAGGCGTATTTATCGTAACAGGTATAAATACTAAGTACTAAAAAGTAACAGGCTGGAACAGGTACGCAAATACTCAAATACTAGCGACGAGTATTTATACTCCCTGTGACAAAATACTCATCTAGTACAAGCAATATAACAGAACTAACTACTTTGCTATAATCCGCACGGGTTAAGTGAATGCATGCAAAGCCAATGTGTATGAAGCAGGCAAAATCTACGCACCTCATACATGCAGGACAAGCCACCACATGTAAAATCAGTACGATTTTTGTCGTGAAGCCTATCCTCCTGATGATGCTTCGGTTTCGGGGCGAAACGATCGTCGAGATTGTGGTGGTGGGTGTGTGCGCTGCTTTTGTGTGCGTTGTTGCTAGTGAATTGCGCCTTGGGGTGCATGTGGTGGCTTGTCCTGCATGTATAAGGTGCGTAGATTTTGCCTGCTTCATACACATTGGCTTTGCATGCATTCACTTAACCCGTGCGGATTATAGCAAAGTAGTTAGTTCTGTTATATTGCTTGTAATATGGAATTCCGCAAAGTAACGCCTGCTTCTATAAATCACTCATCTAGTATTTTATACTCCCTAGTACAAAATACTCATCTAGTATTTTGTAACAGGTATAAAATAATAGGCGCCGACAAGTATAAAGTACGCCTCGCAGGGACGCGTACAAAAATACTAGGCTATTTACGATCCCTGTTCCAAAATACTATGTAGGCTTACACTTTAATCACATAAAAAGAAAAGAGAAGCGCTTTGCATTCTTTGTCACTTTTGTTTCTACATTAATTTTCGTTAGATTGAAAGAAATAGAACACGTATGCGGCGCTGCTAAAGTAAGAAGTAAGTAAGTAACAGCCTGTTACTAAGCCCACTGCTGGGCTAAGGCCTCTTCTCTCCGTTTTTGGAGAGAAGGATTGGAGCTAAGACCTACCACGCTGCTCCAATGCGGATTGGCAGGTTATTGGGAGGTATTTTTAAATCACAGTCACAGTGATATTTAGTATTTAGTTTTGCCTAGTACGACCCAACTCTAATTAAATTGCTTTTTAAATCTTTTTTTTTAAATAAAACTTGCAATGTTTCACAAATATAAACAATACACGAGGACAAGGTAATATACATATACATTAGACACCCAACTCCCAATTTACGTTCACGGCTCAAGAGTCAAATCAAATTCGTTATCGTTAATCTTTTTTATAGCACTTTTAGCGCCAATATCAGCTAAACAGTGGTCAAAAATACCATGTGTAAAGTACTAAAACGGAACTGAAATTGTGGACTATATCCACAATTTCATCTCACGTGAAGCTTGTATTATATTCTCACAAAAGCCAAACGATAGCGTTATTTATTATACCACTAGCGACATCTAGAACGTATGAGAAAAGTTCTCTTTTGGAATAGAACTTCCGAGTTCTTTACCCGGCGAAGCTTCTGCGCTCGCCCATCCCACCGGTGACGCTGTAAAAGCCATTAGGGCTAACAGCATTAGACACATTCGAAAAAAAAAACTTCCTAGTTTTTATTAAGGAATATGATATTATTTTATTGAGTTTTGTGCTTTTTAATTTATTGAATAATGTTTAGGAACATATATGGCCATTTTTTAATCATAGTGAAGACATTGGATATATATCATATATGACGTAAATCAGGCTATATTTTTAAAAATCTGTTCTTAGTTGTTATCTTAAAAATTATTAATGCCTTACAAGAATTAACATTTTTTAATCAAAATGACAAAAAATAAATTTTAGAAAAAATTAAAAAAAAAACGTTAATTTATTTTTTTTTGAAAAATCTTATAGACCATATTAGAATTGTTTTTTGCTTTTTAATTAGATGCGCTATAAAAGTTTTTTAGTTTTTTCTTTACTATTTACGATTTTACGATTTTGTCGTGGATCCTATCCTTCTGATGATGCTTCGGTTTCGGGGCGAAACGATCGTCGAGATTTTGGTGGTGGTTTTGCTTGTATGCATTGTTGCTGGTGGAGGCGTCTTGGAATGAATGTGGTGACAAGACCTGTATGTGTAAGCTACGTGAATTTTGCCTGCTTCATACACATTAGCCTTGCATGCGTTCGCTTAACCCGCGCGGATTATAGCAAAGTAGTTCTGTTATAGTTTCAATTTTTTTATTATGTTACATAAAGAGGCACCACAATAACAGTACCAGTTGGTCCAGAACTTTTTCGAATACGGTAAATATAAATTTATTATTAAATATCGGTCCCTTGAACCCTTTGAAATATTATAGTGAAAGGGGTCGACAACTCTCGCTGTATTGTAACTTCTCGAATTAAATTCCATAGAAAGGCAATAACAACCGATATGGTGGGAATAGTTGTCCTTTGTTTCATTAAACGATTTGCGGGCGAAGCGCGACGTTCGCTTCTTTTTATGTTTTACATTGACATAACTTTATTTAAGTATAAATTATTAAACTATTTTTTCTAATGTATACTTAAAGTTTTGACTCTTGCTCTTACTTTTAATAGTAAGAGTAACAGTAAGAGCATTAGTAAGATTCAGATTAAGATTTAGCAGGAATAGGATGACATTGAGAAACGCTATCTATTATCACTATATCAAGGTTTTTTATTCACAATGAGTCAAAGTCACGATCAAGTCACTTGATGAGCTACATAACGTTGTTTGGCTTACGTCGCAAGAGTTATTTTATTTAAAAAAAATACTTTAGATTCAGTTTACCGGATAAATTTAATTAAGCTATTACAACGTATAATAAATGAAAGTAATACGGGTTTTTTACTGCTGCCGGTCACGAAAAGAGGGTTTTATAATTTTTTAATACTTTTTTTAGAATGTTTTCAGTTCAAATATAAAAAAATATATCTCTGCTAATCAGCAGTAACATCATAAAGGAAACCAAATTTAATGTTTCGAATAGCGCATCTGATTTCTGTGATAGAAGTATAATATTACAAGACTACAAGTCGCGAGTAAAAGCTAGTATTTGATATATATAAAGTACTTTAGCTTAATCAATTCAGAAACAAATGAACCATAGAAGAATGAACTTAAACGACACAACTCACCATCTTGTGAAGCTAAAGTTGTCATAAACTGCACACGTACTGAATTATGGTAAATATACGATGGTAAGAAAGCGTCCTAAAATAGTTAATATGAATTAAGATATTTGCAACTTAAGAAAACGCCTTATAAAATTTAAGAGCAATTATGCTGGGCTGACGTTACCTACGCGTAATGACATTCGTTGCGCTCTCAATAATTGACTTTTCAAATTCATTTATAAATTGTTTTTTATAATACTACAAACGTTTTAATACACCGTTTTTTGATACGAGGTTGTTGTGTTATTTTCTTCAACTTCCATTCGAATCGATCAAAGGCTTGAACAAAATATGAATCTTAATAACAGCAGTAATTATCATGTACTAGTAGTATAGTTGATATTGATTCTGATGGTAAAAAAGTATTATCCAAATAAGCAAAATATTTTTTTTAAGGTTTTACATGAATCTTTTAATATCTGCTTAAACATTTCTGCAACAGTTTTTGGTATGGGTGGAGTCAACAGAAGATCTCTCTGTATTTTGGGTGCCTGTACAGTCTACAGAGACACCATATTTTTGTTTTAAATTTTTTTTACTATTTGTGAATTCAAACACATTAGTTAAATAGCTTTGAAAATCTTTTTTGAAATATGATTTAAAATATTTCATATATAAACAACACACAAGGACATGATAATATTATCTGACGTAATACCTATTGAAAATGTTGCATTATTGGTCTCATATAGGGACACGAACAAAAGTATCGATCCTTTGGCGTTGTGGGTAGTGACCCTGCCTTCAGCTCTGCGGGTCGCGGGTTCGATTCCCGCCGAGGGCCAACATTTTCTATAATCAAATTGTTGGTTCTTCGAGCCTGGGTGTGTATTTGTATTTAAGTATGTATTTAAACTTATATATGTAGTATATCTACCAGTTGTCCGTTACCCATAACACAAGTATTAAGTTACTTACTTTGGGGATGGATGACCGTGTGTGTAAATGTCCCATATATTTATTTATTTATTTGTATCGACTCTATAGTCTAGTGTCTACTCATCGTATTATTCGATACCATGCCCCTACAATCTCTAGTTACGCTCAAGATCAATGTATTTGCACTATAGCACTTTTAGCCCATATCGGCTAAAAAGTGGTCAAAAATAGCATGTATGTATGAAAACGGATTTATAGTCCACTATATAATCTCACAACGCAAAGTTTGTATTATATTCTCACAAAAGCCAAACGATAGCGTTATTTAATATACTACTAGTGCCATCTAGAACGCATGACAAAAGTTCTCTTTTGGAATAGAATATCCGAATTTTTATTAAGGAATATGATATTATTTTCTTGAGTTTTGAATAATGTTTAGGAACATATATGGCCATTTTTTAATCATAGTAAGGGCATTGGAGATATATCATATATGGCGTAAAAATAGCGTTTTGTAAACGCCCTAATTGATCACCTTAATATAATAAGATCGTATTGCTTGAAGATTCTATACAAGACTTAAGTTTAGCAGCGGGCACCTATTTGAAGAAGAACTTTAAATCAGGAAAATCACTTCTACATCATAAAGTACAGCCAATGAGTATATAAACAACTTTCATGTGATTAATTCATCAAGACATGTCGATAGCGCGGCAAGCAAACATAATTACCAATACAGGGCGTGGAACTCATTAGATAAATGAAAGAGTTCACAAAACACGATCATCGGTCGGCCTTCGAGCTTCGGTCGATGATTGATTGAGTTTGTCGAGTTTTCCCCAATTGTATAAACGTTCCCCTAAGTGAGGCAAATATTACCGAGCGGGTAAACTTTGCGCTGGGATTACTCCCAGCGCAAAGTTTACCCGCTGGGGTACACGTAAGTGTACCCCATACAGGGTACACTTACGTGTACCCTGTATGGGGTGCACGTTACCCCATGGTATGTAAGAAATATAGAAAGGTGTGTCGAGTTACGTATTTATTCACTTACGTGGAGTGTTTGTTTGAGTTGTGACACGATACGTCTCGATCGCGATGAGAGTAAATTAGTCTTATACCGTTCTATTCTTTTGTCATAAAGGGAAATCGATAGCTTATAGCTTCGCGGAACAATATACCACACACGTATATATTATGATCGAAAAACCAGATCGATTTGACGAACAATATGCAAAATATTCGCAGTGTTATTTCCTAAAAATGTATTTATTTATTTATGATCTACATTTTTTATCAAAATGTTGATAAAAAATGTATCTGGTGTTTGATAAATTAATCGTATATCGACAACAGCAGGATTATTATTGACTATTATCCGATACAGCGAACTACGTATAGTAGCCGGCAACAAATAACGCACATCGAGGCTTAGAGAGAGACAATCGACCAGATTCTGCTTCATCCATCATTGTCTCAGTCGCACACACTGATGACCCAATATGCAACGTCACATACTACCTGAGTGAAAGTGACAGCGTTCTACGAAATCGAACTGGCCGGTTGTTTTGTTCTAAAGGTCGATGTGCATTATTTAATGCCGGGTACTATACCGCCTTGAATGCATGCCGCAGTGAGGTCTTATAATATTTAACAGTCTAAGCTACATATATCTCCCTTAATATTTAATTTCTGAACGCATCTTGTTTGACAGGTACGAACAGTTTGTATGGCAAAATAAAATTGCTGCTCTTAACTTTTCGTTATAATTTTCTCATATTGTATGGCATTTAAAACCTTCCTTTGACCACTACAAAAATTTGTCTAATCGATTCATTTCAATTTTATACATAAGCATAAACTTGCACAAATAGTTGAACTATATGTGGCCTGCAGTATGAGTCGTACACAATGGCAGATGAGCCTAGATGAGGCAAATGGGCCCATAGGTTGCGAATAAAACGCAGCCCGCTGTTAAATGCACGTGCAGGGCATGGCGACCGTTTTAGAGCGTCCGGTGCAAATTGTAGCCTTCCATATGTCCGAGTAGAGTAACCATCAATTTGTGTATAGTAAATTAATTAACGAATGCAAATATGTATTCCAATTGTGACATATCGGTTTAAAAAGAATATATAGATATACTTGAGTTATGGACGAAATATGTCATATGAATAAAAACATGGCTGAGGAATAAATAATAATGAAAAATACAATTTCCATAAGTACAATTGCTACGCCTTTATAATTTTCTTAAGATTCAAAACAAGTTATAAATTTTTTATAAAATAATTTTATGACATGTGGACCGTGGGCAATCACGCGTTATATGGGGGAAAACACACATAAGAGTACCACGTTATAGCCCGCTGTAACTGTATTAAGTAAAAAAATTGATGGTTAAATTATGTTAATTAACGAAGATGTTGCTATATCAAATATTTCCTTAATATTCTGTTTAGCCAATGTTTAGCTTAGCAGTGTCAATAGTTTATCATAGAAGTTCTGTTCAATTAGTTGCATAAAGCTAAATATTATTTTACGTACTTTAAATTATAGAAACAATCCTACAATGCATGGTTATCCTATTCGAGCACTGAACAACTGGACCCGAATTACAGTTGGAGCGATGTAAATTATTCGTCACGGGTGAAGTTAAAAGGTTAGGTACTTTTGTATGAGTTCCCCGTTTATATGTGACACTAGGGCTATTCAGGTCAAAAAAGAAAGTAAATGGACGATTAATTGTAAACATAAGTTATTTAACATGATTTTTATGCCACAATTCGCAGACGGTTGCACTATCACCATATTATCGAATGGCTCTTTCTGTTCGTGTCGGTACTGAAATCTTCTTTCTTTCTCCTACCCTTATCCCACTCTAAGTGGGGTCGGTACAACATGTTTTTCTCTTCCATTCTCTTCTATCATTCGTCAACTCTGGCGCTACTCCTTTTATATGCATGTCATACTTCACACAGTCCAACCATCTCTTTTTAGGCCTTCCTCTAGTCACATATCCATCCACATTCATACTCAACACTCGTTTGATCACATGACTTTCATCCCTCCTCATTACATGTCCATACCATCCCAATCTTGCACCTCTCATCTTTTCTATAATGGGCGCAACTTTCAGACTTCCCCTTATATACTCATTTCTTATTTTATCAAGTCTTGTCACACCACACATCCACCTTAACATCCTCATCTCATTTGCATGTACTCTTCTTTCATCCATCTTTTTCATTGCCCAACATTCTGATCCATACATTACGACAGGTCTTATGACCGATGTGTAAATTTTTCCCTTTAATTTTTTCCCTTTTATTTTTTTCGGTACTGAAATAATATAAAAAAATATTGCCATTTCAGAAATATCGTCACAATGGTTTAGGTTATATGGAAACCTTGTTTAAAATAAAGAGATCTCGTATTCCATTCTTAAAAGAATTCCATACTTTTACATTTTATTATCTGTAATGATAAATGAATGTCATTGTTATTTAGCATATTTTATATCTAAAACTATAGTAGTAAGTATTATGGAATAGCGAGACCTTCTGACACAAGTGTTTTTAATGACTACTGGAAGGTCTTAATCTGTATTTCTTGTAATGGTATATGGACATGAAATATTTTTTTTTTGTATAAGAAGATTGTATAAAAAAATTACAATGAATGTCATATATTGAACGTTTTAGTGCGTGAATGTGTGTGCGGGTATGCGTGTGTTGGGTGCGTGAGCTTTTATTTATATTTGAGTGTGTTGTCACTAATGTGTGTATGCGTGTGTGTGTGAGAGAGAGAGAGTATGTGTGACTGAGCGAATGTGTTTATGCAAATGAATTGGTGTGATCGCATCCAGACGCACTGTTCGAAGACCAGGGTCTTCGAACAGTGCGTGTTGCCAGTGATGACCTACGGATCCGAAACGTGGTCGCTCACTATGGGCCTTATAAGAAAGCTCAGAGTCACTCAGCGGGCGATGGAGCGAGCTATGCTCGGAGTGTCTCTACGAGATCAAATCAGGAATGAGGAGATCCGTAGAAGAACTAAAGTCACCGACATAGCTCAGCGTGTCGCGAAGCTGAAGTGGCGATGGGCGGGGCACATAGTGCGGAGGACCGATGGGCGCTGGGGTCTTAAGGTGCTGGAATGGCGACCCCGCACCGGAAAGCGCAGCGTCGGTAGACCCCCTACGAGGTGGACAGACGACCTCAAAAAGGTCGCAGGGAGCCACTGGATCCAGGCGGCGCAAGATCGTGTGGTGTGGCGATCCCATGAAGAGGCCTATGTCCAGCAGTGGACGTCCATCGGCTGACGAAAGAAGATCGCATCCATACATACTTACACAGAACCAATCTAGGTAGAATTGCGCCAATACTGCGACTTCTAGAAGAATACAGTAATCTTACAAAGATGTCTGGTGTAATAGATATTGCTCATTGGTCGCTTTAAAAACTATATAAGAAAGAAAATGGTTAACCTTTGAAGTATTTTTTTAAACTTATATATATTTTTTTTATTAGTCTAGTTATTTTTGTTATTTGTTTTAATTGCTTTTTTTACTTTTATTTTCAGTTATGTTAATGACAACTTCGTAAATATTTTTGACACCATTTTAATCCAAATGCACTGTAATGTTTTTTTTAAACATGTTTGTGTCCACCTATAAATAGGGTAGCATTAGACCTTGCATATGTGTAATAATAATTAAGTTGATATTTACAGTATACTCTGTTGGCGGACCTATGAAATAAATAAAACAATAAATAAAATTACTTTTAAATTCTTAGTTTCATCGTCATTCCCTTTTAATTTGTGTGTTACAAATGGGATAAAAATATTATAGAAGTGTTATTTTAAGAATTTGTTAAACATTTCAAAACTATAATTGAACCATTTTTATGTTAGTTTGTCTATAACTCAGCGTCCCTTAGGACTGTGCCGGAAGTGAGTAGCATCTAAAAATATCCAACTTTTAAAAGTTTATATGTCTCTACAGACTGGCCGTTTGACAGATACCTTTTTGAGTAGTCGAAACTTATTTACAGTTATTTAACAGTTCTCCTTCAAAATATTTTTACTAAAGTACACACACCCCGGGTGCGCTTTCTATAAACAGCTCTGAGCTTTCTATAAAACTTTTCGCATAATCTATTCATCATGCGCCCTACGATTACGGAAAATATTGTAAGGAAATTTGCATACATCTAGAAAATCTATCCCTCAAAAGAAAAATACATTTACCCAGTAACGTGATAGAAACAGCATCCTACTTATATTTATTGTAGATATAGATGTGGAAATGGAACGTTAGAGGACTGCATGAAACGGAATGCAGGTGAGTGTGTGAGCGAGTCGGCATGATAGGAGCGAGGCAGCAAGGAGAAATAAGGGTCGTACGACGGAAGACGTATAGGAAAGTGTACCGCGTTAATAAAATAAAGTTTGTGGTGTCTACGTAGTTTTACTTTGCCTTGGAAGCCAAATACTACATAGATCGCTATTAAAAATAAACAAAGAAATTTAAGCTTTTTACTCAAATGTAAGTTGTTTCTGGATTTCAGTGTAAACGGTTTCGTAAGATACTCGCCTTTAGCGGCGTTTTCGTTTGGGTGGAGTAGTGCAAAGATGAAGAAAAATACTGTTTTATTCTACCACCTATCAGCTATATTCAATTCAAAAATCACATCGAGCCGTTCCTTATTTAAAACTAAAAAAACATCAGTTAAACTTTCACATTTAAAATATCTATTATGATATTTTATCGAAATCATTTAATAAAATCAGAAAACATCATACAGACAAATTAGCAAAAATAGAGCTGCAATTTAACGTAAATGATGATAACAAGGTCAAAACAATACTCTGAGATGTTGCTTTATTTAAGAATACAGCATCATGATATGAACGCCTCTTAATAAATTAGTTATCTGTCCCAAACAGATATGGATTCATTTTCGAGGTTTTGTTTTGACCGTAGTTCGTAGCAGTAATTATAAGAGTTTAGGATTCAAACAAACATAAGAGAAAGTCCCATACTGAGCGGATATTGGATTTCTAACTCCGGGTTACAGGTTCCATATGTTCAATTTAGTAAAGGCATCATCACACTAGAATAAATCTGATTTTGAAAAACTTCAGGATATTCTTTCATTTTTAACTATCGTGATATTCATAGTTTTTGTATGGAAGCCGGTTTACTCACGTCTTAATCTATCGGGTAATTCGGACCAATTTCAAGCCCATCCGCGGTTACTCAAGAGCTCTTTATTGGGCGCGACAGTCGAAACACAATAAAATGAGCTGTGAGTACGACTGGTTTCTATACATATACTTTCAGGATCCTCATATTGATAATGACTATCCTCTTTAAGGAGAAGTCTGTATGCCATTCATTAGCTAGTATCACAAGATCTAAACCAGCATAAACTTTTTAAAATTTAAATTGACTGATCGCAACATAGATATTGTGATAATCAGTTCACAGAAGCTCATAGGCATCTAGGTAAATAAGAATATATTAAATATCACACGCAGTGGTTTCATGAAACCAGTCATAACAAGAAATTAAATCAAGTCTTAAGTTGTGATGATACTAACAATAATGTCTTTTATAACAAAGAAATCTTAACCAACCAACGATGTACCGGTGCAGTTTATTTTATTCTAGACCATCTAAAACCCAGAACACATAAATTTTAAGAATTTTGATGATTCTTTCGTCGTATGTCTTAAAATGGATTTTATCGGCTTTTTCAAGACAGGAAGATTCTTGACTTGAGTTATGGGTAACACAGTCAAGACTGGATGCACTAGTTAAACTTACTACGTTTCGATTTATTGCTGACATTGTATTAATGGGAAGTTCTGCACACTCCTGGTAAAGTGAATATTTTTAATTTACTTTATGCCTTCGAAGCGACAGTTAGACCGTACCTGGGTCTATCACGGATTACGGTATATATTTATCGTTTTAAATACAACTGAACGGAGAACTAATTGCTTTGGAATCTATCATGAATCATTAATACTTTAACCGCTAAAATAATGATCGAAAGTGTATAGTACCCGGCATTAAATAATGCACATCGATGTTTAGAACGAAACAGTCGGCCAGTTCGGTTTCGTAGAGCGCTATCACTGTCACTCAGTTAGTATGAGACGTTTCACACGGGTTCGTCAGTCTGTGCGACAGAGACAATGCTTTATGAAGCACTATACATAGTTTGTTAATTACAAATCTGTTTAGTGTGCACAGACTCTAACGATGTCCGCAACGGGGTATTAAATTTTGAAGCGCTCAAACTTGCCTCCTATAGTGTTCATTACAGAAAGTTGGTGAAAATTCATACAAGTCTGAGTTCTAATGAACACCGCGCGGGAAGTTGCTCGTGTAGCGACCATACACCGCCTTTTTGAAGAATGCGCCGAGCTTTATTTAGCAAATTAAAGCAATTTCGGTGTAAGCAAGTGGAAAGTTGTTTAACAGCGAAAATTTGTTGTGGTTTCTCCTTTAGATAATATGCTCGCATTCACGTTGAATATAATATTTCACGTTTCATATACTTTTATATAACATATATTTTATTTTGTAGTATATAGAAATTTTGTGTACGTATCATTGTATACTAAAATGATGAGAAATATAAAAATATGTGAAAGAAAATTACTTTTACGGTCAGATTAAAAAAAGAAGGCATTTTTAAAGTGCTAGTAAATGCGTGCGTGCATTGTAGTATTCAAATTACAAATTTAAAATATATTCTTTGTTCAAGTAGTAAGCTTGTATATAAGTGATTTTGAGTCGTCAACTCTATTGCTGGCTCGGTTAATTGCTCGTACCCAAAAGAGCTAGCAAGAAACTCGGTGGTATCTCTTTTCTAAATATATAATACATATTTGTAATCGTTTTGTCATGCTAACTTGTAAAAGGTTGGAGAATATGATAAGTAGGCAGGTACCTGAGTTTGATGTTTTTTAATTGCATTGCATTGAATTGTATTAACGATTAACCAAAGGGTCGGCAAAACCCCTAGAGAGAGATGCATGTAACACATTTAATCTAACTATAAAATGAAATTTTAGGTTTATATTGTATTGACAATACAATAACTGGTATTCGTAAAACAAAAACTTTTATTTATACAGCACTTTACCTGTCGATATTTATTTTATTGCGCCTTTATAAATTTTAGAGCAATTAAATACATTGCAGTAAAAACTAAAAAAAATGTGCTGTTAAAATCTGTTACAATTTGGACGTGGTATCTCTTCTAATCTCCTGATGATGCTTCTAGTACTCCGATACGTATACTAACAGTATTTTAATGAGATGACTGACTGATTAAGTGACTTCCTGCCTATATGTACCTATGTCGGCCAAAATTGAATACATTGATACATTGGTTTAAAAGAAGAATAAACCATAAGAAATACCATATATTGCAGCAATTTTTTTTATTGCCTTGAGTAAAATATAAAGGTGTCAAAGTATATGTAGGGTTTGATAAAGAAAAAGAAGAAAAAAATACATTTCAGGCATAGGTTTTTGAAAAGGTAGCAATGGAATAATTAGAGTAAATAGTAAGAAAAAAGAAAATAAAAGAAAATTGAAATTTAGGAAGAGAATGACATTTTTGCGAAAAGAGAGTTGCGTTTTAAAAGAGATTATTAGAATAAAAGGGAAATACACATTAACATAAAGTATGAGTTTCATTTTATTATTTGTTTAGAATGCTGCTTGAATAAGTGCAAAACAAATGAATGCATTTATCAATTTACACGAAGGAACGTTAGAGAAACATAATAAATTGACATTAAACAGTGGCACAAGGATTTTATATCAATTTATACAAAGACGGTAAGCAATAGAGCGGCAGCGGTAGACGGTAGCTGTTATTTTAAGTGGATTAAGGACAACGCATTTCAGATCTGGTTAAGCCTCTAACGTAAAGCTGCTGGAACAACGGTTGCACTTTACCGCAAAATCCCCAAATTTGTTTTAGAATTTTTTCTTTTGTTTACAATGGAAAGAAATATTCAGATTTAGCATTGAGTGCCAAGTTTTTTATTCATACAATAATTTTATTTTAATATTATCGAAGGAGCTGTGATAGCCCAGCGGTAAGATCGTGCGACTCCTTCCAAGATATCACGTGTTCAAACCCCGAGCAGACACCAATGAGTTTGTCTGTTAAAACTTTTGAGTCTAATTAAAAAAAAAATGTAACGGCCTGTTACTATGCCCACAGCTGGGCCTCCTCTCTCCGTTTTTTGGAGAGAAGGATTGGAGCTAAGACCTACCACGCTGCTCCAATGCGGATTGGTAGGTTACACATATCCCTAGAATTCTCTAGAGATATGCAGGTTTCCTCACGATGTTTTCCTTCACCGATAAATTGCAATTATCAATTAGACACATTAGTTTTAATAGAAAAACTCATTGGTGCCTGCCCGGGGTTTGAACCTATGTCGTCTCTAGAGAGTCGCACGGTCTCACCGCTAGGCTATCATAGCTTATGAGTCTAATCATATTTGCAATCTGCAATTTGTCGCACGATTTTCAGTAATGGAAAACATCGTGGAATGTTTTCCACGTCATCAAGCACTTTTGAATCGTCAAGGATCAATAAGATTTAATGAAGCTACAACTGTTTCAGAATTTTGCTCTTACTGAATAGGACCAGCAAGAAATTTCGAGATCAAGCAAATAAATATTTTAAATTTACATTATTTAACCGCAGTCTTGTATTCAGTCATTCAAATAATCTTCAATTGTGTCTATATGGGTTGCGGAATTTTATTGTAGCACCGAGAATAACGAATAAGTTAAGTCGCGACACAGGAATCACCAGCTTATTGAGACCTATGGTATATCTATGATAGAACTTTGTATTCATATGTAGCAATATGAATATTTTTCCGTACGAATTTTGCCCAAGTGTTAAATAATTCGTTCTACCTAATTGAGTTTTATTTACTAATTGCGTATAATTATATATAAGTCTTGAATAGATGAATATTCCGTATTTTGAATGGAATTTTAAATTACAAGAGGAAACAAATGATCAGACATGTGGGCACTCGCTAAATACCCGCATCGCGTTATCGCGGACGCGCGTCGCCTCCATAATGTGCCGATCGATATTCTTATCACCACTCTAGGCCTCGGTTATGAAAGTGGCCGTTATTAGCCCTACCACCTGTAATAAACATCACAGATATCGCATCTACGTTCAACTATTACAAGTCCTGAATTTTGACAAGATAACTAATATTACTTAGAGGCTAATATTACAGTGTCGCACGAAAAATTTGTGGCCTCGGCGGCATCTATTAAGTAGATTGCACACCAACAGCTAAGCTAGTCAGTTTAGTTTAGCTCGCATAGTTAACGTAGTTGTTCATACCATTCATACCTGTGTGCAGACTGCAAACGACGCGAACTATGTAAGCTAAGAAAAATATGCGACGCTAAATTGGTTGTGTATGACGATGCGCAGCTTTACGAACTAAGCTAAGCCCTTCCCGCTTACTCCGCACTTCCTTCGTCCGTCGAATTGAACTTCGCAGCACTGATTGAGCTTTGGCTTAGTTCTTGGTGTGCAAGTGACCAATTTTTAGTTTATCTTAGCTTAGCTGAGCTGGCTTAGTTCAGCTTCAGAGTAGCTTAGCGTTCGGTGCAACCCGCATAAGTAAGAAACACTGCGTTAGCTATACGAGCTAAACTGACGTAGCTTAGCTCTTGGTCGGCAACCCGCAGACTGCAAAGTAAGCTATGTGAGCTAACTAAATAATGCGAAGCTAAGCTAGTTGCCGATGCGCAGCTTCACGAAATAAGCTGAGTCCCTCCCACTTACCCCGCATTGTCTTCGTCCGTGAAATTGAGCTTCGCAACACTGACTGAGCTTTCGCTTAGTTCTTAGTGTGCAAAGTACATATTTTCTTTTTTTAATAGCTTATCTTTTCCAAGCTTGTTTAGCTTTCGGTCTGCAACTTGCATTAGGCTCTGCAACATACACGTCATCACCATGCCGCATATTAGCTTACCATTCGACTTCAAGGCATCTAATAACCGCTCGAGTGTTGGCAAGTGACTTTTTGACGACCTATACCGCTTTTTAATACCTAACTAAACTACTAAACACATTTTTTTTTCTAGATCTTCAACCCTTATTAACATTGTTCTAACATTTCATTTATAGATGCTAGATAAAGGAACCATAATCGAAGTTCCTTAGTTATGAATGGGCTTTATTATGAGATATATACGTTCTCCTTATAACGGGACCAGTATATAATAATTAATTAATTTATAATTAATAATTTAGTAATGAAATTCACTTGATTCAATTTTGTTAATTTATATAGCATCTAAGACTTTGTCGAAACGTCAAACTAAATTATCTTCAATCAAGTCTATTTTCAGTGTTAAAGCATCTTATTACTCCAACCCATAACTGGAAGGCTACCAGTTTTGAAACCCCGATATCTGACTCAGTACATTAATATTTAACAATGATATTTTAACAATGAAAACCGACGGAGTCATGGACTCCGCAAGGCAAAATGATTATGAAGTAAGATCAGTAAATATTGGTCATCCATTTAGTTATACACTTGGGACACTGTTGGAACAACTAAGTCATATTCGATGTCGCAATTAAGCCATCTTACGACCATCTAATAGTCGTGATGGCCTAAAAGCTGAGCGCATGAACTTAGCGAGCAAAAGCTTTTAGATTATTATTTCAGTGCGAACTAAAATAGTACTACTTTTTAAAATAGTACAAAAAATATTTTTACACAATTACGTTTAAACTGTCGTACAAAAGATTTAATAGATTCCTTTACAATTATATCTTCTCCAATTTATATTGTAAGCAGATTATGTCACCAGTTTAAAAAATTAAATAATCGTTTTGAAGGTTTTAAAACCTAAATTGACGAATACACCTCAAGACACCTGTTACAAGAGTTTCCTTTTAAAGGCCAACAAAGATCATAGAATTATATACACGAGCAGTTGGTGTGCAAAAAAAGGAATATAACGTTTCCTCTACTTCATTATTAAACGGTGAAATAGACTAGAAATAGAGTGAAGGTGGATATGTTGTACTCGCCATTTTTATAATGGACCCCTAAACGGATTTTCGCACAAAAAGTCGAGCGCATCATCTTAATTCGAAAATTATCCCGCAAATTACTAAAATATGTTTTTTTAGTGTAATAAAAAACCACAAATTTTGATAATGAATTTCTTATAATTCTATACTTTGGTTTTAATATATGTCAAAAAAAATCGTTTATGAATATCACTTAAAGTAATATTCATAAAGTTAAAGAGTAATAACTAAGTAGATTAATAGGTTTCCAAAAATAAAGTTTTTCATTTCGGATAAAGATTATATTATGTTAGCCGTTCAAAGTCTAAAAGTAACTTATACAAAGAAGACATCGTTTAATAGAATTAATTATTTTATTAAAAAAAGAAGAATTTTAGAATTATTATATTACCTTGTAATTTTTTTACGGCCCGTACTAAATATATTTTTTACTTCACCATTATTCATTTTAAATAATACCTACACATTAAACGAAATAATTAAATATAATTAGCTGTTGAATAAAAGGAAAAGGCCTAACATTGCAACTTTAAGGAAAAGAAAATTTACAAGCTTTTTAAAATCGCAAAATTATTTCTTCAGTTGTACAATTTTCATTATATATTTTTCTTACCAAATTGGTTTTGAGAACCTATTAATTATTTAAGTACCTAAATAATTAAATGTAGTTTCGAAGAAATAGGACAACGAAGTATTTTTATATTTCTATTAAAATCTAATCTTTAAAGATAACATTTTAATAGAAACAACTCAAACAAATCAAATCGGCATTTCTGTGCCGAAAACGCTGTTTCTTCGTACGATGTAATTTCACAAAACTTATGAAGTTTGTATTAAAAAGTAAATTTATTTGACAGAATATACGAATACAATAGACAAATTATTTTTTGGTAATTTTAATATGTAATACAAATTTTCTCTGAGTCATCTAGTTACTAGGTGACTTAAAGAATCTAGTTTAAAAGAACACAAGAACAAAGTATCTTATATAGAAGAAAATCTGCGATAAGTCACTGGACCTATTCTTATATATAAGGTAATTTATAAATTTATGTAAGCTTTAAGTTTCGTATTAGCCTTTTGGCTAGATCGTTACTTCAATAATAATTAAATAATACTTCTTCTTTGGTAAAAAAAAAAACTAATTGAGAAACTTTACTTTAACGAAAACAATATCGTTTTTCATTACATTCAATCTATAAAATCTCATTAAGTAAGATGAAAAATATGCCCTACGTGCATTAATTTTGCCTAAAAATCTGTTTTCTCCCGAATTTATTAACATTTACCAAATTGACGTTATCCCGCGGGCGGAAACAGTTTCCCGACGCCTGCAAAGCCTTGCAACCTGTTGCCGTCGGCACCGCCTTCCGCCCATCGCTACAAACCTTTTCCGGCGAGAGAGAACCAACCCGAAGTTTTATTTCTTCGTAGTTTCGTAGACTTCGTAGGAGTTTCTGAAAGTATCTACATACTAAAACTTACCACAATAGATTCTACGCCTTGGCAGCCAGCAGTTGAGTTTTTTAAACACAAAAAATAATTACAAAAAACAATCAAAAAGTTTTTTAATTTTAATTTTATTTAGTTCAAAACATAAAGACAAATCACTTCAGAAATAATATGCGACTTGAAATAAAATAGAATAGGAAAGAAATAAACGAAGAATAAGTACAGTTTGAGCGCGTGTGGCGGCTGAGTTATCGCGGTACTAGGAGTGCGGATGTCGAGAGGAGTTAGGAGAAGACGCGTCGCCGCCACCACGGCCGACTACAGAGTGCTAGCGGGCTGAACGGACGTGGGCCCCACCCCTAGCGCAAGCGCGCTGAAAGGCCACCACCGCGCATGACCGACATCCTACCGAAAAGTGGAAAAGTGACTCCTACATCGTAGATATACCATTATGTACTAAATAAATATTGTATCATAATAGGTACCAGCTCGAGCACATAATTTTGACCCAATTCTATATCATTTCACACTTCATTTGAAGTTAAGCAATTTTGACCATCGTAATCTATGATTTTCACATTCGTATACTTTTGACCTATTAACTAAACTTCTGAAAGTAAATGCTATAATCAAATAATATAACAGAATTAACTACTTTGCTATAATCCGCACGGGTTAGGTGAATGCATGCAAAGCCAATGTGTATGAAGCAGGCAAAATCTACGCACCTTATACATGCAGGACCAGTCACCACATGCACCCCAAGGCGCAATTCACCAGCAACAACGCACACAAAAGCAGCACACACACCCACCACCACAATCTCGACGATCGTTTCGCCCCGAAACCGAAGCATCATCAGGAGGATAGGCTCCACGACAAAAATCGTACTGATCATCGCAGTACGATTTTTGTCGTGGAGCCTACTTGTACAGCTTTTGTGTACGTTGTTGCTGGTGAATTGCGCCTTGGGGTGCATGTGGTGGCTTGTCCTGCATGTATAAGGTACGTAGATTTTGCCTGCTTCATACACATTGGCTTTGCATGCATTCACCTAACCCGTGCGGATTATAGCAAAGTAGTTAATTCTGTTATATTGCTTGTAATATGGAATTCCGCAAAGTAACGCCTGCTTCTATAAATGAACTATAATCAAATCTTAAAGCGTTTAATTTCTTTTGGATCTCATAACAGCGTCGTGGACTACCAAATTGTAAAGTTCTCTGATACCGCTAAAGTATCCCGCTCTCAGCGACACTTCATGTCCCTTGGGTAGGGTTTGGAATTTTGACATTATCCGATTGTCTGTTTCGGGAAACACTCGCATCTCAAACGCGTAAGTGATATCAAACTTATTGTACGCGTAGTCAACGCTATGTCCGCAATGTCCCTTTCCGTTCATATCGAAGATACTTTGATTAACAAACCACTGTATACTACCAGCTCTCTGATTCACTTTTGCTGCTATCTCACCGGCTCTTTTTGTCAAATAATTTATTGATGAAACTGTAACATTTCTATTAGCTAATGGGTAAAGTATAGCATGGCCGTCGCTTCTTAGGGAAACGTAAGTATTTATTGTTGATTTGTATTTCATTAATACGTCGCTTATAAATGTGGTTTCTATTTCTGAACCAGCGACAGAGCCTTGGTAATCTTGTGAAAATTTATTAGTAATTATGGGGCACACCCCCCATGAATCATCGAAATTTCGGGTTATATCTACGCCATAAAACAATGCGTTCTTCTCGTTAGCACTAAGATTCTTCTTCCAGTATTCTCGAGCCTATTAGAAAAAAGAAGAAAATTGTAAATTCTAATGTCTAGAGCAAATACTTTCTCTTAGACATCTTTTAACGTTGTTCATTTATATTTGCATGAATGAGGTTTGATTGAGCAGGTACTTAATTGCCAGGTGACGTCACAAATATTAGATATGGGATGCTTTGAAGGACACAAAATTGTTTTGTACTTTTCAAAAGCGTGATTTTTTCTGGTGAATGCGCCTTGGGGGTGCATGTGGTGGCTTGTCCTGCATGTATAAGGTGCGTAAATTTTGCCTGCTTCATACACATTGGCTTTGCATGCATTCACTTAACCCGTGCGGATTATAACAAAGTAGTTAGTTCTGTTATATTGCTTGTAATATGGAATTCCGCAAAGTAACGCCTGCTTCTATAAATTATTTTATCTGCCTTAGTACATGGTATAAGTTTTCTCAAGTGGTGATATTTTTAAAATTATTTTTTAAGTTGTAAGTTCATTAGTATAAATAAGTATATATTTTTATTGCAGAGTATAATATAATATAAACTTTCCCTATGTACCATCATGCTACAGAATGATAGTCACCTCTCTACTTAGTTAATATATAGATCGCGGCGATAACGTCGTGTAAAGAGCTCATGAATAAGTGCCCCGGACGGGTTCGAAACTAGTCGGGCTAATCCGATAAAATTAGACGTGAGTATAGCCGGTATCTATATATTAACTATGAATACTACTCACGATAGTTTAAATTTAAAAACCTCTTAGACCAACCATCTTGCGTTAATGTGGATTGAATCTGGTGATATCTGACCCACGCTAAAATCTGAACGCTCAAAAAATCCTCCATAACGATCACGGGCACTAAGCGTTACTTAGTCATACTATCTATCATTCAAATTTTTTGATAAAACGTATGCAACACTTACAGATCTAAAATATTCTTGACCGTCAGGA
This sequence comes from Morpho deidamia, assembly GCA_947086505.1. NCBI lineage: Eukaryota > Metazoa > Arthropoda > Insecta > Lepidoptera > Nymphalidae > Morpho > Morpho deidamia. The sequence continues at coordinate 4,572,502 of CAMTZC010000002.1, read as the reverse complement.
TTCGTTGAAGGTAGAATCACCCATCGAACGTTCTGGATCATCTCTTTATTTTCACCGCAAGCCACAAGTTGTTCTATTACGAATAAAGCAAACGCGACCGGTCCAGTGCCGGCGTCCTGACCAGCTTCCAAAAGGATAACCGACTTTTCCTGATTGTCATTATTTGATGGCTTAGAACTATTTATTACTACCTGTAAGTATTAAAACAGAATCGTCATAAGTATTTAAATACTTAACATATTGAATAGCACAAATCAAATCAAATCAAATCATATTTATTGTTTATACAGTAAAATTATCGATGTTACAAGAATAATTATAGTCCAATATATTCTACCATTAAATATGGTGTACAATAATCTGTAGTAATTATTATTAATAATATAATATAATAATAATTAAAAGTCATTTATAACGATTTTTTAATATTTTAAATGGTTTTTTTAATTATTCAGTTTTTCTTTATCATTAAAAATATTAAAAACGTAAAAAGTTAGGATTAAGAGAAATAAAAGAAAATTAAAAGTCATTTATAAAATCATTAATGGAGTAATAAATAACATTTGGATATTGAGAAATTTATAAGAGCACTAGCGGCCCGCCTTCGTACGGGTATAAAATATATAAGTATAGGCTGTCACTCAGTGAAAAAAATGATTAAAATAGATCCAGTAGTTTTGATTTATTCATTACTGCCCGCGGCCCGCACGCGTTATATTTGAAGTAAAACAATTCCCCTTTCCCTATACCATGAAGATTTCCTGCTATCTTTGGAATATCTTAATTCATATAATACATTTTACCTAGTTCCTTTTTACATTTTTCTCTATGTATTTTATTTTTACAATTAATCCAATCGCTGCTAAATTATAAGTGCTATAGGGCGAAGCGCGGCCTCCGATGCGCTATTTATAGGCACGCGCCGCATATTAAATCTGTAATATCTTCGAAAATATTCATTTAAATTACATGCTGTAAACGGCCATATTGATCTATATTAAATCAACAATGTATTTAAGGTACTTAATTAGATAAGGATTGATGCTGTATTACTTAAAATTGCTTCGAAAAGAGGGCGTTATTTTTCGTAAAAAGTAAATGACAAAAAATACTATTGTGGGTTATCCATAAGAGATAGACATATACCCTCGCGGAGTTTTCTGTAGACCTTTTTAAGGTGTACAAATTTTTAATACATTATTTTGATAAATCTTGTAGTGTTCAGCCTGCGTTTGCAATGTAAGCGGAAAAAAATGTAATTATTTACGACATCACGTTAGAAACCTCAAAAATTACAGTATTTCTCTACTCCATATTGACTGTTATTGTACATACAAAACCTTCCTCTTGAATCACTCTATCTATTAAAAAAAACCGCATCAAAATCTGTTGCGTAGTTTTAAAGATTGAAGCATACATAGGGAAATAGGGACATAGGGACAGACAGAAAGCGACTTTGTTTTATACTATGTAGTGATTTTAAAAATTATAAGTAGAATGTTGTTTGAGCTCATCGGACAATTTATTGTAAATATTAATTAACAAAATACACTTTTGTCCATTTTTGCTGTTTTGAATGGGATATCTCGCAATCTATTTGGATATCTTTTACTATTTAATCTATTTAATTCTTTTACTATTTAATTTATTTAATCTATGTAAATTTACAACAATGTAATCGTCTTGATCAGATATCTTTTCTGACAATGATGTTATGGATTACTTAGGTGTAATATTGTTTAATTTGTCTCTGATATAGAACGTGGAAAATAAAGGAATAACCTTTTTTAAAATTGTATATGTTGTATATCAGACATATAGACCCTGGGAAAATACTGGAACAAATTTTTTATGTTCTTTTTTACTATCAGTTTTGATTCAAGGTATTCCGTGAGCAGATAAATAAATAAAATATAATTTGTAAATCAAGCATTTCATTTTGAGCAATTCAAATTTTCAAGAACAAGAGTGAATGTGACTTGAATGGCCCGTTGGCACTGTGGGTAGAGACCCTGCCTTCAGCACCGCGGGTCGCGGGTTCGATTACAAAAAAAAATAGTGCGTAGTGCTTCTTTTGATGCGTCTTTTGATACGTACTAATCTGTATAACTAATCTTGTATGTGTACGGTATGAGAATTGTTTTTGCTTCCTACATTTATCACTACATACACTTTCTTTAGTAACGTAGATTATAGCAAAATAATTCTATCATAACTTCTGAACAACAAAAAAATAAAAAGAAAATGCAATTTTCCACATGTACTAAATCTTGTTTATATTAATTGTGAGAGTCATGCGATTATAATAATATCTAGTAATAGTTAATTTGACTACTTACAACTATTAAAGCTAAGTTAGTTTTACACACCTCATATAAAGCTTTGCCCTCGTAAGTTGTACTATTGGTATAAACCTTAACTACTCTTCCGCAATACTCGTTTAACGCTTTCAAATAAATTGTAACCTGAAATGCATATAATTAACATCAGTTACTTTGTTTTGATAAAAAGAAATACCCTCTTTACCCTTAACTCTTTTATATTTGCTTGGGCAAATAGATAGAGGAATGGTTGAACTAAGAATTTCAAAGATGCTCACCCCAGATCGGAAGACACAGTATTCGTAGACCCCTACCAGCAGGCCTACCATGAACTCTTATTGCGACTCAATTGAAGACGTAAACGAAATTGTTGTGCTTTTTCATACCATGACGTCTTAAAGACGCACACTTAAGTCGGTATAAGCCGAATGAGCGTTCGGTATTCGTCTTAAGAACATTTGAGTAAAAAAGACAGAGTTATCTATAGTTAATATAACTTTATCCTTTTCAAACATTACTACCCCAATGCAATTCACACTTCATGGTACGAAAAGAAAGCGGTTTGTGTTCGTCGTTTACGTCTTCAATTGAGTCGCAATAAGAGTTCATGGTAGGCCTGCTGGACAGGCGACCTATATCTCTTAAAAACAACTGAATTCAGAGACGTTTGAAAAAGTTAATAACAAAAAAATTGGGCTCTAGAAGAATAAAATATTGGTGACAACACCTTATCATGTAACTATAACCTCTCGGTCGAAACTCTGAAAATATAGGCGCCCAAAAAGCGTCCTGAATGACTCTAACGACCGCAAACACATAGATACATAATAGACACACACACATATCAGCCTGAGCTTTTTGAGCCAGTCTTTCTTAACGTCGTTCGGTCGTTGCTGCTCGCCAGTTGTTCTACGGTACGATGCCTAAAAACTGTCATACCAACTGCCTTCTACTATACGCCATTCTAAGTTATCGTCTAGCCTCATTGAACATAGCCCTAGGATGACATACACCAGCACTAGGAGAGTTTTTGTACTCTACTCTTCGCATTTCGCATCCATAGTGAAGTTGACGATTCAAAAGCACAAATTTACTTGAATATGCTTATCCGTCCCGCCCGGTGGACTATATAAGCAATCAAGGCTTAGAGCATACAATGAATGCTAAATTAATAAAACTATAACCTCACTTACAGTACTAGCACCAATGGCAACATTTTCAATACAAGGGTCTTCGTCTGGTTGAAGTAATTTTTCTAACATATATTTATAACACGGTCTTAATCTTTTACACCTGTAAAATGTGATTGCTATAACTAAATAATAATTTGATTAATCAATCGTTAATATAAATCTGTGGTATCCGGCTAAATAGAATAGACCACCCTCATTTCTTACCAAGATGTCGTACAAGGCGACGAAGAAAAGTAGACCAACCGTGTGGTATTCGGTTGAGTAGAATAAACCACCCTAAATAAAAAGTGCAATTTATTTTTAAGACTATGTTTACTTTTTTGTGATGTCCAGCTGATAGAATAGACACCCTCATTTCTTACCGAGGGGTCGTTAAGTACGACTAAGGTAAGTTGACATCAAGCAGGCGGCCGGTCGTAAAATACGTAGCCTAATAATGTGACAACATGTTTGTAACATGTTGTGCCGACCCCACTTAGAGAGGGATAAGGGCAGGAGAATGATGAGAATGATGATGAATCGTTAATAAAAATCACATAGGTATATATTATTTAGCCAAAATCTGCCGTTTTCAATAAAAAAGTAGATTTTTTAAAAGCTCATATTTAACCTACGGTGTAGATATGCGTATGTGAAGGTGGAATCTTGCAAATTAAATTTGACCCACTTCCCGGTATTCGATTGAGCTGAAATTTTACATACTGGTCCAGTCGCTATGATAATGCATGTTTATGAAGCTTGATCTGATGCTGCTGTCATAATTGGCTCCAGACCAGGGAACTCCTAACCCGTTGAGTAAAACCAGTAGGAGTAACAGTAGGAACATGAAATTTCGTTGAAAGCTTTTTGTTAAAAGCTTATTTTTAAGTACCTTGTTTAGTGAAGATTTTAAAGGGGGGAATCTGTTTTTAAAGCCCCGGTCAGGAATAAATTTTTTCTGTACCCGGCATGTGTTATATTATTCAAATCATTTAAAAGTTTATCTCATGAATAAATTTATATTGAGAGTGGGATAGAAATAGGCAAAAGTAATAATAAATTGGTATAATCCGCGATACAGTAAATAGAAAATATATATAGTGCTAAATGTATAGTGGACTATCCGTTTTTTCATACCCGCAACGATACATGCAAGACAAAATCGTAAAGACAAAATCGCTGATGATGCTTCAGTTGCGGGGTGAAACGATTGTTGAGTTTGTGATAGTGACCGTGTTTAGTGCTTGTGTATCGTGGTAGTAGTAATGGAAGTTTGTGCATGTGTTTTTACGAATCCTGCAGGTATCAGGTATGAAAAAACGGATAGTCCACTATTCATTTACCACTATATATATTTTCTATTTACTGTATCGCGGATTATGGAAAAATAATTTTTATTATCACTTTTGTATTATGGATCTCCGCAAAGTAACGCCTAATTTTTATAAATAAATTTCTTTTTTAAACAAAGTAACAAAATTTAGTAAAGTAAAGGTTTTTTTTGTATTTATATAATTCACATGAGACTTCAATCGTACGCAATGCTTATTAGTATCAAAAACAAATTAATAATTGTTGAAAAGATATTATGCTATAACCAGTATTTGTGAAATAACAAAGAAGGATTCTACGTTAACTAATCATTTTGTATATTCCTTTTGATAAATGACTTAGAAATATGAAATGTAAGCAGAATGATTCAATATAGTATTGCATGTTGAACAAAATAGTAAACCTTTAACCAGTCACCAAATATTTTTATACATACCCGCATTCATTCGCGTCGGCAGCAGTTAAAAACGCTAAAAATATTACATTTATACATGGACGAGTAATTAACACGTAATTTCCAAATCTTGTATTTTATAGTATTTTGAATAATACGAAGTATGGATATATAAAAAAATAGATTAAATAATAATTTCTATTCAAAATTTATCGATTTTACAACTAAGCTGTGATAGCCCAGCACTGAGACCATGCGACTCTTTGGGATCTTTTAAGGGGTTCACGGGCTCAAACCCATTGACTTGACTTGGATTGACATCAATGACTTTTTCTGTTAAAACTTGTGTCAAATTTATCATCGCGAGGAAACCTGCATATCTCTAGAGAATTCAACTGATTGGCCCGTTGGCGCTGTGGTTAGTGACCCTGCCAGCTCCGCGGGTCACAGGTTCGATTCCCGCTGAGGGCCAACATTTTCTATAAACAAATTGTTGGTTCTTCGAGTCTGGGTGTGTATTTGTATTTAAGTATGTATTTAAACTTATATATGTAGTATATCTACCAGTTGTCCGTCACCCATAACACAAGTATTAAGTTAGTTACTTTGGGGACGGACGACCGTGTGTGTAAATGTCCCATATATTTATTATTATTATTATATTATTCAAGGTATAAGTGTAATCTACCAATCCGCAATGGATCAGCGTGGTAGATCTTAGCTCTAATCCTTTTGTCCGAGGCCTATACCCAGCAGTAGGATATTAACGGGCCGTTACTTTACTATTAAACTAGCTAAAGTGTAAGACAAAAAAGAATACATTTATCATTTAGACACATACCTATTAAAAAAAGACAAACATGAACACTAATCATTATAATACATTATTTAAAGCCAAATTATATTTTCCGATATACTATTTACTCGATAGTGAACATTTTTAAACTACTTTAGAAGTACTGTAGAGTAAGTTGTGAATACAACATAAAACAAATAATATGTGATTTCGAAACGTCTTATCGAAAATTGTATTCAGGAAACTGCAATTTTTTTTGTTACGGTTACTAAAATTTTATAGAAAAAAATAAAATAAAATTATTTTGCTATAATCTGCAATTTTATCGCCTATAATCCACGCACGCTGATATCTTACTCCTTTCATAATATCACTAATATTCGCTAAGAATTTTTAGGATAGTTGGAGTTAAATCTTTCTTCATATTGGTGTCTAAAGCCAGAGCTTTAAAAATAAATCTGGTACTCTATTTGGAATATCATTAATAGTTAACTTAACACATAATACCCGTGTGGTATCCGGCAGAATAGAATAGACCACCCTCCTTCCTTACCGAGGTGTCGTAAGAGGCGACTAAGGTAAGTGCTCTGTGGTTTCCAGCTGCATAGAATAGATCACCCTCATTTCTTACCGAGGTGTCGTAAAAGGCGACTAAGGTAAGTTGACGTCAGGCAGGCGGTTGGTCGTAAAATACGTAGCCAAATCATGTGACAACATGTTTGTAGCGTGTTGTGCCGACCCCACTCAGAATGGGATAAGGGCAGGAGGATAATAAAAATTAACTTAACACATAAAACAAATAGTTGACTTCATTTTTATTTCATAGTTGAAATTATTATCTTTTAATTATTTACTTTTTCGTATGCTCCGAATATTAGGAACTTTTGCAGAAATATTAAATAACACGTTGAAAGAGTTCAATCGTACATCGTACTTGGAGGTTGTTGGAATGGAAAATTAAACGTAAAACGTAATATCGGCAAAGTATCTTAGGTATTGCATGCGTGCAATATTGAGTCGACATCGTAAGTCCTTCACAGAAATTGAACATACGCTACATTTTTCAAATTGAATGTTATATTTAGGTACATATTAAATTTTGAATATATCTAGATGCTAATAATAGTCAGCAATATATTTTATTTACAATGTATACATACCGGTTAAATATATTGACACAACTAGCTGTTCTTTAATCTTTTAACACAACGAAAACTAAACAGCTAATGTCTCATAGCAAAAGGAAAGGAAAATGTGATAACAGGTATTACCATTTCCTGTTAAAAAGATACCTGTGAATGAGAATAAAGGCAGATTAAGTCTGCGCAGACTGTGGAGAGGAAGAAAAGATTCTTCGCCTTATGGCTGAGTACCATGAACTCGCTGGACATGGTCGCTGGATGGGAGACCAGGTAAGGATAAAAGTGAAGTTGAGGACCTATCTAACTATCTATCTATCTAATTCGGGGACGCCTGCCGTAACAGTGCGGGTGGTCAGCTCCTATGTCGGACTATTCCACCCATTTCCCCATGTTGGGACATGGGTATCATTGATGTCCCGGTAGTGTCACCTGTTTTAATCTACCAGTAACTTTTGTAAACCTGATAATGTCCCTGAAGGGGATATCATCCAGATCCTTAACTGCAAGTTCATCCTTACCTAGTATCTCCCATCTTACCCGCGAGTACATAGGGCACTCAGCTATAAGGTGAAGACTTGTTTCTTCTACTTCACACTCTGGGCACGCTGAATCTTATTTTATTTCATAGTTGAGGACCTAACAAATATCCCCTTCAGGGATACTTTACAGGTCTGTCAGAACTACTGGTAGTTTGAAGCAGGTGACACTGTCGGGACAGCAGTGAAAGCCATGTCTACCAAAAACGTAATAAAATTCATACGGATAAAAAACATTTGTCCAAAAACAAAAAACAATAAACTGCAATGTAAAATTTTCTTTATTTAAAATACTGCATTAAATATTAACTTCCTCATACTTCTATTTTTTTTAATTATATATTTAAAAACATAGAAACACTTCTTGTAGTCACATATGTAGCTTGATTTTTTTTATTATTTTTCAATTTCCCTTTTTCTTCCCCTCAAGTTTGTACTGCAAATATTATATGAAAATTGGTTCATTTGTTTTATTCTGTCTACTAAATACTCTGGTATTTTTGATCAATATAGCTTTACACTACGATACGCTATCAGTTCATTAATTCACTAAGATTTATAAGACAATCCTAATATCCTAAATAAAATGATCTAGATTGTGTAAAAAAGTTTTTCTTAACCAAAATAAATGTAATATAAGAACGAAATAGGTAATAATAAACTAGTTGAAACTTAGATATTTATTGATCACAACATGTAGACAAAAACCAAAAAGTTGGACTTAAGTTGATACTATGCTACCAAACTATATTACCTCATGTCGATAAATTATACTATTGAGACGATTATTATATCTTATTATTAAGACTTATTTATTAATTATATTAAACGAAATATCGAAATTAATAAAATTAGCTGTCTGTACTGTCTTCCTCTTGAGTAATTTTAAATCTCTGATTCGAAAATTTAGGTGAAAATTCCTTCTTAATTTGCGCTGCGAATGCTCTGAAACCTTCATAGAACTGTGGGAATACAACGCGTAATAATCTTTCAGGGTATATGAACTCGTGACCGTCTGTTAGCTCCATGGTGTACGAATATGGAACACCAACAGCTCCAAAGGCAAAATCATCACTGCCCCCGGCAGCTGGATACCATTTTCCAGCGCTAAGTACTTTGAAAGGCTGCCCTCCAGCCCTTTGTACAGCGTTCGATACAGTTCTCGCCAAAATATCTAACTTCTTCCATTCTTTAGGCAAATATTCTCCTGTGTATCCCCAAGGATATACCAAATACTGTCCATAGGAGTGTAGGGACACATACAGTTTGAGTCGTTTACTATTTTCCATCATAATGTTTCGGACCATTTGGGTTTCCACTTCTGAGAATGGCTTCGGTCCAGCGTAAGTTTCTTTGTCACAAGGGTTACTTGATACGCCGCTGACTGCCCATTTAAAACCATAGTTTCGGTTACCATCAACACCGAAACAATCCAAAAGTGAATTTTTTGATCTAGTTTTTCTCCATAATCGATTCTGCAAAAAAAATTGAACATCATGCTTTTCATTATCATTTCATGAGAATATTATGACTCTGAATTAAAGAATAATTGTTATTCATTATATTTAGTATAGAGTCTGTAATATGTCTATAGAATTTAGTACTATATTAAATTCACCACCACGGAATTCATGTATATCAAATTTACGGAGTAGTTTCAGTTTAACGTAAACTTAAAAACTTAGAATTAAGAATAACGGATTCAGTAAAACATCAATATAAATAAGTATACAATTTATTTCTTTAAATTATTACTTGATCATTATAATTGTTCTTTTGTTTTTCATTGTCATATATTAAATTCGTATAATATTCGTTATAATTTTCTTATATATTCAATTCAAATAATTGACTGTTTTGAAGGGTTCACGAGTTCAAACCCCTGGCAGGCACCAATGAGTTTTTCTATTTAAAACTAATGTGACTAATTGATAATTGCAATTTATCACATGCTATTCGATGTAGGAATACATCGTGAGCAAACCTGCAAGTCGCTAGAGAATTATTAAATAGAAAAAAGGCCTTTGCCCAGCAGGTAACAAACAGGCCGTTACTTTCGTTTTTTTAGGCAAACATAATTTACTGAGGAAATATAATATAAAAAGTGCGATTTATTTTTAGGACCATGTTTACTTTTTTGTGTATTACTAAAAACATGTTATTTACTTAATTGTAAGATTTATCTTGAGGACTATTTTTACTATTTTTTGTATAATATATTAAAGTTTATTTAATTAGTAGAATTTACTTACTGCGCGGTTAGTGCGCGTGTACTCGTATCCATCAGGATTGACTACCGGGAGAATGTACCAGTCAACACCATCCAGTTCCTGCCTTGCCTCGGGGTCGTTGACCAATCTGTGGATCAGGTACAACGCCATTGCGGGCGCCACCCACTCGCGGGCATGTATACCTGTGATTCAACAATAACTGTTCATTTAATGCAAATTAAAGGACGAAGACCCCGCAATGAATGAGACAAGATAGATTGGACCATTCTGTTACAGATACGATGAATGGTGCTGATAATTTCTGAATTATAATGACAAATGTAATGGATGATGACACCGGTGTGAGTATCGGGAATAATTTTTTGAACATGAGATAAAAAATAAGGCTGCTTGAATTTCCTTATGTAACAAAATATATTGCATCAACGAAAATTTAACCCTTGAAGATCGACGTAAAATAATAGACCTTATCTACATAGGCTCATTAACTATACTCTATAGGCTCCGGAACTATTGAGCGGTTTAAATATTTCTGTACTGCGTACTAGTGCACCCCGATTTACCAATACTCGTAAAACATTTTCAACTGCACGCTACGCTAACTTGGGCAAAAATAAACCACTGAATAGAATGATGAGTACCTACAACGATTTCAATGCTAGTGATATAGACATCTTCCATGACCACCTTTCTTTGTATAAAAAACGAATTAGATCTGTTTTTAAAAAGCGCAGATGTGTTTAAGTGGTTCTTTCTTTATTATTATTTTTGATTAATATTAATCTCATTACATTTTATAGCTCACTTTTCTTTTTTTTTATTATATACAATTAGGTATTAGGCAACGATAGTTGTAATTGTATCATTCATACAAATGGTTTAAAGTTCAAAACTTTTAAAGGTGTTTTACATATACTTAGATTATTTTATATATTAATAATGTGTTTGGAAAATGTGTATTGTAAAATACTATTAGTTGGTCTAATAAATAAAAATAAAAATAAAAATAACTAAATAAAATTTAGAATTGTGTCCTTTGTTAAATTCAAATTTAAGTTCAAAATATTATATAGTAAATTTCTAAACAAGTGCTATGAATCGTCAACTCTACTGCTGGTTCGGAAAGCTGTTCCTACCGAGAAGAGTCAGCAAGAAACTCCGCAATTGCTCATTTCAAATATTAAATCATATAACTAGTTACATTTAGTCATTACTAATCTTGTACAAAGAAGAGGAGTAGCTATATCCACATATTCTTATCATCTAAGTTATCCTAAATAGTATAGTAGGCTAGCAGTATATAGTAGGGGTGTTTTAAACTGCTGTAATAAATTAAAAATATATTCACTTTGTCTACTGGACTGTGGTAAATCATTAAGCATATTAAACAGGGCTTACAAGAGGAACATCCTAGTTAGCTTCCACAAATTTTAACTGCACTTGCTCCTAGTGCACCCTAAAGATCATACAATAAAGCTCTGTCGACTGACTAATGGGAATTTAACCTTCTTTGGGCCAAATAATATCTTTTTATTAAGTTTATAAGTAAAATTAGTGTATCTTTGATTATAATTTTCTCATTACTTGTTAGCATTGTAATTGATATTGCTATTTTTTTTATTGCATGATAGGCGAGCGCTTGACTGAAATCATGCCTGATGGTAAGCAGTGATACAATTTAAGATGGAGCGCGCTTCTCTATTCACTCTTGGTCTTGATACTTAAAATTGCAGGCAAAAAATGACAAGCATCTCTGGTAGAGATAGTGTACAAAGCGTTTAAGATTTGAGAGCTAAGACAGAGAATATATTGAAAAAAGTAGATCATAGACAGCATTACCAATCCTCGTGCTTGGATCATTTCAACACTAGCTGTTGGTTAGAGTAATTTCGGACTGCTCTGCCAATTGTTATATCTTCATACTTATCATTGGCAGAAATTCGCCGAGTTATTAGCACATACATATTTAGCACCGTAGACATGTGAGGTTACCATCTTGGGATTTCAACCATTTTCCCCTAGCATTGGGAGAAACCTTTAAACTTTAACATCTAATAACGTACCAGCGTCAATCATTATAATGGGGTTTCCAGCACTAGGGTCTGAGGATATCTTGACCAACTTCATTCGTCGCCCCTGATAACTTGTTCCCAGGTTCTGAAGTTTCAATAAATCAGGATGTCGCTTTGCCATATTTTCTATGTGATCTTGTATCTGTAAGAAATTTGTTTAGGTAATTTGAGTGGGTGAGTTGAGAAGTCGATTCTCCAATCTGTGATGAGTCCATACTTTTCCAAAAATTAATTGATAAAGGGCTCGTTAGAAAGATCTGAGACACTTGGAGAAAATAGATAATTACATTCAAAAAAATTACACGATCAAATCAAAAATTAAAGAAAACGTAAAATGCCCTTGATTGCCTTTATTATAGGAAGAATTGAGACCAAGTGAAAACATTGTTCCTGATTGCAATAAAAAGTAAAGTAAAGTAGCGGCCTGTTACAATCCCACTACTGGGAATAGGCCTCCTCTCTCCGTTTCTGGAGCGAAGGGTTGGAGCTTAGGCCTACCACGCTGCTCCAATGCGGATTGGTAGGTTACACATATCTCCAGAATTCTCTAGAGATATGCAGGTTTCCTCACGATGTTTTCCTTCACCGAAAAGCGTGTGATAAATTGCAATTATCAATTAGACACATGAGTTTTGATATAAAAAATCATTAGTGCCTGCCCGGGTTTGAACTCGTATTCCCCTCGAAAGAGTCGCACGGTCTCACCGCTGAGCTATCATAGCTCTCTGATGGCAATGTATGATAATAAATATCACCTCAGTTATACTTTCAACCCTCCTGCCACGAGTTCTTAAAAGGTTGTTGGAGTCAAACATCATGTGAAAATAGTTACCAATTATGAGTCGTAATCGTAGGTAAGGAAATTTTGTAAGAGGAAATAATACTAACCCCTTGAAAAGAGTGATACTCGTAAATACTAAACCCACGGAGAACTCTCCTCTTTGGCGTCCTCTCAGCACTCTCAAGTAATCTAAAAGGAATCAAGAATTCAAGAAAATGTGATTAGACTCGGTGGGAATTATGCATATACTAAGTATGTACATACAAAGTTAAATATACTATCAAATTTGTAACTAACAATTCAAATAAGAATAGGTAAAGAGATTTGATAAGATTTTTAACATTTACATATATGGATTTTTTTATCGAAAACGGTTATTCTTAACAGTATCTTTGAAATGTTAAAATTATAATAACTAACCAACCTTCCATAATTAGTTTTGACATCATAGTCTAAGTACTCGCTCTTGATGAACTGTTGTACGAATGGTATTTCATCAGGAGGCACCAACAGATCGGTACTGTCATTGAGAGTTCGGCTTTTCTTTAATAATTCTAACTTGTGTTCCGGGGACTCAAGTTGACTTATTGCCTCTATTTGCTTTAACTTCGTTGGATATAATTTTATTAAGGCATAACTGAAATAAAAAATATACATCTACAATTCAAATATGCTTGCCTTGATGAAATATATAATTTCATGATATATTTCTTTGTTTTATTAAATGTAAACATAGAGCAATTGCTTTAAACAAGGTTTCGTTTAAAACAATTGCTCTATTCTCAATTGTTTGTTTGGTTTAAACAACACATACGAAATATTCTTATTTCAAATGAACCTGTAAGCAAGTACTTTCACATCTTCAACTGTGCTGGTTGTTCAGAAAATTGTTGATACCGAAAGACTAAGTAAGAAACTCGGTTGGTCTTTTCAAACGATAATTTAGATATGACGTTTGCATTTAGTCAATCTCGTGCAGCGTCGAAAAATAGTTAAATACTCGTAGTTTTGCATTTCATATCTCATTTTAATATTTATTAAATTATTTAACTTCAATTTTGTCCCATTTTTATTCTGTTCAGATTTATAAGTTCCTGAACCATAGTAATAACTGCCGCGAATATTGCACCACGTGGTTAAGTTTTTTCAGCTAAATTTGGTTGCATCTTTTCGAGTACATACATTAAGTTTTACACTAATTAAACGTTCATTATACATACTCGTCATATTTGCTCTCCTTTTTACAGCCCACTTCCCATACACTGAGTATACCTGTAAAGATACAAGTACTATTTTAAGAAACCTATGTTTATCCCATAGACTTTGAAATTTAGGTTTTCACATTATTTACAAATAATTCTCCAAAATCCTGTAATTCCCTGTAATTGAGCGAAGCATCGTTGATAGTTTCCCTTAAAAACATACCATTAAGAGTCGAGGACATAATGTCTGTAATATATAAGTGTAGCATTCCTAATCTCATTTTGACCGGTTAGATTAGAACATATTGTCAGAACCGCAATAAATAATATTTAAATAAATATAATAAATAATCCCACAATAACTAAATTTTCATTTATTAAATATTAACATAATAAATAAATGGGCGTATTAAATTCATAGGTATGTAACAATTTTTTTGTCAAGACTGAAAGACGCTAAGGCATACAGTAATTTCTAAGCTATATCCGTATACGGATTATGCTGATAACTATAACACCATTATACACTTAAAACACTTTGTTTATTATAACAAAATAAATAAATTGAATATATTCAACAAAATAAGAGAAGTACACATTTGACTGTCCCGGTCACTTTGTCACAGTTTGATGTCAAACACAACAATGATTATAACGGGACAGCGATTTCCAATCGTTTGAAAAAATCCCAAACTTGAAAAAATAAATCTTTTGAATTATATTTTTCGGAAAATACCCTGTATACAGGTTCAATCGTCACGCCCAATCTGTAAGATATCATTGAAAGCATCTAAATCATAAACCGCATAAATAGTTCGCTGATCAATATAGTCAGTTCACAACTGCCGCCGTTCAACCCGTGAATCGGATCTGTACCTTAAAGTCAATTTGCGTAGAGCGATTCTTTAATTTGCGGTGACTTTTACCGTGTTTCTTTGGCTTCGTGTAATTGAGCTACAAAAGACCGATTTGTTCTGGCTTCCACGCCGGACCAATTCCGAACCAATATCATTAAAGCCGCTCTTTGATCGGCCGAATCTCCGATAATTTTAATTTATTAAAGACGGAATTTTTTGATTGAAATTAACTGCAACGGTCTATAGAATGAAGCCAGGCATGTCCTTTGATCAAATATTACTTTATTATGTTTGAAAGGAAATAATTGATTTTATATTAAATTTATAATGTTTCCTTCACGTTCCTTTGTTGTCTTTGCGTAATATTTTACGTATTTTGTCGATCTATTATACTGATGAAACTATACCGACTTTATACTTGTAATTCTACAGAATTGAAGTCTTTTAAAGTCCATGAGTTTTTTATCCATATTCTTAATATATATTTTATCGAAGTATATCTCAATGCCTCATTGATAGCATTGGTATAATCTAAAGGTAGCCGTAACGTACATATGGGTCTAAAATGTAAATAAATAAATAATAAATGTATGGTACAATTACACACATGGTCTTCCTTCCCCAAGGTAAGTAAGTAATACTTGTGCTTTGGGTGACAGACAACTGGTAAATATGTTATACGTATATAATACATATAAAATGCTGCGGCGGAAATGACCGAATCCGGCAAGCGGTAAAGTATGCATCTCTCATCGAGAGTTATATATTTGTGCCGTTTACATTTAAGAACCTAGGGCCATGAAGTTAAAGTGCAAAAATTTTTTTGTGACCTCTGCGGGTGACAAGAGGGCTGGCTCCTTTCGCACAAAGAATCAGCTTAGCGATTCAACGCTGAAACGCTGCTAACATTCTTGGGACCATTCCACGTGGACATGATTTGTATAGTGCTAGCGTGTAAGTAATTTAAGATAGACATAAATAGTACATTTTTGTCGTAAATAATATAAATAAATACATATAAACTTATGTACACCCAGAAGAACCAACAAATTGTTTCCAGAAAATATTGGCCCTAGGCAGCTGTAGGCAGAGTCGCGTCGCCCTGCGCTAACGGGCCAGTCAAGTAGGATAAAGAAATTTCATTTTTCCGTAATGATGAAAAACACTTAGTACACAATCGAGGGTATTTTAACTTTTAAGTTGACGAAAACGAAGTCATAGGTACAGCTTGTTGTATATATGTATATAAAATTTTCCAAATGTAATACTATTAAGAAAATGTTACACTAAGAAACATTATTCCCACAGCAAAAAAATGTTATTCCGTTTTAATAAATTTAAAGATTGATTCTCATACTTATTCTATTTTTATTAATATACTTTATACGATTTTTTATTAAAAATACTAATTCTGTTGAATTCATCTTTCTGCTAGCCGTAAACTTTGTTTTATAGTCACTAAAAGTAGGTCTAATGTAATCTCAAATATCCCTTCGTGTACTAGATCAGAGAAAGTGCGATTTATAGCGAGAAATCAGTGAAATGTAACGCTGATAGAAACTAAGGAAACGAAAAACCAATACATTTCTATTAATGCTATAATTTCCGTAAATAATTTCGATGAGACTAATAGAGGCTTAAGACAAATAGAGCCTTATTTTTATATCAAATTTACTCACCAAAGATAAATATGATCCAAGCCATAATTTAAAATACAATAGGACACAACAACATTTGAGTTTCAACTATTATTTTTAGAAATCCAATTATATTTTAAATAAATACTTTAATTTAATCAGGCGCAAAACCGTGTACGCGCTTCAAGTCTCTGCTAAGTACTGCGATATGCGCAAGCGTCGATCTTAAATCTTTCCCAAAATCGCATTCAATCTAATCAAAGGGCATTCCTTAAAGGTCTTTCCCTTACCAAAACATATACTTATTGTATAATATTTTGTTTTTCGAAGAACAACGATCAGTATTTTCCTTATTCTAAAATATATGAACGCACAAATGACGCCTACAAAGTCTAATTATTAATTTTTTTCAATTTCTCCGCTCTACAATTGGAGCGTGGTTAAAGTCGTAAAATAAATTAAAATTATGCTATCAGTACGCTCCGGTTTTCTTATAAACTTACCAGACTTGTAACTACTCATTTTCAATTATGAATTTTGTAAAAAATATTTATTTTACTATTAATAAATAAATAATTCTAATATTATTAATGTTAAGAGACCGGCTATACTCACGTCTTATTTTATCGGATGAGCCCGACTAGTTTCAAGCCCATACGGAACTGATCAGTTATCGCCGCGACAACACCGCGTAAAGAGCTCATAAATAAGAGCCCCGTATGGGCTTGAAACTAGTCGGGCTCATCCGATAAAATAAGACGTGAGTATAGCCGGTCTCTCAACATTAATAATGAATACCACTCACGATAGTTTAAATTCAAAAACTCTAATATTGTAAACAAAAACGATTTGAGCACATTCGAATCATTTTAAGTTTATAGATTCTCTACGACATTTGGTCTATAATAGATTTCCACTCTATCACTACATCATGATGTTATACATCATCATGATGAATGATGGAATATGATGGGCCAATTTAAATACTGGTTAAGTGTGTAATAATTCCAAGTCAAATTGATATAGGTATTGATGCTGTCTACAACGACCTGATTTTCTATAAGTATAAGATATCTCCAATCATTTGAAGGCTGTCCTGTGAGTTCTTAAATAAATTGTCTAATGCAAGTCAGACTACATTCCTATCGTCCTTTTATATTATTTAAAATTTATATTTACTCGTAAATTATATGAGGAATTTGACATTTATTCTTTATTATAATTGTTATTTTCACCGAAAGCAAAATGGAACAGATCATTTAAGTTAGTATAATATAATAGGTATGGATGTTCGTAAATAAGTTGTTTTTCTCAAATTATTGTAAGCTAACCAAAAGAGCATTTTCATTGTTTTTAAAATGCGGTATCTTCGTAATTTGTTGAGCCACGAAGGTATAATGTCGAATGTGATTAGTCACGAAACCTGATTTAAGGCGAGTACTGACGACCGAATCATTGAGTATAATGTACCAACGGATCACTGATTGAAATAGCTCTCGTGGGATGACTACGCTTTGAAATTAGGAGAGTTCACTTAGCAAATAGGTTCCGCCTAGTCAAAACTTTACAAGAAACAGTAAATTATTAGCATGCCATACAGGTTTCTGAAAGGTTGTCTAAAAGAAATCACAAGTAAGCGATAAGGCTGCCTTTACGGCCATACAAAATTTTATTTCAAAAGTAATAGTAAAATTATTTTGCTATAATCCGCGATTCAGTAAATAGAAAAAATATATAGTGTTAAATGTATAGTAGACTATCCGCATTTTCATACCCGATACGTGCAGGATTCGTAAAAACACATGCACAAACCTCCACCACTTCCACCACAATACACAAGCACTACACACGTTCCTATCAAAAACTCAACAATCGTTTCGCCCCGCAACCGAATCAGGAGATAGACTCCACGACAAAATCGCAAAGCGAAGCATTATACAAACAAGCATTGTTATATAGTAATCGGTTCATCCCCACTCTTTATTTTACCTCTGAACACGTGCAACAAGCTTGCAAAGAGCTTGAGCTTATTACTTTTGTATTATGGATCTCCGTAAAAGTAACGCCTAATTCTATTAAAAAAATATATTTTTATGTTTATTGTTGATACAAATGCTTGTATTAGTGGTTTGCTATAAAGTATATATAAATCAGTAAAAAATGAAGAGCACTGCTGAAAAAGCCATCCTTAATGAACAAAAAATAGTTGAATTGATCAAACCTATTCTTTTTCTTTTTAGCTATTCTATTCTTTTATTTATTGTTATTTTAGGTCTTTTCAAGACACAATGTAGTACTGCTCGCATTTGGAGGCTCTCTGCGACGTTTTTGAGATCGTCTCCAACTAGTGGGGGATGTACTTTAACGTTGATACTAAGTTGATAATAGTATAACGACAACAATATTATTCCTTTACACTTATTCAATAAATAAGAAGCAATTTTCCAAAAGTTAACTCATTTAATTTTTTCCAACAACTAAACACATAATGACAGCGACAATGTTTTTTTTTATATATTATTTGAATTATATGAAGGAAGTTGTATTTAAAACACGTCGTAACAATAGATAAGGTAAATTTGCGTTTAAGAGGTTTTATTAATAAATATATCAAGGAACCCAAATAACGGTATCCTATTGTTACTTGCAAAAATAAGAATAGAGGCCATCCGACATGGCATTATTATTTTATGTACATCATAATTTAATGGCAATATTTTTTTAGTTATAACGGTTTAAATTAGATACACTGGCTTCTTGATACGTTTTTGAGGTTTTTTGATCACATACAAATAATGCAAAATTTATGTAGTCGCTTATATTAGATAACACCATATGAATATCAATACCAATAGTTGCCGTGTGGTATCCGGCTGAGTAGTATTCTACTTACTTACTTACTTAGATCACCCTCATTTCTTACCGAGGTGTCGTAAAAGGCGTCTAAGATAAGTTGACCCGCCGTGTGGTATTTGGCGGAGTAGTATAAAGCACCCTCATTTCTTACCGAGGTTTCGTAAAAGGCGAGTAAGATAAGTTGACCCACCGTGTGGTATCCGGCTGAGTAGAATAGACCACCCTCATTTCTTACAGATGTGTCGTAAAAGGCGACTAAGGTAATTTGACGTCAAACAGGCGGCCAATCGTAAAATAAGTATCCAAAAATTGTAACAACATGTTTAAAACATGTTGTGCCGATCCACTTAGATGTGTGGTATAAGCGCAGGATGATGCTGACGTACGTAACTTTCATGAGTCTAAATTCAAAAATTGCAAACACTTCCTAGCGCAGATTTTTGTAGTAAAAAACTTTAGTTGCAACAAAAGATACAAGTTAATGTATCTTAAATTTATTATACGCTATAACAATTATTAATATCATCATTCTCATCATTCTCCTGCCCTTATCCCACTCTAAGTGGGGTCGGCACAACATGTTATAAACATGTTGTTACATGATTTGGCTACTTATTTTACGACCGGCCGCCTGCCTGACGTCAACTTACCTTAGTCGCCTTTTACGACACCTCGGTAAGAAATGACGGTGGTGTATTCTATGCAGCCGGAGACCACACGGCACTTACCTTAGTCGCCTCTTACACACCTCGGTAAGAAAGGAGGGTGGTCTATTCTATTCTGCCGGATACCACACAGCTAATAACAATTACAAATATACAAGGTTAAAATCATTCCAACGTAAAATGGTTCCAAGAATGGTGGAAGCGTTGTAGTATAATCAAAATAGTAAGGGCAGGATTTTTAGAACAATAGTATTACATATTTAAACATAAAACATCACTAACTTCTCTTATTTGAATATATGTTTTGTGTAAATAATATAGTTTAGATATTCATTCAGTATTCTATTCGTGACATGTGAGAATTTAAACAATTTCTAAAAAAGACCCAAATTCTTTTAAGTGACCAGAATTGCAATGGGCAATCGTTTAATAGACCACGAAACGTTCACTTTCTTTATACTCTCACGATTTCCTTTGTATGTATGGTTAGTTACAAACAAAAACAAATTGGACACACTTTAGATAAATGGAATACGATTGACTTAACCAAAATTCGATTTTCATCGATGGCTAGAAATGGTTTTCATTGTACATCTATTTTACTTTAGAAGCATTGTATGTTGAGAGAGCAAATGCAGTCGAATGATGCTAAGATGGTAGAAGAATTACATTGGCATAGTTGCCAGTGAAGTACGTGACATAGTAGGGGAAATCGTCACCATAGTATTTAATGATTCATCTGAGTAAATAATTACTTATCAAATTCGCATAACTTGTCATATGTGACCTAGCTTATAGCTCAAAAGTTAGAGCATCTGAATATGATTTATACTGTAATGTCATTATATTTACAAATAACTCTTAGTTCATCCCTTTAAAATCAAAATCAAATCACTTTATTATTTCAGCCTACTAATGGCCATTAACAACATTACGTTACAAATAGTGTGTTAGTATTAATACAAAAACTTAAGCCTAATTGTTAGTAATAAACTATAATAATAACCTTACCTAGTATTAATCCTAAGACAAGATCGATTTGCCAGCATATGCACCATTGCGCAATGATTCAAATGCGGACAATCGATCCTGTCTGCAAATGCCCTCAAAACGCCGTTGGAGCTTGTGGAATATGGGTACAAAATTGAAAAGACCTTAAAATTAATTAAACACAGCCATAAACTATCATAAGCGGCGTGCAAATTTGATAGAATAAAATTAAGATGTTATCATCATTGTCCTGCCCTTATGCCACTCTAAGTGGGGTCGGCTCAACATGTTTTAAACACGTTGTTAGATGATTTGGCTAGGTATTTTACGACCGGCCGCCTGCCTGACGTCAACTTACCTTAGTCGCCTTTTACGACACCTCGGTAAGAAATGAGGGTGGTCTATTCTACTCAGCCGCATACCACACGGTGGAAAATAAAATTAAGATGTCATTTGAATTAAAAATTTCTAATCATATTCATCAAATATTACTTTTAACTATAAGTTCAATAATATCACAATAAGATTTTTTCAAAAGATTATTAAAGAGTTTGATTTTAAATCGGCTATACAGTTGTCATAAAAAAAACTAGCCTGTAGGGTTTAGACCATTCTAGGATTTTCTAAAAATCATATTTTTTCAATGTTTTAATTGGTTCCTTAGAGCCTCGAAAATGACATCCTAAAAGATTGTGGCTGCGAAATATCTCAAAGTAACTATTTTTCTCTAGAGGGCTTAGGCCTCTAGAGTGGCCTAAGCCCTACACTACACATAGCGCAATACAACAATAATATAAATCCAACTGTAATAAAGTGTGTGTGTGCGCGTACGTGCGGGCGCGTGTGTGTGTATATATTTTTATACTCCTATCCACCGCAATGTATCCTAGTCGTTATTTTAAGAATTACAGCATATCTATATGGTTTTGGACTTGGTCTATGACAATATGTCTGATTGGACTGATTGGATCCATTCTAGACCAGTGTACAGAAAGATTCCAATCAAGTGTAAAAAATATGCTTATACGTAAAGCATATTACAAAATTGAAGATTATTTGGATGATAAGAAAGCCCGGATTTGAAAATCCTTTCAGCTTCATACAAGACAGCGGTTTAATAATGTATAATTGAAAATATTTAAAAGATTGACCGCCGAGTTTCTTGCTGGTTCTTCTCGGTATGAGCAACATTCCGAACCAGTTGTAGCTTCATTAATCATATTGATGCTTGACGATTCAAAAGTGCCTGAAATGGTTTATTTGAATAAAGATTATTTTGATTTGATTTGATTTGATTTGGACGCATTTTTAAATAATAATAAAACATTAAATGGTTTTAATTTTTAGTACTTTATTAAATACAATGGGATTTAATTAGATCATTGCACTTCGTTGTCTTTATTTAAAGCCTTCCAAATATATTTAAATATTACATCGATGACTCTACTCCATACTTCAGTTAGAGCACTCTCTATGTACACTACGCTGGCTTCAGATGCGACGTCATACACCTGCATTACTAATTCAAGCGCAAAAGGAATACCGTACACCTGGAAAAGATGAAGATTTTATAAAAACTTTTATTGTACACCACATGTAAAAACAGGTAAGAAGAGAGAATCATATTAAGACACTAGCTGTGCCAGAGGCTTCGCCCCCGTGGAGATCAGCGGGTCACATTTTTTATCTCGAATTAAAATTTTAAACATAAAATTAGTTATTGTGAGTTAACCATAAGAGATAGAAACATGCCATCGCGGACTTATTGTAGTAGTTTTATAGATCTACAATTCTCTAGTACATTACCACAGCGTATCTCTGCTGCTTTACGCAGCGCACGTGACTATAACTCCCAGCAAGCAAGTTTTTTTAACAACTACGCGATCTCTTCAACACACTTTACATAATACCGATATGTACTATTTACCTAACCCATTCGGAAGTATTTCACTATCTTGTGGTGAAAACTACAAAAATCCGTTCAGTAGATTTTGCAAAAATCGATTACATACAGACAGCTTTTTGGGACTTTATTTTATAATAAATATAGAAGTAGTTAATACAATCTGGCGGTCTTATCTCTACTTGGCGATCTCTTCCATACAGCCAGATTGACTAAAGGATACAGTTTTGAATATTCTGTTTTTTTTCTTTTTGCTATAGAGAGCACAACGTTATTTACCTTATTTTATTATACATGCTGAGTTAGCCTTTAAGTGGGATATATAATATAAAACTGTAATTTACTAATGTATATTAGTATAAGTTAAACCAAATTGTATATTACGTTGGCTTCCTAATAAATAAATAAATATTCTATGGTGCATGAATAAATAATATTTAATAAATACATATATGTATAAAAATAAATAGTTGCCGTGTGGTATCCGATTGAGTAGAATACACCACCCTCATTTCTTACCTAGGTGTCGTAAAGGACGACTAAGGTAAGTTGACCCACCGTGTGGTAACCGGTTGATTAGAATAGACCACCCTGTTTCTTACAGAGGGGTCGTAAAATACGACTAAGGAAAGTTGACGTCAGGCAGGCGGCCAGTGGTAAAATACGTAGTCAATCATATGACAACATGTTTGTATACATGTTGAGCCAACCTCACCTAGAGTGGGATAAGAGCAGATGATGATTTATGTACATGCATAAATAAATACCTTAGAAGCATAATCCACGCTCGATCCCGTAACCTTCCCATACCAGTTATACAAACTATCTACGGCGACCGAAAACACTTGAAAACTTGCATTTCTAATTGCCTCGTCGATCTCACCTTTTAAATCTATATACTTATCGTCATCTGTTACAGAATCTGTATAGCCTTTTGGGTATAAAACAGCATCGCCCTGAAAATATTTCATTCTATTATAACGAATAGTGGTAACCGGCTGAGTAAGATAAACCACCCTCCTTTCTTACCGAGGTGTCGTAAAAGGCGAGTAAAGTAAGTTGATATCTCGTGTGGTAGCCGGTTGAGTAGAATAGACCACCCTTTTTCTTACCGAGGTGTCGTAAAATACGACTAAGGTAAGTTGACTTCAGACAGGGGATCGGTCGCTAAATACGTAGCCAAATCATATGACAACATGTTTGTAACATGTTGTGCTGACCCCACTTAGAGCAGGGCAGATATTTCGAGATAAGGGCAGTAGGATGATGATACATCAAATAAAATTCATATCAATACCCTTATCGTGAACTGCCAATCAAGACCAGACTTACTAGAGTTCTTCGGGCACGTTGCTAAAAAGAGTGGGAACAACAAAAGTAATAATAAAATTATTTTGCTATAAAATAAACTATACTAAGTAAAACTTATATTAAGGTAAGTCTTATACAACTTTATTGCTTCAACAATTAAAAAGACATAAAGTGATTATTTGATATTGGAATTTTATTAAGGCTAATAGCTTCACAAATAGGATATGCGTGATTTGGAATTAAGTAATAATAAAAAAAAATATTTTTTAATAATACAAGTAGAACAATGATGATAGATTATATTTAGGGGAAAAAATATGCATAAAATTGTAGTTTATTTCATTATAATTCATGCAGAGCTTTCTGCTTGTTGCAGGATGAGTACTAGTAACGCGTTTTTAAAAGTCGTAGTTAAATAAGACTCTTAAAACATAACCTCCAATCAGAACGTAACCAGAAAGCAGGCTCCACTGCAGTCTACAGTACTAGCTGTTAGTTTACTAGCAAAATACTTTCCTCTTAATTTTTTTATAGAAGACAAATAAATTATCAATAAATACATGAATCTATGCACTACTAAAAACGCAGCAGCCAATATTAAGACAATTACTATGACTGGCCTGTTGGCGC
This sequence comes from Morpho deidamia, assembly GCA_947086505.1. NCBI lineage: Eukaryota > Metazoa > Arthropoda > Insecta > Lepidoptera > Nymphalidae > Morpho > Morpho deidamia. The sequence continues at coordinate 4,547,674 of CAMTZC010000002.1, read as the reverse complement.
AGTGGGTAGTGACCCTGCCTTCAGCTCCGCGGGTCGCGGGTTCGATTCCCCCCGAGGGCCAAAATTTTCTATAAAAAAATTGTTGCTTCTTCGAGCCTGGGTGTGTATTTGTATTCAAGTATGTATTTAAAATTATATATGTAGTATATTTACCAGTTGTTACCATAACACAAATATTAAGTTACTTACTTTGACGATGGACGACCGTGTGTGTAAGTGTCCCATATATTTATTTATTTATTATAATTACAAACAAACATAGACACTACTTAAAATGAGCAGCTGTCTGTAAATTTTTTATTGACACTGTGATTCAAATGTTAAACTTTTTTACGTATTTTAAATGTTTAACTTTATTTAAACATGTCTATATTATTTCTTGAATTGCATATATATGCATGTAACAAAAAAAGCAAAGAATTGTAAAAAACAAACATTAGTGAGAACTTGAATATAAACATTTTGCATTTTTGATATTTTGGAATGGTTAGGGAATAATTTTGCACGAATCGCCTTAATTATTATTACGAGTTTATTAAGTATAAAAGTACTATCATTTATGTGGTAAAATACCATATTCATTTATTGCACTATCACACACAAATATTACCAAACAGTATAAATACAAGCATTAAACATTATACAAAAGTAATAATAAAATTATTTTGCTATAATCCGCGATACAGTAAATAGAAAATATATATAGTGTTAATCGTATAGTGGACTATCCGTATTGTCATACCCGAAACGTGCAGGATACGTAAAAACACATGCATAAAACCACCACTTCCACCACAATACACGAGCACTACACATGTTCACTATCACAAACTCAACAAGCGTTTCGCCCCGCAACCGAAGTATCATCAGGAGATAAACTCCACGACAGAATCGCAAAGCGAAGCATTATCCAAACCAGCATTGTTATATAGTACTTGGTTCATCCCCACCCTTTATTTTACATATGAACACGTGCAACAAGCTTCAACTACATTAAATTACATTGTATTACATTGAATTACATTAAAATTTTAACACTTCAGAACTCTCAGGTCACGTATCCTGACGCGAGTTTAATATTTTCCACCAATCGTGAAAAGTGCACAACGAAGCTGAAGAAGTTTTCATTTATCATCATATCATCATTTTCATACAATACCTTAAAAGTGTTGTCGTCGTATGTGCCAGCATGTACGTTCAGGTAAGCCACAATTTTATGGCTGTATTTGTGGAATATATCACGTATAGCCCGTGTCTCTGGTTCCGAGAAAGGGACACTGCCGGGATACTCTTGATTACAAGAATTTATAGAACGGCTGGTGTTCCAGGCCACATCAAAATTGCGATCCAATGCTACTCCTAAACATTCACTTTGTGGAGCAACATTTTTATTCCAAATACGAATAAAACGGCCCTAAATTAAGCATAATTATTAATAATTTAGTTTAATTAATTTAGTCTTCTTTTTCAACCGATTACGACCACTTCATGACATATGTCTCTTTTAAGGATCTACACACCACACGATCTTATGCCACTTGGATCCAGCGGCTCCCCGGGACCTTTAATATCTTCAGTCCACCTTGTAGGGGGTCTACCGACGCTGTATTCCGGTGTGAGGTCGTCATTCTAGCACTTTAAGACTCCAACGCCTATCGGTTCTACGTAATACGTGCCCCATTGCTACTTAAGTTTCGCGACACTATGCCCTATGTCGGTAACTTTGGTTCTTCTATTATCTCCTCACGCCATATTTAATCTCGCAGAGATACTTCAAGCATAGCTTGCTCTATCGCCCTCTGAATGACTCTGAGCTATCTTAAAAGAACCGCAGTCAGTTGTTTTTATTATTTACTAATTTTTATTTGATTAAATTGAAAAAAAAAAAACAAAGTAGATATTTAAGAATATTATAAAGAACAGTATTAATATATACAGTTATCAGTAGAATATAATTTACATCTATCATGGTTTATGTTTGTAACGGTTTAATCATTTTTAACGCTAATTTGACAATGTTGGCAACTGATAACTGATCCGGTGACTTAATTTTAGTGGTGTGTTCATTACATGAAAAGCTAAATATGTTTAGCTTCTGAAGATTCGATTATTTCGATACTAATTTTCAATGAATTGTATGATGTATTTTATATTATTAAAATTTACTTAGAATTTTAAGGGACGGGTTGTCTATGAAAAAATCAATAAGAAATACAGTCAGTCTGTTTACGTACGGGGTCTACTAGGGGACCAATGCATTAGGTGTACCCAAATGCGTCGATTCTGAAGGTAGGGTATTGTAAATTAGATGTCATGCTGACGTCGTTGTAGACGTAATGCAATTAGTACTTCTATACTCTCATCAATATGCAGTAACATCATAAGTTTGTAGCCAGTAAAGTCCAGCATAACGGCATTACTACCCTCGCAAATCGCAGTACTCAAGGAGTTCTAAGACCTCTCCATCTTCTGACGTCATATCAGTCACTCGAAAATCTTATAAGTCCAACAACTATAGATTTTAGTATATCCTCAATTTAGCGTTGCGCTGAGCTATACCGTTTATTTCAGTTTTTCAACGAAGCTTAAATGGAAAAGAGGATTTTTTTCTAATCTAACATAAAGACACTCAAAGCGTTATGAGGTGTATACTCAGATACAAGTATCAGATCCATAATTTACGTAATAATTATGGCTGAAGACCTTGGTCCTCGGCTACTAGAAAATTTTGGATGAATTAAGAACGTTCAGCGCCGTAATTAATTTATCACGCATCACGTAATAAATTCACAAAAATTAATAATCACGGCACGTGCTGTACCTTTTATCATTTTCGGAGATTTTGTGTCTAATTATGCCTCTGTTTTATTTGTAAACTGTTCAACGTAAATTTTAATATATTTTTGATTTAGTCTTATTAGATTCAATCAGCTTAAATTGCTTCAATCTTAGCTTCGTATTATTTAAAAAGCGAAATAAAAAAAAACTTACTTGCGAGTAAGCATAACCGTCCGGATTTGCCATTGGTATCAAGAATATATCGAATTTATCCAAATGAGCAATATAATAAGATACAAGAATGAGTAATTGTTGCTCCCATGACAAACAATGAAGATATTTCACACCCATTACGCTTAATCCATGCACTATGAAAATTATTTTCTTCTCTGGCAAATCGTTGGCAAACTTTTCATCATCTGCTCTAAAGAATTTATTACTCTCATTTCTTTCTTTTGTTATTTTAAGAAGAACGATATCTTGATATTCTATAGTACGACCTATAACTTCAACTGTTACGTTTGCGAAAGGAATTTTCTTCGCAGCTTTCTCTAACTGTTGTCTTATCTAAAATTATAATCTAAAAATTATAAAGTGAACAGAACTGGACAAAGTCGAATGGTATTTAACAATACTTCAGTTATTATGCGCAGAAATATATATACCAAAATAGAGCTTGTTATTGTGTGAAGTGGCCGTTTTCATTGATGTGATTAGATAAATAAATGGCAGTCACAATCTTAATGTCGACTCAAAACTATTATTAGCATTTATGTAGTCTAGATCATGATGTGTTGATATTTGAGTTGGTTGTAAGTAAAGTCTTGTTGCGTGATTAGTCAACAGATCCAAGTATATACAATAAGTAGTTGCTGTTAGGACACTATTCGCACGTGATTACTGTTCCCGAATTAAATACACCACTGAGATTCTTCTTCTCAGTAGATATAGTCTATAAGAGTCTACTTAGTGAATCACAAACTGGCAATGAAATTGTTTCAGCTATTTTAATAATTACGAATATAATTCGATTATCTTCCGGTCTTTTACATATACATACATAATGTAAATAAACCGTCTTGTTTACGGGGTCTATATAGACCCCTAACCAAACCTGACATATTTTATCACCCTTTATTTATCATTGATCGTAAACTTACGCTATAAGAACTTAAATATTCATTAGATGACTCTTCACTATATTCTAAAGGTGTTTGCGTGGTCCTGAAACATTTTGATCATTTTAAATTTCTTCAATCGACAATAAATCAAGTAGATAGATTTAACTTATTTAGACTTCATTGAACATACGAACAGTTAAAAATCGAAATCATGACATACATTTCCATACTTTCACGTCGTGTGGTATCCAGCTTCATAGGATATACCACCCTCATTACTTACCGAGGTGTCGTAAGAGGCGACTAAGGTAAGTCGACCCGCCGTATGGTATCCGGCTGAGTAGAATAGACCACCCTCATTTCTTACCGAGGTGTCGTAAAAGGCGACTACAGTGAGTTGACCCACCGTGTGGTATCCGGTTAAGTAGAATAGACCACCCTATTTCTTACCGAATGGTCGTAAAATACGACTAAGCTAAGTTGACGTCAGGCAGGCGGCCGGTCGTAAAATACGTAGCTAAATCATATGACAACAAGTTTATAACATGTTGTGCCGACCTCACATAGAGTGGGATAAGGGCAGGAGGATGATGTTGAGAATAAATCACCCTTATTCCTTCCCGAGGTGTAAAAGGAGATTAAGGTAAATTGACGTCAGGCGTTCGTTCGTAAAATAACTAGCCAAAACATGTAAGAGTATGTTTAAAATATGTTGTGCCTACTCTTCTTAGAGTGTCTACTTAGAGTGGGATAAGGGCAATTGAATAGTGACGTAATCATACTTATGCTATATGCTAACCGCTTAACTCAGACTTCGCCTGCGGGGTACGGTAAGGACGCAGAGGTAAGATGAGAACGGGGACCGAGGTAGGTGCAAACGGTCAGTTAGTTCTCAGGCATGCTAGCGGAAGTCCGAGCACATTACCGGCATAACATAAAAAAACATGTCAAGTCAATTTTATATTTATAACTTTAAAAAAATATAAAAAAACTACTGAAAATTGATTTTAAGAACATCTTACATTTTTTCTTCACCCTCTTGCAGCATATGCATTTTGGTCATTCTTTTTGCTGTTATGTTCTGGTACCTGATTTAAAAAAAAACAAAGTTTATAAAGTATTATTTTTAAAGTTAACCTTAAATAAAATATGCAATTCTAAATTTGTGGCCTGGTACTGTCCGTTTTACAGAGGCTTGATCTCTCATTCGAGGTAAGAATTGAAGTCTATATCCACCACGCTGCTCCAACGTGGACTCGTAACGCATTTCCCAGAAACTTATCAAATATGAAATGATATACTCATTTAATTTTCCATCGCGGAAAAACTGAAGTATTTTTATTTTTTTTAATTGAACAATATTTCATCAAGATTAGTCCATCGAAATAGTCATGAAAGCGCCACAGCCAGACAGAAAAACGCATTACTAATATTAGCATGGCTATGTTGCTATCGACTGTCAATTGGCCCGTTGGCGCAGTGGATAGTGACCCTGCCTTCAGCTTCGCGGGTCACGGGTTTGATTCGCGACATTTTCTATAAACAATTTGTTGGTTCTTCGAGCCTGGGTATATTTGTATTTAAGTGTGTATTTAAAATTATATGTATATGTAGTATATCTACCAATTGTCCGTCACCCATAACAAAAGTATTAAGTTACTTACTTTGGGATCGGACGATTATGTTTGTAAGGAGAAAAAAACTATTCATACCGAAAAACTAATAGATTTCTGATACATATAATATGATATATAACACCATGGTGACATTATACTTACAATTTTTTATTAGGCTGACGTAATATTTTTGGCCATTTGCTCTTGTCCTTTTGTTTACTGCAAATTTAATGATAATCATAATATTTTACGAATTTCTACGATTAATTTTGAATAAACCTTTTTAAGCTGTGATAGCCCAGCGGTGAGACCGTGCGACTCTTTCGAGGGGGTAACGAGTTCAAACCCCGGGCAGGCATCAATGAGTTTTTCTATTAACACTTATGTGTCTAATTGATAATTGCAATTTATCACACGCTTTTCGGTGAAGGAAATATCATGAGGAAACCTGCATATCTCTAGAGATTTCTGGAGATAAGTGTAACCTACCAATCCGCATTGGAGCAGCGTCGTAGTTCTTGGCTCCAACCCTTCTCTCCAGAAACGGAGAGAGGAGGCCTATTCCCAGCAATGGGATTGTATTAGGCCGCTACTTTACTTTTTAAGCTTGTTGGAGTCATTCGCGTATTAGATGTTATAATACTAAATGTGTCAACGGCAGAGAAAAAATATCCTTTCGATATTGTTGGGGGCTGTCTTAATTTTTTCGGCCATTTCGAAGAACCCTCTTGTCGTCTGAAAATATTAGAATTTATATTCAACATCATTCTTCTGCCCTTATCCCACTCTAAGTGAAGTCGGCACAACATATTACAAACATGCTGTCACATGATTTGGCTACGTATTTTACGGTCGGCCGCCTGCCTGACGTCAACTTACCTTAGTCGCCTTTTATGACACTTCGGTAAGAAATGAGGGTGGTCTTTTATATGCAGCCTGATACCACACGGCACATACCTTAGTCGCCTTTTACGTCACCTCGGTAGGAAAGGAGGGTGGTCTATTCTATGCAGCCGAATACCACACGGCATATTAGAATTTATATTCATTTACGAATTTAAATTACTTATTAATGTCTAAAACTGTCAATTTCTCACTTACATCTTTACTTATTATAAAATAAAATCCCCAAAGCTGTCTGTTTGTATGTAATCGATTTTCTCAAAATCTACTGAACGGATTTTAGTACGGTTTTTACTCATAAGTAGTGCAATTCCTCCGAAAGGTTTAGGTTAATAACACATAACCGGGGAAATAGGTATAAAATGCGGTGTCGGGTATCAGAGAGCCAGTCGAATGCCGAGACTCGAGCGACTATAACATGCTAAACACTGAAATTCACGCGAGCGAAGCCGCACGTGTTTCTAGTATGGTATATTTGTAAAACGTGTAGAAATATTCTTACTTGTGTATAGAGTTATTGTCTTTATGTCGAAAAATAGGTAGTATGTTCTCTCCAATAGCATTTTTTGTTTGCCTCTTAGCAGTTGAGCCTTTCCCAGAGAAATTTGGTTCTGGTTTCCTAGAAAACCATGTTTTCATATATTTAATTTGCAAATAAATAAAAAGTTGCGGTTTTTCTACTATTGAATATATAGATAGCTATCAATAAGTCTATCCTTATTAAAAAAATATATATATAAATAACATTAGGTATTAAATACAAATGCCATTTAATGATTGAAAAAGACAGAAAGTGGTCTAACAAACTATGCACCTAACGCAAGTTCATAAGAAATAAATAAAAAATGAAGAATCCACGGAATGTACCCATTCCTTGTAATGGATAATGAATTTGACCCAAAAAAGTTTCAAGTACTATTAGTTATAAATGAAAAATAATAATCAATAAAATGAAATTAATTCTTATATAATGATAATAGTTCATACCTTCTAACGGAGGTTTTAACCTTCCCTATACCTTACCTACCTCTTTACCTTTCAATTCCCTTTTAAGGGAAATTGCAATCGCTCCATGTAAAAACTCAAAAGAATTAAACATTACCGTTACAACTTATGGATTACTAGATATAAGAAGTATAAAATAAAATTAATGCTAATTAATGAAAATAAATTAATGGAAAGGATTTACCAATACTCTAAGTCATCTTTTGTATTGACAGCTGAAATATATTTAAAAAACTGTTAAATTATACATCAATTGTGCTGTGTGGTATCCGGCTGAGTAGAATAGACCGCCCCCATTTCTTACCCAGGTGTCGTAGAAGGCAACTAAGGTAAGTTGACCCACCGTGTGGTATCCGGTTGAGTAGAACAGACCACCCTCTTTCTTACCTAGAGGTCGTAAAATACGACTAAGGTATGTTGACGTCAGGAAGGCGGTAACAGAATACGTAGCCAAATCATATGACAACATGTTTGTAACATGTTATGCCGACCTACTTTTGGACGAGTACGTAAAAATTAAGCCCAATCGGACTGCGGGAAGGGGGTCAAATTTAACTTGCAAGATTCCACTTTCATTTACACATACACGGCCATTTAGATAGAACCGTTTAAAAATGAAATGAAATAAAATAAATAAAAATCGTTTGTTCCACAAATTTGGTCCCTTGCATGGGTCTGAACTCTCGAATTTTTAGTAAAAGACAGGCTCGCAGCGACTTTCACGGCTCTTGATTCAAGTTGTGTGCTATAAAGCCAAATCACCAGAAACTGTTACACTTAACTCTTTGTTACACTGCACTTTTGTAAACACATTGAACGCTGACACTAGACTGACTAGAAGAGGTCCAACTGGCTTATTTATAACCTTTGTTGTTTGCATTCCCGTTTCCGATTTATGAAACAAATGACATTTGACTACTTCCGTCTCCCACAAATTATTAAATTATTCCTATTAATTATGTTTCTTATTACATAATCACATAATGGTAAATGTATTTGAGCGTATTTATAAGCATATTTAACACAATATATAACATAATACTTAGGATCATGTGTATGGAAATTAATCGATGCTGCCTAACAATAAGTGTATACTTTAAATATGTCAAAGGCGCCGTGTAGCCGGCTTTCGACTTGATATGATGTCAATAACACGGCGCCGTGTTATATCAAAACAAAATGTTATTCTCTAAATTTATTATTAATTTACTAACTACGGCGCCAGGAGGATTTTTCCCGTCGACTGCGCCGTGTAGTAGGTATTACATACTTGTATTGTATACCAATTCCAAGTTTGTTTACAATTACAATATAACAAGTATTAGGAATTACGTAATTATAAAGAAAATCTCTTTTTATAGACAATATTCTGTATAGCCCTAATGACTTTCATTGATTAATTATACTACAATAAGGAAGTCAGACTATAATGGGCCATCTATACAGAGTATCTATCTGTCTCTCCTTTTTATGTGTGATTGGACAAAGATAATATTATTAAAAATAAATTTTAATTGGCTAAAAGAAAAACCGTAACTGAGGATCTCCTTAAATTAAATATTTAATGCGCCCATGTATCGACGTACACATACACTCAACACACTTATCTCTCTCCCTCTCACACAACACATACTCACACTCCGGACTCGCAACACAAACGTAATCACGCACATGAAATTTTTGTTCTCATGTTCTTCATTTCATTCTCATTCGGATATAAGATATTATATCTAGCTTATAACAATGAATTTTCTCAATTTTACATAATCGTATTACATCATCATCATTCTCCTGCCCTTATCCCACTCTGAGTGGGGTCGGCACAACATGTTATAACATGTTGTCATATGATTTGGCTAGGTATTTTACGACCGGCCGCCTGCCTGATTCAACTTACCTTAGTACCGCCTTTTACGACACCTCGGTAAGAAATGAGGGTGCTCTATTCTATGCAGCCGGAAACCACACGGCACATACCTTAGTCGCCTCTTACGACACCTCGGTAAGAAAGGAGGGTGGTCTATTCTTTTCTGCCGGATACCACACGGCACATACCTTAGTCGCCTCTTACGACACCTCGGTAAGAAAGGAGGGTGGTCTATTCTTTTCTGCCGGATACCACACGGCACATACCTTAGTCTCCTCTTACGACACCTCGGTAAGAAAGGAGGGTGGTCTATTCTATTCTGCCGGATACCACACGGCACATACCTTAGTCGCCTCTTACGACACCTCGGTAAAAAAGGAGGGTGGTCTATTCTATTCTGCCGAATACCACACGGCTATTTTTTTTACATTATTACATGTTATATATTAATTGGCAATTGTAATAAGTTATTTTTAGTATAATTTTTTTTTTGTATATATTGCACTATTTTGGGAAGGTTGATGCTCGCGGTACAGGGCGGCCTAGTGGGAGCATCAAAAGATATCTGTTCATTCCATTTATAACGCAATTGTAAAATTTAAATAAATAAATAAAAGATAAGTATACGAGTTTCATCTTCCCTCTCATTATTTATACACTCGCTTACAGGCCTGCCTATTGCTCCCCTACTCTCGTATAATAACTCTATGATGGTTTTATAGCGTCACCGGGGACGGGCGAGCGCGGAAGTATCGTCAAGGTTGCAAAATAAAGAAAGTATCCAATTAAAATCTCTGTATGTATTAAAATTAAAGTTGACGCATAGCCGAAATGTCTTAAACTAGAATTGAAAAATATGGATGCTAGCCTCGCTTTATGATGAAGAGAAGCTAATAAGAACTAATCCTTCTAAATTCAACTCCTACGCAGGTAAAGTAAGATCGCTAAGTCCATTTGAAAAATCAAATAGATTAATTTGAAATTTGTCACAAATCATTATTAAAGAGAAACAAATGGATTCCTATTCAGCATTTGCCAAATTTTACTCCCAAGTGCTAAAAAAAGAAAATGCAATACAAACTTTTTCAGTAGTTAAATATCATTATAGTATTTAATAAACAATTAATTCATCACTATCATGGAAGCGAAACCGCAATTATTGAACCAAAAATTATAAGCAAGTTACTTATAATGTTCAGTTCATTAAATTGCCATGACCAAAGTTTGCATGTAATTAAATCTTTATTTGCTTACTTTTATGTATTTCACAGTCCGTTGCAATAAATAATATTGTCACTAACGCAATTCGCATCATAAAACTACAATCGTAACATAATAGAAATATAAATAAAAACTATGACAAAGCAAATCGATATGCTTTGGTTTTACAACTTATATGAACAGCTATGAAAACAATTGGTTACGGAGTTTATGTCTCAAAATAATGTTTTACCTTGTATTAAAGCTTGTATTGAGCTGTGAGACCGTGCTACTCTTTCGAGGGGAACACGAGTTCAAACCCGGGCAGGCACCAATGAGTTTTTCTATTAAAACTCATATGTCTAATTGATAATTGAAATTTATCACACGCTTTTCGGTGAAGGAAAACATCGTGAGGAAACCTGCATATCTATAGAGAATTCTGGAGATATGTGTAACCTACCAATCTGCATTGGAGCAGCGTGGTAGGTCTTAGCTCCAACCCTTCTCTCCAGAAACGGAGAGAGGAGATCTATTCCCAGCAGTGGGATCGTAACAGGCCGCTACTTTACTTTTTACTTGTATTAAAATTTATTACCAGTCTTACACAAAATCATCATTGTGATCCCTAGAAGAATCAAACGTCTGATAACAGACCGCGTTGCTAAAATAGCGTCAAGAAGAACAAATAGTTATTCACTATCTACATTACAGATGAAAATTAGAGACCTAAGGAGTCCAAAACCTCGTATTGTATCCAAAAATCGAAGGATACAAAAGACTAAACAAAATAAGCTATAATATACTATGACCACATCTTAAATCTTGACCGCGTGGACATTAAAAATCTTACGATCGCTGGAAGTGTTGCTTTACTGGTCATAGCCTTTATATCGGGAATCCAAACGAAATGTTTTTGGGCACACCAAGACACGGGATTGAGCGATAGAGCGCTTGAATTCACTAAATTTATACTAAAAATATTTAACCTAACAATGAGCAATGGCTCAATGTGGTAAACTCCATCCCTTCTCTCAAAAAAAACTTTGACCCACCTTTGACAGACGGCTATGTGCCCAAAAGAGACAGATTAGAGTCGTAAAATCAGTGACACTTTTTATTAAACAATATTGAAATATTTCAATCAACTCCGATTGTTGGTTGATATAAAAAATTTAGTTAGCGTGAATTTTTCTTCACGTATGAAAATATTTTCCTTAAAATACTATCTGTAATGTACATATTTTATTATCCTTTTAAAATAAATAAAAAGTAGTTATTCAGTACTAAGAGTTGACATGTATATATATTAGATAACTAAATTGATTTAGTCCAATACTGGTATTACTAAAAAGTAAAAAAAATATGGCACATTCTCATATTTCATACAATAGAGAGGAAAATTTTGATTCAAATCAGCAGAGACTCAACTTTGATTCATCCCGAAGCGACTAATGGGATGTGTTCCAAGACACACAAGACTCATCCTAATATAAAATTTAATCCTTCGTTTATTGGCCAATTCACCATTGATAAAAAGAATTAAAATCATACAAAGATTAATTGTCACTAATTAACTTCACTGAAGATTTAAAGTACTACTTTCTACATTTATATATCCTTGATGAAGGCAGTATGATGTTTTATCTGTACTGATATAGCCTTAAAATTTCATTTAGCTTTGACAGATATCTTAAATCTATCTCAATAAAACAAAAAAAAACAATAATAAAAATTAATGTTATTATTAATATAACGTGTTATCGAAAAGGGTGTTTAACATATTTTACAAAACCAACAGCACAGTCAAATGTTCGCTCATTTCCGTGATATTTGAAACTATGAAAATAAAATTTTTTCTGAATATAAAATTTCCTGCATATGAAAAGAATAATATGTTCCAATGCGAAATCATCATTCTCCTGCCCTTATCCCACTCCGAGTGGGGTCGGCACAACATGTTATAAACATGTCATATGATTTGGCTACGTATTTTACGACCGACCCCCTGCCTGACGTCAACTTACCTTAGTCGCCTTTTACGACACCTCGGTAAGAAATGAGGGTGGTCTATTCTATGCAGCCGGATACCACACGGCATTTACTTTAGTCGCCTCTTACGACTCCTGGGTAAGAAAGGAGAGTGGTCTATTCTATTCTGCCGGACACCACACGGCTTATGTTCCAATATGAAAATATAGTAAAAAAAGACCTCGCCTTTAAATGTTTTGATTTGAAGTCACAAAAACGCTATATCCCATAACTTTAGCACCATGTACAAGTTGTCGTAAACGCGTATTAAGATTTACGCCAACACAAAAAAACTGTTAGGGCTCCCTGCCCAATCTTCATCTGATGGTTGGGTTATAATCGGCCCTTAGGCTTTAAAAAGGCTATTAAATACGACCTGAAATAACTTTTTTGGCACTTGCTACTAGAATTATAATTATACTCGTAAGTTCCTATAAATATGTAAGTTGTCTTTAAATTAAAAAATTATAACATAATTTTAAATACGAATCACTTTATTTCTATAAACAATGCCAAATTTATACTAAAAATATTTAATGTGCCAATGAGCAATGACTCAATGTGGTAAACTCCAACCCTTCTCTCAAAAAACCTTTGCCAACCTTTTATAGACTGATACATTCCAGAATAAACTGCTTTCGTCGTGACACTGTGGAGCCTTTACGTAAAGATTTTAAAATAATAACAGTCACAGCTACAGCAGCTATAGAATTATAGATTATTTTTTATTTATCTGAACAATGTTATTTTTTTAATTTTTTCCATTTACCGTTTTTATTTTTAAAACTTTAAATTTAAATAGTTTTTTTTTCTTTTGGTTCGTTTGTGTTTTATGTTTAACCCCCACATTTTGTTATGACAAATATGTTGACAATACATATGTTGTAAATCAATTGTACACGCCTGTTGTGATATTTATGCTATGTGCCTTATTTTGTTTCTTTTATTTGTGTTTTTTATGCATAAATGTTGTTGGCTTGTCAATAAAATAAACAATAAAAAATTCACAATAAGTAAAGTGTATTCTATCATTCTCCTACCCTTATCCTTCTTCTCTCTATCTTACATGTTATAAACATGTTATTAAATTATTTTACCTTAGTCGCCTCTTACAACACCTCGGTAAGAAATGAGGGTGGTGTACTCTACTCAGCCGGATACCACGCGGCGTTCTATACTATACATTTACAAATCATACTTATTTTACAACTAAACCTCGTCAGGAAAACGGTCATGAGTATAATTTTTATATGAAACCTCAAACACTGTATAAAGCTGAACATCTTGTTTCGGTGTTACTTCGAAAATATGTAATGAAGTCGAAACAATGAAACCGACATTGTATTTTTTACAGCGAGATTTATAACGTGTTAAACCTCACAAACACGAAGTGGTCACGAAAGTCTACACACTATATTGACCGAAAGTGCAGTAAAAGTAAAATTATTTGAGACCGTAATGCCGAATATCCTCGTTATATCTGTAACTAAATAAAATATGACGTAAGCAAATCTTTTGCACTTCGCAATATAAATTTCAGCTACAAAAATAATTACGAATTGGTTATTTTTTCTTGATATTTTGTTCTTGATTTGTTCATTCTTGATTTGTTTATTTTTGATTTGTTATCATTCAAAGTAATTTTGAAATTGAAAGTGCTAATAAACAGATCAGCCTCTTGGTTTCCCTGGGTTGGTAACATTAAATTAAGTAGAAAATATATAATCGAATGTTAACCGTCGAACAATTATGCATTTCTTATGAAAAAACTTAATGGTGAATCGCTAATTCTATAAATTATTTTATAAAGTTATGAACGTTGCGAGGCCAACAGTCATCAGTAGGTAAAGTTCATCAGCATCGGACAATTTTTTAAGTCCACGAAGACTCTTGAAATATCTGAAGTTAAGGATAAATTAAACAAACGAATTACATAATATAACTTGTTTGTTCTGTGTAAAGGAAGTTCTCCATGAAATAAAATAGGGGTGTTGATATAAATCACCATAAAACTGCAACAAAGTGCCAAAATATATTAACGAATTAATCATTAAACACGTTTCCTTCACAGCCTACCGAGTTTAATTCATATTTCCCTTTTTTTCATGAGTAGAAATTTATTTTCATAACTGATAATAAATGTCAAGTCATCGTAGTAATAAAGTAAGTGGGGCTCGGAGTCGTTCTCACCCTTCTATGAGCTTCGTCGCGTTTTTACGACGAATGAATTAAAATATTGTGTGAATTTATAGCTTAGGCGAAGCTTTCTTGAACTTTTATTGTGTACAGCTTAGGAGTCTGAGCTTTATCATCTAGAGATAATGCTGTGTAAAACCTATATAGAATTATTTTTATGTTAACATTGCAACCTTAATATATCCAAAAGTACAAAATACTGCCCTGGTTCCTGGGCCTGTAATACGGATCTTCCGTTTCCCATGCCTGTGGTAAGAGTCCACTAATGGGAAAAAACCAACTGATGGCGGTATAACCATCGTACAATGGCGTAACTTAAATCAAGGTCGGTGGCCGCATGTCCAGCGTGCTGACTATGGGCATCTTACATGGCCTGAGCCACAAAATAATGACAATATGATGTTTAAACTTTTATATTATTAAATGCTCACTACTTATTACTTATATATTGTTAAATATATAAGTAATAAGAAATGTTTAGTTACTAAAACTCATCATTTTACATCGTAATTAAAATGCTTAAGTTGCTATTGCAATGCCTTAGGTCTAGCCTGTATAGTTAGGCCAGCTAAATTAGTTTCCAGAATAAATTAAATATGCGCTGTTTAAAGACGTTATCCAACTGCTCTAGTTTTAAAGAAAACGTCTAATCGAATATTAAAGAAAACAATTTTTAATACATCATATATACCGCACGTCTATTCAGCGTTTGCCGCTTTCCCAGAGTCTACTCGACACCTGAGATGTAATGTTCCATGCCTGGGAAAGACACCTTGCTCAACCTCGCCTTTCCCTACCTAACATCTGTGGGAACGGATGCCATTAGTATTTAATATATAAGCATAGTAAAGAGCATTAGAGAAATTATAATTAATAATAATAATATATAATAAAGAAATTGAACTAGACAAAATGAGCTAGTGTACCCGACAGTCGCCCCCCATAATATATTTCACGCGATCTATAGTCATGTCAGGGCAGACGTTGAATTTATTATAAAGATACAAGGGTTACAACTTACATATAAATCAATTAAAAAGTTAGAAAATGTATTATTAAAATGTAATTAAATTTGTAATTTCAGAATTTGTCCAAAGATTTTGGAACCCGGATTTTTAGAAAATCACAGTTGCAACTTAGTGGCTCATAAAGTTTCACCGTTTTAGAATCATCGTTTATTCTAGAGATAAACGAAATACTTATAGTGGAAAAGTTAGTAAACAATCCTTATCGATAACAACACCTAGAAAATATGACTTAGCCATATGTAGCCTTGAGACTACGGTAGTGTGCAGTTAAGTTTGGAGCATACGTGATTTTATAATAAGCTATTCCTTCTTCTTCTCCTTTACGTGCCTCTCCAACTAATGAAGGTTTGCAGTCAACTCTGCATATGCCTTCCTATTTGTAGCTAGATGGAAGAGTTCGGGAGCGCTCTTAATGCCCGTCCATTCGTGAATGTTACGTAACCAAGATTTCCTTCTATGACCGGATCTCCTCTTTCCAGAAACTTTTCCCATCATTATCAGTTGCAATAACTCGTATCAGCGATGCCTGAGTACGAGGCCCAGGTATGCAACTTTGCGTTGTTTGATGATTGCGAAAAGTAAGCGTTTTTGTCCACCTCGCCGTAGGACGTCCTCATTGGTTACTTTTTGAGTCGATGATATAGACATCACACGTCTGTATGCCCACATTTCGAATGCTTCTATACGTTTCCTGAGATCTTATTTTATGGTCCAGGACTCGCATCCGATAGAAGCAGGGGCCAGATGTAACATTGCAGAAGACGCACACGAAGTGAAATTTTGATATTATGGTTACTAAGTACCTTTCTCATTTTTCTAAAGGCACTCCGGGTTATTTCGATGCGTATTAATTAAGCTATTCCATAGTTTCCAAAACTTCTTAAATCCAAAAAGCATCTTAAAAGCATCTTAAATCCATAAAATTTCTAAAACAAAGATCAATGTGTTCTGTCCGTTATTATTTTTAGCTTTACGTCACGGTGAGCTGTATGACATCCATGATTATTATATTGTTTAACGGCTTTTGTTAGATAAAAGCCGTTAAATAAAAGCCGTTATGTATGTGAACGTGGAATACTGCAAATTAAATTTGACACGCTTCCCGGTGTTCGATTGAGCTGAAATCTTACATACTGGTCCAGTCCCGATGACAATGCATATTTATGATAAGCATGACCTGATGCTATCGCCAGGATTGGCTCCAGACGAGGGAACTCCTTAACGGTTACAGACAACAGTAGGGACATGAAGTTGTTAAAAACTTTTTTAATTTGACATGTTTCTACTATTACTTTAATGTAAATATTAATGTAGTAATGTAATTGCATTTAGTGTAGAGAACGTAATTTTTTCCCTTTCATGGAAAGTAAAACTAATTTTAACTGTTTCGTAAAACGTATAAAGCAGAATTGGTCAAGTTACCTTTTTGCATTAGTACAACGAAGTAATCAAACCAAGTGTATGCATTAGTCCAGTATGTAAATGTACTCGGAGTGAGATTTCTAATGTAATTGACGGATGGAAATGAGATTGTTTCGACCATCCTGCATGTAGAACGAAACACCCTAGCGGTTTAAACATGGTTCGATAGGGGAATGTATGTTAATGAAATCGATTTAAAGAAGCTGCTGGTTATTTGGTTTAAAAGTCGTTATTTTGTGAGGATTCTTGTGTTAATATAAGTAATCAATTTTCTCCCTTCAAAATAAATCGCTTTTAAAAAAATCCATTTACTCGAAACAAAAAAAACTATTTATTATTAATCGTTTTTTTCTGATTATTTAAAAATGCTGTGATATTAAATTCAAATTCAAATTCAAAATATTCTTTATTCAAGTAAACTTGTAAACAAGTGCTTTAGAATCGTCAACATCTACTGTTGGTTCGGAAAGCTGTTCGTACCGAGAAGAACCAGCAAGAAACTCGGCGGTTCCTCTTTTCAAATAATAATTCTTATCACTAGTTACATATAGTTATTAATGTCTTGTACAGGGTTGAAGGGAAGGTATATCGACGCATTCTTATCGTCTAGGCAATCTTCAATAGTATAATAGGCTTTCTGAATTAGCCTGATAGCTGTGATAGCCCAGCGGTGAGACCGTGCGACTCTTTCGAGGGGAACACGAGTTCAAACCCTAGCAGGCACCAATGAGTTTTTCTATTAAAACTCATGTGTTTAATTGATAATTGAAATTTATCACACGCTTTTCGGTGAAGGAAAATATCGTGAGGAAACCTGCATATCTCTAGAAACTTGTGGAGATATGTGTAACCTACCAATCCACATTGGAACAGCGTGGTAGATCTTAGCTCCAACCCTTCTCTCCAGAAACGGAGAGAGATGGCCTATTACTAGCAGTGGGGTTGTAACAGGCTGCTACTTTACTTTACTTTTTTAATTTAAACATTTGCTTCATATTTTACTAATTCGCAAGAATAAAGCACTTTACTACGAATAACTTTGAAAAAAAAACAGTATGTTTTTCAAAATGGAAGTATCATTTTGATAAGTCCGAAAGCCGGTTGGATCCAGCACATCGTATTAAATTTTATAAAACAAAACCGAATCTCTCATCATTTGCATCGCTGTGTTCATCGCCTGCGATACATTTGAAAATTTTAAGCGTCTACATGATTTTCAATCAAAGGAAAACGCTCTCAAGGACTATAGTAATAAAATAGATAACTATTCGCATTTATCCTTGTACATACGACGTTCATTTCGTATATTAATATAATGGCCATGTCAAAAGCACTGCTCGACTGACGCGAATACTTTCCGACTGCTTGCCTTTATTTTATTGCGCATGTTTTAATATTAATTGTAAGTTTTCCGCTCCGATGGGCGGCCGACGACATAATGCAAATGTAGCTACAATCCTGTCAAAACGTTTAAGCAAAACTCATAGTGTCTTTACACACGCGATTAAATTTTGTCACGTCTGAATGATTTTGTATTCTAATAAGATCGAAGAGGTAACCTGTTATTTAGTTATAAGGTGTAGAGATAATATTTTCTTAAGCAATACCTACTTAAATTTTTTATTACACATTCCTTGGGATTTATACGTTCGTCTTATAAATGAACTAGCTATGCTTGCAGCATCCCCATCATGGAAATCAGTGTATTTAATTGAAATTTTAAACATAAAAGTAGTTATTGTGAGTCAACCAATTGAGATAGAGACTTGCTGTCGCGGACTTTGTTTTGTAGTATTTTAGTAGATCTACATTCTCTAGTACATTACTTTAGTGTATCTCTGTTGTAATTTATAGAATTAGGCGTTACTTTGCGGAGATCCATAATACAAAAGTAATAATAAAATTATTTTGCTATAATCCTCGATACAGTAAATAGAAGATATATATAGAGCTAAATGTATAGTGGACTATCCGTTTTTTCATACCCGTTACATGCAGGATTCGTAAAAAACGCATGCACAAACCTCCACCACTGCCACCACACGTCAAAATCGCAAAGGGTTTTGCTATTTTGTCGTGGAGTCTATCTCCTGATGATGCTTCGGTTGCGGGGCGAAACGATTGTTGAGTTTGTGATAGTGAACGTGTGTAGTGCTTGTGTACTGTGGTGGCAGTGGTGGAGGTTAGTGAATGTGTTTTTACGAATCCTGCATGTAACGCGTATGAAAAAACGGATAGTCCACTATACATTTAGCACTATATATATTTTCTATTTACTGTATCGCGGATTATAGCAAAATAATTTTATTACTTTTGTGTCTCTGTTGTTTTAAGCTGCGCACGCGACTAAAGCTACCAGCAGGCGAGCTTTTTTAACAACTGCGCGACATTTAAAATACAATTAAAATAAAACGGTACTATTAGGTCCTTACATATGAAATTGGCGTTTTGTCGTACTGGCCACTTTGATCTCAAATATTACCTTTATGGTTAGGAATTCCAAATTCAAATTCATGCAGCTATTTACTCATGCATTTGTGTTTCAAACCCCCTAATTCATTTGTTTTTTCTTCTTTTGTTTTTTTCTTTGTGTCACTCTGTTTACAAAATGGAAAACATGAAATATCGCGTTATTTACGAGTATGAGTTCCACCGTGGCACCAGTGCTGCAGAAACGGCTCGAAGGATTAATGATGTGTATGGTGACGGTGTCGCAAAAGAAAACACAGTGCGTTTTTGGTTTCAACGTTTTCGTTCTGAAAATTTCGACCTGCAGAACGAGCCTCGTGGACGGCCGGAGACCAAAGTTGATAATGAAGAATTGAAGGCTATTGTGAAAGCGGATCCATCGCAAACCACGTCCGAGTTAGCTGCAGGCTCCGGTGTTAGTGATAAAACTATTCTAATCCACTTGAAGCAAATTGGGAAGGTGAAAAAGCTTGAAAGGTGGGTACCTCATGAATTGAGTGAAGCAAACCGACAAACGCGCGTCGACTGCTGCGTTACGTTACTCGACCGGCACAATAATGAAGGAATTTTAAATCGAATCATTACCTGTGATGAAAAGTGGATCCTCTACGATAATCGGAAGCGCTCATCGCAATGGCTGCACCCTGGCGAACCAGCCAAATCCTGCCCTAAGCGAAAATTGACTAAAAAAAAGTTGCTTGTAAGTGTTTGGTGGACTAGTGCCGGTGTCGTTCACTACAGCTTTCTTAAATCTGGCCAGACGATTACGGCAGATATCTATTGTGAGCAACTGCAAACCATGATGGAAAAGCTAGCTGCTAAACAACCGAGGCTGGTCAATCGCTCTAGGCCACTGCTGCTTTAGGACAACGCTAGACCACACACTGCACAACAGACGGCTACCAAATCAGAGGAGCTTCAATTAGAATGTCTTAGACATCCACCGTACTCTCCGGACTTGCTCCAACAGATTACAATTTTTTTCGCAATTTGGATAACTACTTGCAAGGAAAAAATTCAACTCCGATGGGGCAGTCCAAACCGCCTTCAAAGATTTTATTGATTCCCGCCCGAATGGTTTTTTTAGTAAGGGGATTAATGAACTACCTATGCGATGGCAAAAGTGCATACATAGCAATGGTACATACTTTGATTAATTAAATATATTTCATTAAAAAAAAAACGACTTTATGTTCGTCCCATAGAAAACGCCAATTTCATATGTAAGGAGCTAATATTAACCTATACCGGAAAAATTGCACTACTTTTGAGTAAAAACAGTACTGTTGGAGTTATTGTATATCTTCCTAGATGGCAGCACCAGTTGATTATATCGCGCTAATGTTTGTCGATTGCAATTATCATAAGTATGGGCTTACCACACCTATACTGTTCACCACAGCGCGTCACTTTAAGCCGAGGTCCAGCCTCACAGGAAGCACCCTTAAGGCGACGCTCCAGGATGCTGCGAGCTAGACATGGGCGAAATATATCCCTGACAAGAAAAGAGTGATATATATCTTTTCGCTCTTGGGATATATATCACTCTTTTATATCTTTAACTCTTTTAGCTTGAGAGTATAAAGCAACTAAGACTAAAAATATATCCGATATATCTTCGGCTCTTTTAGCCCGGACTTAGAACTCAGTAAGGCGGTATTGTACTTTTTTATTTATTATATAAATTATGCTACATATTTTCTTTATTTTTATTTTTTTCTATTTATTATGTACAGTATTATTTACACTTTTCTGATATGTACAGATAAGGATGACTTCTTCCCACTAAGAATGGAATGTAAATAAATAATCGTTCGCGAATTAGTGATTTTTTTTTGGTACATTTGCATCCAATTAAGCATTTTATGTCTTTGACATAAAGCACAAAAAAGCTGAACGCCGGCGCGTGTTGTCGTTCCGAAAATCCGTAGTTTACATTTTTAATACAAATAATATAAACACTATAACTTGAGAAGCAAATAAAATTTAAAACTATTTAAAACGTATCCGTGCGGACGCAATTACGGAAGAAAAGTAATTAAAGTAACGAAACTGAGAATTGAATGTAAATAAACAAATAATTGTTTTCGAATTAGTGAGCTTTTTTTGGTCGCATTCTTTTTTCCTATTAAGCATTTTATGTCTTTGTGATAAAGCACAAAAAACTAAGCGCCCGCGCATGTGTTGTTGTCGTTCAGAAAATTCGTAGTTTACAACTTACATTTTTAAATTTTAATACAAATAATTCAAATATGCAATAGAGTTATTCGTCTCTCTTTCTGTAATATAAATTGCTATATAAGCTCATCTCTTTCACTCTAACTGTGAAAGAGTTATTCGTCTCTCTTTCTGACATGTAAATTGCTATATAAGATCATCTCTTTCACTCTAACTCTGAACGAGCCGTAACTCATCACGAAAATTGACTCTTAAGATTAAAGATATAGAGATATAATTGAAACACATGCGAGCTAGAGAGTGATTATATCTTCTGGAGAGATATATATCTTTCTTGTCTTTAGCTCGCGAGCTACTCAACTCTACTGCGAGCCGAGTTCGAGACTCGTTCTCCCAGTTTACACCCCCGGCGATGCTTCCGCGCTCGTCCACTCTCTCGGTAACGCTGTAAGAGCCATTAGGGCTAGCAGCATTAGTTAGTGTCCGAAAAAAAAAATCAGTGGTGGGTTAGAAATAGAAGGTTGTGTAGTTCTCTATTGTCAATTCAGTAATCAGTTCTTTGTCAATTGCACCACGGATTAAGTTTCAGTTCACTCGACATTGGTGTCGAGAATTTAGATTAAGTTCAGTTTTTTACAAGTACAAAAATTAGTTCAGTAGATTTGGAGAAAAATTTTAGGGACCTTGTTTTAAGCTAAGTATAGATATTGGAGAGCCAATATTTATGGACAAATATTAATGAATTTAATACGATTAAAGCTGACATGAAGAAAAATAAAATCCCGTTATTCCTTTGAATTGAGTGTGTTTAAACGCGTAAGTCAAAATGAAGTCGAAGTAGAAAATTTGAAGTTTTGCTAAGTCATGTATAACTAACTATATTTTATAGCTAACTGGCAAAAAAAATAGTTCGAGTTGGTTACGTAATTTTTTATTTCATTGAGAATTATATAGCAACGTCAAGGAAAGCTCACTTGCGTAAAACATTTTGTAAAATTGATTATAAACATCAAAGTAACTGTAAAGTTGATAAAATGGAAACCATAAAAAAATTAACTGCGCAAATTTTTTCCTGATGTTATGACGAAAGGAGTTTGAAACTCTACAAAGTGTAAACTAATTTTGTTTCCACTAAGTTCTAGAAATTTGGAAAGAAATTTCATGAGACATTTGTAATTTTAAAAAAGTTTTTAAACTCTCCGCAAGCTAATAACAATGGTGCGAAATATAAATGTTGATATTGGGAAACGAATTTTAAAACATAATTAAAAGTTTTGAAGTAAATAAACATTCAATGACGTAGAATTTGTGTCACAACTCTTTTATGCAATCAAATAAATCTTGTTACATATTATATAATTTTGTTATTATAAGATAAGTTACGTGATAATGATTTAGGGCAACATGTGACCCTTGCGTTTGAGTTTTTATTGAAACTTATATATTAAATTCATATTTGTAAATGATAATGTTATGAAATGGAAATTTAAATAGCAAATGCGCGTCCGTCAAAAATACATAAGCTCTTTTGCAATGAAAAAAGGTATGTAAGCACATGTTTTCTTAAAATAAGCGTTTTCTATGTACACTTATATTAAAATATTCTTAACTATGTTAGCTCGGGCGAAATGGAAGAGTGAGGTCTTCTGACACAGGCTTTATTAAGCTTAAAAGAAGTCCTCCACGTCATCGTGTAAGATGTAAAATAATTACATAAATATATTCTCCTGCCCTTATCCCACTCGTGGGCTCGGCACAACATGTTACAAACATGTTGTCACATGATTCGGCTACGTATTTTAGAATCGGCCGCCTGTCTATCGTCAATTTACCTTAGTCGCCTCTTGCGACACCTCGGTAAGTAAGGAGGGTGGTCTATTCTATTCTGCCGGATACCACACGGCATAAGATGTAAAATTGTTATTGACAATATATTTTATTCATTTATAATATTTGAGATTTTTGATGCGATTGTTTTTTAAAAAACGCGAATTAAAGAACAATTATTCTATCGTGATTGTCGTACTATTTAATTCTGTAAAGTAACGCCTTAGGAATCTATAAGCATTGTAACCATACCCACTGAACTTTTAATTCTGTATATTCCCATATTTGTTTGAGGTGACAAGTAAAATAATCGCAGTTTTTCGCCATATGTTGCAATTCCCACCGGCCGGGGCCGCCTCCTGGCTTTAACGACCTGTCATACAATTGTGACAGTATGACGTTGAAGACTTGTATCGTATCTCCAGCTTTCATCTATTCCGAATCGACTCATTATTTTTGTTCCATCGCAATGTATTTAGATTTAAATCATATCAAACCCTCTTACGAACGAAATTACATTTAAATACCTAAAATATTTACGAAGCCTTTTTCCCTTTTCTTCTTAATGGAACAACTTGTTGTATTCTGTTTTGCAGCGTAGTGATTAAAGTGTATATATTAAGTTATCCCTGTTAGATTATTTATGTTTGAATCCAGAGAAATAACGCTGTTTTTAATATTCGAATACAAATTTATAAGTATAACTTGCACTGCTTTGTGTTAACGGTATTACTACGAGGAATTTGCAAAACATTTACCTACTGTTACGACGTGTTTTAAATACAACCTCCTTCATATAGTTGGCCAGTAATAAAAAAAAACATTGTCGCTGTCATTATGTGTTTAGTGGTTGGAAAAGATTAAATGAGTTGACTTTTGGAAAATTGCGTCTTATTTTCAGAAGTGCGATGGAATCCTTAACTCACAAATAAAATGTAATAAACGAAATATTAAGAGGATGAAGAAAAAAACAAGTGACGGTAACGTGTAATAGTGTTGACATAAATGTAATTCCCGATTGGTTTTTAGCGTTAGAAATAAAACATGGGAAGCTTTAATTACTATAGGGGGATAAATGCGATGCTCGTAACATTTAATAATTGACTTTACAGAAAGCTAATACCTGTCCTGCGCCAATTGCGGCGCAATTGTTTCAGAATGGCTGACTCTAACAGCAGGAAAAAAGGAGAGCAGAAATGTAGCATGCATGTAGCAAGCAAGCTATGGCGATGAGCGTTAGCATTAGCAAGCCTGTTTACGTATGCATCTGCTTAGTTCGTTGCCATTAATTGTGCTGTGTTATGCCATGACAGCGATTAATTGCGAGATGGAGAGAGCTTAAGGGTTAAAAGAGCAAGTATTGAGTTTCTTGCCGATTCTTCTCAGTACAATCAGCATTCCTAATCGGTGGTAGAATCATTCCCAGAAGTCAGCATATTAGATTTGCGGGGTCGCAAATGTTGTCAGGATGGTCGACTGTTACGACGTGTTTTAAATACAACCTCCTTCATATAGTTGGCCAGTAATAAAAAAAAAATATTGTCGCTGTCATTATGTGTTTAGTGGTTCGAAAAGATTAAATGAGTTGACTTTTGGAAAATTGCATCTTATTTATTGAATAAGTGTAAGGGAAAAATATTGTTGTCGTTATACTACTTAAAAATAGTACCTGCCTAAAAATATCTAATTCTTTTATATTTTCTATAACATTGAGTCTTATACATATATACCAACTATAATGTAGGTAAAGAAATAGCAGTGTCAGTAATAATAAATTTCTAATAGTTATATTTGTATTTCATTGCTCTAAGATATAATTTTAATCTCATTAAAATTATACTTAAACTTAAAGGGCGCAATTTTATAATAAAATTACAAATAAATCAGAGTTTTTATCAGTGGCGACATCTTCTGTCTAGTAGTACATGTATAGACCGCCATCTACTGAAATATTCAATTTCTTTTAAATTACGCTATTGCACGATAGGTAGTGTTAGCAATTTTAACATTTATATAATAATTGTAATAATAGTATTGTATTGATATTAATTATTGTATTAAGTTAAGTGTATTTGGAAGTTTAAGTATTGGCATTAGCCTCAAGTTGAGGGGATATTAAAAAAAGGATATGTTAATTCATTTTGGCGGCATTCTGGTGTGACGAAAAATAATTAATATAAAAGTAATTACGCGTAATTAAGTGTTTTAAGAATGGTTTTGATATATTGGAAACCTTTATAAGTATTTTTATAGTAGCATTCCTACTTACCACATCTAGGTATAAGTAAATAAAGGATAATGCTATGTATTTTCATGATTCACTAGATGTCGCTAGTTCCTTTACTATACTTAACGTGAAATAGTTCTTGGGCGTCTCCCATTTTTAATCTGTGGTTGAAAGTATGAGAGCGAATGACCTGAAATCTGAATGAACACAAAATACAAACCCTCCAAGCTTATATTGTCAATGCCGACATGCCGAGAATATGGCCCAATGACCAATCTGAATAGTGAGGACTGTAAGTGGTACGCCCAGGCAGCTGTGTTTAATGTGGACTGTAGTGTGTGATATTATTTTGTGTTGTTTTATTTATGAAATAAATTAGTTTTTTTATTTCTTTCACTATATTTTTACAAGCACAAACGAAGGAAACGTAAGTAAACATTGCTTTTCTATAAATAAGTTATAAGAATAAGTACCTATTACTTGAAACTTACTAAACATGAATGGAGTTACTATTTTGGAAATAGTATTTCCATGAACTTCACTATAACATAAAGCTTAATTATCTGATAAAGAGATATTAATTACTGTTCTTTCTACCAGTTAGTTTGGCTGTGAAATATAACCAAATTTATGACTTACTAATAAGTTGTAAACTCACGTGATGACACCATTTTTTTTATAAAGGTTTTTATTTGTTTCGTAAATAAACAAAAGACGACTAGAAAAAAATAAAACACATAAAATACTCTTACGAAAATATACTGGCTGGTTATTGATAATTAATATAATAAATAAATTACAAGTTTAACAAGAGTTAAGGATATTTTTATTTGATCATGAAAAAGTTTATGACTAACAAATTTTATTTATCTGAATACTTTATTGATGACTTATACTTAATAAATAACATGTAAACAAATTAGTTCCTTAAATAGTAGCTATCTTGTATCTACAGTTAAATTATAAATGAGTCATACGAGTATTAATTTTATCTTACACATATTATAGAGTTAGTTATTATATTGTAATTAAACGCTATCAATATAATATTATCAATAGTTAAAATTAATTGTATGGTTTTGTCGGTATTTGTTATCAATACACAACTCAATTGGGGTTTTCATACATGAATAGATTTTTTTGGTAACATAAAACTTAGTATCTTGCTTCTTTTACACTAACCTGAAAATTGTTAATGTCAATCAGTCTTGTTTAGGTATAAATTTTAGGTAGACATCATGCCTGCAGGGTCAGATTTGTTATGTTAGTAAATACTTTTCACTCAACTTGCTTGGTCTATCTGTATGTATGGTATATAGTCAGTGAATACATAAGGCACTAACAGAAGGCTGTCTGATTCATGCAGATGTAGTTGTTAGAATAAAGAAATTTAAAAATGCTGTATTAAAAGCCAAAATATTTGAACCTTTTTATGACATTCATTTCCAATTACACTCCTATTAGACCTACAGAAAATATATACTTGTCACTTCACATTGTTTTCACTGGTGAAGACAGTGTACCAGTACTTTGACTATCAGTCATGCTCCAAATACATCCAACCGCATGATTATTTACAGTCACCGAAGATACAGTTCTCCTTACCCTAGTCTAATCAGTCTTCTCTGCATACTGCAACCTCGGTGATCCTCTCGCACCAGTTATGCTTATACAGCTGTGTGTATGTAATAAATGTAGAATGTTAATAAAGACATTAAAATCGTAAGAATTCATCAACAGAATATATCGCCTACTGATGACACTGGCAATTGGACAGATAAACTGATGAAGTTTTCCCTTTAATCGCTAATCCTTTTTCTTAACATTCCCTAACTGTTAAGGATCGTGCTGAAGAGAGACACGTCAATTAAGATACAGTAAAACTAGGTTATATAAGTGTCGTGGGATCGTTTTATGTAAATGGTATCATATTACCTCTGTCGCATTTTAATTAAGTCATTTGATCATATGCGAATGTAATAACTTTTACATACATTTAAGGAACAACGTTATGATCGCGAATTATTAATCGTGACAACAATCATACACGTTTTATTCAAATTGAAATTGTTCTTTATTCAAATAAACTTGTAACAAGTGCTTTTGAGTAGGTACTTTACTACTGGTTTTGAAAGCTATTCCTACCGCGAAGAGCCAGAAAGATATTCGGCGGCTGCTCTTTTTAAAATATAATTCTTATAACTAGTTACATTTAGTCATTACTATCTTGCAGTCATTTAGGGTCGAAGAGTAGCTCTGGGCTTTCCTAATGGGTTTTATCGGACGCCCAACAGAAAAGGTCTCCCGATGCATCGATTAGCGAAAGAGGGGACGTACTTTTAGGAGTTCAGAGTTGCTGCTGGCGGGGAGGGGGCAATGTTTTCAACGGAACCCTGTCCCCGGCACCTGTGCGTGGTGGATCACTCAGGTTGTTTTAGTCGATGCAAGTCCCACATACACCTAACAGGGGGTTTTTATTAATAAAAAAAGGGTCAAAAAGTAACTAAATCCACGCATTCTTATCATCTATGTAGCCCCCTTTTAATAGTTGTTTGAAATTGCTGTAATGGCTAAGCTAAAATCGATTGTGGAATTTTATTATACGATGTTATGCCGAAACCCATAAATTACATATAGTACCCGGTAATAAATAATGCACATCGAGAATTTAGAACGAAACAGCCGGCCAATTCGGTTTCGTAGAGCGCTGTCACTATCACACACTGGTTCGTCAGTCTGTGCGACAGAGACAATGCTCTCGGAAGCAGAATCGAGGCGATTTCTCTCTCTGAGCCTCGATGTGCATTATTTATTGTCGCATACTATACGTGCTTTTGAAAGGTTCAAAACACATGATATACATTTTTATAACTAACTCTAGTGAAGTATACAATTACGGTGAAAATAGGTTACACAAGTGTTGCAGGATCGTTAAATGTAAGTGATATTGAATTACCGGGGTCGCATTTTAATTAAGGAGTACGTAACCGATCTTATTCGTCTGGCTTTTGTCACTCAAGACCATATTAACCCAGATACTTTCATCTGCATTCAGGGCTTACAAAAGCGAAAGGTCTTAAGTGGCAATCATGTAACAAGTTGTCGGTGTTTAATAACCCTTTTATGCTCTTATATCTCCTATATTTTGAATTTAGATTTTTTTGAGTGGTATTCACACAAAAGTAATAACAAAATTATTTTGCTATAATCCACGATACAGTAAATGGAAAATATATATAGTGCTAAATGTATAGTGGACGATCCGTTTTTTCATACCCGATACATGCAGGATTCGTAAAAACACATGCACAAACCTCCACCACTGCCACCACGATACAAGAGCACTTTTTTTTTTTTTCGAATGTGTCTAATGCTGTTAGCCCTAATGGCTTTTACAGCGTCACCGGTGGGATGGGCGAGCGCAGAAGCTTCGCCGGGTAAAATTGATAAGAAGCGAGTGTTTTTAGGCACTCGTAACTTATTGGGAGCGTCGCCTTAAGGGTGTCTCCTGCGAGACCGAACCTCGGCTTAAAGCGGCGCGTACAAGAGCACTACACATGTTCACTATCACAAACTCAACAATCGTTTCGCCCGTTTTTGGTATTCATAATTAATAAATAGTAACAGCCTATCTTTATCAGAGTTAACATATAGCTCATATAGATATTTCATGGGATCTCCACACAACACTTGTGCCGCTTGAATGCAGCGGCTCACCGCAAACTTTTTTATGTAAGGTCATCAGAAACTTGCTTGGAGTATCTCTACGTGATCAATTCAAAAATGAGGAGATCCGTAGAAGAACTAGAGTCACCGACATAGCTCAGCATGTCGCGAAGCTGAAGTGGCGCTGGGCGGGGCACATAGTGCGGAGAACCGATGGGCGCTGGGGTCTTAAGGTGCTGGAATGACGACCCCGCACCGGAAAGCGCACCGTCGGTAGACCCCCTACGAGGTGGACAGACGACCTCAAAAAGGTCGCAGGGAGCCACTGGATCCAGGAGGCGCAAGATCATGTGGTGTGGCGATCCCATGAAGAGGCCTATGTCCAGCAGTGGACGTCCATCGGCTGATGAAGAAGAAGAAGAAGAAGAGTAGATGAACCAAATTCACTGACATAGCTCAGCGTGTCGCGAAACTGAAGTGGCGATGGGCGGGGCACATATTGTAGAGAACCGATGGGAGTTGAGGTCTAAGAAAACGTAGCGTCGATAGACCCCCTACGAAACTCGCTATACCAAGGACGTATTTTGTCGGGGTCCTTATTCATTAGCTCTTTAAGCGGCGTTATTGCGGCGGGAACTGACCCGATAGAATAAGACATGAGTGCAGCCGGTTTTTATACTCATATATTGCAAAAATCTTTCTCACGTTCTAATATAATAATTGATGTGTGATCGAAGTAAAATTGCAGAAGTTATGAAATAATAGTTTAATATTGGTCACCGCAACTTCTTTCACTTCGACTTTAATATTCAAATACCCTCAATTATGCACTATATTGATTTTTTGTAACTCCGAAGCTAAAAAAGGAGTTTTGTATATCCTATATGTTATCTCGGTATATAAGCTTAAATTGTAAAGAATTACTTTTTAACTAATTAGACAAAGAAAATCAGAATTTTATCCATAATATTAGTATGGATTACACTTATGAACACGACTTATACAACAAAAGTGAAATAAAAAAATAATCGCTTGATATTAATTCCTTTCTACTTCTACGCAATTTTTTACTTGCAAATTAAAAATTAACGAGGAGCATCGTACTGTAGTGTATGACATCGATCCCTCTATTATTTTTTTGTTACGTTTACAGGACGATCGAAGCGTGCTACGTGATCAACGGACATTAATCGCCCGATCCGAAGAATAAAGTTACCTGCTCTATGTTCATAACATAGAACATTTAACTTTATTAAGAATATAGAAGTAAACATGTAACTTTATTTTTCGGATTGGGCGAATAGAATCTATTAATATAACCTAAGCAAGGTTTTTTTTTTAGTCCGAATGTATCACGCTACGGACGTTCGTACCTCTACCTCAGTCCATGTTTTAATATAATCTCCGCGCCCTTACACCCCGCAGGCAAGGTCTGAGTTAAACAGTTAGCCTATAGTGACTTAACGCACTCTGAGTACAGTGTACTAAAGGGAGTATCCTCGGCACAACAAGCCCTTTGGAAAACTATTAAAATATTCTCATAAGCTCTCAAATACTTGCTAAACTTTGTAAAAAATAATGAAATAGAACAAAATGTGTAATTGCAAGTGGTTTCCAATCATTCTGAGACGAGTGAACATTTTATTAATGTAAGCATGGTGTACCTAAGGCTGTACATGTCATTTTTCATTATCTAAGTTTCGTGATCTGTAATGTGATCTTCAGACCAAGATTATTTGCACAATATGAGTCATAACCTTAATAATATATTATGTTGGCACTTGTTGTTAGCTTTGATGCTTCACAAGGTTAAAAATTCACAGTACAATGTCGTATTTTGTTCTTTCATTAATACCATTAAAATGAAATGAAAAGTATTTCAGAAACTATAACAGAACTACTTTGTTATAATCCGCATGGGTTAAGCGAATTTATCGTGGAGCCTATCCTCCTGATGATGCTTCGGTTTCGGGCTGGTGGTTGTATGTATTGCTTATGTGCATTTTTGCTGGTGGAGGCGTCTTGGGATACGTGTGCTGACTTGTCCTGCATGTGTAAGGTACGTGGATTCGGCCTGTTTCATACACGTAGCATTGCATGCATTCGCTTAACCCACGCGGACTATAGCAAGCAGTTCTGTTATAGTTTCTGTAATATGGATTTCCGCAAAGTAATGCCTGCTTCTATAAATCGTGAAAAGTATTTCATATACTCATTTCATTTTATTCAATAATATTTTGTTCTTCACAAAGTTTGAAAGTCTATGTGTATCCTTAAAACGCAGTCATGATACACAATGGAAAGGCATGTTATGATACATGCCTACTTTGTCTCATGTGTCCATGTGAGAATCCAGCATATAATGTGCCCTATTACTAAGAAAAAAAAATAGAAAGAAAATGAGACTATCTATTTGTCTTTCTTTTTTATGTGTGAATAGACAAAGATAAGCATACGAGTTTCATCTTCCCACTCGTTATTCGTAATGACACCCTTACAGACCTGACTATGCTTTTCCTACTCTATGGTACTAGCTGAAAATATCAATCTTCTATAGTGTATTATCTATGGTATTCGGTGTCACGACAAAGGTAACCCAGAGTGGACGTGGTGTTGCTAAGCTGGTTACCTAGTGCACATAATCTAAAAGAGTATAAGTAGGTACGCTTTGTTTAATATGAATAAAAGAACAGGAAGCTACAGGAAAAATCCAGTTCAATAATATAATGAATGGATGCACTATATGTATTATTTATATACACTTGGTCATTATAAACTAATTACTTCAAACGATTGGCGCCGGTTATCGGCATAATAATTAATTAATACCATAGTATGGTGCACATATTTAATCATTATAAGCCGAGATAAGCAGGTTATACTGTATATAAATTAATTACGATTTTCCTTGTAGCAATTATTTTTATTATTAATAACCAAATTATTGTAATAATTTGATTTTACTTTATTAAACTTTTATTCAAAGTTCAAGAAAAAGTTATCAATAAGTTTTTGGGAAACTAAAATTAGGAGAAAGGTGAACCTGAAATTGTTTTTGTTAGACTTGTTGTGAATTTGTTTTTGATAGACCGTAATAAATACAGCTATTTGAGAAATAAAATTATATGTTTAGATTATTGTACTTTAATCGGTTATTGTCGAATACTTCAGATTTTTATTTATCAGTGATCATTTTACACTGTTATACCTATTCGGTTAATAGTTTTTCTTTCGAAACTGAAATTCGTAATTTGTTTCTTGAGCCAATAAAAAAACAGCAATTTATATGTATTGTAACTAAGCCCATTGTGAATTTTAATAATGATTTATAATAGAATAATATTATATTCGGTTAGTTCGGTAGGAACTGCTTTCTGAACCAGCAGTAGATGTTGACGATTCAAAAGCACTTGTTTACAAGTTTACTTGAATAAAGAATATTTTGAATTTGAATTTGAATTCATACGCCATAAAACACCACAATGCGTTCCAATGTGTGGGAAGGAAATAGACCGTTAACCTCGTCTATATTTGTCACTTCCTATGCGCGCTAAGGAAGAAAATCGTTATTATTCCTATAAGCTTGTGATGCGAATGTATTATTATATTTAAAGGAATAGCGTTTATTTATATCTATATATAGTCTGCATGTAGCTTTTATTTTGTGCCTGAAGACCAAAATCAACGTTCGAAGAAAAAGTGTCATCATCCCCCTGCCCTTATCCCACTCTAGTGGGGTCGGCACAACATGTTACAAACATGTCACATGATATGGCTACTTATTTTACGACTGACCGTCTGCCTGACGTCAACTTACCTTAGTCGTATTTTACGACCCCTCGGTAAGAAAAAGTGTGGTCTATTCTACTCAACCGGATACCACACGGTGGGTTAACTTGCTTAGTCGCCTTTAACGACACCTCGGTAAGAAATGAGGGTGGTCGATTGTTCGAAGAAGAGTATCGTCGATATAAGGGTGCCTCGTGTAAGGTCGGACGATGGTTTAGGACGACGAGTAATGGGGGTCTGGTTATTTGACTGCGATTAGTCATTACGACGTCAAGATTATTGTAACAGACATCGTAATCTTCTTGCATAGCATCCGATAAAGTCGTCAAAAGCTCTAAGCTTAAAGTAGCAGCCTGTTACAATTCCACTGCTGGGCATAGGCCTCCTCTCTCCGTTTTTGGAGAGAAGGGTTGGAGCTAAGATGTGTGATAAACTTGAAAGAGTCGCGCGGTCTCACCGCTGGGCTATCACAGTTTATAGCTTGCAATAAAATAAATAAATATGTATGACAATTAAACACACGTTTGTCCGTCTGATATTAAAGTAAGTAATTTAATACGTCCGTTTGGGTGATATACATATAGAATCGGAAAAATCGGTTGTATAAAATATTGTCTCTCGCAGGAATTGAACCCACGAGGTCCGGAGCTTAGGGCAGGTTCACTCCAGTGTATAACAAATACAAAATAAATAAAAATATATGGCAAACTTACACACGGTCAACTGTCCCCAAAGCTAAGCTAAGCTAAGCTAAGCTTAAGGCTTACCATTAATTTGATTCTGACGCATAGATATTCGTTTGCAGCCCGCCCATCAATTTTACAATAGTGTTTACGCCAAACAATTATAGGTCAACACACGCTCCACTTTACACAATAGAATAGCCTACACCCGTTACCGCTCATTGTGGCTAAAGTGATTAATTCAGGACAGAAATGTGTTACGACTATCCATCGGGAATTAAGGCCAACGTTACAAATAGGCTGATTGCGTTAGTACATGAATTTCATTGGAATTTATGCACTTCTATTCCAAATATCACATTTTAAAGAACCCCGATGCAAGCATTTTATTAAGTGCACACAATACTGACGCCAATGCTTATGCTATTTGTTCCTCTTACTTCCATGTCCGAAATGAGTAATGGATCGATGTTATTTTTGGTAGGAAAGAGTTGAAAAGCTGTTTTATGACACAGGCTTTTTTGTCAGAGTATTCTTTATCAGAGTAAGTGCAGCGAAAGTCGCGGGTAAAGCCTAAACAATACACACTAAGTGCGTGTTGATATTTCGTATAAATTGTTGCTGCAATTGACGACGCCGTGTGGTATCCGGCAGAATAGAAAAGACCACCCTCCGTTCTTACCAAGGTGTCGTAAGAGGCGACTAAGGTATGTGCCGTGTGGTATCCGGCAGAATAGAATAGAACACCCTCCGTTCTTACCGAGGTGTCGTAAAAGGCGACTAAGGTAAGTTGACGTCAGACAGGCGGCCGGTCGTAAAATACGTAGCCAAATCATGTGACTTCATGTTCAAAAATGTTGTGCCGACCCCACATAGAGTGGGATAAGGGCAGGAGAATGATGATGTTGCTGCAATTGACGATACTAAATATATGCTTGAATTAATAAATAATATACAGCTAAATATATTACGATGTTACCAAAGAATAGAAAGTCCAATATTATTTTAACCCTTAATATTATGTAGTACCAGGTATAACCTTTAAATGATAACATCGTAATCAAGAATGAATCAAATTAGGAATGTGGTATCGTGATTAGCTATCCATCCTTAATTAAGGTCAACATCATGGCAATTATTAGTCTAGCCTTGTACTGTATTAAGTCGCTTTTAGGAAATTTTAATCGCTTAGTATATTCCGAGAAACGTTCTTAGTCAATAAACTCCGATATGGAGGTATCAGACTGTTATATTTATTTGTGAATCATTTATTGATACATTAAATTTAGTACAATCCTATGGCTTTTCTCGGCGTTAACAGCTATTGAACCCTTCACTTCTTGACAATATTTATTAGACAGTTCAAAAATAGAGAAACGTCGTTTATGGCAAAGTGAAAGACTCAAAAATGCAAGAAGTGAGAAACAGCAGGCCTACCATGAATTCTTATTGCAACTCAATTGAAGACGTCGACGAATTTGTTTTGCTTTTTCATACCATGATGTCTTAAAAACGCACACTTTAAGTCGTTGCCGAATGAGCGTTCAGAATTCTTCCTAAGAACGTGAGTAAAAGAGACAATGTTATCTATAGTTTATGTA
Source organism: Morpho deidamia (assembly GCA_947086505.1). Classification (NCBI taxonomy): domain Eukaryota; kingdom Metazoa; phylum Arthropoda; class Insecta; order Lepidoptera; family Nymphalidae; genus Morpho; species Morpho deidamia. The sequence goes on along the minus strand of CAMTZC010000002.1, from coordinate 4,512,067 downwards.
ACGTTATCCTTTTCAAACATTACGTCCCCAATGCAATTCACACTTCATGATGCGAAAAGAAAGCGGTTCGCTGTCGTCGTTAACGTCTTCAATTGATTCGCAATAAGAGTTCATGGTAGGCCTGCAGACTAAATTAGGATTCCTATTCCGATCTATAAGAGCTCAAAGTAAATGCCCTAAATAAGCTTAAAACTACTGGAGCTGACCTGAGAGAATACAACGTGAATATTACAGGTTTCTATATAGAAAGTTTTTCAAATGTTTGGTATTGTGTTTATTTAATAACGACAAAATATCTTCTCAAGGTTATAGAAGTCATTATGCTATTATCGTTGACACGTCTTTGTATAAGTTGAATGAACTTAAAAAATAAATGTAAACTGGCATCGCTTATCATTTGACAGACACGCATCCCAAAGTCATGTATAAGTTTTAAGTTGTCGAATTACTAACGATAATATTTATCTATAACTTAACGTATAAGTGATTTATGCATATTTTTATTACCAAATGTAGCCATTTTACATTTTGCAAAGAAATGTCTTCGACTGCTAGATGTTAAGTATTGAGTATTACATATACATTTACTTATGTTAATACATAGAGATTAATCTTTCTATCCCTTTACACAACTTCTACTTTGCATATGAAAGAGTGAAAAAATTTGCTCAAAAGGTGAAAGAGTTCGAAAATAAATTTTATAATTGACACGTTGGACTAACCATATGAAATTGATTTCGCAAATTAGTCAGTAAGATACATGATGATTAAATGATGTTAAAGAATACATAGTCATTTTATTTTTTTTGTTTTGAATATAAACTCACTTTGGGTAAAAATAGTTTCGTTCACTTCATACACTCGTCGCAGCTCAGTCTATTTAGCATTACTGGGCGATAATTAGTCCAAACCAAGCTTAAAATATGAATAATTTTAACTTCGACAATGGATTATAATTCCTTTGGCCTCACCACTTCGTTTCCTTGGATATTAATTCACGAAGATTGTCCTTTCAAAATTAAATATCATTCTGAAAGAAATGCAAACAAACACACTTTCGCATTCTTATTTTTATTATACATGCGAGGCTGTTTGTTAAATCTAATTTACTGGACCATTATAGCCAACTATAATATATTTATGGAGCAATTAGTACAATTACTATTATTAATATTTCTCTTATTAATTTTTATACAATTAAACAAAAAAGTATACGGCTGAGTAGAATAGACCTCCCTCATTTATTACCGAGGTGTCGTACAAGGCGATTAAGGTAAATTGACCCACTGTGTGGTATCCGGTTGAGTAGAATAGACCACGCTCTTTCTCACCCAGTGGCGTAAAATACGACTAAAGTAAAACGGCCGGTCGTGAAATACGTAGCCAAGTCATTCGACAACATATTTGTAACATGTTGTGCCGACCTCACTTAGAGTGGGATAAGGGCAGGAGGAGAGACAATTTAACAAAAAATCATTAAAGAAAATTGTTGACGATAGGGAGCGGAGAAGGTACTAAAACTCCCGGTGATAGTGGATGGTTCCAGACTGAGAAACCTCATTACAATATTTTACGTCTCAAGCAATACTGCCTTCTGTATAGCTATAACCTCTTGAAACGTTGGTCGAGGATTTTCGCAAGAAGACCGTGGCTAACTGATGATACAAAAATTGGAACAATTATTGTTGAGTCAATATTCCATACGACGGTTAACTAATGAGCTAGGTCTTTTTAGATATTTTTTCTTTCTTCAGCTCGTATGAAATTATCGTCATGTGCAATAGTGATATCAACAATAATTGCCCGTCGCGCTAAATGATCCACTAAAATTATATCAGGTTTATTGGCAACAATAGGCCAATATTGTATCGGTCCCACGAGACAATTATATTTATATTATGTACAAGTAATAAAATTATTACGTAATATACTTTACTTGGTATTTGGTAATTGTATTTTAATTGTGCATTTTTTTACCTCGGGAATCGCGAATAAAGTGTAGTTGATGGTAGTTCAAAGTTTAGGTTCGTGCGAACCTAAACTTATATAGTATAAATTCCAGTAGCATATTAGTCAGGTCATTGAACTTATATATTCTGTTTCTCTATTAAGTTAGGTTTGTAATATCAAAGTCCTCTCGCCAAGTAATTTCTGGACAGCGTTCAGCCCACATTGCTCGCCCACTTGGACCAGATTTCTTCCAGTTAAACTAGTTGTAGGAAATCCGACTTATATCGTGTTAATCTTGCAATAAAACTTTCTAGTTGTTGGTTTTCATGTATTTTATGGCTTGTAAGTTATCGAAGTGTAATCGATACGTTTGTTGTTCCTGTCGGTTGAGATTCAGTTGATAGCTTAATTAAAACTTCGATTACAAAATTTAATTCGAGGCGTGTTTGAAGATTATAGATAATGTGCTGACACATATAGCTAAGACTACAATACCTCTGGTTTAGCTTCGTTGTATTGCATTGTAATGCAATCATAAACATTTATTTTTAAGTTTATTATTTGGTAATGGACTACCATGTGTGTAATTGTCCTATACATTTATTTATTAATTTAGTAGCTAAGCCAACAACGGTTTCGCCCGCGTGGAATTCAGTGATTTACGAAACTTTTCGGCTTTTCAAAATTTTGAACATAAAAGTAGTTATCGTGGGTTAACCGTAGGAGATAGAGACAAGCTATCGCGGACTTTTTTGTAGTATTTTTATAGATCTACAATTCTCTTCAATATTACTTTAGCGTATCTCTGCTGGTTTACGCAGCGCACGCTACTATAGCTCCCAAGTTTTTTTACAACTGCGCGATCTCTTCAACACAATTTACTTAATACCGATGTCCGATCCGATCCGGAAGTATTGCACTATATTTTGGTGAAAACTGTACAAAACTCCGATCAGCAGATTTTGAGAAAATCGATTACATACAGACAGACAGCTTTTTGGGACTTTGTTTTATAATAAGTATAGATGTTTCTTACACCGGAGAAGAGGAGCTTTTAAACAAAATTAATTGTAACTAAAATGAATATCTAAGAAAGTTATTATAATATAAAGTATAAACAATGCTAGCGTGTCAATGGTATTCGCAGGCTATTGACTTGCGCATAAATTATTATTTTTTTCTTAACTTATTAAATAATATGACAATGCATGCAACATCGTGACATATTAATAAACAAAAGAAGTATTTAGACATGCGTTTGCACATTCTCGTTGTATTATGATTACTTTAACTGCAAAAAATAACTTGTAACTTGTATGATCATAAATCAAAATGTATAAAAACTTTATTAACAAAGATATAATAATTTTCAATGTCATTCTATAAAAAGGTTTTATTAATAGAAAATGTTTGCACGGAAGCATACCTTTACAGAATACGAGTAAACGCTTCGAGTAAAAGGATTTCATCTATTCTTACATATTATAAAACATAGTCCCCCAGTACGTCTAATTTGTCTGTCTGTCATAAAAATCTTTCATCGCGTTCGCTGTGGAAACTATTGATGATAGAACAAAAATATGTTCTGCATTATTATAGAGCGTATCAATATCTACAAAAAAGTCCGCGATACCATATGCCTAACTATTACAGCTATGCTTGCTATGTAACTACTTTTTTACATTGTAAAAGTTGATTAAAGTGCCGACAGTAATCAAACCGTTGTATTCATATCTCCGTATTTATCTTTATCCCATTAAATGATGTTTTATTAAAAATCGTTTCGATACCTGTAAAATACTTTAAATATTATTATAATCGGACATTCCAATCAAACTTGTTCTATTAAGTATTTAATATACTTAAGTAACTTAAGACTTGATATTAAAATATTATGTAGTGACATGATGAAACTTTGTGTTTGAGTTGTCTGCGTAAAAGTAAATAAATAAATAAATAATAATAAATATATGGGACATTTACACACACGGTCGTCCGTCCCCAAAGTAAGTAACTTAATACTTGTGTTATGGGTGACAGACAAATGGTAGATATACTACTTATATAAGTTTAAACACATACTTAAATACAAATACACACCCAGGCTCGAAGAATCTGGGTGTGTATTTGGCCTCGGCGGGAATCGAACCCGCGACCCGCGGAACTGAAGGCCCACTGGGGCCGACCCATAGCGCCAACGGGCCAGTCAAATAGTAGTGCATTAAGATAGGCAAGTGAAGCCGCAAATATTGTATAGTTCACTATATTTCTTAATCCTCTCAGCCGTCTATTAAAGGCTGCATGCGAAGCCGGTATAGGCTTAGCCCGCTTCAAACACATTTAACCCTTTTTATCCGCTTAGGGATCGTATTGCGAGAAATCCCTCCTTAGTGGGGTATTTACTTACGAAAAGAGTGAAACTCTACCAATATTGCCTTTCTAGGTCTTAAGACTCGGATTGATGTGAAGTGAAAACGATTCTCAGGTGTTTACGTTTAATTTACGTCGATGTCTTTTCGAATAATGGACGTCGGAATATTTTTTTTTATGCATGAAAAATAGGCAATCGTCACAGGAGTCAGTTCAAATTGTAGATATTCTATATTCGAAATACTTTGAGTTCTTTTGTATCAACACTATTGGTGTTTACGAAAATAGCACCTACCAAAGAGAACAATCAAGAATCTCGATAATTTTTTTTATCTACTCTGATACTATAATACAAAGATTATAAAACTGACAGCAGTTTTTTTTTAAACTGAAGCACTCGATTTTGTCGTGATGTGACCCGTTTATTTATATAATAATACTTTCAATTGTTACTTACAAAATAACTTAAATATATATTAAAACTAGCCGTATTCACTCTGGTTGCCGTAGCTCAGTCTGGGTCGAATTCCCCTCGAAACTGAAATCAACAAAAAAAAAATCCGATCGCTACCAAACTTTACAGGAACATCCGCAGTTGCTCGGTCAGATGGTCTGAAAACTTCTTTAAAATCGGTCCAGCCATTTGGGAATCAATGAAGGACATACAGACAAACATTAATGAATAATAATAAGAATTGTAAACATATGCTTGTTATTTTATATAGGCACATTTTAGTATTATGTTTAAGTAGTAAACATATATTTCTGCGAGAAGGCGAACGCATTCACGTTATGCTTAAACCTTCAGAGGTTTTTAAAACGTGTCTTAAGTAACTATTTAGATTGTTGAATGCATATTATATATATAATAAAATAAAAAAAAAATTTTATATAAGCTCAAATTATAACTGGGTAAAAAAATAAAGCATATATATTTAAAAAGTTCTACGTAAAACTGCGATACTTATATTAGTTTTGCACGAGTTCTTATTTTCGATTTTCCTTAATATTGGTTGATGGTGATAAGACTTGTGTATATGGTAGTAAGGCAGAACAGGATGTCGATTAAGGTCTTCCGTTCGTAAACATAACTTCATTGAGCATTGTGTTTTCCGAATTCTATAACTTCCCGTATGCTTAATATGTGAGCACATTGTAAATTTTAAAATAAAAATGGTATGGAATCCAGATAATACGTTTGTTCTTACTTATGAAATTATTATTTTTTAGTATTCATTAAGTTGAATATAACATTGCATGCCCATGTCTTTTGGAATAGCAAATCTTTATTAGGTTTTGGTTTTAAACATTTATAGTCTCATTATGGAGATAATGTCCATCCACCGTCTCTGTTAAAATTCAGTTGACGGCTAATTTCATGTTTCGTAAGTGTCGCATGCATAATAAGCTCGAAACTAGTCGGGCTAATCCGATAGAATATGACGTGAGTCTAGCCGGTTTCCATATATAAATTATGAATACTTCTTCTTCTTAGTCGAGGTCTTCATTGCTGAAGGTCGTGTCTAGACAGAATTATTACTGCGGATCACGTCACGCACTAAGGTTTTCCATTTTTGTCTGTCCTCGGCGGTCTTTAAAGCTTCGGTTATAGGCAGGCCTGTAAGTGTCTTCACTTGGTCTGACCAACGGGTAGGTGAGCGACCACGTGATCTTTTCCCGTCGACCTGCCCAACGACCGTCAGCTTCTCGAGGCTTTCAGAGTTTCTGCGAGCAACGTGTCCGAAATATTTAAGGATACGCTGGAAGCAGACAGCGGACAGTCTAGTATTTATACCGAGCTCCTTTAGAATAGACAAATTGGTTCGGTGTGCAGTCCATGGAATCCGCAGCATCCTCCTCACTTATGAATACTACTCACGATAAAATTCAAAATAATTGTTCCTATATACATTCCTTTATACGTTCCTTCATAACTTTAAAATCATCATCCTCCTGCTCTTATCCCACTCTAAGTGGCGTCTGCGCAACATGTTACAAACATGTTGTCACATGATTTGGCGACGCATTTTATGACCGGCCGCCTGCCTGACGTCAACTTACCTTAATCGTCTTTTATGAGCTCTCGGTAGATGAGGATGGTCTATTTTACTCAACTGGATACCACACGGTGGGTCAACTTACCTTAGTCGCCTTCAACGACACCTCGGTAAGAAATGAAGGTGGTCGATTCTACTCAGCCCTATACCACACGGTGATCCTTCAGAACTTTACAGTAACTAAAGATATCACAATTTGTTTTTTGGTCATCTATTCTAATCTATCCAGCAGTCGTGATTATTATTTTTAAAAACGTAGATCTATGTATTTACAAATTTTCTTTTAAGTGTAATTTATTAAGAATTCTGTATAGAATATTGTCACCGCAATAACTTTAACGTCCATTGTGAACCTTATTCCAGGCGGGTATTACTGCCAGTTGTATTCTATGGCACATAAATTACGAACAAAACAACATTAAAGGTTCAAGTCAATGTCAGACACATGTGTATTCGGGACTGATTCTTGAACAAAAAAACATGATATGAATTGTTTTTGTTTTACAAACACTGCGGTGATAATAATAAAAGTTAATTTAGAAGGACACTAATGGAGAATAAGACGTGAGTACAGCCGGTTTCTATACATAAACTATAGTGGAGTGTGACTATCCACTTAACATAGGTTTCATTTAAGTGATGAAGCCAATGGGGTTTAACCTGATAGAATAAGATGTGAGTATATCCGGTTTCTATACATAAACTATAGTGGAGTGTGACTATCCACTTTACATAGGTTTTATTTAAGCGATGAAGCTAATGGGGGCTAACCTGATAGAATAAGATGTGAGTATAGCCGGTTTCTATACATAAACTGTAGTGAAGTAAGAAGTAACCGCCTGTTACTATGCCCACTGCTGGGCTAAGGCCTCCTCTCTCCGTTTTTGGAGAGAAGGATTGGAGCTAAGACCTACCACGCTGCTCCAATGCGGATTGGTAGGTTACACATATCCCTAGAATTCTCTAGAGATATGCAGGTTTCCTCACGATGTTTTCCTTCACCGAAAAGCGTGTGATAAATTGCAATTATCAATTAGACACATAAGTTTTTAATAGAAAACTCATTGGTGCCTGCCCGGGGTTTGAACCTATGTCGTCTCTAGAGAGTCGCACGGTCTCACCACTAGGCTATCACAGCTAAACTGTAGTAGAGTGGGAATATCCACTTTACATAGGTTTCACTTAAGTGATGAAATATTATAGGTCACGATACTGTTTTATTTATAATTGAATAAAATCTCATAATAACAACAACAGTAAATCCTTCGCAAAAACCTAAGACTATTTTAACTTAATATTTACGGATGTTATCGTAATAACTATCGTATTTAAATATTTGTGAATGAAGATAAAGATACAGTTCAGTGCAAGGCTATGTAAAAAAATAGTATTGCCATATTCAATTTAAAATACAAGGACACAAAATGAAAATAATAAGTTAACTTTTTATTTTTACTGTTTAATAGTTTAATTTAATCTGTTCATGATAAACTCAAAAATTACTTACCGGATTTTCATGCGATTTTCAACAATAAATTCATGAGATAGGTTATGATGTATAATAACATGATAAACGTTATTATATAAATTATTATATAAACGTGAGATGATAAGTTCTCTTCTTGAAGGTTTTATGTTACTATGCAATGACTATCGTCAAACCTGGATAAGTCCTATAAATGCGGTATACATGGGTAGCTTACTTAAAGTCAAACAAACTTAAAAGGCCACACGCTTCGTATGAGTCAGTGATGATTGCGATGCATTTGTATTGCCAAATCGTGTTGAAATTATACATAAGTTATTTAATTTATGTGGTCCTCCCTTTTATAGGTAAAGTAACGGCCTATTACTATCCCACTGCTGGGCATAGGCCTGCTCTCTCCGTTTTTGGAGAGAACAATTGGAGGTAAGACCTAACACGCTGCTCCAATGCGGATTGGTAGGTTACACATAACCCTAGAATTCTCTAGAGACATGCTGGTTTCCTCACGATGTATTACTTCACCGAAAGGCGTGTGATAAATTGAAGTCACATAAGTTTTAATAGAAAAACTCATTAGTACCTGCCCGGGGTTTAAACCCATGATCGCCTCTAAAGAGTCACACGGTCTCACCGCTGGACTATCACAGCTATTTTATAGAAAGTGCTTAAAAATTTGTAATGAGTAGGGAAAATTAATATAATAGGGAAAAAAATAGCCGTGTGGTATCCGGCAAAATAGAATAGATCACCCTCCTTTCTTACCGAGGTGTCGTAAGAGGAAACTAAGGTAAATGCCGTGTGGTATCCGGCTGCATAGGATAGACCACCCTCATTTCTTACCGAGGTGTCGTAAAAGGCGACTAAGGTAAGTTGTCGTCAGGCAGGCAGCCGGTCGTAAAATACGTTGCCAAATCATATGACAACATGCTCGTAACATGTTGTGTCGACCCCACTCAGATTGGGATAAGGAGAATGATGAATGAGTAGGGAAAATATCGTAAAAAAATATTCATATTTCTGGAAATTCTTGGGAATATGTGTAACCAATCAACATCATCCGCATTGGATGGTCAAAGCTTCAATCTGTACCTCCAACAAGAGGGTCTTCATCCCAGACGTGGAGCGTCTAATAAAACCACATTAAAGTACATATTTTTATCGTTTCTTTTTTAGCGGAGTTTCTCGCTGGCTTTCTCGGTAAGAGCATCTTCCCGAATCTGTGGTAGATTCATTATAATTTGACTATTCGTAATATAACAGAAACAACTACTTTGCTATAATCCGCACGGGTTAAGTGAATGCATGCAAAGCCAATGTGTATGAAGCAGGCAAAATCTACGCACCTTATACATGTAGGACCAGCCACCACATGCACCCCAAGGCGCAATTCACCAGCAACAACGAACACAAAAGCAGCACACACACCCACCACCACAATCTCGACGATCGTTTCGCCCCGAAACCGAAGCATCATCAGGAGGATAGGCTTCACGACAAAAATCGTACTGCGCCGCGCTACCCACACAAGCAGTCTTAAATAGTTCAACTCCCACCAATACCCTCCCCTCCGAACACATGCAGCAAAACGGAATTAGATACATTTACTTGCTCGTTAATTAAGTGACCATTGTTATTTTTTATTATCTCAAGATGCTCTAACGTATTGAGGCGGAGTCCCTTATCACAAGTGTGGAGAATATGATATGAATGGGCATTAGGCACTTTATGACCGCTTTCTAGCAAATGTTTTGCAAAATTAGAATTTTGTGGTTTATTATTCCTAAACGCAGCCATATGTTCCCGGAATCGAACCGCAAAACTTCGGCCAGTCTGACCCACATATGTACCGTTGCACTCAGGACAATCTATTTTATAAACCCCAGATTTTTTACCCTTATCTAATGTATCTTTATTTTTACACAACAAACTACGAAGCGATTGGTTAGTTTTAAAAGAGAGTTTAGTACCCGATTTTGATTTAAATATATTTGCCACTCGATCTGTTAATTTTCCAAAGTAAGTCAGACTGGCTTTATAGTTAGTTTTATTAAAAGATGGTACCGCATACAAAAGTTTAGCGACTTGAGATTTGTGTTTATTTTTAATTATGTTTTTAACCGTGTCTGTAGTGTAACCATTGGAAAGTGCTATCTGGTAAATTATTTGTAACTCCTTTTCATAGCTGTTTTTTGAGAGAGGGACCGACAATAACCTATGGACGTAGCTATGAAAGGCAGCAAGTTTATGCTGCCAAGGGTGGCAAGACGTACATGTATAAGGTGCGTAGATTTTGCCTGCTTCATACACATTGGCTTTGCATGCATTCACTTAACCCGTGCGGATTATAGCAAAGTAGTTGTTTCTGTTATATTACTTGTAATATGGAATTCCGCAAAGTAACGCCTGCTTCTATAAATCATTTGACTATTCGTGTTTGTTAAAGCTAACTTGAATAAAGCGTGTTTTAAATTATTCAAATTTACACAATACACATAAATTAATAATCCAATTAGCGAAAAAAATTATAGAAGATGAGAAATTATGAAAAGATGAGAGGAGGAACATATTATGATGTATGAGGTGAAACTCTTTTGGTCATAAATAAATAATAAATGTATGGGACATTTACACACACACGGTCGTCCGTCTCCAAAGTAAGTAACTTAATACTTGTGTTATGTGTTACGGACAACTAGTAGATTTATTACATATATAATTTTTTTATTATAACAACCAACTAATTGATTGGTAAAATGATAAAAATCATGTTACTTAAAAAGTTGAATGAATGTGGGTGAATGTATGAATAGAGACGACGAAAAAAAGCATGATAGATTACGTGATGTAATAAATGTATATAAAACGAGTCGCCACCAGAGTTGACGAATAAAAGAGAATGGAAGATGAAAATGATGAGCCCGCTTATTGTGGGATAAGGGTAAGAAAATCTAAACACGTGCAACGCAACGCAACGTTAGTTCAAGCTTGTTGCACGTGTTCAGAGGTAAAATAAATGGTGGGGATGAACCAACTACTATATAACAATGCTTGCTTGGATAATGCTACGCTTTGCGATTTTGTCGTGGAATCTAACTCCTGATGATGCTTCGGTTGCGGGGCGAAACGATTTTTGAGTTTGTGATAGTGAACGTGTGTAGTGCTTGTGTATTGTGGTGGCAGTGGTGGAGGTTTGTGCATGTGTTTTTACGATTCCTGTATGCATCGGGTATGAAAAAATGGATAGTCCACTATACATTTAACACTATATATATTTACTATTTATTGTATCGCGGATTATAGCAAAATAATTTTTAATGATGTTTGATTTTTACTATAGATTGGAATGAAAACAAGATACATAAACTTTTTTGAAAAAAATTTGAATACTTAAAATTATTAAGGAAGAATGGAAAATGTGTAACTCGTCAACGTAATGTAAATGTCCAAGGTTTACTTAGCTGCCTAAGGTTGTTGGACTCCTTTCAAGAGACTTTTCTGTGCCGCTGTGCCCAATTCTCCGCTATTTGACACCCAGCCGAAGGGCGCAGCACGCAACGAGTTGCTTTTAAATATAGCACAGTATATTATAGGCAAAGGTATTAATGCCTTGCGTTTTAGCATATACTAGCTGTGCCAATAACGGCTTCGCCGGCGTGGAATTCACTGATTTTACGAAACTATTCCCGAATTTTCGAAATTTTGAACGGACGTAAAAATTACGACGCGTTAAAATTCCGCGTACGCCCCGTTCACACGGGTGTAAAAATTACGTCGCGTTGAAATTCCGCGTAGGCGTAGTGGGTAGTGACCCTGCGTTTATCTCCGCGGGTCGTGGGATCGATTCCCGCCGAGATTCAACATTTTCTATAAAACTTAAATTTGTTGATTCGTCGAGCCTGGGTGTATATTTATATTTAAGTATGTATTTAAAATTACATATTAGTATATAAGTTACTTACTTTGAGGATGTACGACTGTGTGTGTAAGTGTTCTTTATATTTATTTATATGTTTATTTTTTTTACCAATAAGGTTATTTTCTTTTTTTTCAATTTACAGTTTAACCACTGTTTGTCATTTTTAACTCATGCTGAGTTAGCCTATAAGTGAGATATACGGGTTAGTAATACTAAGATGATTGTATCTATACATTATATTGTAAACTATAGATTCCATTGACTTCCTATTTAAAAAAAATAATATAATAATGTTAGATAAATAAAATAGAATAAGATCATTTGATAATTTTATGGAAATATTGGTCCCAGGATAACACATTTCAAGCCACTAATATGCGTTCAGCAAAAATAAAATGTACGACGACTGACTTTAGCCCTAAAGTAAGGAAAACAATAATAACGAAATTACTAAATGATCGTGCTTTGCTCTACTGGGACCGATCCATTATTACTGACAGGTATATTGTTGCCAATAAACCTGATATAGTTTTAGTGGATCAGTCAGCGCGTCGGGCAATTATTGTTGATATCACTGTCCCGCATGGAGATAATCTCATACGAGCAGAAAAAGAAAAATTAACAACATATTTAGATTTAGCTCATGAGATGACCGCCATGTGGGATATTGATTCAACAATAATTGTTCCAATTGTTGTATCGGTTAATGGTCTTATCGCGAAGAGCCTCGACCAACATCTCAAGAGGCTCACGCTTAATTGCTGGATCAAGCGCAGGATACAGAAGGCAGTGTTGCTTGAGACGGGATAGTGAGGAGGTTCCTCACTCTGTAGCCCTAACCACCGGGAGCTTGGGTCCTCTCTCCGCTCTCCGTGGATGACAATTTTTTATATTTTTAAATGTTTTTTTGTTGTTGTAGAAAATATTAAAAAATGTAAATCAATTTGTATATAAAAAAACGAGTGAAATACGAAATTACAAAGCAATTTTTACTTTTCATAATTTTATTTCAGTATTCTGGAAAATGTTTCGCATATAGATGCGTACGAGAATCCACTTCTATAATAAGTACTTCTGGATCGATAAACGACATCGTACTATGCACTCTCTGGCAAAAACTAAATAACACGTCAGACCGTCGAGGGAGCTCGCAACGAACTGGAAACAACGCTCGCGATTTTTTCGCGTTCGTGCGAATAGTAATAAGAAGTTTCGTATGTTCTATTCGGTTACGCCCAACGGTACCGCCTTAAAATGGAACACTGCGCTATAAAAATACGTCGCGTTTTAAATGCGCTGTCGTGTGAACAGATACCTGGATATCAATTTGTTTCATTTTTTACGATCGTCCGAACGAGTCGTAAAAAATACTTTGCGTTAAAAATCCACAATAGGCGTTATAAGAAGTTTCGTATGGTATATTCAGCTTAACGCCCTCGCCCTAACGACTAAAATGGAACACTGCACGATAAAATACGTCGCGATTTAGATACGCTATCGTGTGAACAGATACCTGGATACAGATCTTTTATTCTAAAAGTGCACGCCCCTCCAATGTCTTTACTCACACACAAAAAACTTATGTACAGACGAAATACACGCATACTTGTTATTCTAATTGGTTACTCAGTTTCCGGACAGACACAAAAGTAGGAGAACGCATCGATTATTGCCAAAAGTACATTTAGCATGTCATAAAAAAAGAGGATAAATAATTTTTATTTTTTATTTTAAATAATATTAGATAAATATTTTTTCTTTAATAGAAAAATATGGAGAATTTTATAAAACTATGTGGCGAAAAAAAACGGGCAAAACTTAACATCTATCATTATTTCATCATTAAAGCCATTGCTTTAATTAAGGAACGAATTGACATGATTGATAGAAATGTGTGGGAAAATACGTGTCAAAATGTGAATGATATTGAGATAGAATATATGAAAAATTTTGAATTTATAATTAACTAGCAAAGCCCCGCGGTTTCACCCGCGTCCATACAGATCTCGTGGTACTGGAAAGTCTACGAAGTCCGACTATAGATTTATTTTGTAGATTATTTAATTATAAAAAATGGGTATCATTAGTATTCTTGGAATAAGAGCTAACTCACCAAGTGCAGGCCCTGCTATAACGGTCGCTACGATGAATTTGTTATGGAATTATTTTCTTTAGATTTACATTCTTAAATTCCCAATATCTTTTGATTGGAATATCGGATTTTAATAATTTAAAAAGTATTTTACAGGTATTGAAACAGTTATTAATAAAATATCATTAAATGGGATAAGGATTAATACAGAGATATGAATAAAATGGTTTGATTATTATCGGCAATTTTCGGCAATCGGCGATCACTTTAACACAATTTACATAATACCGTTGTGATAGCCCAGCGGTGAGACCGTGCGACTCTTACGAGGGGAACACGAGTTCAAATCTGGGCAGGCACCAGTGAGTTTTTCTATTAAAACTCATGTGTCTAATTGATAAATGCAATTTATCACACGCTTTTCGGTGAAGGAAAACATCGTGAGGAAACCTGCATATCTCTAGAGAATTCTGGAGATATGTGTAACCTACCAATCCGCATTTGAGCAGCGTGGTAGGTCTTAGCTCCAACCCTACTCTCCAAAAACGGAGGGAGGAGGCTTATTCCTAGCAGTGGCATTGTAACAGGCCACTACTTTACTTTACTACTTTTACATAATACCGATTTATACTAAATACCTTAACCATCCGGAAGTATTGCGCTATCTTTTGGTGAAAACCGTATAAAAATACCCGTTCAGTAGATGTTGAGAAAATCGATTACATACAGACAGACCACTTTTAAGGACATTGTTTTATAATAAGTATTTATTTATAATAAGTATTTGTTTCTTGTCTTCGCAAGAGAATGGAGGTCTTTGGATAACGCTATCCAACTGGTGCAAAAAGTACTTCTTTGTGTAGTAGTGTAAAGTTTTAAGTAAATTGTTTTGTAATATGTAAGTCGTTCTTAGAATCAATTTGGTTGTTAATAATTCTTAGTAAAACATGATTATTATGAAAATTGAACATGATACCTTTGCAGTTGAAATAAATGCATCAAAAAAAAAAATTACAAACCATTTCGAAGAAAAAAGCTTCATATACTTTCGTACAAATGCATTATTATTGTAAAAATGGTCAAATTTTAAGTATGAAGTAGATTAACGACTTTTTAGCATGAATAGTGGCATTTTACTTTGTTTGCAGAGTGATTTACTTTGCTGGCTCACTTAAGTGTGTTTGTAGGAACTTATGAATAAAACATTGGTCTTTTAGCAATTTGCTTTATGATTTCAGTATACTATTATATCCGGGTCCATGCAACTAACTGGCCTGAATGCATACATACTTTTACATTTACTATAAATTATATATTGTATGGTAATAAAACTATGCTTACGTATTATTCTATCGGGTTAGCCCCACTAGTTTAGGGCCCATCCAGGGCCCTAATTCATGATTATTATCGGTTCCCGCCACAATAACGACGTGTCGTCTGTAGTCGGGTTAACCCGAATGAAACAAACCCGATAGAACAGCAATTGTTTTAGTAGTTTTTTTTTCTTTTAATATTTCCTTTTTTATGTAACTGTCCTCTTTTTTATTAAATAAACATCGGTTGTCTGTAATGATGGAATGGTAGCATTATTCAAAAGAAAATTTTAATTTCATTTGTTTAATAGATTTGTATGTATATAGAGAAGGAGGTAATTGGAAATAACAATGAAATTGATCGAGTTGTATTTATTTATACACATAAATACAATTATGTCAATTTTTTTTACAATTTAATAGTTTTTACAAGTATAAATGTGCGTTGAGCAATTGTTTTACAACTTTTAAACATGTGTAATATTTAATTTAATTTGAGCGAGGTAACGCCGCATGAGTCGTATTTTTTCGTGCGTGCAACCGGCTCAATCGAATTATAAGACGTTGTCACGTCAAAAATATTAAGTATTTTTGTACCTAACTTCTTATAAAAATGCTGTACTCGCCTTAAAAAGTGTTTTAACTAGAACATGATTAATAGTATTATATTAATAAGTATGTTTTGTAAAATGCTATTGGCTTGTCATAATAAAAAAATAAATTAAAAGACCAGATTATAGCTAGTTTATATACATAGTCTATGAATGGCTATGTATACTCATGAGTTTAAATTCAAAAAAACAATTACCTATATGAACAGTCCGTATGGAGGGCTAGAGATAAACTAAGATTGCTAAGACACTGCACAAAGTTTGTTCCGATATCGCGTGTTCAAACAGTAGGCATTGTGTGACCCAGTTACGTTGCCAGATACGATCTAATCAGAACGGAACCACCTGACGGTGAATTAAACTGAAAAGCCTTTCTGTTTCACAACTTCCACCAAACTTGGCATGCGAAGTTAACGAACACCTAAACACACGAGTAAAAATATTTGCTCGCGTTCGATGAACTTCGGATAAACGTTATTTCTAATTCTGTTTTACATTTCGCACACTTCAAAATTGAACATACTCAATTTTCGTAAGTTATATCGGATACGCAGAATAAATATAGATTCTATTACAAGTGACTTTTAAAAGGCAACTAAACAGACATCACAAGGTAAGCGCCTTCTTTCATAATGTGGATTAGCCCCTTTCTGACATTTCAGGAGAGATCATCATTTGGTCTTAGATATAATTGCAAAAATCATTCTATTATATAGAATAACACCACATAACGGCGTCATTAAGCAAACTTGCACTTTCCGAAGTAATATAATTTAAAGTTCATCGGTCGCTTAAGAATGAACGTGTAATTAATATATTTGCGAAACTTGACCTTTATATAGTAAGGGTGTGGTTGCTGTTACATATACTCTCTCTTTTATTGCCATATCACACTGGATGTGATGTATAAAGCATAAAAAC
This sequence comes from Morpho deidamia, assembly GCA_947086505.1. NCBI lineage: Eukaryota > Metazoa > Arthropoda > Insecta > Lepidoptera > Nymphalidae > Morpho > Morpho deidamia. The sequence goes on along the minus strand of CAMTZC010000002.1, from coordinate 4,495,351 downwards.
AAGGTGATAAATACCAATAAGAGAGAGAGAGAGAGAAGGGTCTTCTCGGTACCCTGTGAGGGTGCCGGGGTACGGGCCTCGAGGCGAACCTCTTTGCCCGGGCTGCTCCTCGCAGGCCTGTGGGCCTGGTCAATGTTTTGGCCAGTTGGCCCAGGTCACCTAAGTGACCTGAGGGATGTCTTGTTCGGTGTAGCGATCTGGGAATAGTAGCTCCCAGACCGCTGTGTCAAATTCGGGTGGTGTCGTGTCCGGTGGTGTCAATCCAGGTGGTAGAGTCAATTTCGGTGATGCCCTCATGCCCGTTGCGTCGTCCTCGTCGTCGCCGTCGTCGTCTTCCGCGTCGGGCCGCGGTGACGGTGATTGTAGAAGCTCGCGAGGTAAGGGAAATCCCTCCGGAGGTCGTGCATGGAGTGGCGCGATGTCGTGAAGGTGTTTGTGCGCGCTGTTGTCCGCTCGCGCGAACAGTCGGGGCGCAATAAACCATGTGAACGTGTGTAGTGCTTGTGTATTGTGGTGGAAGTGGTGGAGGTTTGTGCATGTGTCTTTACGAATCCTGCACGTATCGGGTATGAAAAAACGGATAGTCCACTATACATTTAACACTATATATATTTTCTATTTACTGTATCGCGGATTATAGCAAAATAATTTTATTATTACTTTTGTATTATGGATCTCCGAAAAGTAACGCCTAATTCTATTAATTATTTAAATTACGCAATTGATATTAATCTTGTTCTTATAAAGTTTATATTAAGAAATATGCTTATACGTAAAGCATATTACACAATAATTGAAGATTATTTGAATGATAGAAACTATTGGATTTGGACTTTTTTTAAACTCTGCTCTGCAGTGTCTCCCATACTTTTTTGTGCCATGCCCTTACTACTTTAGCCTTTCTAAATTTCTTATACACCGTTATGTAATATACATAACTTTTAATTTAAAAAATTTCATTGTTTACTTACGAAACTTAAATAATTAGTTTTATGAAGAAGAATAGATTTTTTCGTATAAATTGGCACCGAAATTTAGCATTGTATTTAAATGACCCGGAGCGAAAGGGTAAAACTCGTGTCGAATCCATTTTCGAATCGCTCCCCCTTTACAATCAAATTGACTGTGGGGCGTGGGCCCCAAGTTGGGAAACACTGTTCTAGACAATAACTTTCCACATAAACTGTCTGGTTTAGTTCATACCTGGAAATCAGTATCTCCATATAACTTTGTGATTGCATAAATCTATTAAAGTTAAAAATTAATTTTAGCCTTATAAAGTTTACTACGTGATAAACTTGCAAATCTTCAATTTCTAAGCATAAATGTTGATTAGATAGTGTATTCGGACGAACCATAACATAAACATGGCAACGACGTCTCAAATTCTGTAACGTTCCTGCTAGCTACGCGTAATTAGAGGCTACATAACATGCTTGCCTTAATCGTATACTTAATTACACGTACAATGTACACCATTACTTAAAAGGCAAACATGGCGTCGGTTCATTTACTTCCTATTTTTAGAATACGCTAGTAAATAATTATATTTCTGAATTATATTTTTTATAGTTACTAATTCCACACCTTCCCACATTCTTTTGCTACAATTCCGTTCCAAAGGTTGTGTCTAAAAGATTGCTTACAGCAATAAGACAGCCTTTGTACAGTGTAAATCTACCTTTAAACATTTATTTATATGTAATTTTGTACAAAAAGTATTAAATATATGAAAAATAACATTTATGAATCATTTATTAATTCTGTAAATATAGCTTCTAAATTTAACGAAAATATAATATTATTTTAAATATATGAATAAGTACATTACTTAATTTGGATTCCGTAAACATGGCTTCTAAATTTAGATTTGACTTTGTGGTTCAAAAGAATTAGACTTGAATCCTATATCCACATAAAAAAAATACAACAATCCATCGCTCAATTCTAAAAAAACAAACACTTGCGAATAACATCTATAGTGAATATAATGTATTTGTAAAATATACCTAAGTAGATACCCTGATAATATTTAGCTGAGACAAGTGTTCGTATACCAGGGAATCGTAAATGTCTAACAGCTTGCGCCGACCGTCTGCATCATTTATAATCATAAGTTACCCAGTGAACACTTTAGCTTCTCACCTATGAGCACTCAGTCTGATGCAAGGTAGAGGGCAAATATTTCCCTGAACCTTTTGTGCGTGCCTCCTTTGAATTCTGACTTCATATTTGTATGTACTAACTTGTATTTTTAAGAGTGCTTCTAAAAAACTCGTTGTTCTGACGTGCGTGCGACGAAATTCGCTTTTGTTACGCGTAGGGTCCACAACATACAATAGAAAGCTCTGTATAAATTATTTAAGGTAAACCGGTCTAATAAATATGTTTTTGCTGTTAAATATAAAAGATATTCATCGAGCAACATTTTTAAATCAACATTAAAATTTTATCGACAATCATGTCTAAAAATATATTTTAAGGTTTCATGTTAATTCGTTCTAATAATTTTCGATAAAGTTGATTAATTGCCTTAGCGTTTTCTTATGTACTATTTTATAAAATATTAAACAATTAATATTCTGCGGATTTGGTACTAACATATCGCACGCTTAGTTTTAAAGTGACGTAATTCTAAAGAGTTCATAGGCGATGAAACCCTGACAAATGCCAAATTGCAGAGTTTGTAACACCGGCGCACGGTTGCCTGCCTATCGGTTTTCTACAAGATATATTATGGAGAGTGAGCCCAGGTACTACATGAACATATTCCACCTTGGCCGTTTTATCATCGCACCGCTAGGCACCAGGAGAAGTGCCACCCTTATGTTATCGACATCCCACGAAGACGCACGCAGCGCTTCACTTCATCACTTCTGTTGCACACAGCAAGGGAATGTAATTCTCTCCCGGCATTTATCTTTCCCAATACCTACGAATCTTTCCTTGAAGGTACCCAACCTTCAAGGAAAGAGTGAGATAGGCATCTTCTAGGTAGGCGCGCTCCATTTTAGACTGTATCATCGCTTACCATCAGGCATGATTACAGTTGTTTGTTGCAAATTTTAACAAAGTACCGACTAAGAAATTCGCGAGTGATACAGAGACCCATAACTTGAAGAGCAGAAAACACGTGCTTTGTTTAACAGTTCGTAGCGTGATGTCATAGATGACGTTGAAATCAGGATTTCAAAGTACGCAACTCAATAAAGCCTAATTTTGAATTAGGTCACTTTAATACTAAATATACCGATCTTCATCTTTGGACTAGAGACCTGCAGGCCTACCATGAACTCTTATTGCGACTCAATTGAAGACGTAAACTAAATTGTTTTGCTTTTTCATACCATGACGTCTTAAAGACGCACACTTTAAATCGTTGCCGAATGAGCGTCCTAAAAACATGTGAGTAAAAGAGACAGTTATCTATAGTTCATATAACGTTATCCTTTTCAAACATTACGACCCCAATGCAATTCACAGTTCATGGTACGAAAAGAAAGCGGTTCGATTTAGGTACTGACTTTGAATTGAATCATTATCTAAAAGTTCATGGGTTGGATTGCATTGCCGTCATAATGTTTGAAAAGTATAACGTTGGCCGTCCAGGGTATTCCTTGGACGGCCAAACGCACAAGTCTATTCGACAACTCGACATAAAAACCCGATTATCCAGCACCCTGTCTTCAACGTATACTCTCGTATTTCGGTCGCATAATGCGAAGAGTAGATGGCAACCTTGAAAAGCTGGTCATTGTTGGCAATACAGGAGGCAAGAGACAACAAAGCTGGTCACCAACACGATAGATAGTCTGACCGAGTGAATGAAGCCACCTCATCCTAATTCTATCAGGTGGTGAGGGCTAGTTTAAACCGGAATAGATGGAGGCAGATCGTACGAAAGAAGAGTTCAGGTGACAATGATCCTCAGTAATCAGGGGCTGATTGAAGAAGAATACTAAGCGTGCGTTATATCAAGCGGAGATACTAACGCTTAAAGGTCACGTATCACGTGCAATCTTTCGTTATTACCGTACTACCCTCCGCTGATCCATAAAACTTAAGCACAATGAAATGCGTGCTTGCTAATCGAGAACGGGTAAAGGTCCCGTTTATATTTTATAGTGTTGTATCTACGTATGGCTACCATTGACCCGGGCGACCTACTAACGCCCTTTATATATCGTGACATCTAAATGTTATTTGAGGTTTTAAATTGTTGCCGTAGAAAAATTAATATATCTTTCTGAAATATGTTGAAAAATTTGAACATTTTAAAAGTCTATATGCATGAATTTTAATTTACTTCAGCACTTCAGCTTCTTATAACTGCGACCTCGTGCGTGCCAATTTAAGCATTTAAGTACCTTCAACACCCTCAGTACCCTTAAAGTAAAGCAGTAACAAAATTTCTTTTAAAAATATGATTTATAGAAGTAGGCGCTACTTTGCGGAACACCACAGTACAGAATTTACTATAGAATTATTTTGCCATAATCTGCATTTGTTAAGAGTATGCTAAGTAATGCTAATGCTAAATGCTAAGTTATGCTATGTAATGCTAAGTGTATGAAGCAGACAAAGTTCATACCTTATACATGCAGGACAAGTCACCACACGTATCACGTATAACAACGTTGGTGATGGTGTCTTGTGATACTTAGCATTACATAGATTTTTCTTAACAAACGCGGGTTATAGTACAATAATTCTATCATATATATCGGACATATATGGGTCACTTACACACACGGTCGTCCGTCCCCAAAGTAAGTATCTTAATACTTGTGTTATGGGTGACGGACAACTCGTAGACATACTACATATATAATTTTGAATACATACTTAAATACAAATACACACGCAGGCTCGAAGAACCAACAAATTGTTTATAGAAAATGTTGGCCCTCGGCGGGAATCGAACCCGCGACCCGCGGAGCTGACGGCAGGTTCACTACCAACTGCGCCAACGAGCCAGTACTGTACTATGGTACTATGGAATTCTGCGACGTACCGTCTCCTTCTATACAATATTTAAGTTTAGAAACAAATAAATTAATTTCAACAAATTCAAACAAAAAAGAAATTTTATAAATTACTACATAAGCGCCTATATAAAGCTAATACAATTCGCGAAATAATTAGTCAAACTGAGATAACACCGCAATCGATACTGTTTACACAGACTGGATGGTCTGATAAGCTCAATTATATAATACATGTATATACAATGTTTGTTTTCTGTTTCAGGTCAATTATTTTATGCAGAACATACCTATAGTTAAGGTAAGGACTAATTTGTTTACATTATATACAATGAAATATAACCTTATATCGCATGCTATCTAAATTTATACAAACAATATTGTGACATGTCACGCTAACCTTAATTTAAACTTGGTGTAAATCGAAACTTGTTTATTGCGTTTAAGGTCTTTTAATTTTACCTTATACATATAAAACTTCAGTAAGATTTACTAACCTTAAAAGAAGAAATCTAACCACTTAATAGTAGTAGCGTGCTTATAATAATAGCAGCAGGCCTACAATGAACTCTTTTTGCGACACAATTGAAGACGTAAACTAAATTGTTTTGCTTTTTCATACCATGACGTCTTAAAGACGCACGCTTTAAGCATTGCTGAATGAGACAGAGACAGAGTTATCTATACTTCATATAATGTTGTCCTTTTCAAACTTCATGATACAAAAGAAAGCGGTTGGGTTTAGGTACTGACTTTGAATTGAATCGTTTTCTAACAGTTCATGGTAGCCTAGGTAGTAGGTGGTACCTACAGGTAGCCGCAGAATCTAAAGAAACTTATGTATTGATATTAATTTTACAAAAAAATTATTATTATAGGATCGTAAGAAAACTATTGACGTATCTATCCAAAGTCAACGGTCTGTTACGTACTACTGCAAGCCTACCATGTACTGTTATTGCGACTCAATTGAAGACGTAAACGACGACCGCGAACCGCTTTCTTTTCGTAAAGCACAAGTCCGTTCATGCATGGAGTACTACAGTCATCTTTGGGATGGGTCCGCTAAGTACCAACTTGAGGCTCTTGACTCTGTGGATCGACGCGCCAAAAGAATTATAGGCGATAGTAAGCTAGCTCAAGGGCTCACTAATTTAGAGCATAGACGTGTAGTCGCATCGCTTTCTGTTTTTTACAGGATATATTTCGGAGAGTGTGCCACAGATCTGTTTGATCTGGTCCCATCTACGCCATTCTACAACCGGACGACCAGACGCCGTGAACGGCTCCACCGTTACACAATAAATATACCAAAAATTCGGACAAAACGGTTTAGTTCATCTTTCCTCATCCGTACGGCCAAGGCATGGAATTGCCTTCCTCTATATGTGTTCCCGGATACCTACAATTAAGTCAAATTCAAAAAAAGAGTGAATAGAGTGAGTATATAAAGACCACCACTTTGGCAAGCGCGGTCCACCTTAGGCTGCATCTGTCGCTTTCCATCAGGCGAGATCGCAGCCAGGCGCTTGCCTTATCTTATTTAAAAAAAACCCTTGAAGTGTGAATTGCATTGAATTGCATTAGGGCCGTAATGTTTGAAATGGATAACGTTGTATGAACTATAGAGAACTCTGTCTCTTTTACTCACATGTTCTTAGGAAGAATTCCTAACGCTCATTTGGCAACGACTTAAAGTGTGCGTCTTTAAGACGTCATCGTCGTCGCAATAAAAGTTCATGGTAGGCCTGATGTTGTACCCCGCAAATCAAAACCAGTTAATTTTTTATATATATTTTTTTAAATTAATCTTAATTCACATAACGCTTTATTTCAGAGCCTTAATTTTGCACTAACACATAATGTGACAGTTAAAGAGGGTCTATCTTTTAAATTCGATAACATAACACGACCCTCTTACGCTTTCATTGTACGTATAGAATAGAATATCAATTACTGCTATTTCCATATTATAAAATTGTTACTTTGTGTTACTTTGCTGACATCGGTAATTCAAAAGTAATTATAATATTATTTTGCTAACCTGTGTATTTAATGCATACATTGAAAACCACCTACACCACCAATATACAACCATCATTACACACATTTAATCCCACAATCTCAAAAATCGTTTCGCTCCGTAAGTGAAGCGTCATCAAAATTGACTGCACGACAAAATCGCAAAGCTTCGAGTGGTGTTAATGTATGGTAGTATAAAAATAATAAAGGGATATAATACTGAAGTAATAATAAAATTATTTTGCTATAATCCGCGATACAGTAAATAGAAAATATATATAGTGTTAAATGTATAGTGGACTATCCGTATTTCATACCCGATACGTGCAGGATTCGTAAAAACACATGCACAAACCTCCACCACTTCCACCACAATACACAAGCAATACACACGTTTACTACCACAAACTCAACAATCGTTTCGCCCCGCAACCGAAGCATCATCAGGAGATAGACTCCACGACAAAATCGCAAAGCGAAGCAATATCCAAACAAGCATTGTTATATAGTACTTGGTTCAAGAGCTGTGATAGCCCAGCGGTGAGACCGTGCAACTCTTTCGACGGGAACACGAGTTCAAACCCGGGCAGGCACCAATGAGTTTTTTTATTGAAGCTCATGTGTCTAATTGATAATTGCAATTTATCACACGCTTTTCGGTGAAGGAAAACATCGTGAGGAAACCTGCATATCTCTAGAGAATTCTGGAGATATGTGTAACCTACCAATCCGCATTGGAGCAGCGTGGGAGGTCTTAGCTCCAACCCTTCTCTCCAGAAATGGAGAGAGGAGGCCTATTCCCAGCAGTGGGATCGTAACAGGCCGCTACTTGGTTCATCCCCACCCATTATTTATCTCTGAACACGTGCAACAAGCTTGAACTAGAAACATTTATCTGCTCGTTAATGAGGGTGCCATTGTTATGCTTAATGATTTCTAATTGTTCCAAAATATTTAATTTCAAGCTTTTTTCTCAGGTGTGCAGGATTTCGAAACAATGGTCATTAGGAAGGATATAATACTTCTAAAACTAATTATACACTTTAATTATCTTAGATATAAGTATAATACCATGAAGAACACTTTTGAAAGTTTAAAAAAGCTCAACTTAAACTATCAACCTTAAACAGACGCATTTTCCAACTAAAAGTAATATATTTTATGTATAAAATGCAATGAGTTTAGAAACATCTCTAGCGTGCTTTCAACAACACAATTTATGATATTTATATAGCCAATGTTACCTTTTCAACTTTTTACGACTAAACTGAAATCATTTCATTGTTATATCTGCTTTCATCTTTATGATACAACAACATAAAACTTATAATACGCGCACGTTTATTTTATATTACCAAAGTATGTTTTATAAATATGTATATGCAAAAGGTTTGCCACGACTGCAAATAAAACAATTTAGTGAAACATCTCTTCATAGAGGATTAACAATGGAAGATATATAAAAAATAATTAATGTTAAATTCCGCAATTCATATTAGACTTATCTACAGAAAAGTAATAAAGTGTACGAACTATGCTTATACGAAAGGCATATCACACAATGGAAGATTATTTATATGATAGAAATGATTTGATTTAAAATGTAAATTTGAATGTTTAAAAGATTGACCGCTGAGTTTCTTGCTGGTTCTTCTCGATAAGAGCAACATTCCGAACCAGTTGTAGCTTCATTAAATCTTATTGATCCTCGACGATTCAGAAGAGCTTTTAAAAAGCTTACTTAAGTAAAGATTATTTTAATTTGATTTGATTAACACTTAGACGTTGTGTGGTATCCGGCAGAATAGAATAGACCACCCTCCGTTCTTACCGAGGTGTCGTAAGAGGCGACTAAGGTATGTGCCGTGTGGTATCCGGCTGCATAGATTACACCACCCTCATTTCTTACCAAGATGTCGTAAAAGACGACTAAGGTAAGTTGATGTCAGGCAGGCGGCCGGTCGTAAAATACGTAGTCAAATCATGTGACAACATGTTTGTAACATGTTGTGCCGACCCCACTTAGAGTGGGATAAGGGCAGGAGAATGATGATTTGATTGAACACTTAGACCAATGTTCCTTAATCTTTTTCTACAACCGCCCAATTTGCGAAATTATTCACCATCATTCTCTTGCCCTTATATCAACCATTCTAAGTGGGGGTCGGTACAACATGTCGCTTCTATGCTCTCCTGTAATTCGTCAACTCTGGCGCGTCTTTTATATGCATGTCCATCCATCTATTTTTCATCCCTCCTCATTATATGTCCATACTAGGGATGTTACGGAGGTGGGTTTACCGGAACCGGAGATTTCATGTTTGAATTATCGGAGCCGAAGTCGGAATCGGAGGCGGAGGGTTCTAATTCCGCCTCCTTCATTATTAATTTAAAAATTGACCCGTAAACTGTACTTAGACAATATGACCACCACGATTTCAATAATTTAATACTTAAGCGCGTTTAACCATTGATACTGAAAAAAAAAACAAATTAGCGAGAGTTACGCATGCGAAGGGAGCTACCCCCGGGCAACGAGTTACAACTTGTAGCTGCGCGTTCTGTCCGAATTCGCAATTTCACCTTCGTTATACCTCCGCTCCTCCTCCGCATACCTAAGCTGTGATAGCCTAGCGGTGAGACCGTGCGACTCTCTAGAGACGACATAGGTTCAAACCCCGGGCAGGCACCAATGAGTTTTTCTATTAAAACTTATGTGTCTAATTGATAATTGCAATTTATCACACGCTTTTCGGTGAAGGAAAACATCGTGAGGAAACCTACATATCTCTAGAGAATCTAGGGATATGTGTAACCTACCAATCCGCATTGGAGCAGCGTGGTAGGTCTTAGCTCCAATCCTTCTCTCCATAAACGGAGAGAGGAGGCCTTAGCCCAGCAGTGGGCATAGTAACAGGCTGTTACTTTACTTTACTTTTTACTTTTATACCTCCGACTAAAATTTGTCGGAGTCGGAGTCGGAGGTGTGAATTCAATCGGAGATTCCGACCTTTCGGATCCGAATTCGGAGCTTCTCGTCTTTTCTATAATGGGCGCAATTTTCAGACTTCCCCTTATTTTTGCAATATTAATAATTTTTGTACGAGAATTACTAAATTCAAATTACATCGTAATAAATATTGATAATTGCAACAGGATTGCACAATCCGTGAACTGTGAAATGATAAATTATTTGTGTTATTACATTATTATTTGCTTTCTATATGTCAGAGCTTATAAGAGGGCGTTATTGACCACTTTAAGAGGAGAGATAGGCTTAAGCGTTCTCAAGTGATCAAAACCGATAATGTAGCTCAAGATCTAAGATTTCATCTGAAAAAGATATTAACAATATCTCTCGGTATTTTTACGATTTGAAAGGTCAACTTATGTGGTTTAAGATTAACTGGGTGTTATTATAGCTTCTCTTTTAAGTGTCGGTAAAAAAATATATATACATATTTTGTATATATGACGTATGATGGATCAATGCGCATTTCAATTGTTGTTTTATCAGGTACAAAACGTTGAAGTTTCTCACGTGTACTAAGTAGGCATGTAGTGTTTACTTCGTACATAACACCTTAAAATAACGTTTATCGCAGTTTACTAGTACTGTACTATGTTGATAGTATAGAAAATTACCCAACTAAAGCACCCTAAGTGCAATTATAGGCCAAAAGAAAATAAATTTAACTCGACTTAAGCAATTCCTTAATATTTATTTTTTAAGCTGTCTGTCTGTATGTAATCGATTTTCTCTAATTCTGCTAAACGAAATTTTGTAGTTTTCACCTTAAGATAGTGCAATACTTCCGCATGGTTTAGATAAATAGTATATATCGATATTATGTAAATTGTGTTGAAGAGATCGCGCAGTTGTTAAAAAACTTGCTTGCTTTAGGAGCTTTAGTCGCGGGCGCTGCGTAAACCACCAGAGAAAAGCTAAAGAAATGTACTAGAGAATTGTAGATCTATTAAAATACTACAAAAAAGTTCGCGATAGCATTTCTGTATCTCTTATGGATAAATTACTAATTACGTATATGTTTAAAGTTTGAATTCTAGAAAAAAATTGTGACGCGCTGATTTCCGCGCGGGCGAAGCCGCTGGCACAGCTAGTTACTTATAAAATTAAAAATAGAGTAATACGCACTTTTTGTTTCAATGAAAACTACAAACTAATTCTATTACCATACACGACGACGAATTTCGGGTTTCTTATTAATTACTAATGATGTGAACATTCATCTGGATGCGTCATGCATTTACGGTCTACAGAAAAAGCAAGTCTCCGCAGTTTATTGTTTCGCAAACAAGATTGCGCCGGCGCCGCGTATATCGCACGTCCATTCAAGATTCAGAAATTGTCGATCAATAAGTCCCACGTCTAGCGGAAGAAGATAGGGAGTGGTGGTATGACATCACCACCCGCGTAATGCATTCATAACTGTTAACATAATTGCTTTGTGTGGGCAATAGATGCATAACCATTGCGAGCACGTTTCAACTGAATAATCACAACTTCCGTGCTCAATATAACCCTTTGGTCGTGAAGATGGTTGGATTGTTACTGCCCGTACAATTATTTTAATTTAGCTGCATATATTAGCATTTATACAAGTATAAGAATACTACATCTATACTAATATTATAAATGCGAAAGTCTCTATGTCTGTCTGTCTGTAACGCTTTAACAGCTTATCCGCCGAATAAATATTGACGAAATAATTTATAGAATTAGGCGTTACTTTGCGGAGATACATACAAAAGTAATAATAAAATTATTTTGCTATAATCCGCGATACAGTATCGCGGATTTAGTAAACCGTAATATCTATATATACATACCTACATAGTAATACTTATATTTATTTTGATTAAAGTGGGTTAACCTTAAAAGCATATGCTGTTGCGGACTTTTGTTTAGAACTTTTAGAGGGGAACAATTTTGTAATGACTTTTGAATAACTTTCATCGTTTACTTAGCGCACGTAAGGAATTTTGCCGTTTTCGCAATATTTTTTATTGCTGCTCCTCTACTGATGCGTGATGTTAATAGTCTAAATAGTGAACATCTGTGCAAAATTTCGGATTTTTTTGGGTGGAAAACAAAAATGTTGTCGGTGTTTTCTTAAAAAAATTTCTCCCCCAAAAACAGTTTTTTGCTTAAAAACACTTTAAAAATAAAGGATTAAATTTATATTCTTCCTCAATAAATCTACACTCAAAAATTTTTTCTAATAAGTCTAATAGTTTCTGAGATTAGCGTGATCAAACAATCAAATAAACAAACAAACTCTTTAGCTTTAGATATTAGTATAAAGTATAAATAAAGGTATATATAACATATCACTCAATAAGTCCCCGGAATGACCCATAAATACCAATATTGTTTACACACTTATGGCATTTCTGACTTTCAAACAGTACCTTTCGAAATTTTATATTATTCAGTGTTGGTTTAGAGTTACAGTCGTTTCAGTGACTTCAGTTTTGTATTTTCGGAGACAATGGATCAAAACGACTTTCGCGTGTTGATTAAACACTGTTTTTCGATGGGTAAAAACACCGTTGAAGCTAAACAATGGCTTGATAAGCATTGTAGAGGCTCACCAGGGAAATCAACTATTATTGACTGGTATGCTAAATTGAAACATGGTCGTAGAAGCACCGATGGTGCTGATCGTCCAAAATCGGCAGTTGTTCCAAAAAAACTACAAAATATCCGTAAATTAGTCTTGAAAAATCAAAAAATTAAGTTATGTGAGATAGTTGACACCTTAAATATTTCATAAAGTAGTTAACGCAATTTTACACAAAAATTTGGTCATGCGCAAAGCGCTTTCAAAGTAGGTGCCGCGTTTGCTCACATCGTACCAGAAACAACAACGTGTCGACGATGCAAAGCGCTGTTTGGAACTTTTCAAGCTAAATAAAAACCTATTTCTTTTATCAGTATGTGAAGATGGATGAAAAATAGATTCAACAATACACTCCTAAATCGAAGAGATTTAAATAATTTAGAATTAGGCGTTACTTTACAGAGATCCATATTATGAAAGTAATAATAAAATTATTTGCTATAATCCGCTATAAAGTAAATTGGAAATATATATAATGCTAAATGTAGAGTGAAATGTGATCAATTCGTTTTAATAACTCGAAACATACAGGATTCGTTAAAACATATGTACAAACCTCCACCAACAACACCACAATACCCAAGCACTACACGCGTTCACTATCGCAAACTTAACAAACGTTTCGCCCCGCAACCGAAGTATCATCAGGAGATAGACTCTAGGCCAATATGATTAAATTATTTTGTTATTATAATTATTATAACATGTCGCGGATTATAGCAAAATAATTTCATTATTACTTTCGAAGAGATTTGTTACGTTTTGTTATGAAGAGAAGTTGAAACTGAGCCACAGCAACAGCTGGATCGCTAGTATATATCATACATTCATCTTCATATCAGTAATTTTATATAATGATCTTTGCATCACGGTTTCAAGTAGTTAATACCCATACAATTAAGAGCAATATGATAAATCTGTCTCCGCTGCAGGCGACGACTGTATAATTATACAGTATAAGAAGTAGACAGTTGACATTGATACGTGATCTACCTAGCACCAGGTCTATTTTACATGAGCCGACTATCAATTTAAAGTTTTTATCAGGCAAAAATTAATACGCGTCTTGTTCAGTTTCACAGACATTTTTTTTTATTGACGTTTGACATTACAATATTTTTGGTACTCTATTTGTCTATACATTACGATGTAGTAAGAAATATTTAAAGACAAAATATAAAATAAGTATTAATTATTTGACTCGAACATCCTCCGCCGCCAAGGACAGTCTAGTCCTTGCTGCTTCAGTTATCTGGTAAGCGACACAATTTCGTTATTGCGCGTTGTTTTACTCCGGAACTGGTGCGCACGTCGTACATGCGTGTGAGACCATCCTTTCCCGGATATTTTTTTATAACTCGCCCCAATTGCCATTCACCAGGCGGCAGGCAGGAATCTTTTATTAGAACCATTTGATCAATATCGAGATCTGGCTGCGGGCATAACCATTTTGGCCGCTGTTGTAGACGGGATAGCCATTCAGATTGCCAATGTCGCCAAAAGTCTCTCAACATCCTCTGAGTCAGTTGCCATCTTGTCAGATTGGATAGGTTAGGGGTATCGTAACCTTTATCTGGGATTGTAACTAAGGGCTCACCAACGAGGAAATGGCCAGGTGTTATGTAATCTAGTTCTTCTCCTATGGGCGTAAGAGGCCGCGAGTTCAAGCACGCCTCTATTTGGGTCAAGACGGTGTACAACTCTTCAAATGTTAAGGTGGAGTTCTTTAGTATTCTTTTCAAGTGGTACTTTGTTGATTTTACACCGGATTCCCACAACCCGCCAAAATTTGGCGCTCCTGGAGGTATGTATTTCCATCGTGTTCCTCTATTGTCCAAAAGATGCTGTAACTCCGTGGGCAATTCATTTCTCCCTTGTCTCCACATTTCTAAGAGAGTCTTTTCAGATTTCACAAAAGTTGTTCCATGATCACTCCATAGTTCTTTACAATGGCCTCTTCTCGACACAAATCTCTTAAATGAAGCAATAAATGCATCAGTTGTCATGTCGCTTACCAGTTCCAAATGAATGGCCTTTGTCGCCATACAAATGAAAAGGCAAATATACGATTTGAAGGTTTTTGCTCCACGACCTTTACTCATTCTACAGGAAATAGGTCCAGCGAAATCTACTCCGCTGATGGAGAAAGGACGTGAAGGATTAACACGAACATACGGTAAGTTTCCCATCATTTGGGTGCCTGTTGTGGCGTTATACCGTGCACACAGCTTACACTGTCTATAATATCTCTTAATGCTTTGCCCTGCCTTAATTATCCAGTATTTACTTTTCAGGTACGAAGTCATTAGCTGAGGACCGCCATGCAAAGTTTGAAGATGAGCCTCATGTAATAGTAAAGGTAAGAGCAGGTTAGTCTTTGTCAGAATTATGGGATACTTCCTTTGGAAGTCCAGCGGTGCGTGTCTAAGCCTTCCTCCAACTCTTAAGATATGGTTGTCATCAAGGTAAGGGTTTAATCGTATTATTCTACTACTTTTCTTAATTGGCTTTTTATTTTTCAGGTTCATTATTTCATCAGAAAATTCTATCTCTTGTGCCATCCTTAAACATACGGTAAGTGCTTCTTCTCTTTCTAGGCTCGTAATATCTTTTGATAAATGGTCTCTTTCTTTCAGGTACTTCTTCCATCTTCGGCAATATGCAACGACGTGTAGCAGTTTCTTCAACGACGAGTATTTCTTGAGCAAGGTAACCTTTGATTCTATTTCATCTATATTTACATTAATTGTTGCACATTTTACTAAAATTCTAGTTTCTATTTCTGTTTCAGGTATTGGATCAGTTGGCAAGTACAGACCATCTTGGAGAAGAAATGAAGGTCCATTCCACCACAGGTCACATGTTTTTAATTTATTTGGGGAAATTCCTCTGGACGCAGGATCTGCGGGATTTTCTTTTGTGTTTATGTATGACCAGTAAGTATCCAGATTATTTCTGATTTCTATTACTCTATTCTTAACAAAAGGAGTCCACCTATTTGGATCACCTTGTATCCAAGCAAGAACGATTTTCGAATCGGTCCAAGCGTAAGTTTTATTAATTTCAATATTTAAAATCTTCATAGCATAATTTAATAGCTTGCCTAGTAACACCGCTGCACACAACTCTAAGCGAGGCAGCGTTACTGATTTGACAGGAGCAACTTTAGTTTTCGCTATGATCAATGATACTCTATTTGGCGTGTGATCTGAGTTTAGGATTCGTAAATAAACTACTGCTGCATATCCCAGTAGCGATGCATCTGAGAATCCATGAAGTTCCACGAGAGAATTATTGCAGCTACCAACCCATCGAGTAATACGGATTTGTGATAGGTAAGGCAAACCATCTTGATATGAATTCCATTCGTCTTTCAGATCATCAGGTAATTCATCATCCCAATCCAACTTTCTTAGCCATAGCTTTTGCATAAATATTTTTGCTGTAATTATTGCAGGTGCAAGCCAGCCCATGGGATCGAATAAAGAAGCTATCTGTCTTAATACATTTCTTTTAGTTAAACTGTCAGTAAACTGAATGCAATCCTTTTGTGCTATTTTTAAGGTATCTTTATGTATTTCCCAAACTATTCCTAAGGTCTTTATACTGTCATTTCTATTCATATCAACTTCTTGTGTCTGAGCCCTCTTTTCGGGTTTTAACATCTGAAGGAACTCTTCACTGTTAGAAGACCATTTTTGCAGTTCAAAACCACCTAATTGTAGAAGTGCAGTAAGTTGATTTTGCATTGCTATTGCTGTAGTTTCATCGTCACACCCAGAAAGTACATCATCCATATAAAAATCATTTAATACGATTTTTTGTGCTAGTGGAAAGTTACCATCCTTTGCTTCATCTATTGCTATACGTTTCAGTGTTTTAATCGCCAGGTAGGGGGCACAAGCAGTGCCGAATGTTACGGTAAGTAGACGGTAATCTTTTATTTCATCTTCTAGGTTGAATCTATATAGTATCCTTTGAAAATCTTTATCTTCTGGACGGACTCTTATCTGTCGATACATCTTAACAATATCGGCCACAAAACATATTCTGTGTGTTCTCCATCTTAAGATGATATCCCTTAACTCTTCTTGTAAAGATGGACCGGTCAATAATTCATCGTTGAGAGATATTCCATTACTACCTTTACACGATGCATCGAAAACCACTCGTAGTTTTGTAGTTTGCTTATCTTCTCTTATGACAGCGTGATGTGGAAGGTAGACAGCGTTCTCTATTTTCTCATTCAATTGTATCTCTTCCATATGGTTTAATGTCAAGTATTCTTTCATAACTTTGTTGTACTCTGTTTTTAATTCTCTATTATTTTGTAATTTCTTCTCTAAACTCTTAAATCTTTTAAGTGCAATTGTTCTAGAATGATCTGGCAAAACTGGGTTGTCTGTTTTAAATGGTAAACTAACAATGTATCTTCCATCCTCTTGTCTCATTACTGTTTTCTCATAAATCTCTTCCGCTCTCAACTCGTGCAAAGTGAGAGCAGTGTTGTTAGTTTCTAATGTTTCTGATGCCCAGAATTGTTGTAGCATGTGGTCTAACTTAACATTCAAATGCATGCTCAAAACTCCTCGACTCTCATTACTATCTTGTTGCACTCCCCCTGAGACTATCCACCCAAGCTTTGTTTGTTGAGCAATTGGACTCTGATGTTGTGATTTACCTTTAATAATACCGTTCATCAAAATTTCAGTATAGATATTAACACCAAGCAGTAGGTCTATAGCGCCTGGTTTGTAATAAGTCGGATCTGCTAATTGAAGTCCAGTAAAGTGAATCCATTGTTCATTGTTTATTTGATTTGCTGGCATAATCTCAGTAACTTGTTGTATGACAAATGCAGTACATTCCAGTTTGAAGTTATTGTTCAATCTAGATGTGATTACAAGCTCTACCGCATGTCTAATTGGAGAAGACATTTTGCCAACCCCGGTAACTTGTCCCTTTACTTCTCTCTTTCTCAGTTGTAATCGTTGGGCTGTTGACTCTGATATGAACGATTCCTGAGAACATGGATCTATAAGAGCACGTACTGTTTGTTCTCCTCTATTAGTCTTAATATTGACTAAGGCTGTAGCTAAAAGTGTCACATTGCTCTTAGTAGATACGTGTGATAAAATCTGTGGATTAACTATTTGATTGTCTGTAACCGAAGCTCTATTTTGTGTGTCTGTTTGTTCTCTTGTCTTCGGCTTTGGCTCATGTAATAAGGTATGATGTTTCCTTTTACACTTATGGCATGCAGTATTATGTCTGCAATATAGCACACTGTGTCCGGGCCATAAGCAGTTAAAACATAATTTTTCATTCTTTACAAACTCTGATCTCTGGTTCGGTTCTAATTTAGTAAACTCTTTGCACTTAAAAATTATGTGATCTCCCTTACAATAAGTACATATAGTGTCTGAAGTAGTATTCTGTGGTGCTGAGGTATGAAAAGCTCTGGATTTTACACTAGGCCTGTCTTTAAAATGTGTAGGTTGCATCATTTCTAACACTCTAAATTTCCCTTCTAGAAAATCTTGAAATTGTTTCCAGGTTGGAAGATTTTCTACAGGTAAGTCTTTTAATTCTTCTTCCCATTCTTTGTGTGAGTTTTGGTCAAGTTTATTTACTATGATATGTATTATAATAGGATCCCAATTCTCTATATAAACATCATTGTTTTGTAAATTATTTAGGCATTCTGTAGTTGTGTCTAATAACTCTCTAATTCCTTTAGCAGTTTCTTGATTAAGCTTCTTTTGCGATAACAATCTGTTAAATATTGTATTGACAATAACTCTTTTATTATTGTATCTTTGTTTCAGTGTGTTCCAAGCAATCTCATAATTTCTGTCAATTATATTGATGTGCTTCAGAAGTTGTTCTGCTTCACCTGACAAACTTGTTTTCAAATAGTGTAATTTTTGTATGTTACTTAACGAAGAATTGGTATGGATCAGTGAGACATATAAATCTTGAAATGTGTTCCAATCATTGTAATTGCCACTGAATTGAGGTATATTAATTTTGGGTAATTTGACTTCTGAATTAGAATGTTGACTCGTAGAAGTTTGTGTTGGATTTATTGAATAGAGCTGTTGTAATTTATCTAATGCATCTGTTATTTCACATCGTGCATTAATATACTCTTCTTCACATTTAGAAAATATATCCTTTTCAAAATATTCATGGTCCTCTCTTTGCTCTGCAGAAGCAACTTTCAATATTTGGTTGTGTGTTACTCGAAAAGCTTCCCAATACTTTTCCAAATTATCAAGTCTTATTCTCACATGGTTCACTGTTAATCTAGATTTTGGTGATTTCTTAAAGTTAGTTAATGTTTTGATTATTGTAGATAAGTTATTATCTTGTAAAACACACAAGTCATCCATTTTAATAAATAACAAATTCTATCTTCATAAACTAATACAGTCCACAAATATGTATATATTGATGTTTACAGCAAACAAAAGTCCCACTGAAATACAATAATAAGAATAAAGTCCCTATTTCACAACTTTTTCTCAGTTTAAATACAACAAAATTTAAGTCCAAAGTCCAAAATAACACAATATTGTTTAAGTCCAAGATTACACAAAATACTGTCTTTATAAACCGCTTACTAGTTGAACACTATAAAAATTACAAGTCCTAAATAACTTTGAAATAAAGTCCAAAAGTTTTTTAATATTATAATAACTAAAAAGTTTCAAGCGTCCATTATTGTACCGTTACTTTGTACACGACATTACGTGGCTTCACTGACACTCACATTAGAGTTACGAATTTGCACAAATATACTAAAATCTTTTAAAGCCTAGGTCCGACTCGATGGACCAGATGATCTACCTAGCACCAGGTCTATTTTACATGAGCCGACTATCAATTTAAAGTTTTTATCAGGCAAAAATTAATACGCGTCTTGTTCAGTTTCACAGACATTTTTTTTTATTGACGTTTGACATTACAATATTTTTGGTACTCTATTTGTCTATACATTACGATGTAGTAAGAAATATTTAAAGACAAAATATAAAATAAGTATTAATTATTTGACTCGAACAATACGGTAAGTCGCCGACCCGATGGTGCCAGATAAGGAAAACAGTGGGCCACATCAGTGTTTGTATACATTATTCCTTTTTGGATTTGCATTTGCTAGATACTCCTAGTTATTGTGTGTCAATTATATATGAAGTACCTGGGAAGTAATTTTTTTTAAGATATAAAAAATGCAATAAACAATATAAAAACAAGGGCAGGTGATATCTGGTGATATCTCTATCTGATGAAATCTGATATCTAAATCTTGTATAATCTGAATTTTTGAAACGACTCCAACGATTTTCATGAAATAATGTATGATATAAACTACGTGTTTGGAAAAATCGAGCTAGCTAGGTTTAATTTCGACTAACCTGTTGGCGCAGTGGGTAGTGTAATTTTTTTTAATTTTCTATTTTAATGAAGATATTGATTTAGATGATTTATAGAAGCAGGCGTTACTTTGCGGAATTCCATATTATAGGTAATATAACAGAACTACCTCGCTATAATCCGCACGGGTTAAGCGAATGCATGCAAAGCTAATGTGTACTCCACGACAAAATCGCAATGTATTGCGATTTTGTCGTGGAGCCTATCCTCCTGAAGATGCTTCGGTTTCGGAGCGAAACGATCGTCGAGATTGTTGTGGTGGTGGTTGTGTGTGCTGCTTGTGTGCTTTGTTGCTGGTGGAGGAGCCTTGGGGGAGCGTGTGGTGGCTTGTCCTGCATGTGTAAGGTTCATAAATTTGCCTGCTTCATATACATTAGCTTTGCATGCATTCGCTTAACCCGTGCAGATTATAGCGAGATAGTTCTGTTATATTGTTTTAGATTTACTTAAGGAAACGGGTTGTTTCCAGGCATTTAAAAATTGCCACAATATAAATAGAATACGAAGGTTAATTTTGGTGTCATATGCAAAGTTATAATAGCCAAATTGTGATCGGGCGACCTTGAAGTGAAAATACGCCGGATCGAGTCCATATATCACTGGCCCGATTGTCTTTCCTTTTTTCCAATTTTCATGCAAATTGTGGTTGGTCGATCGATGGTTTATTATAACATGGGTTCTAAGCTGATTTAAGCTAATAACAAAAATACTTTTATCCTCTGAATGCCTTATATACTACACTACAAGGTTGTTTTGTAGTCAGGTATTCGCATTAAACATTACGGAAGTCGCTAACGACGACGCGGCATGGCGATGTCATTACATTTTTTGTTTGAAAATGAAAATGCTTGTGCTTCTTTTGAACAACATTAGTTTGTTCTGCTTTCTATTACGTTTTTATTCGTCTCGGAACAATTAACTGGGCCTTCACTTCACTTCACTCACCAATTAAAAAGATTTTCTTTTATTCCTATTCTATCTCTTTCGTTTGGTCATTGCTACGCTTGTGATGAAAAGAGATGGATGCGTATGCGTAGATATATCTGTTTTTATTAGGAAGTCCTTAGAATCAAGGTACTCGTTACAGGCGTCTTCCATTTTAGATGGCATTACTAGTTTGCTCTGATACAAATATGGTATTAAGTACTTGTATTATCTATTCCTGTTCCTCACTTGTGATTTCTAGCCTATTCAAGTTCTATCGCTTGGCATTTCATATCCTGTTTGCTATCTGTCTTTGCAGTATCAATAATGTTTACTAAATTATTAAAATCTTCAATAAAATTCCTTACGTTTTTCTATAATATTATCATAATGGATTTGGTATTTGTAAGTTGTTGTTCTGAAATGATCTACAACAGATAGTATCTAATATATAAGAATAATGTTAGTCTTTATGTCCTTCATAGACTCCTAACAGGCTGGACCGATTTTAATGCAATTTTCAAACAATCTTTAGAATGACTCAGCGGATGATTCTGTAAAGTTTTATGGCGAACGGAGTATTTTTTTTAACTGTTAAGTTCTGTGTCAAGAGGAATTCGAAAAAACAATTTCTGATTTAAAAATATGATTAAGCGTGATATCTTGTCTTGTTGTAATGAACCATTCAAAAACGATTAAATGAAAAAAATATAAAACCAACATATAACTATTTTTTTATTTCCATTTCTTTCTCAATATCTAGATATGCTTGACGTTTTAGGTATAAGTGTTAGGATATAAAAAACCTGATGAATCATATGTGCATTTAACTCAAATCTCGCGGTGAATTCTGCAATGGACGGATAAAAATATACAAAAAATTAGGGTTGCCTTTATCATATCGTAGTTGCTCAATGGCTTATGTTTTATTTAAAGATCATAATTCAAGACTCGGTTTACGAAGCATAATGTATATTAGTTTCTTTTCGCCGCCAACGCACCGGGGATGGCTTGCTCTGACTCAGCGGCTATTTTAAGTTGTTTGATGCGCGTGTGTTTCTGAACACACTCACGCGTATACAACTAAATTGTATTGGGCATCATTAAGGCCAAACACACATTGGCGGCAGAATTAATGCTTATGCAGAGCTCGTTGGAGTCGTAAAAAGATATCAGTTGCAGTTATTTAAAACATATTTAGTTCCAACATAGAAGAATTAAATATTTTATACAAGCTGCTCGCGACTGCACTTTGCGGCGGCTATATAACCAGCTATAGACGATAACCAAGTTTTGATTGGTTGCCCCTGGAACTTATCAAAACCTTACCGAAATAAAAAATAGATTTATAGTTAGTAGTCGACGTAGGCGGGACACATTTTAATGAAATCAAAATTCATTTATTCATTAACAAAGTTCTTCATTACTGTACAAACGTTGGAATCTTCTAGTGAGTAATTCAAGTATACTCGTGTCAGAGGGTCCCGCTCTTCCATATCTAAATAATAGCACATAACCGTAAAGAATAAAGAAGTGTGTATATGTTTGTGTGTCTTTGTGTATGTGTGTGTGTGTGTCTGCACATTTGA
The DNA here is from genome assembly GCA_947086505.1 of Morpho deidamia. Classification (NCBI taxonomy): domain Eukaryota; kingdom Metazoa; phylum Arthropoda; class Insecta; order Lepidoptera; family Nymphalidae; genus Morpho; species Morpho deidamia. Next base: position 4,472,746 of record CAMTZC010000002.1, on the reverse strand, counting down.
AGTATGGACTCAACACATTGAACAATAAGTGTTGAATTGAGATCCAGAGCTGACAGCAGCGGTCTTTACAGAACACCGCAGTTCTGGGTTGATGATATCAGACGGCACGGAGACCGCGAGTGGAAGGAGATTGAAGACGCCTACTACGGGGCGGACTAAAGAAGGCCACCATGATGATGATGATATATGTTAGTTAATGTATAGAAACCGGCTATACTCACGTCTTATTTTATAGGATGAGCCCGACGAGTTTCAAGTCCATCGGGACCCATATTTAGTTCACGCCGTGATAATGCTATGTGAAGAGCTCATTAAACTTGGTCTTGGTATTTGGGCCTCATAAGAAAGGAAAGTAAATATTCATTTTTAAAAGTTTTTATTTAACTTGCAATGTATGTGAAGGTGGAATCTTGCAAGTTAAATTTCGCCCTATTCCCGGTGTCCGATTGAGCTGAAATTTTACATACTGGTTCAGTCTCGATGACAATGCATGTTTATGATAAGCATGACCTTATGCTGCTGCCAGGACTGGCTCTAAACGAAGGAACTTCTAAACGGTGATATTTTGTTAATAACTTTTTTAGAAGCATTTTTAACTTGACTTTTTATTTATATAGAAGACTAACAATGTCCCCTGATTTCACTCGCGTACATACCGATCTCGTGGAAAGGCTACTAAGTCGGACTAAATATTTAATTTTGTAAATTAAAATTTTGGCCCTGGTACTTACTTATTAATGGTGAAGGCAAAGGAAGTTTTAACTGGAAATTGAATTCTTTTAAAAGGTATAGCTTTAAATAATTTATAGAATTAGGCGTTACTTTGCAGAGATCCATAATACAAAAGTAATAATAAAATTATTTTGCTATAATCCGCGATGCAGTAAATAGATAATATATATAGTGCTAAATTACATTTAGGATTCGTAAAAACACATGCACAAACCGCAAAGCTTTGCGATTTTGTCGTGGAGTCTATCTCCTGATGATGCTTTGGTTGCGGGGCGAAACGATTGTTGAGTTTGTGATAGTGAACGTGTGTAGTGCTTGTGTATTGTGGTGGCAGTAGTGGAGGTTTGTGCATGTGTTTTTACGAATCCTGCATGTATCGGGTATGAAAAAACGGATAGTCCACTATACATTTAGCACTATATATATTTTCTATTTACTGCATCGCGGATTATAGCTAAATAATTTTATTATTACTTTTGAGGTATAGCTTTATCCGTATATATCATTGGTATCCTTGGAATAAGAGCTAACTGACCAGTTGCAGGCCCTGTTATAATGGTCGCTAAGTGAGTTTGTTATGGCATTATATTCTTTAGATTGACAGTTTTTGAAATTCGTTACATCTTTTGATTGGAATGTCCGATTTTAATAATTTAAAAAGTATTTTAAAGGTATTGAAACAGTTTTTATTAAAATGTCACTTAATGGTATAAGGATTAATACGGATATACGAATAATATAGTTTGATTATTGACGGCACTTTTATAAACTATTATGATTTAAAAAATTAGTTATATTGGCATAACTATAATAGTTAGATATATGATATCTCGGCCTTTTTTGTGGATATTAATACGTTCTATAATACTGTAGAACATTTTTTTGTTATATCTTTATAGTTTCTGGAGCGCACGCGATGGAAGATTTTACGACTAAATTTTTCACACCTTATTACAATTTTGTTAGGGTTTGTTAGCTATTTTTTTGAAAATGTTATATAGCTTATATTGCTCTGTGAAGAAGCAGCTTTTCAATGGTGAAAGAATTTTTGAAATTGGTCTAGTAGTTTAATTGCATGAAAACATTACAAAACTACATACACACGTACATACAAATTTTTCCTCTTTATAATATTAAGTATAGATAAATAATAAGTTTCAGTTTGAGATGAGGATAACGCGCTGAAAATATTTTTATTCTGGGTTAGCAATTGAGACAATTAAATAGTATTATGGCCGTCGTACCGAGCTGCATTAACGGTTAATCAATTTGATACCGAGCAGAAAGAGGTCAATGACACTAGATGCACGTTTTTTTAATATACGCGTTACCGTGCTAATTAGATGCCTCGCCATTTTCATTCACCGTTTCATGAACAACATCTTATCTAATCATATTGATTAATGCATCGTATAAGAAATAGCATGATTATATTACCAAGTAGATTTATATTGCACTCCATTCTTTATAGCCGGTTTCTATACATTAATCTTACTTCTCCTCATAAAGTAGGATCTCTAATAGATATATATATGATGTACCGTCAAACCTGTCCATAGAATAGTGACAGCGTAAATTCCGGTCCAGGTATGGCCTCATCAGGCAAAGCATTTTAAAACCGTTCCAAAAATCATTTCACGCATTTGTTTCATGTTGCCAGAACTCCGAAGATATTCCTTTAATAATGTATAGTGTCGAAGATCACAATATTAAGCGCGAGATGATTATAGTAGTTTATGATACTGTTGCATATAATAAGGGTTCTTATAACACGTGTGTGGTTTACGAAAACGAGCCGCAGGAGAGTCGAAGAGCCGAACCCTCTTATTTCAGTTGCTTCCACCTACATCCCAGTTAGGTCTGACCACCGAAAATATAGGCGTCCAAAAAGCATCCTATATGACCCTGACGATCATATAACGATCGCAAACACAGAAACACGTAATACACACACACAGCGTCTTCGCCGGCGAAGACGAGGTCCCAGTTTTCAGACGTCGGCCGGTCGTGGCTTCTCGCCACCCTTCCGACGGCGCAATGACTAATCAAAGTCATACCATCAGCCCTCCACAACGCGTTGCCCTAAGCCGTGGTCCGGCCTCACAGGAGGCACCCTTAGGACGACGTTCCCCGACGTTAGTAGAGCTTCTGCGCTCTACTCTCTGCATTTCGCAACCTCGGCGATGCTTCTTTGCTCGCCCGTCCCGTCCGGTGACGCTGTAAAAGCCGTTAGGGCTAACAGCATACAGTCAGTTCAAAAAAAAAATAAATTATTGTGTCACACGAGTGTTATAAGACCAAGTTATGTACAGTATCATACACTACTTTATCTACTCTCATACTATAATACGTAAAACGTACGTTTCCATTCCATGAACTCGTGGTAACATTTAATATAGTTGCTCCTAGATTTCGTCGGCAACAGATTCACGGTCATGTTTGACGCAGCTTTCAGAATATCTGGTGGTGTACAATTACCACTATCCCCGCTCTCAGACATGTTTTTACACAAAAAATATTTTTTTTACAAACAAAACTAAACTTCGTTTAAATATTGAAGAGATTTTTTAAATGTCATATATTGGCGCCAAGGCGCAAACATCGATTGCGCATGCGTGTTGCGTTGCCGCGGACCCATTCATTGAAACCTTTTTTTTGAGGTGTATCGTTATTATTAAAAAGTTACATTATGATACAGGTTACACATATCCCCAGAATTCTCTACAGATATGCGGATTTACTCACGATATATCCTTCGCCAACAAGCGTGTGATAAATTGCTATAATCAAATAGACACAAGTTTTAACAGAAAAACTCATTGGTTCCTGCCCGGAGTTTGAACCCGTGACCCCTCGAAAGAGTCGCACGGTCTAACCGCTGGGCGATTGATTCTTAATTACTCAATATTTAATAATTGTAGTCATAATAGACCAACCTAGACCTTAAGTTCTTAAGTATGCGTAAACGTAAAGGCTCCCAATGTACTGATTATCTGTGTTTTTACATATAATGTTATGTATAAAATTATCATAACTTATAGACTCGTCTAAAATATCACTTTCTTTAGGTATTAATTATCCGGCTCGAAATGATTTCACCATAAAAGGAATTAATGGTGCGTGCAATGATGTTTTATAATAAATTAAAATTCCAACTTGTAACAACCGATCTTAGCTACCCGCTTTTTAAACTCTCCTCCTAATTGTAAACGAGTCCTAAACGTGTCTCCTCCTAATTGTTGTTACACTTAACTCTTTGTTACACTTCACTATTTTAGACACTTTGAACGCTGACACTAGACTGACTAGAAGAGGTCCAACTGGCTTATTTATAACCTTTGTTGTTTGCAATCCCCTTTTCCGTTTTATGAAACAAATGACATTTGACTACTTCCATCTCCCAGAAATTATTAAATTATTCCTATTAATTATGTTTCTTATTACATAATCACATAATGGTAAATGTATTTCAGAATATTTATAAGCATATTTAACACAATATATAACACTGTGTCGTTAATGTAGTTCTTAGCACGCGGCTTCCGCAAATTAATTATGGTCGGTATACTGTTATAGAAATTGTGCATGTACTTGTCGTGACCCGATGAAATTATGATGTGTCAATATATATATTAAAATGATATTTACTGAATATATAACACTGTATTACTGTAGTTTATTTATAACTAGCTGTGCCAGCGACTTCGCCCGCGTGGAAATCTGCGTGTCACAATTTTTTTCTAGAATTCAAATTTTAAATATAAAAGTAGTTATTGTGACTTAACTATAAGAGATAAGGACATGCCATGACTTGTAGGATGGACATGCCGGACTTTTTTGTAGTAGTTTTATAGATCTACAATTCTCTAGTACATTACTTTAGCGTATCTCTGCTAGTTTAAGCAGCGCACGCGACTAAAGCTCCCGTCAAGCAAGTTTTTTAACAACTGCGCGATCTCTTCAACAAAATTTACATAATACCGACATGTACTATTTATTTAAACCAACCGGAAGTATTGCAAAAATCTTTTGGTGACAACGGTAAAAAGATCCGTTCAGTAGATTTTGAGAAAATCGATTACATACTGACAGACAGCTTTTTGGACTTTTTTTATAAACAATTTGTTGGTTCTTCGAGCCTGGTTGTATATTTTTATAAGTAAGTATTTAAATTTATATATGTAGTATATTTACCAGCTGTCCGTCACCCATAACACAAGTATTAAGTTACTTACTTTGGGGTCGGACGACCGTGTGTGTAAGTGTCCCATATATTAGGTCCTTACATATGAAATTGGCGTTTTGTCGTACTGGCCACTTTGATCTCAAATATTACCTTTATGGTTAGGAATTCCAAATTCAAATTCATACAGCTATTTACTCATGCATTTGTGTTTCAAACCCCCTAATTCATTTGTTTTTTCTTCTTTTGTTTTTTTCTTTGTGTCACTCTGTTTACAAAATGGAAAACATGAAATATCGCGTTATTTACGAGTATGAGTTCCACCGTGGCACCAGTGCTGCAGAAACGGCTCGAAGGATTAATGATGTGTATGGTGACGGTGTCGCAAAAGAAAACACGGTGCGTTTTTGGTTCCAACGTTTTCGTTCTGGAAATTTCGACCTGCAGAACAAGCCTCGTGGACGGCCGGAGACCAAAGTTGATAATGAAGAATTGAAGGCTATTGTGGAAGCGGATCCATCGCAAACCACGTCCGAGTTAGCTGCAGGCTCCGGTGTTAGTGATAAAACTATTCTAATCCACTTGAAGCAAATTGGGAAGGTGAAAAAGCTTGAAAGGTGGGTACCTCATAGAATTGAGTGAAGCAAACCGACAAACGCGCGTCGACTGCAGCGTTACGTTACTCAACCGGCACAATAATGAAGGAATTTTAAATCGAATCATTACCTGTGATGAAAAGTGGATCCTCTACGATAATCGGAAGCGCTCATCGCAATGGCTGAACCCTGGCGAACCAGCCAAATCCTGCCCTAAGCGAAAATTGACTAAAAAAAGTTGCTTGTAAGTGTTTGGTGGACTAGTGCCGGTGTCGTTCACTACAGCTTTCTTAAATCTGGCCAGACGATTACGGCAGATATCTATTGTCAGCAACTGCAAACCATGATGGAAAAGCTAGCTGCTAAACAACCGAGGCTGGTCAATCGCTCTAGGCCACTGCTGCTTCAGAACAACGCTAGACCACACACTGCACAACAAACGGCTACCAAATCAGAGGAGCTTCAATTAGAATGTCTTAGACATCCACCGTACTCTCCGGACCTTGCTCCAACAGATTACCATTTTTTTCGCAATTTGGATAACTACTTGCAAGAAAAAAAATTCAACTCCGATGGGGCAGTTCAAACCGCCTTCAAAGATTTTATTGATTCCCGCCCGAATGGTTTTTTTAGTAAGGGGATCAATGAACTACCTATGAGATGGCAAAAGTGCATACATAGCAATGGTACATACTTTGATTAATTAAATATATTTCATTAAAAAAAAAACGACTTTATGTTCCTCCCATAGAAAACGCCAATTTCATATGTAAGGACCTAATATTTATTTATATTTATTATAGGGATAGGGGCAATGTGCACAACGATACCCTGTCCCTGCCACCAGCAGCGTGGAAGAGCACTGTCAGGTTTTTAGCGGGTGAGAGTCCGACATAACCACCCCTCGTCCCCATCGGGCGGTGATGACCCATAACGGGTTTTCCTGACATAAAAAAAGGGTTTAAAATGCTAACCTATGGCAAATGTCTAATGTCTTCACCATTCGATCATCACTGCTATCATACAGTATCCAAAATTTGTAGTTGGTAATCACCTTGTACTTCTTAAAATACTTCAGACTCTTACAAATATAGTCTCATTCTCAATCTTAAAATACAAATATAGTATTACTAACTTAATTTTCTATATTTACGCATAGATTTTTTTACAATGTTACAAACTAAATCGCTTTAGCTGGCGACAGCTGCGTCCTAAATTGCACTAAGAGGGGTCCGATCTATCGCGTTAACATCCATTCCGATTAAAATTTCAAAATCTATGAGCCGTAAATCGATATTCATTATCGATGTGGGTCTCGATATCGTCTCGATCTACCTGTATTGGCGATTCGAATATCCCATTAATGAGTTCATATGTTGATTAAAACTTAATAAATTTAAATGTTTGTTAGATAAACACAAGGGAAATACGGCCGATCGAAATAATTTGGGTTTTGGTTAGTTGTTAATTGAATTACCAAGAGACTGAGAAAAGTTGTGTTGGCATAAATTACATGTACATAACTGATGTTGTTTTTATACTTATACGAATCTGTCCCCGAAGAGAAAGTCTTATATGCTTGCCCATTGTTAACCTCCAGTTATACCTATTATCATCAAAATTGATCCAGTGAATTGAAAGACTACTAACAATATTGGTATGGATATTAAAAGACAGATATGTCTAAATTATCACTATTTTTATTGAGATTGAAGTGACCTGACGATATTTGCGAGGAATATTTTATAGTTTCTAATAGCAGCATCAAATCTATGTGCAGAATTTGTCTACCTTACCTTATTTATTAATTAAAATCTTTAAAGTCTTTGATGATGCTTCGGTTGCGGGGCGAAACGATTGTTGAGTATGTGATAGTGAACGTGTGTAGTGCTTATGTATTTTGATGGCGGTGGTGGAGGTTTGTGCATGTGTTTTTACGGATACTGTATGTATGTACTGTATGAAAACGGATAGTCATTTAGCAGTAGGTATATGTATTTTATGTTTACTTTATCGCTGATGATAGCAAAATAATTTTGGTATTACTTTTGAATTTAGTAATATACATATATTCCGTATAGAAGACGCATCTTTGCCATTTTGACCACATCACCAATCATCAGTGAAATTATTTGTTTTAAATATGACTCAAAACAGGACGCTCAACTAAGGCAATACTAGTTGGTTTGAAAAATATCCTGACATCGTTTGCATACAATAACCGGTTGTGAATAGCATGAGACGTGCCTTGCTCCAGCCGTACGCAGGCACCTATATATTTAACTTTGAAGTCACGTGATACTTTCCCACACATCGATACCTAATACAAACTCTACTATGGAAGAATGAACACTTTTAAGTGCAACAGGAAATGCATATTTACGGACAAACTTCAATTTTGTCACAGTACAATCAACCTGTTAAGGGCACTACACACGGCATGCAGAAAATGAGTCAGAATGAAGTCCCGTTTATATCTTCCAATAGTGTAGGGACCCAATTTGGCCGATGGATATCTTCTGTATGCGTTTATTTATTTATTTCTTCCTTTCTCTATTGTACATACATAATGATAGAAAAGAGAAAGAAAAAATAGTACATGTACAAAGGTGGACTTATCCCTAAAGGGATAAGGTCAAAGTATGCCGACAACGGTACTATCGCAATAATAAGGCCGAAGCACGTTGACGGTGCGAAATATCGTAGTTGTCAAATGATACTTAAGTGGTAGCTAGTTCGAAATGAGTGTAAAATCATACAGCGGATACAATAAATCGCAGTTGAATTCAGGAAACATAGTAGGTACGACGAAATTCCCTTTAACTACCACATTTATCTTATTTTGCGCCCTCAGCTATAACAGTTAATTTAATGTTTTATGATGGATATTCATTAAATATAAATATCCGGCGATAACTAATTAATTCTTTGAACAATGTGTCCTTATTCTATTATTTATCTATGTAAATTTGAACACAATAATTAGGCCTATGTAACATTTTTAACGCTTTCTTAGCTTCATCGATCGCTTAGAAAAATATTATTCATTCGTTTTTTTTATAAATTGTTTTGTTTAATTTTAAAATTATAGGAATACAATATGGTCTTTTGAACTTATACACTAATAAGATCACTCGAACTTTTCGGACCTTTTTTTGAAGAGATCTTAAACCTCTTTGTTCTCACACTGTTGTCAATAATAGGGTTATGATGACGTACGCGTATTCTCACTATTGCCAGATACTTCGTAACCCGAACCGGTACACCAGTATAGTGTTAAGCTCTCTTAACACGTAGTATTCATTATTTGTGTATTTGTTTGGTTGTACACATGCATTTGTTAAAAGGTTTTTTACATTAAATATTCATTGTCATGTAATTTACCGTGACCATGTTAGTAGTATACAGTTAGAACCATAGAAATCCAAATTTGAATATTTATATAACTACGAGTTGAAAAATGATGATATCTTACTTCAAAATTATATTTCATTGATTGGAATACGTACCATTACTTACTTATGACTTGCAATATGTCCTCTTTGACAAAAAAATAAATAAATATATGGGACACTTACACACACGTCCGTCCCCAAAGCAAGTAACTTAATACTTATGTTATGGGTGACGGACAACTGGTAAACATACTACATATATAATTTTAAATACATACTTAAATACAAATATACACCCAGGCTCGAAGAACAAACAAATAATTAATGTATTTGAATAAGTCACATTAAAAGCTTTGTAACTAATAGTTCGTGCAAAATCTAAATATGTAAGGTAGAGTAACATCGTTATGCAAAAGTTGTTTAAAGATCTGTTCTACTTAATGTAGTGAATTATTATTATAATATTCATGTCTTTAGACATCTCACAAGTCTCCAAAGGCAAAAAAACAACAGACAACTAGGAAATGTTCAAGCAGTTGTCACAGACGTAATATGAGGACCTATTTTTAATAAAGATATTGTGACTCAACTTGGTAAGGTGAACAATAGCAAGCCATGAGACCAAGGTCATCTTTATAAAGTCCATTCATAAGATGATGACTTATGCATCTTAACATGTCTCCGTATTGATGTCGTTCAAAAACTTTCATCCCTCCCGGCATGATTTTATTGGACTGCAGTCCCTTAAACTTTCTTTAAGTCTGCTACCAGAAAATTCTACTATTTGCCCACTTTCTTTCATTAAACGGAACAAACCCAATGAAAAAAGGAATCCAGTTAGATTCTCTTATTTATGACATATTTCGGCTAATTAAAATACTATATGAATATATATTTGTATTTTATCGTAAAGTTTTGAATTCATTAACCACAAAAGTAATAATGAAATGATTTTGCTATAATCCTTGCCTTGTGGTATCCGGCTGAGAAGAATAGACCACCTTCATTTCTTACGGAGTTGTCGTAAAAGGCGACTAAAGGTAAGTCGACCTGCCGTGTGGTATCCGGCTGAGAAGAATAGACCACCCTCATGTCTTACCGAGGTGTCGTAAAAGGCGACTGAGATAAGTTGACATCAAGCAGGCGGCCGGTCGTAAAATACACAGCCAAATCATGTGACAACATGTTTGTAACATGTTGTGCTGACCCCACTTAGAGTGGGATAAGGGCAGCAGGTCGATTATTTTGCAATAATCCGGGATAATGTAAATAGAATATATATATATATAATGCTAAATGTATAGTCCACTATACATACTATCGAGGATTTCAGGAATTAATAATTTCATCATTACTTTGTATTATTGATCTCAAATTAATAATGAAATTATTAATGTATTATTGATCTCTAGCCGGCAGAATAGACCACCCTCCTTTCTTACCGAGGTGTCGTAAAAGGCGACGAAGGTAAATACCGTGTGGTATCCCGATGCATAGAATAGACCACTCTCATGTCTTACCGAGGTGTCGTAAAAGGCGACTGAGATAAGTTGACGTCAGGCAGGCGGCCGGTCGTAAAATACACAACCAAATCATGTGACAACATGTTTGTAACATGTTGTGCCGACCCCACTTAGAGTGGTATAGGGGCAGTAGGATGATTTTGCTATAATCCGCAGAAAAAATATATAATGCTAAATGTATAGTCCACTATACATACCATCGAGGATTTTAGGAATTAATAATTTCATTATTACTTTTTTATTATGGATCTCCGCAAAGTAACGCTTAATTCTATTAATTCATCAACGATTAAATTCATTAAAAATGCACATATTATTTTAGTCTATACTTGTTATATACAGCAGGTATGTCTAAAAAAAATTTATATATGCCTGCTAAGTGTTTTAAAGTATGTCTTGGCTTACTTTAGAAGGCTGTGTCAGTTTATTCGTGTTTCCAGCGACGCTCTCCCTTAAGTACCTACCACTCTAGGAGTCACTTAATCCAATGCTGAATTATATACATTTTGGTGAGTCTTGGGAGAATATTTTTCATGTCCTTTCATTTAAGACGCTGCTTTTTCGTACTAAAAATCTAAAAGTCGCACGTTGCCCCTCGCAACCAAAACAATCTCAAGAGACGGATTTCACAATAAATTCTCTAAACTTAGCTAATATTTTTTTTACAAAGATACAATCACTGTTTTATTCTCTTATTTATCTTTAGGTTAAGTGCTCGTAATGTGTATACTTTTAGCGTGCCTTTCGCTAGATCTAAATGTACTATAGTACCTTTTTGTTTCGAGCTTGCAATAATTTTAATAAGATATTTAATAATTTAGATTTGTTTTTGGGCTCTGTTGATAATTATAAAAAACAATTACTGGACTGCTTAAATGAGTCCAGTAAACCCTAAAATTTGTTGTAAAATTTGTTATATTGTACAACGTAGTAGATATTTTGTTCTCACACTTCTTCACTGTCTTATAAAATGTAATAGTTATAAGTGGAAACTAATTTTGGTCTATGAAATTGTTATAACTTACTATATTTATGTGCAATTTGTACTGTTTTTCTAGTAACGCGGTCACATGCGGAAGCTTTTCACGTATACATTAGACTTGTATGTAAAGAAAATTTTAAAAGGTTGCATAAATAAAAGCCAAATAATAATAACCGACGGAATCGTAACAAAAACAACAATGTTTAGAGTTTGAACTATTGGCCGAAACGGTTCGGCGAGTGGCGTTCAAAAATGTTGATTGTTTTATTGGTTTCCTGCGTGCCAGCTGGTCGGAGCGAAACACGAGAAAGCTCCATATGCTGCCGGCCACAGAATAGCGGTATTGTCCGAGCTTCAATAAGCTATTACCCTAACATGCGAAGCTGTTTATTATTAACAGCCGAAGCGACAATTAATGGTAACAATTATGTTCTGTTATATGAGCCTCTAGATTTAGATAATGAATTTAATAATACATTTATAATATTGTGTATTGTTATTTAGTAAGAAAGCAAAATAGAAATATAACATTCAGGTAGGTATCGTGGTCAATAGTTTCAAAACAAACTAATCGACTTCATAGTTTGACATAGGCAATAAGGTTTATCTCCACATGTCTACATGATGACTTCCATAAGCTCAGCATCTCGAAAAATTAATTCAGCATATACCCATTCTCTGAATAGATGTACTGTTATTCTATTATAGTCTATGTCTAGTCTGTGGCCGGCAGCATATGGAGCTTTCTCGTGTTTCGCTCCGATATCTCTATAGAATATCCTATATCTCTAGAGAATTCTGGGGATATGTGTAACCTACCAATCCGCATTGGAGCAGCATGGTAGGTCTTAGCTCCAACAGACCGTTACTTGACTTTTTATTATAGAAAAAACCAACATGAAACCATTTTTAATATTATTAAGGTGCAGGTAAGTGCATTAATAAGGCGCAGGTGTTTGTTTTTCGTTCTTTTATGCCCGAACAATAGTTTCGAATCTATGGAAATACTATCTATAATAATGATCGATATTATGGAGTAGTTGAAACTGAGGATTTCCTTAAAATAAATTTCTAATGCGCTCATGTATCGAGGTACGAACACAACTACATTACACTCACACACACTTTATCTCTCTCCCTCTCTCACACTCACATACTCACACTCTGGGCTCGCAACACAAACGCAATCACGCACACATATACGAAATTTTTGTAATCTGGATTCGGATATAAGATATTATATCTGGCTTATAGCAACAGATTTTCTTAATTTTAAATTATTGCCTGACAAAAATTAATTCGCAATTGTAACAATTTATTTTTATTTTAATAATTATTGAATTTTTTGTACTATTTTGGGAAAGTTGATGCTCGCGGTACAGGGAAACCTAGTGCGACCATCAATAGACATCTGTTGATGTCATTTTTGTTGCAATTTAAATAAATAAATAAATAAATGATGTTTAAAGTGAAATACTCGAGTTTTATCTCGACAATGAAGTCTACTCAGATGAAGTCAGAGACAAAAGCTATAAACTTACAATTGAATCAAAGTATTAGTTCATATTAGTTCAATGTATGCGGTAATCAAAAGCGTCCTAATTTATGGTAATTGTGTACACAAGCAATATATTACACCTTATCTTGACAGTGTCTATATGGCGTCAATTCATCACTGTCGCCATACTCGTGCCTTAACGAAATAGAATTGAATTTAATATAAAACGATTTTTTAAAGAATTGTTGAATTGAATTTCACCAAATAGCTACCACTACCATATACGAAGAGTGGTTAAATTGTTTTTTCACTTAATTTGGAGACTTATATTGTTTTAGCCCGCTATATTTGGATTAACGTTTCATCTTTTCCAAAACCAAAAGTGTGTAAATATGAGAAGTCTTTTCGTCCAAAAAACCACCAGTCTCCGAAGAGTAAGTATTCTAACAGTGCGTGGTATCACAGATGAATTACAAATCCAGAACGTGGTCGCTGACAATAGGCATTATACGAAAACTCTGTGCTTCTCAGAGGACCATAGGGTACTTAGAATATCACTACGCGAACTAATTAGTGTAGAGGAGTTCGGTAAGAGAATTAAACTAACCAATATAATACAGCGTTTCGCGAGGCTAAAATGGCCTTGGGCAGAACACAGTAAGAAGAAACGATAGGCGCTGGGGTCAGAGATAACTAACAGCCTCAGCGAAAAGATGCTAGATCCAAGCTGCACTGAGACTGATAAGTCTACATAAATCTGTGTGAAGAATGAGAAATGTTTGTTTTTGCATTGTGATTGTTGTAGTTATAGATAGAAGTAATTAAATCACACGACCCATAAAGGTATGCTTATTATGTAGGTTTTTAACAACCTTCGTAATTTTTCCACCGGAAGCTGAAAGATATCGTAAACTAGATTTTAGCTGTTCTACCTTTTTTAATTATTCCAAGATTGAGATGTAATAACCTAAATTAAAAAAAAAAAATTTTTAATTTTATTCCTTATGAATTCTTATTGTTTCCTTTGTTAAAATTTTGAACATATTGTAGCATACTTTTACGGAATGTTAATCTTTATACATACAAGCTCGCTTATGAAGCACGTCTACAGTACTTTGAAACTTTTAGACTGATCAATTTTTAAAAGGTTTTCGTTTCTTTTTAAATGGTTGATCATTCAAATACCAGTATTCACCAGATACGTTGGTGATTACAAAGCTGACTCTATTGCGTCAATAAATCTAGTACTGGAAGTGTATTGTCTGGCTGGTGCACGTTGTTATATTGCAAGTATTCGGCACCCATATTTTTGTAATTTTAGGAAAGACCGCGGAGACAGGTGAATTTGGCTATTAGGTAAAACACTATAGTGAGTTTTCTTCTTAAGCCCTTTTTCATTCTTCATGTTATAACTGTTGCACATTGAAGTGGAGTCAAATGCAGTAAATTATTTGCTTCTTGTTATTGCTATAATCGAAGTACTGAAAAAAAAAGTTCTACAAGTGAATTTAAGTAATGATACGCAGACGAGGTCGCGGGCAGAAACAAGTAATGTATGTTTGCAATTTGCTTCCCCATTTTTATCACTACAATGTTTACACATGAGGATGATATCACCTGATAGTGAATGATGATGTAGTGTAAATTGGTATGCGCTTAAGCGGTTTGGTGTGCAGTTATATATCATTATATCTCAGTCAGCTGCTATATGATAATGCACTGATGAAAGAATAGATTCACTGGAAGTTTTTTTCATTGAATGAAAGGCAAGCGAATGATCGCAGTTATGCCTTAAGGGAACCCATGATGCAGCCTAAGACGGAGCTCACTTGCCCAACTCTAATTTCTCCTACTTTAAAAATACCCATATAATTAACAGAAGAAAAGACTTTTGCCTACTAAAAGAATAAGATAAGCGTGGGCATTTTCGCAATTTTATAAATTTCATGTTTTAATAGCGAAATGAAGGTTAGTTGGAAAACAATGTTTTCTAATGAAAATGTTTGACTGGTCCGTTGGCGCAGTGGGTAGTGACCCTGCCTTCAGCTCCGCGGGTCGCAGGTTCGTTTCCCGCCGAAGGCCAACATTTTCTTTAAACAACTTGCTGGTTCGTCGAGCCTGGGTGTGTATTTGTATTTAAGTATGTATTTAAAATTATATATGTAGTATATCTACCAGTTGCCCGTCACTTATAACACAAGTATTAAGATACTTACTTTGGGGACGGACGACCGACCGTGTGTGTCAGTGTCCCGTGTATTTATTTATTTACTTATTATTTATTAATGTTTTCACAGGTCTTTTAAATAAGCGCTAGTCAGTAACTTACCCAACATGAAAGATGTCATTCTCTTGATTTATTGACAGCTTCTTGTATACACAAAATCTTGCTAATGCGATTCTAGTACATCTATTTGTCCTAGGGTAACTAACTACTTCAGTCGTTCAGAGCCGATTTGTTAATTTCCTTCAAGGCGTTGTTGTATTATTTAGGTTAACGACTCATATTATGCAAATCAACAGTGTAAAATTGTGATTTGTACAAATTACTATATTTTTCGTGTCAGCTCAAAGTGTCGTTTACAAAGAAAATTAATATCAACGAAATATTATTGCAGTGTAGTCTTATAATGGAAAGTATATTTTTATACAGTATAAGTGTATTTTTTTGTTCAATTAATATTTGCATCTTGTGCTTAATGACGTAACATCCAAGCAAATTTTTGGGGACCATTTCTAAAATACAAATCTAAAACGAAAGCGAATGTTTTATTTAAGTATTTTTCATACTAAAACTACATACTAGTTGACTTTTTATTGTACTATTTTTCATTTTATGATGATTACAAAAACATTGAAATTTAGAATATGAAAAACATGAACATGAATTATTATTAAATATACTAACTATATGAGTCTGCTGTGCATAAGCCTCTTTTCTCCGTTTTTGATTGGAGATTGAAGGCAAGACCTATCACGCTGCCCAAATGCGGATTGGTAGGTTACACATATCTCCATGATTCTCCTGACATATGCAGATTTTCTCGCGATGTTTTCCTTCATCGAAAAAAGTGTGATAAATAGCAGTTATTATATTAGCAATTAAAAAGTTTTAACAGAAAAACTCATTAGACGCGAATAGACGCAACAACGTTTCAGAGAATATTGTATGTATAATTTTCTTCTCTGATTATATTTTTCTTAAATAACTAACAATTTTTAATTATCTGCGAAACCATTGACATACTTAATCATTTTATATTCGAAGAAAATATTTCCGTGAAAAAGGAATATGAATACGTTGAAATATAAGTCCATATCACTATACCAAGTACACGAACGGGAAAGTTATATGAACGAATTTCCAGCTAAAAGGTCGTTACCCAAGAATAAAGTTATATGCGCATGAAAGAATGAAAACGTTACATTGTTAGCAGAAAATAGCTTGACTAGCTGACGGTTATCACCCATTTATTGTGTTGAAATGGGCCGGTCGACGACCCGCGATTCCGTAATAAAGGTTAGCTTGTTAGCTGTTACGAGTGCGCTTTCCATAACGCCAGATTCTTCAGAGAGCTATAAACTGTTAATAACTCTTATTTTTCTCGATATATGAAAATATTGCAAATTATTGGGTCTGTGACTATACTCGTAAGGAATATCTAAAAATGTTTATAAATTGTTATTTATGACGACAGTTTCGTGCTTGACCCCCAATGCATTTAATAGTACATACATTATCACCTTACTCAGCATCACGCTCGAAACAGCCTATATCTTGAAGGTACGCTCAGTGAGCAATTTAACCATAAATCTTAAATGTTTCTACTCTGCGTTGCATGGCATGGATAAATCACTTATTGATACGTCTCTTCCGGTTCATTTATGAATGGCTTTACATAAAGTCTTTTCCAAACTCTTTTTCTCATCCAAGCTGTTCTCTTACGCTACTAAAAAGTATATCTAATAATAGTTTTTCAACTTACCCGATTACATTGAATCGTATCGAATTTAATTTCGTTGTTACGTTGTCTTCTTATTTGGAAGCTGTCTCCTGAAGCAATATTACCCGTAAAATGAATAATATAAACATAAACAACAGTGAAACAAGTACGAAACGTTTAATCGCTTGGCAGAGTATACCTTTATTGATGCAGTAATAATTGACCATGATCTTTGGTGTGGTCTAGTACGTCTCTTCATATCATTATACCTTTAATCGGTAAACCCTCAGTATACGTTCAGAACATCCAGAATTACTCTGACTAAAACCTCATCTTGCCTTACAGCGAAGGCCGTGGATAGGTTGGTACATGAAAATGCTGAATATTTTCTGCAACTCACAAATCTATAAATCTATGCATCTAGAACAAATAACAAAATAATACATCGCCATTCTCGAAAACTTTAACTTTATAATGAAAACTTGTCCCGTAAATCGCGTAATGTCACTAACGTTCCTATAGACTTAATTCATTTGAAGCGAAACTCGAAACAAACAATGATAAATGACCTTTGTAACAGGTTATCTTGACGTTATGTCATAAAGATAAAAAAGTAAGTTCAGTACAACTCTCACAAGAATAAATTACGTATAGTTGCTCCCATTGAGGTCGAAAGTGATTGACTGAATCCTACAAAAATCTACTATAATTAAATCGAATCGTGAAACGAACAAAAAAGTATTTGAAATGAATTAGTCATCTCACAATTGTAGCAAAAAGATAATTAGCGTGAGTACAAAGTAAAAACAAAAAAAATAGTACTAGGCTTACAAGAATAAAGTATATATAGTTGATCCCATTGGCTTGAAAGTGCTCTAGTAAATCTTACAAAAATCTGCAGTATAATTACCCAAACAACCATTCTGATGGATGTTGATATATTAACGACATCTCGAAAATCATTGTTGGAGCGGGCGACGAAAGACATAGGCCAGGAGCACGACCAACGCATTCTATTTCCGACATGAGACGTTGACCCGTTTCTATGTGCATCGCGAGATGAATCAGATTTTGTAATACATAAATAACCCAGAGCCAAATATCTCGCTGTGTTTGTATCGTAACGACACTTGGAATAAACTCAACTTACGTGTGTTATATTTGTCGTCAATGCATTTCAAAAAAGCAATGTCAATATAAAAAGTTTTAATAAAAACTTGTAACAAAATTTAATCTCCGGTCTAGTGGGAAAGTGGGTCAAATTTAACTTGCAAGATTCCACCTTCACATTCATATAAGGCAAATTAAATAAAAGCTTTAAAAAGTGTAAATAAATCTATTGTTTTATATTATATAAATAATTATATTGTGTTTATTATGATGTTGTTTGCATATAGGTTATTTTTAGTATTATTTTAGGTTATTAAAACCAGCATCTATTATACAAGTCGAAAAAAACTTTGTGACATGCATTTATTTACCCCCGGTACAACATGCACCGTACATATGATACGTTTAAATAGAGTCCATTAGCAACTTGCTCTTCAATACAGCTTTAAGTATTGAAAGGTCTTATAAAATTGTCAAACGACTGTTCGATATTATAAATGTGGTTTAATGAGATGGATAGTTTGTATCTCAATAAACCATTGTTTTTGTGTGATAGTCTTCTACTTTCACTGGCATCTTTTAGCTAATTCACTTGATAAACTCTTATTGTTGGTTGAGCGGTCATGACACCGTGCATTTATTGCCGAATCTACAAATAGTCTCTTGCGAAATATATTACTCAAATTTTTATGTGCTTTGACTCGAGATTAACTCTGTTGTTTTTGCGCATAGTGGAATTATGAAGAACTCCAACAGGCTCTCATTTAATAGTTTAGCTCTGCAACGGTGTCTAGGGTGGGATACAAGAGTAATAGTACCAGGTACTATTGATTAAATCGATAAGTGATCGAATAATGTACAGGTTTTTTCCCTTCATTCCGTCTTACGGTCATTGTATGTGTCATCAGTTGATGTAGGAGCAATTTTATTTTTCACAATGATAACAGTGTGTATAGCAACGTAAATTCTGCCAAAAATAGAATCCAATAAAACATACAATATACAAAGCAGACAATAGAAGACACGGGTCGCCGTCGGGGACCTTTAACGACATGGGACAAGAGCCTTTTAGATCCGGACACAAAGAAATACAATTACATTACCTCGCATAATTAATAAACAGGCAAACGTGATATGCCTAAACCATATTATGCCTAAACCATATTTTAGGGATTCACCTAATATAAACTCTTTAAAGTCTACTAATATCCTACTGCTAGAAATTAGTTATTTCTTAAAAAAAGATGCGAATCTTTTAAATGAAACTCAAACTTTCTGAATTTTTAAGTCTTCAGGATCATGTGCCCTACAGGCAAGTACGTTTATAGCGCTTGTTATTGAATCCCGTAAATATTAAGAGCAGCAGTCTTCTAACTCAGGCCGCTTCTCGCAGCACCACGAGTATTGATTTAGCTCCCGGCGTAAAAGTTTCCCTTGTTTATAATAATAAGGATTCGACTCCTGTTCCAAACATAGGGGACCTTTTGATTGGTCAATTATCACATAAAACAACGTAAAATTTTACTTTAAAGACCATATAAAGATGCGGTTACCAGATACTGTTATTAAAAGTAAACTAATGTTCTTTTACAACCCCACTGCTGCAGAAAATCTTCCTTTGTCCGTAAAGAGACATATTTGAGATTATTGATACTAGCAAGTACACATATTCTCTAGGTATAATAATAATATACAGGTATTGTTGGTATATTTATTATCTAGGGTTTAACACGCTGGTTTTTATCACAATAAAGCGCATAATGTATTGCAAATATCTACTATTTTGAACCTATAAACCGTCAGTAAATAACAAGGGTGTAAATACAATGGCGACGAACATAATAGACATAGTAACGATATATAACAGTCTTAATAATTAATATTCCATCTTTCCCCAAAACAAAAACTTAGAACTCCTTTCAGGAACGTGGCTTCGTTAATATATTATTTTAATTTTTTATGCATTATTTATGAGACAAAAATTGGTTTCTCCCTCCCGTTATTACAAAATTGATTTGCATAATTTAGACGCAATTTTATGGACTGTTAACATTGTTTAAAAATATTTATATATTGTGAGAATGGCGTATTTAAAAGAAAATTCTGTCCAATTGAATTGCTAAAATAAATTAAGAAGTCCTCAGCTTCGATTACGTCCTTATTTAGTATCTCCCATTATACCACTCAATGCATAAGACAAACTGGAGACTTGTTTCTTTCTCCCAACACTCTTGACATTACGAATCTTTGATTGACTTTGAGGTTTCTATTAAACAAACAGTGCCTGTTAAATAGACACCTTACGATCTCTATTGAGCAGTGAAATATAATCGGTTCTGCAATATTCTTCTTGTTTAAGACATTAATGTTTTGTTATTTTTGAGTCGAATCATTTGAGTGAATACTTTAAATGTCTGTATATATGAATACTTTAAATGTGTTGAGTTTCTCAGTCGTTTTTGATTCTGCCTTTTGTATTTCATTAACAAATTTATTTTTCGTTGTTTACGTAATTAGTACCATGGTTGAACAGTATCAGGTCAAGTTGAGAAGTATCAGGTCGCCTTATGAATGGCTTGCCTTATACGTTGCAAATTCACCACCTTCGTCATATGCACCTTGTTCACCTTGTTCAACAGTTTGGTGTCTAGGAACCCGTGGAATCCTTACTTAGACTAATTCAATAATTTGTTTGGTGCCTGTGTGCAGCCTTCCACTATGGCTGAAGTAGTTTTAACCCGACTAAGTTTTTTCAATCCGGTTAGAATATCGCTATAATTATATCAAAAAGCTTTGCCCTCGTGCTATATTTATATCAGATGTATATTTTGCATAATTATCTTATTGTATAATTTTATCAGTTTCAATTCAAATTGTATTATTTAAAGTATCCCAATTAAACATCTTAGTGTTGATAATAGATTTAGATGAACTAAAAAATTATATCGCAGCAACCTCTAAAGAGGCCACATTGTTTAGCGTTATTATTCAATGGTCTAGATTAAGATGCTAATTAAGTTTTTGCTTGAGTGCAGAGCTGTTCTCAATAGAGGGCATTATGAATAGCTGAGCACTAGATCATAGCAGCAAACTTTATTTATTACTTTTAAAGTTACAAATAACGCTATCAAGTGATAATAATATCAGTAACATAAATAATTAGTCTAGCGTTTCACTGAGTAAATATGACATGACTAGTACGGCATATAAGTAAGAAGAATATAAATCATATATTTCATATTATAAAAATACGTTCCGATACGTATCAATACGATACGTTTCAATTAGCTACCATAAGAGCAGGACGATCTTATCTAGATTAGTTATCAAGGGAGCCTGAACGACACTTTGATTGCGCGGTTCAGATCCGCATATCTCGAAAATTACACATTTGTTTTCGATTTAATGCATAAAAGTTTTGAAACCTATGAAATAGTCTATCAATTCAATGACTTGCAAATACATGCAATTTAATAGCTTGCACAATCAGGTCATCTTTCTGTGTATCGTTGAAATGCAATCTGATTCAGCTGCTAGAACAGCAAAATCGCTTTTGTTCTTCAAATAATGTTTCTTTGGGTATCTATTTTCATTTATTAAAGTATTATTCATTGCAGATAATTTATGTAAAGTTTTGTTATTGATTTGAATTTAAAGGAGTACGCTAACAATATATCTTAAAAATTTATTATTCTAATGCTAGTTTTTCTTGGTAGAATATACAACATCAACAGCGTGTATTTTTTCTCAGAAATATATTCACTGTCAACAGATATAACCAGGAAGAGAAAGGCTTAAATATCATAAATAAAGAGAAATGTGACCTGAGATAAGATGCAACAAAGGACTTTGCAGCTTTAGGTGAACGCAACAGGTCGTAAATGCTGCGGTGGCCACTGAAATTACATAGCATTGTTTTCACAATACGTAACCTAATAGTTTTAGGTTAGAAGGGTAGCGGTTTGCCAAAGGCCCATATCCCCTCAATAATATTTTAAGCAATATTTGTTAATTTCATGTCTTTAGCAACTAAGCTGCTACCTCTGTCGTAAATATAGAGCAGTCTTACTGGCTTTTTCTTAATAATGCTTAATTGTCGATAGCAAGATAAATCTCTTGTACAAGACATTATAAGGTGTTGTTATCAATATCACATACATTTCAATTGAAAGAATTTAAAATATAGAACGTAAAGTATTATACTTCAATTCATTGTTATTCGAAAAAATCGTAAATCTGAAAATCTATACTAATATATAAAGCTGAAGAGTTTGTTTGTTTGATTGATTGTTTGAACGCCCTCATCTCAGGAACTAATGGGCCAATTTGAAAATTCTATAAGTGTAAGATAGTTTATTTCATATAAAATATAATCACGCTTAGATGAATAGGAGAGGAGCTGCAATAAAAAATATTGCGAGAACGGCAAAATTTACAGCTGTCCTAAGTGCGCTAAGTAAACGGTGAAAATTATTAAAAAATCATTTATTACTAAATTGTTCCCCTCTAAAAGTCCTAAATAAAAGTCCGCGACAGTATATGTCTAGCCTTTAAGGTTAAACCACTTTAACTATTACTAATATAAGTATTACGGTTTACTCAAATGAAAAGACGAACGAACGAAGTTGCGTTTAAAACGTAGTTTCTAATATGCACCATAATTCAATTAACGTTTTATTGAATAAATTTACATTATACATAAAAATTATACGCAAATATAGAGATTTATCCGATTTATATCACACACCTTCAAGCAAAAAGTTTACACGTTCTAACGAATACATCATGCCTTATACCAATGTTCTTTTATAAAAGCTTGGAAATAAACAAAACGTACACAGAGGTACAGTGTGTCTACAATTGCCTTTTTTCATCCTCTTTTAATCAAGTACGGTGCTAGAATCTCCATCACAAAAAAATTTCGTCAAGCGATACTACCACGACTTGTTTGCTTTTGCTTGTCTGACCTAAATTTCCAAGTTGATAATGAAAAGCTTCGTCGTCTCTCCGTAATTTCACTCGGGCCGTCGCCGGGGACCATTCGTTACTTTCTGTAATCACTGTGCACTGAATATATTACCTACATATACCACGCCCCGGTACGTAATGTGGTCACGTAACTGTTTTGTGACTGAAAATTTTATTCTGAATCTAAGTCGCCACATATTAAATTCTGAAGTTTCTTATGAAAGATATTTCCCTAGTTATGATATGGCAAAATAATATTAACTTTGAATTTATTTCTAAAAGCATATCATATTATGCTTGACTTCCACAATAGACATTTTTTTATAATTATATTTATTTATGTTATGCTAGTCTTAAAGCTCTTAAAGACATCCTTTTAGATTTTTTTTTCTTCCTTACCCTTTATATACTTTAGTTTATATGCTTAACTACGTTTCGTAAACATAATAAAAGAAATAACAATAATATCGAATATCCACGTAATTGCAACCCAATTTAGTTACGAAATGAAACAGTCTTAAGAAGATTTGTTAAACATTTCGTTTGAGCGTCCCTAAAGAATTTAATTTGAGATGAAGCATTTCAAAGTCAATCAAATTAAACAAAGGCATTCCTTACGAACCTGATTACTTAACAAAAGGTTTATTTGCCAAATCTCTAATGGTATTTTTTAAAATACCGCTTTGGCTGGAAATCATTTCTTGGTGAGGAATAGTAGAGTCATCCGATAGTAGAACGTAGAAAGTAGTAAATTATTTATAATACATTGTTGAAATAATTGATGGATGTCAGGATCCAATGATATTTAAATGGTCACTCGCACCGGAAGACTAACGCTCAAGACACAAGATGGCCATACTCGCTAAAAGTTCGTAGAGAGGATGCGGAAAAAAATGGCGAAAATTAAAAGGTTAGAGAAATCCAAAGAGAGACAGAGATAAAAAGAAATGTATTTAGCAATGGACAGCACCATATTGAAGCCACATTGAAGACTAAATGGACAGACAGTAACCGTTTCAAAATTTTTGAAAATTTGAAATGAACTAATCGTTCATTATAAAAATGTAGCAACTAATTGTCAGTCCCTTTATATGTGACCTTGTTAGTAAAAAAAAACAATCACGGATGGCAAATCTAATAAAAAAAGCGAATTTGACATGTATAAGGTCTAACGGAAAGTTTTATCCGTGTTTATAATGGAACAAAAGAATAATATTTTCATATTTTGACTAAATTTACATCATTCCTCCCCTTTTACCACTCTAAGTACGATCGGAACATGTCCTCTTCCATTCTCTCCGATCTTCCTTTAATTCTAGCACTACTCCTTTTATATACATGTCATTCACACACAATTCGTCCATCTCTTTTTCGACTTCCCTCTTTTCTCATATATCTATTATTAATTACATAAAATTGATTATTGAATTTGAAAATTGATCATTACCGTCATCATTTATGAGTTATTGCCAACGTGATATCAGTGTTATTTATCCCATTTTTATGTCACCTTTAGAAGACAAAAATTTAAACTATGTTTGTCTAATGTTTTCTTTGTTCTTGAATTGTTTGCAAGAAACTTTGTAAGGACAAAAATAAGTGATCTCAGAAACAGTCTCAGGTTGTTTGCCGCTTTACTTAGGTTGAGAATAAAAACTCAATTATTCGCATACATTGTACATAAAATGAAATTTCTATCCGCCTGGACGCGTTAGCTTGCGTGACTGTCTGTCTATATAGACTTCCTTTTGGAAGATTTCTTGAAAAAACACCAATGTCTCACAACTCGTGTTTAATTTCTCTTACGATTCTTATGTTTTTGATTAATCCGATTACTGTTTTTTTTAAACACGAATAAGTTTATATCTTTATCAACGAAATTAATGGGTATTTTATGGGTTATTTTATCACACATTTGGTGATGAAGTATATGTTTAAAACTTACAAAACATTTCAAACTAATAATCAAAATAGCTGTCAAGGATAAATACTCAGAAACATTAGAAAGATCAATTAATCACAAATTAAAAAAGGAATAACATAATTAGAAGTAAATTATTACAACTTAAAATGATTAAAAACACCACAGTCAAAAATATTTAAGAAAACGAGACCGATTTAAACGCAATTTTATCCATCAATATTATATACACCAATATAAAAGAAACAGTGGCAATCAATAAATGTTATTGGCGATTCGAAATTCTTAAGCGTGACAGTGATTGATAGTAAAAACGACCGGCAAGAGTTGGCCGACAAATTTTGCATTAATAAATCGTATACCTTCTATACAGTTAATATATTTAAAGTAAAGGTTCTATAAGCAGGCCTGTAAGTGACAATGACAAAATAAATAATGAGAGGGAAGATGAAACTTGTATACTTCATCTTTATCTAATCACACATAAAAAAGAGAGACATAGATTAACCCCATTTGCTTTCGCTTTATTTCTCTTTATTGTAATAAGTCACATATTAGTCTGGCTTCCCTAGTTTTAGTATAATAACTCTATGATATCTTCAGTGTATAAATCATAGAGTTAGTATGTAGTTATGTTGTGTTGTCAATTTGTTGTAATATCCATAGACCGTTTAATTCCCCTCGAAGAAATAAATTAGATTTAATTTGTTTAATGTATAATAAATTCTATTATTTATTTATGACCCTTAGGAAGTAATAAATTCTATTTTATTATTTTATCAAAGTGCCAATGTCTAGACGTATCAGCTCATTTGTTTTTAAATACTTAAGCTATAGTTCAAATAATTTTTACCGTATTACTCTACTTAGACATTATTTCAAATACACCTTAACCTAAAAAGCTATATGACTATCAAATAAGCTCGTGTTCTAACCGTATTAATGTAATTTAACAAAGCAATTTTTCCAGACATGCCAATTTGCAAATTCAAATTCAAATTCAAATTCAAAATATTCTTTATTCAAGTAAACTTGTAAACAAGTGCTTTTGAATCGTCAACTTTACTGCTGGTTCGGAAAGCCGTCCTACCGAGAAGAGCCAGCAAGAAACTCGGTGGAGCTCTTTTAAAAAAGAAGATTCTTAATACTTATTACATTTTGTCATAGCTATCCTGCATAAGGTCAAAGAGCAGCTATATCCACGCATTCTTATCATCAATGTAAGCCTCCACGGTATAATAGGCTTTCTGTATCAGCCTCTTTTTAACAGTATTTTTAAATTGCTGTAATGGCAAAGTTAAAATTGATTGTGGAATTTTGTTATAGAATCTTATACCCAAACCCACAAACGACTTACGTACTCTTACAAGGCGCAAAGCAGGAGCCGCAAGCTTATGTCGGTTTCTACTTTGTCTATTATATACATCGCCAATCTTTTTATATTTATGTATATTTTTATGCACAAAAATCAAATTGCTAAAAATATACTGTGAAGCTAACGTAAGAATACCTGTCTCCTTAAACTTCTCTCGTAGGGACTCACGCGAATTCAAATTATAAATGCCACGTATGGCTCTAAAAGAAAAAATGGCAAATGGAAAAGAAATACAGTAATGTCCATTCCCACAGCAAGGGCGTCGTAGTCGTGATATTAAATATGGCGGCTAAATTAATAATAAGGAATTAAGGACTCAGCTGATCTCCAGGGAGAGAAGGTATGAGGAGCGGGGCGGGTTTTAAGTGCAGTCGGCTAGTCGCCTGCCTCGCGTCACCCGTATCAGACGGACCGTTTTCTTACCGCACCTTTTACCGAACACCGATTTGTGTCACAATCTGTGAATACCAGACATTGGATTGAAACTGTGTGCAGTTTTTTTGGAAAACAAAGCATTTGTGCTGTTATTTAATACCGCATCGTCTACAAAGAACGGTGTCACAGCAAGTGAGTTTTTTTTCTGTTATGATTCTCGAAAGTTTTTATCTTACCCATTTAAATATTCTATCACTGATCGCACAAGATGTAAACATGTGACGGGTCACAAAAAGTGGTTGAGATTTTTATAAAAAATTGAGATTTCTATTTTTCGTTTTGGGATACAATGTTTTCTCGTCTATTGATTCATGCCCCTAATAAAACTCACGCACTGAGAAGTGCCTCGTTTCATCCTGTTATATGAAGGGAAGCTAACGCCGGGGGCCAAACCGAGACTCGATCTGCGAAGTGTTATTTGAAAATACATAATTTCATGTGACGCTGATTTTAAGAGTAATAAGTATTGCTTTCTTTTATCGGGACATATCTCTAATTATACTTCGTTTCTTTCATTGCATGATTGTACATATAAATAAAGAAATGATCTATCTACATTTTACCCAAAAACCTGTTATCAAAAATTGACTTTATTTAATTAAATTATTGTAATAAATAAAATATTTGACTGAATTTATTTAAGTACGCTGAAAATTTTATTCGGTATATTTTTAGAGTCGAATCTTGCTTAAATTGTAAAGCAAGAATATCTGAATGTCTCAACGTAATATATTCTATACATTTATTCATACCAAGTATAAACTTATTTATCAAACAAATACATTTTAATCTATCATCATAAAAGGTATTTCTTGCCACAGGTCTTAACATTGGCCGCTAAATAATACTGGAGCATTCATTCTCTTTTTTATCAGAGTACGCCGAAGCTAATATATATATTTTTGTCTGTACATATGTATATATTTGCGTCACCGTACCACCGAAACTACTCATCCAATTTTCATTATTAAAATCGATTGATCGTGCAATTATTTTTTTTCTTGTAAGGTTATAATTTATTGCTAAAGTGAAATGAGAACAATAATTTATATTCTACAATCTTATCTAAATGTAAAATCTCAAAGGTATGTGACCTATTATAAACTATTATATAGTACCCGGCAATAAATAATGCACATCGATGTTTAGAGCGAAACAGCCGGCCAGTTCGGTTTCGTAGAGCGCTGTCACTGTCACACAGTTAGTATGTGACGCTTCACACGGGTTCGTCAGTCTGTGCGACAGAGACAACGCTCTATGGAGCAGAATGTAGCCGATTTCTCTCTCTAAGCCTCGATGTGTATTATTTATTGCCGCGTACTATACTATATATCAAAATCGACTACTAAAATTAATAAATGGTGTATACAAATGCGACTTCGAGATTAATTCAAGCTTAATTCTTAATGGAGTGTACTTTTGTTTCCAACCACAAATTGTTGAAGTAGTTAGTTATTACTTTTAACGTGTTTTTAACAATATAATAATGACAATTACTAAAAGACAAAAATAATTTATAGAATTAGGCGTTACTTTGCGGAGATCCATAATACAAAAGTAATAATAAAATTATTTTGCTATAATCCGCGATACATTCCGCGATTGTATCGCGGATTATAGCAAAATAATTTTATTATTACTTTTGTAAAAGACAAAAGGTCAATGTCCGTTAGCAATTAGCATTTTGATTATTATCAGTAATAATTGTCTTTTTAATTACATTAAGGGTTTTCGGGTCCGAACGCCGGGCGGTAATTAATTATTTAAAAAGAAACTAAAATGCTTAATTGGTATTTGTTACCATTCATATGCTTTTTGCCTTAGGGAAATTCTCAGATATACATATGTAACCAAAAAATATGCATTGTAAGCTTATAGATTGCTATTCTTCTTAGAGAACCTCAGCTATGATTAATACAATCTGAGATTTTGATGCCCTGACTCTGAATAAGGAAACAATGCCTCTATCAAACCACTACCGCAAGTTTCTCAGATAGGATGTCCTCCTGTGTATTAAATAAATAAAGAAGTTAATATGCTTTCTGCGCTAAAATAAAATATATGTAATGCTAAATGCCGAATACTATCCATTTTTATACCTGCAAAAATATAAACAATTTCGTTTACGTCTTCAATTGAGTCGCAATAAGAGTTCATGGTAGGCCTGCTGATTCGTACAGGATTCGTAAAAAATATATGCATTACCAAACACCACCACCCCCACAATATACTAACACTGTACACAATCTGTACAATAAATAAATAAATAAATATATGGGACACTTACACACACGGTCGTCCGACTCCAAAGTAAGTAGTAACTTAATACTTGTGTTATGGGTGACAGACAACTGGTAGATATACTACATATATAGTTTTAAATACATTCTTAAATACAAATATACACCCAGGCTTGAAGAACCAACAAATTGTTTCTAAACAATCGTTTCGCCAGGAAATAAACACCACTATGAAATTGCAAAGCGATTTTTTCTTTGGAAAAAATGGATACTACACTCTGCATTAAGCACTACTTATATTTTGTATTATCGCAGATCATGGCAAAATAATATTGACATTACTTTTGTATTCTTTAATAATTCATGCGTTTCATTTAATTTATTGCCATTTTTACAAGGGCCTGAGTGATTGTTATTCATTTGTGTTTAATTTCTGTGTGCGTGTGTTAATGATTATGATTGGGCATTGGGTTAGCACAAATGTATTGCAATTTACTTAAATGATTTCCTTCTGAAAAAGCAATCGACTTGATTGCTCAATATCGTTATCGCAATCTTCAAATCCATCATATTCGCTGAAATTGGATTCTATTTATTAATTTTTATTACAATCTCTAAAGTGTACATTATTAATAACATTTGCATTATTAAACTTTCAAATATTTTCGATTTACTTACTGTTTATCATTGTCGTGCAAACTGTCATCCTTTGAACTTGGTGTTGCTTTAATTAGTCTTACTTTAATTATTTCTAGCAGTAAAAAGTGTTTGATTACCTCTTCTATTTTGTTTTATGAAATGCTGTTTCTTTCTTATTTTATCACACAACCACTGATTACAACGGGCTACTGATTGGGCAGTGGGTAGTGACCCTGCCTTCAGCTCCGTGGGTCGCGGGTTCGATTCCCGCCGAGGGCCAAGATTTTCTTCGAGCCGGGGTGTATTTGTATTTAAGTATGTATTTAAAATTATATATGAGGTACATTTACCAGTTGTCCGTCACCCATAATACAAGTATTAACTTACTTACTTTGGAGATGAACGATCACGTGTGTAAGTGTCCCATATATTGTTTATATATAATTATTATAATATTATCTTACACTTGTATCGTTTCATAATCAGATACGCATGAATATTTTTTGCGTTTTATATAAAATTCTAACTGGCTTTTTATGACAATAGAAACTAGTCCGAAGTTGAAGTCAATTTTATTTCCTCTTTCAATATGTTCATTTATTCATCTCTTCTTGTTTTTCGGTATAGTAACGCATCCATCCTCATTCATATTTCGTTTGGTCGTTTGGTCACGTGATTTTCATGCCTCATTATATGTCCATACCATCTTAATCTTGCACTTCTCATTTATTTCTATAAATATTTATTAAGGTATTTATAAGTTACTTAAGTCACACCCAGTGATAGTGATAGTTTAGTTCTAAGGTGTTTTAGTTTTGTTGCTTTTCCGAATATCAGTTAATGCGTCGTAGATTAGTGTAATTGTTACATCAAAATTATATTCTTCTAGAAATATGCGCTTTGTGGGACAATGTCCATTGGGTCTCCTAGTTTAGTATAGTACGGTTGATACTCTAACACAGTCACTTACATGTTTGTAAGGTAATAATGACAATATGATACTCATAACGATCACATTCGCGGCGAGTTCATAAGTCCATTGTTTTCCAATCTAAACAATACAGATGCTCTATCTACTTGTTTAGCCTGCACATACTTCTGTTTGAATACATTTCTCGCATCATTGTGTACGAGTACATGTTGTCTTCGTA
This sequence comes from Morpho deidamia, assembly GCA_947086505.1. Taxonomy (NCBI): domain Eukaryota; kingdom Metazoa; phylum Arthropoda; class Insecta; order Lepidoptera; family Nymphalidae; genus Morpho; species Morpho deidamia. Next base: position 4,442,054 of record CAMTZC010000002.1, on the reverse strand, counting down.
TTTATACAAGATTTGATTATTTTAAAGCCAACTTCATATTTTGATTCAACTCGTATGCTTTTTATAAATTAATAGCTTTGGTGATAATAGATTCTGACGGTGCAATATGCAAATCCTAATCATACATATTTAAATTATAGTATCCGGTTTGTCGGGCTTTGCTCGGGTATTTTTAGAAGATATACTTATAAAAGAATTAAATGCGTTGATAAGAGCTGCAAATAATATTTTTTTTACAAAAAAACCTGGACGCGAATCTAATTATATTGCATCAGTCTTTCATTGCTCTAAAACTGGGATAAAAGGGCATTTTCTTAAAATAAAACCTAATTAATTCAACCGCAAAGCAATTTGAAGCGTCAATTTTGTTAAACTCAATTATTTACAATACTATTTTTCCCTGTTTCCTGATATAACGGGTTCATTTATCCTATATATGTTAACCCGCTATATAAGTTTCTAAGCTTCGCACCTAATTTTATTAATATTGCCCAAGATTGATGAAAGGGTAACAGACAAACAGATATATAATATTTATATCGATCGATGTCTGAACACTTTGAAAAAGCAACATTCTTTTGAACATAAATGAAGAAACGAAGTAAAAAAAACTCATAGAAGGATGACTTAAACCAGTCGGTCATCGCAGCAAAAGCAAATTTATGTAGAAATGATAGCGATTGTTTACAGTAACAAATTAACATTGGTTCAAAGGTTAATTACTGTTTGTGAAGTTAAAGATGCCGGCTAACGATAACTTTTCGGTCAGACTTGTTAACATAACAAAAACCACAATACATTTTCTCTTCAACATCATCCTCATCAGTTCCCGATGCGATAACGTCGTGTAAAGAGCACATGAATAAGTGCCCCGGACGGGTTCGAAACTAGTCGGGCTAATCCGATAAAATTAGACGTGATTATAGCCGGTATCTTAATAACTATCATCCTCATTCTCCTGTCATTATCCTACTCTAAGTGGGGTCGGCACAACATGTTATAAACATGTATCCCTATCCGGCTGCATAGAATAGACCACCCTCATTTCTTACTGAGGTGTCGGAAAAGGCGACTAAGGTAAGTTGACGTCAGGCAGGTGGCCGGTCGTAAAATACGTAGTTAAATCATGTTACAACATGTTGTTCCGACCCCAAATAGAGTGGGATAAGAACAGGAGAATGATGATGATGCTAATTGAATTAAAAACGTAAAATACTGTACTTTATAATATTGTAATGGCCCGCCAAATATCTTTGTATCGTCCGTTTGGCCCAAACGTTTAAAAAGTTGAGCACGCTTGATTATGGGCTAATACTATGATATTACTGAAATACTTTAAGCATCTGTCAAGCAAAGTATTTTTATTTTTTACTTACAGTTAAATGTACTTGTTACTTTTCTTAAGCTAGTCGAGAATTATCGCTGTATCTAATCTATTTAAATAAAATAAAAAAAAATTAAAAAACCATTAATCTAACATATTTTGTCGTCTTGTAGTGAATTGAAATGCAAAATAATTATGCAATAAAGGACATTATTATTGGCTAACTGCTATCGAATTACAGCCAGTGATCTGTGACCTGCTGCTACTCGTATATCACTAATCAACGCCGTGATCACCGACAATGAATTAAAAAACCATTTATAGTTTTTTTATACAATTAATTATAATTTATTTTTTATAGATTGCGATCCCTATTAAATTCAAACTTGATACCTTTAGATCCACGACCCTCAAGTTGAGCGCAAGTGTCCTATCCCAATGACCACAATATACCGTTATCCATTGTTACGTCTATTAACATACAGCATTATAAACTCGAAGCGTGCGAAGATTTTGCTCGTGACATATTTATGAATTGTGTTTTGTCTATACAATAATAGACCACTATCAGACTGCCAGACGGTAGAAAATAACAGGTTTTAAGAACAGTCAAGGCACGCAAACCGTCATGTGCCGTTGCGTCATTCACATAAGAGTTATTATAATCGAGTAGGGGAACTAAGAGCAGGCCTTTAAGAGAGTGTCACAATAAATATTGAGAGGGAAGATGAAAACCGAATACTTATCGAGAGTCATATACAGTATCATTTGCTTTCTGATCATTTTTCTTTATTGTAATATATTCTTAGGCTGGATTCTTTACACTATTGTCATGGAATTTTATAGTCATAGGTTTATATTTCAAACCAGCTAGCTGCCCCATCTTGGCAGCTATTAGCTCATATACCCTGAATTAAACATTGTTCAATTGTTTCGCGCGAAAATTTGTATTTCGCGGTAGTATCTGAAATATTAATTTTAATTATATGGTCTAATGGATTATAATGTTAAGGTAACTTACCTAATTGAGTCAATAAAGATTATTACGCGATCAGTCTACACAGTGTTCCAACATTACGTATTGCATGTGACCATTTCTTCACAATTTAAAATGTGTATAAGTAATGTGCAAATGATATTACTATTTTGTCGAGGACCCTATCCTCTGATGATGCTTCGGTTACGATCGAAACGATCCTGGAGTATTTCGCAGTGAGTGTGTGTATTGTTTGTATGGTGCGTTTAGTGAGACGTGTGGTGACTGTGATACACTTAGCACTACATAGATTCTTTTAATAAACGCGGATTATAGCTAAATAATTCTATCATGTACTATGGATTTCCGCAAAGTAAGGCCTGCTTTTATAAAGGATAGATTATTCTTTAAAGGATAGATATATACTATAGTCTACTTTTTGCTCGGACTGTAAAAGACATAATCCCACCATACATTATTATGTTATTTCCCAAAGGGATGAAGCAGCGTTTCCGACGGTAGCTCCCAGACGGCTGCTTTTCCGACATTTTCAACAATTATCGTTATCTTTTAACCAATTTACACGAACATAACCAAATAATCAATCTCCTGCCCTTTTTCCACTCTAAGTGGGGTTACAAACATGTTGTCACATGATTTGTCTGCGTATTTTACGACCTCTCGCCTTAACCAAGTAAATGTTTGTTAATTACTCTATCTATTGAAAAGTGCACGAATAATCATTTTTGAATATTTTGATTTTATTGAGAACAGACAAGAGCGAAGTGTGACTTTGTTTCATAATACGTGGTGAAGATATCCGATATATTAAAAGAAAGTTACCAATGGTAAAATTAAAATATATATGTTTTGTATAAACATGAAAATTACTTTCGATGTATATAGAACACGTTTACACAGTAAACCTAACCATCTTGATTAAAAATTGATAGAGGGATAAGTTCAAATATTGAGACGGACATAGAATACATAATAGATAAGACGAAATCATCGAATACCTATGAGTAAGAATATACTGTTGAATTTTCTATGAAATTTTGGTTTTTCCAAATTCAGTAAAAGTAAAAGTAACGGCCTGTTACTATGCCCACTGCAGGTTTGCTCACGATGTTTCTTTCACCGAAAAGCGTGTGATAAATTGCAATTATCAATTAGACACATAAGTTTTTAATAGAAAAACTTATTGGTGCCTGCCCGGGGTTTGAACCTATGTCGTCTCTAGAGAGTCGCACGGTCTCACCGCTAGGCTATCATAGCTTACCAAATTCAGTATTACACCTTAAATGGATGTTAATGTTGTATTGCCATTGAGAATCAAAATCGGTTCTCTTGATTCGTATTTTTCCTATTATAACTACATCACAATAGAAGTACTTTATTGAAGTTACAATCGAGCCATAAGCCTAATCACATTCTCCTGCCCTTTTCCCACTATAAGTGGGGTCGGCACAATATTTAAAACATGTCACATGACTTGGCTACGTATTTTAGGACCGGCCGCCTGCCTGACGTCATCTTACCTTAGTCGCTTTTTATGACACCTCGTTAAGAAATGAGGGTGGTATATTCTATGCAGCCGGATACCACACGACACATACCTTAGTCGCCTTTTACGATACCTCGGTAAGAAAGGAGGGTGGTCTATTCTATTCTGCCGGATACTACACGGCAGATACCTTAGTCGCCCCTTACGACACCTCGGTAAGAAATGAGGCTGGTCTATTCTATGCAGCCGGATACTACACGGCACTTACCTTAGTCGCCTCTTACGACACCTCGGTAAGAAATGAGGGTGGTCTATTCTATGCAGCCGGATACTACACGGCAGATACCTTAGTCGCCTCTTACGACACCTCGGTAAGAAATGAGGGTGGTCTATTCTATGCAGCCGGATACCACACAGCGTATTTTATTTCTAAAATATAGGTCCTTTAATCCTAAGTGTGCGAAATATTTGTCGTCCACAAGCCTAATAAGCAACTTAATTTTAACCTAAACCAATAAATTAACATATCTAAGAACAGGTCCAATGGCGTATCTTAGTCTTATTTACTATATGAGACACTTTGTTCTTGTGTTCTTTTTCATTCATCCGAACCCCCTTATAGCGGCCGCGTCCAACTATAAGGTGTTTAACTTCCCCAACAAGTTTCACAGGCGCCCTAAGAGCGTCCTTAATGACCCCGACGATGCTATTACAGCATCCAACAAGATATACACACAATACACACAAACAGCGTCTTCGCCGGCGAAGACGAGGTCCCCGCTTGCTTGTGTCAAGCGGCCGCAGGCCTCTGCCGCGGCCGCCGTGATGCAGACTTTTTCAAAGTCAATGTGTTAGATACAGTCCTCCAAAACGCGCCGCTTTAAGCCGAGGTTCGGTCTCGCAGGAGACACCCTTAAGGCGACGCTCCCAATAAGTTGCGAGTGCCTAAAACACTCGTTTACTTATCAATTTTACCCGGCGAAGCTTCTGCGCTCGCCCATCCCATCGGTGACGCTGTAAAAGCCATTAGGGCTAATAGCATTAGACACATTCGAAAAAAAAAATGTGTTCTTTGTAAGTAGCACTAACACTACACTACACTATCACTGTATTACACTAACACAAAAGGTGTTGTTATTGGATCGCAGTAATAAGAATATTTTTGTTATTTTTTTTTTATATTTGTGTTCAAAGGAATAGAAGTAAAAGTAGCGGCCTGTTAAAATCCCACTGCTGGGAATAGGCCTCCTCTCTCCGTTTCTGGAGAGAAGGGTTGGAGCTAAGACCTACCACGCTGTTCCAATGCGGATTGGCAAGTTACACATCTCAACAGAATTCTCTAGAGATATGCAGGTTTCCTCACGATGTTTTCTTTCACCGAAAAGCGTGTGATAAATTGCAATTATCAATTAGACACATGAGTTTTTTAATAGGAAAACTTATTGGTGCCTGCCCGGGTTTGAACTCGTATTTCCCTCGAAAGAGTCACATGGTCTCACCGCTGGGCTATCACAGCTCGTTCAAAGGAATACGTCTAGGTAAAATACCTCGGCATTTGAAAAGTCTGGAGCAACTCATTGTTTCCACTACATTCTAAACTACGCACTCAGCGCGAGAGGAAACAACGAAACACACCCTTTGACATGTATACAGATCCAGACAACCACCTAAGTGCTTATTAAATTGTCGCTCTTATAACCTAGGTGTTAGAGGTTACGTTGGTACGCTTATTTGGTAAAGTGTACTGTGTAACACCTTTGTAGTTTCTGTAAGTGACTTCAAGAGCTGCATTGTCGCGAGTTACGTCTGCGCTATAGATTGCATTTCTTGTTTTTTCTCCATAGTCTATACCATTTTACCCATAAACGAGTGTTGAATATTAATGTGGATGGATATGTGACTAGGGCAGACCGAAAACAAAATGGTTAGTTTGAAGAATAATGACTATCAAAGGTGTAGCGTCAGAGTTGACGAATGATAGGCGATAATGGAAGAGAAAAACATATTATGCCGACCATTTAAAGGGATGATGAGCCTGTACAGATCATGTAAAAAATTCAATTTAAAAAATGTTTTAGTAGTGACAAATAGTTTTTTTAATATAGGTATAAAAAAAATAATGAACGCGAAATATTAGTATTATTGCGTGGGGTGTTCGATGTATGTACGCAAAGATGGTACAAACACTCCACGCACATTTTACCGGTATAGTTATAATGTTAAATATATGTACGGTATAATGTTATTGAAAGAAAGCTTGGAACTAAATTGCGACCAGTATACACTAGTATACACCAGTATGCACTAGATGATATTGTAATCTAAATTTGTTAACAATAGTAAATACAAAACTGTAATATTTATTTTAAAAAGAGTGACCGCGGAGTTTCTCACTGGTTCTTCTCGGTTACAGCACCTTTCCGAACCAGTTGTAGCTTCAATTTAATTTTAATTTGACGATTCAAAAGTGAATAAAGTGAAAAAATTCCAATTTGAATAAAGATTTATTTGAATTTGAATTAGTAGGTTCAGTAAAACAAAATTCCTAAAACATTGATCCAGCGAATCAGTCGTTAAAACGTAACAAACAGACTGTCGCATTTAGTACATATGCATACATTTATATTTAATTGTATGCATATGTACTATTGTATTATAAAATTTTGCAATCAATTTTAGCTGTGCTTTATTGCTTATATTAGTTTTAAAAATGTTAAAAGAAGCTGATACACAAAGCCTACTGTACTGTTTATTATATTTTTACTGTACATAGATGATAATGTATGCGTTGATGTAGCTACTCATCGACCGTATACAAGATAATAATCACTAAATGTAACTAGTTATAACAAATATATTTTGAGAAGGGCACCCGCCGAGTTATTTGGTGGCCCTTCTCGGTAAGAGCAGCTTTCCGAACCATGGGTAGTGTTGACGATACAAAATTAACTAAAGAATAATTTGAATTTATGTATGAAGTGACCATTGATTTAGTTACGTTTGCTTTATTTTCACCGCGTTATTAAAGTTATAGTAAATTGTGTAAAACAGTTCGCACAAAAAAGCTATTATGGTCAAAGCGCTCCTTGACGGAGATCAACCGAATATCTCTGTTTGTCCTTTTAAGGATTGGGGTTCGCAAAAAACCTAATTTTAATTTGCGAGCCTTACAATAAGTGCCTCTGTCCGCTGACAAGTTAACCTCTATAAGACCTTCGAGAAGGGTAATCTAGATTACCGACGTACTCGCCATATCCTTTATTTCCTTTTTTATTTTCCTTCTTTGTTCTGGTTATTTATTATTTTGCCTTTGATATTTTTATGTTATTGCAATTGATCGCCTTATATTTTGTACCCGTTACTTCGTTCGCATCAATATAATCGTCAAGTTCCCTCAATTATGCGTTAAATATGTTTTTTTTTCCTATTCCTGATAGCGGTTTAATCGTAAAAGCGTTACAGATAGACAGAACGGTTTTTAATTACTTTTTGTTACATCGCTCGTTTGAACTAAACTTTCTTTAGATTGATTACAGATTTGCATTTGACCGATATCTTACATATGATGTATTACAATTTTTTTAAGCGCGAAAATGATTGAACTCTTACGAATTTAACAAGAAATCTTACCGAGAATTCAAATCTACTGATACTATGGTTTTTCCGGAAGGGAGGTAACCACATACGGCTTAAGTATAGAGTAGTTTTTTAGGGTAAAGGTTTTCACTTCATTTAATCTATGACTGGTACCTATAGGTATGTAGGTAGCAATATTACTTTTTACATAAAATTTCCATCTTTAGTGAAATTGCTGGCTTCTGGATTCATTATCAAAGCGTTCATATCGTTCTAGTTCCCAATAAGCCATATAAGGGTGTTCTTATTATATTTATATTTCAATGTTCCCACAGGAACGGGATATACTGGGCCTCAGCGAAACGTGACCAGGTTTAGTTAGTAGTTAACAAAAGTAACAAATAAAACTAGTTATATTTTTCGTCTTAGTTTAACTAACCTGCCTCTTTATACTTCTCACGCGTAACCCCATTTCGTCGGATTTGTGAGATGCAAAATAAATCGAATCCTTTCCGAATTCAAGTCAATCTACGAAGCGTGAAATAAGTTGGGGCTTTAGATAGAAGGGCGCCTTGTAGATGGGATGAAAGTTTTTGTATATTCGAACTTGTTTACGAATAATTTCAAATAGGCAGGGAAACAATATGAAACTGTACATAAAGATGACGTAAAATCTAAGCGTTATTTCGACTATTAAAAATGTTATTAAGAGACGTTTATTATAAAAATTCCCAATTTCCACAAAATCTTCGCAAATCTTAAATTAATGGCGGCGGATGCAATTGGACAATCAAGGGAGACGTATGTATTACGTCAGCAATAACAAAATAATAAAGTATCTAAAAAAGAGATGGAGTGTGTGCGATGGAATTAATTTCAAGTATTTTTAAATACATTTGATATTATTTGAATGTAAAGTACAAAAGTAATATATAATATAGTCACAAATCGCTTTTGCGATTTTTTCGTGGAGTCTATCTCCTGATGAGGCGAAACGATTGTTGAGTTTATGATAGTGAACGTGTGTAGTGCTTGTGTATTGTGGTGGAAGTGGTGGAGGTTTGTGCATGTGTTTTTATGAATTCTGCATGTATCGGGTATGAAAAAACGGAAGGTCCACTATACATTTAGCACTAAATATATTCTCTATTTACTGTATCGCGAATTATAGCAAAATAATTTATTATTACTTTTGTATTATGGATCTCCGCAAAGTAACGCCTAATTCGATAAATTATTGAAAGTGAAGTGTTTTATCTGCTCACTACACGGGTTCTCTTAATAAACGAATAAAAAAAAATTCTTAGAAAATGGATTCTTCGTGACTTCGTTCACGTCAAATTAATTAGTACTATCCACTATTATGTTATATGACTAGTTTTGATTGCGGTTTCGCCCTCGTGGGAATTTGTGTATCACAAATTTTTTCCAGTTTAAGCCACCCAACCGAACCTACAAGAATTCTAGGAAAAGTAACTTATATGTTTCCCTTAGATTAAAAAGTAACATATATTTTCGCACAATCTCTTCTATCTTCAAGTGAAAGTCCCATCAAAATCGATTTAGAGGTTTCGGAGAGTGTACTTTTTCTATTAACCTAAACTCCCTTCAAGAATATCACCTTTTAATAAAAACTGTACAAAAATCTGTTCAGTAGTTTTGAGAAGATCGATCACATGTAATCGATTTAAAGTGTCAGTTTTTGGGGATTTTGTTTTTATTTCTTTATTCTTTTTTACACTATACAAAGGTCTTTAGAGAATAAATTATGACAAGCGTGTAAAGCGATATCTCACAGACAACCTTTGGTGAGAGAGAATACTACGAGAGAATCTTATTTGTTTTATGTTATGTATAGATATATTCTTCGTCTACCCGAAGGCAAACGGGATTGTTTAAACAAATTTCATCAGTACTGTTAGCGTCTTAGTAGTGAAAGCGGAACAATCAAATACTAAGCTTTGGCATTCATAATATTGATTCATATTATTCATATAGATTCCACATAAATTAATTAATTATGCATTTTGCTGCCGTCTAGTTCATTTCTATCAAGTATACGGCTAGTTGGACAGAGGCAATGGAGCAACGTTGTACCCGTGGTAATCAGTATAAAGGCCGTAACGAACATGTCTTGCTTCAGTCGGTTTAGTACGATGATTTATGATCTCGGTTATTAACCTTAGATATTAATTCTAACCTCACTGAATATTCTACAATTATTTTTAACCAATTAGAACTACCGAAAATCCTATTTCAGTACTTCTTAATATATTATAATATATTATAATTAATCCGTTGGATATTTTTTTATGACACTAAAAAGTCGAAAAACGCTGTTGAGAGTATGGCTGTTGTAGAAATGAGTTGTTGAGTACTGACCGATGGGGGCAGCGATATTGGTTTTTTCACATTTTTTTATTGTATTGTTTTGTCTCATCTTAATTTTCTTGTTGTAAGATAATTTCAATGATATTATTTGTTAAATATTATTGTAATAAAACTTGCTTGTTGCAAATGTTGTGGCTTCCTTTAAGCTTTAAATTGATTAAACCATAATAATATGCTTATAGTATTACTAGGTTTTGCCCGCGGCTTCGCTCGTGTGGAATTTGGTCTGCCACATTAGGTTTCGTGACAGATCATTTTAGATTTAATTTTTTTTACTTAATATAAATATATATATATATTTATTTAGTTACATCCAACATTTTATATATCTAACTTCAAAACAAAAGGATTGCATACAATTTTCGCGCGCCGCGCATATTAGACACTCTATAGCGCTCCATTTAAGTGATAACTTTAAAACTATTCGGCCAAATTACTTAATTTAAAAGACAAAGTTTATCTACATGAAAGCCAAATGTATTGATTTTTATATGAATTTGATAAATATACTAAAATATGCATTTTAAATTAGTATCTAATTTAATTAACTTTATGATTCATAATTTTTGGTCACAGTGGCTTCCACATAAAAGGTAGATATATACTATTGCGGTCTTTTATTTAGAACTATTCAAGACGAACAATACTACGATACATTATGTTTGTGTAACTTGAATGGTTTAGGCAGCGTTCGCCAAGATAGCTCTCAGAGGCCTGATTGCTGAGAGGCATGATTTTTTCCAACTTTATTGATATGTATCGTTATATTACATAAAATCATTACAAATTGTAGCCTACATGTTATTCCGATGTATAACCTATATACCTGTAAAGTTTCATCCAAATCCATCCAATAATCGTGAAAGAGTAACAAACATCCATTCATACTCACAAACTTTCGCATTTATAATATTAGTAGTATAATAGTTTATACAAATTTAGTAGCTACTGATGGTCTTTAAATAAATAAATAGAGTTGAAAGTTTGTATAATTCTATACTACTTATAGGTTTAAAATTTGAATTCAAGAAAAATTTATGACAAGCGGGTTTCCACGCGGGCGAAGCCGCCGGCACAGCTAGTATGTAATAAATTTCTGCTCATCCTTCTTAACTGAGTAAGGAATACAGATAGTAGCGGGATCGTTGGCAACGTTTATGTGTATCGTGACAAATCAATTGCATTAATAGAGCGATTCAACGGAGAAGTAGAGGCAATGTCCTCACGCTTAGTCACCGTTGCCTGACTACATAATATATTTCTACTACGTTTATACATTTACTCGTACCCGCGTCTTTGTTTGAATAAAATAAATAATTATTTTATTTAATAATAATAATTATTATACCTGCAATGTCCTACGAGAAGTAAACTATCTCCATTCAAAGTCGGTTTCGTAATGTGCAAAGATTACAGTATACATAATGAAATAGATGGGTAACTCGCAATAGTTTTTTGTGATCCATAATAGCGCCATCTAGGAGACCATTATGGTACTAAAAAGGTCAAAGGGTCATTGCCATACATATATATTTATATTTATATACTTTATTTTAAAGTAATGCTAATATTATTTTGCTAAATCCGCGATTACAAAATATCGTAATGTGCGCGTCGTATGATGTACTGTTTTAAAATAAAACAAAATAAGAATATTACGTTTATGAGTTACTACTTGTTCACACGACTTTATTCATTGTGGAAAGTAACGGCTTGTTGCCGTGCCTTATTGGGGGTATTTTAATACTGAAGTTGACTCGAAGTCGCAGGTATCAATAGTATACGATAGAATAATATACAATCAATGTATTAAAAGTACATAGCGACGAATCGACAATTGACTGTCGGCCCAGATGACATCATATATGACCTCCCCACATACAGTCTCGACTAATCGATGGTGTCGACACCATGCCATAATGGAAGTTTCGGACCACTCCCGTTGTGATTCGCCACGCACTATTAAACTTTTATTGAAGGCATTTCTTTTATTTAGCGCTTGAACGAAATTGCACACGAGTCGACTCCTTATGTCATAACTTTTCGAGTGGTGGAGTGCAAAAAGTTTTTGAATCGCTCTTTCAAAGTTTGATACGTCATTCATTTTTGTTATTTTTAAAGTGAGCTTTTTTGTCTATCTTTCACGTCTGAACGTAGAAGTATCGATATATCCGAAATCATATACTTCTCCTTGAAGATGGTTACGATATATTATAGACTGAAAAATATTTTTTATCTCGGTATTACATAAAATGCAACCGAAGCCACTAGAAGAAAATTGAAGAGATTAATTGATGTTTCTGTCAACACGGTTTAAATTTTTTTTACATCTAAAAATTAAAAAGAAATCCTATACAAAATGGGGCACAGTGCCAAACTACTGGCTATATGCTCCAAATTAAGGAACCTCTTCGTAATATTCGGTGTTTTTAGTACATTAACTTCTTTGATCGAGTCTCCTAGAAAATCTGTTTACAAACAAAGAAAAATACTATATTCAGTATTTATTGTATCAGAAACTTAAGAATGTAAACAATAAGTGCTTTATATACTATGGACTTTAGGTTTTATAAAAACTTAACGTTGAGTCTTAAGTTAAGGCACAATGATTATTTCTTATATATGCTCTATGACTACTATACTATATCCAGTCTGAATATTTTATTGTCTTTTTTTCTCTTATCTATCTATGTTCATAAGAATCAATGTTTGTCTGTATGTCACTTATAAAGTCCGAAACGTATGGACCGATTTTAATGAAATTTTCAGACAATCTTTAGATTGATCCAGCCCCTGATCCTCTAAAATTTGGTGGCGATATGAGCATTTTTTTTTATAACTGTAATTCATATATCTTTGAATGAAGCCCTGCCAAGCCTGGACATACTAGTTTTTGTAATATTTACGAATAAGTGATTGAATCAAATATTTATCTTTGTTTTTTTTACATATTTTAGGAATTAAAGATTTAATCAATAAGAAAGACATGTTAAAATTTTATGACCAACTTTTTTCAAATTCAAATTCAAAATATTCTTTATTCAAGTAAACTTGTAAACAAGTGCTTTTGAATCGTCAACTTTACTGCTGGTTCGGAAAGCCGTCCTACCGAGAAGAGCCAGCAAGAAACTCGGTGGAGCTCTTTTAAAAAAGAAGATTCTTAATACTAATTACATTTTGTCATAGCTATCCTGCACAAGGTCAAAGAGCAGCTATATCCACGCATTCTTATCATCAATGTAAGCCTCCACGGTATAATAGGCTTTCTGTATCAGCCTCTTTTTAACAGTATTTTTAAATTGCTGTAATGGCAAAGTTAAAATTGATTGTGGAATTTTGTTATAGAATCTTATACCCAAACCCACAAACGACTTCGTACTCTTACAAGGCGCAAAGCAGGAGCCGCAAGCTTATGTCGGTTCCTACTTTGTCTATTATATACATCGCCAATCTTTTTATAATTATGTATATTTTTATGCACAAAAATCAAATTGCTAAAAATATACTGTGAAGCTAACGTAAGAATACCTGTTTCCTTAAACTTCTCTCGCAGGGACTCACGCGAATTCAAATTATAAATGCCACGTATGGCTCTTTTTTGCAATACAAAAATTTTCTCAATATCAGCGCATTTACCCCATAACATTATTCCATAAGACTTAATGCTATGGAAGTAAGCAAAATAAACTAGTTTTGCTGTTTCGACGTCTGTAAACTGTCTTATCTATTTGTTAACAAACAAATATCACCACAGGCATCGACCCTATATCATCTCGCCCTATCCGAAGAACAAAGTCACATTTCCTGTGCTTATATACGGGAGATGTGACTTTGTTCTTCGGATAGGGCGAATTCTATTCGGTATCGTTCTTTCTCAAGAGCTATCAAGTTATATTTCTCCCTTTCCAAAATTTCATCTCCATAAAATCGATCGTACACAAAACCAGTGACACGATCCCTAACATCCCCTATTCCAATTCCTCTTAAATTGCCTATCAAATTAATTTCAGTAACAGCTGTTATCGATTTACGACCCAATCAACGTGTTGCAAGGAAAAATGGACGACCAATTCGACTGTTAAACAATTTATTGTATGTTGTAATTAATTGGACACATGGTAATTTATATTTAGAGTAAGTTCGACTTATTAAAACAGACTTATCAGACAATTAGAGATAGGACTTCATTTACGAAATGTACTGCCAATTTTCCAATGCAATTCCACAATTTGAACTTATGAAAAGCGCAAATTTTTTTACGTTATAGAAGAATCGATTATCGTTGTAAGAATGAGACTGAAAAATCGATCCGCAAAATTTTTTTTAATACTTTTTATCGCGGATTGAATCAAAAAAATATATATTTTATTATAGATCTTCGCAAGTTAACGCCAAATTCTATAAATTAGATATTAAACACAAAAGTAATAATAAAATTATTTAGCTATAATCTGCGATAATGTAAATAGAAAAAATATATAGTGCTAAATGTATAGTGGAATATCCGTTTTTTATACCAGATACATACAGGATTCGTATAAACACGTGCACATGCAGCCATGCGCATGATGCTTCCGTTGTGGGGCGAAACGATTGTTGAGTTTGTGTTAGTGAACGTGTGTAGTGCTTGTGTATTGTGGTGGAAATGGTGGTGGTTTGTGCATGTGTTTTTACGAATCCTGCATGTATCGGGTATGAAAAAACGGATATTCCACTATACATTTAGCAATATATATTTTTTTTATTTACTTTTATGTATTATGGATCTCCGCATAGTAACGCCTAATTCTATAAATTAAATTAGATATTAACAGTAAAAGAAACAACATGATATTTGTCGGTCTCCGAATCAAACATATATTTTAATATTCCGCGGTGATAATGGTTTTATTTCTTACCTAGCTTACCTATTTTTTAGAATATAATAACGTTTTAATTGTGTTTCCAGTATAAATTCATAGATATAAATTGTTATAACCTTGCGCAAGTGCACTATTTTTAATATTAAACAATATACTGATTAAAATGACCTCATCTTTAGTCATCTTGTAATGTGTCATACTTGTTTTCGAATAGGCAATATTTATTAATAGTTGTTTTTATATTCTAAAGTGACATTAAAGTTGAAGCCGAGTATATTTGAATCGTAGTGCCTTAAACCGATTCATGCGGACAGCCACTGGTTGTCCGTGGTTCTACCGGAACGTTGACGTCCATAGAGACCTCGAACTCCCTACCAGTACTCACCTCTTTAAACGCTTTTCGAAATCTTATTTCGAGAAATCTGAGATACACCCGAACCCCCTTATTTCGGTTGCTTCCACATACTTCCCAGTTAGGTCTGACCACCGAAAATATAGGCGTCCAAAAAGCGTCCTATATGACCCTGACGATCAAATAACGATCGCCAACACAGAAACACGTAATACACACACACAGCGTCTTCGCCGGCGAAGACGAGGTCCTAGTTTTCTGACGTCGGTTGGCCGTAGCTTCTCGCCATCCTTCCGACGTCGCAATGACTAATCAAAGTCATACCATCAGCCCTCCACTACACATCGCCCTAAGCCGTGATCCGGCCTCACAGGAGGCACGCTTAGGACGACGTTCCCCGACGCTAGTAGAGCTTCTGCGCTCTACTCTCTGCATTTCGCAACCTCGGCGATGCTTCTGCGCTCGCCCGTCCCGCCCGGTGACGCTGTTAAAGTCGTTAGGGCTAACAGCTTACAGTCAGTTCGGAAAAAAAATGCCTTATCACTGGATTCCCTGGGTTCGATACCAAGTATCCGATGCCATTGATATTCTCAGAATTGTCTTCGCTAATCTGATTTGATGAGAAGGCGTATATCCATCTGATTCTCATCTTATCACCGAATGGTTAAGTGTAGATCATACGACTTTATCTTTAACAATCGAGTTAAGTCACACACACAATTAAGTGTGTTGACACTGAGGCGCAAACCTTAAAAAAAGCCTGCCAATAATTTAATAGTAGACACTGAAAGGCTCATAGCTTCTTGGAGAGAGTGAGAGAGATTGGATTTAAGACCTTAGCTGTAACAATGTAAATTGAGAGCTCCTTAGAATTATTAAGGAATATGCAGGTTTCAGGTTTCATTCGAATTTTTCCTCCAATAAATCAAAAACATCAATTAATTACCGAGAAGTTTGAACCCACGATCGCTTGATAAAGATGATGCTTTACCCGATAGACAATTATTATGAGTAATTATTACGCAAACTCCAAAATATAAAATTCAAAAACGATCTTGCGATATACATTTGAGTTATACCGACTTTGACGTCAACATATTTTACGTTTACGATTGCAGATCCTAAAGTAAGAAACATTAATAAAACTTCATAAAATGGAAATAAAAATAGAAACTATATAATGTTTAACTTTACTATTCAAAAGTTTGCTCCTATTCAATAGCAGTTCAAGTTTAAAACATTTTAGCGTGAATATCTCGTGGACCAAACGGAATTACGAAAGTTTCGGAATGAATATGCCAAAAGCTTTTTAACGTTAGTTTGGAGCTCGCTGTGATAAGCAAACTTACATGACGAATTGTTTGGCCTGTGTAAACATTTCGTGGCATTTTAACTCAGTGTTGACTGTAGGTAAAGAAACCGAGGAAGTGGCAAATTTGTGACTATTGCATCAAATCACAGAGCGTTATAAGCGTTAATGGCTGATGAGTTACAGCATAGTACCGTTACCAGGGGGTTGTGAGTTCAAAACTCAGACATGCATATATGAGTTTTTTGAAAAAACTCGAGTTTCAGTAATAATATCAATACATTCCGTTTTTTATAGTGTAAAAAAATATGTTAATAAATAATATATTTAAAGAATACTTACTTCAAAAGTAATAATAAAATTATTTTGCTATAATCCGCTATACAGTAAATAGAAAATATATATAGTGCTAAATGTATAGTGGACTATCCGTTTTTTCATACCCGTTACATAGGTTCATAACTCACAAACTATAGAGTTTGTGATAGTGAACGTGTGCAGTGCTTGTGTATTGTGGTGGCAGTGGTGGAGGTTTGTGCATGTGTTTTTACGAATTCTGCATGTAACGGGTATGAAAAAACCGATAATCCACTATACATTTAACACTATATATATTTTCTATTTACTGTGTAGCGGATTATATCAAAATATTTTTATTATTACTTTTGTATTATGGATCTCCGCAAAGTAACGCCTAATTCTATAAAGAATACTTACTTATTTTCTTTTATTTACTGTTTTCTATACTAAAAAATGTTTTCATAGATATTTATGATTGAACAGGAGACAGACAGAATTAATATAACAAAGATAGAATTTCTATAGACATAGAAGATATGTCTATAGAAATTCTAGAGTGTGTGTAACCTGCCAATCGACTATGGAGAAATATAATGGGTCGAAACTCTTAATCTTTCTTTCCAAGAAGAGAGAAAGCTCTCTGTGAGTCAGTAACATATCTATTTCTTATAGAAACCTTTAATGAAATCAGAATAAACACTGCAAGATTCTGGGGTAGTGCCAGTAAAATTAAGTTAAATGAATTACAAAGACTGCAAAACAGGATTATTAAAACACTATTTCGCTATCCATACTATACATCAACACATAAAATTTTCGCGGAAACTAAGTTAATGAATATTAATCAACTTTATATATATAATACATGTATTTTAATAAAGAAAATAATAGATAAAACCATCCATACTAGTTTATCCTTTATAAAAAAATGTCAAATATCTAAACGTAGCCTTCGTCGGCCAAGTCTACTTGTTGTCCCAAAAAGTCGTACAAACTACGTCAAAAAAAATATCACGCATGCAGGAGCACTACTATTTAATAAGTTACCATCGGATATTAAACATGTAAGCTCATTCAACAGTTTTAAAAAACTTAATTTGTAAAATTGCGCTAATTAAAGTAATTTACAACTGATGAACGAGCAGGTCTTTTGGTGGCCACCTGAGTTTTTGTAATTAGTTTATATTCTCATATAAGTGACCATTGGTTTTTTTTGAGAATAAATTATTTAAACCAAAGATTAGGCGATCTAGGTAACTGTTTCTGTTCTCTAAAATGTCTCATGTACTTAATTCTTTTCTATATAAAGTAGCAAACAAAGCCTGGCTCAATTTTGGCTTAACGTAGTTTGAACGACGTTAAGAGTCTTATAGACTGTTGTCTCGACAAGTACCACAAAGGCGATGTGAGAAATTTCTACGAACAGAATAAGTGCGAGATTTACTAAAAATTAAGGTCATGCGTACAAAAGGGAATAACTAAATTTTTTCTAGAATTCAAATTCTAAACATAAAAGTAGTTACTGTGAACTCACAGTAACTATTTTTATGTTTAAAATTATGGTTAACTAACCATAAGAGATAGAGACATGCTATCACGGACTTTTTTGCAGTATTTTTATAGATCTACAATTCTCTAGTACATCACTTTAGCGTATCTCTGCTTATTTACGCAGCGCACGCGACTAAAGCCGTCAGCAAGCAAGTTTTTTGACAACTGCGCGATCTCTTCAACACAATTAGCTAATACCGATATGTACTATTTACCTTAACCATCCGGAAGTGTTGCACTATATTTTGGTGGAAACCGTACATAAATCCGTTCAGTAGATTTTGAGAAAATCGATTACATACAGACAGACAGCTTTTTGGGACTTTGTTTTATAATGAGTATAGATTATCTTGAGGTACTCATTAAATGTTCCCAAAAAATATTCAATACATCTCGTTAAGATGTTTGTATATTCAGTTATTTGAAATCAAATGTTTTCCGAATAATACAATATGTTTAATAATTGTTTTAGTTAAAATCAAATATTTGTAAAATATTTAGGGTTTTTTTTATTTCATTCTAGCAAGCACAATATTATGTACTATTTATACTTTTATAAACTTTGTTACCACTCGATTTTACCAAACCATAGAACCAGACCAGCTTTATCAGATTTCCGTACAACTGCTATTTTTTACTGTTTTTTTTACTTTTCTTTTCACATTGTACTTCTGCATGCAAACCTATTTTAATCAACTGTCGCTTTCCATTAAGTCAATGTTTTATTGCATTCATAAGCTTCTTAAACTAAACTACCACCATCATCCTCATGTCTTCCGAGGTGTCGTAAAAGGCGACTAAGGCAAGTCGACCCGTTGTGTGGTATCCGGCTCAGTAGAATAGACCACTCTCATGTGTCCTCGCTAGGTTTCGTAAAAGGCGACTAAGGTAAGTTGGCCCACCGTGTGGTATCCGGTTGAGTAGAAATAGACAACCCTCTTTCTTACCGGGGGCTCGTAAAATACGTAGCCGAATCATGTGACAACATGTTTGTAACATATCGGGTCGGCCCCACTTAGAGTGGGATAAGTGAATAAGGATGATGATTAAACTAAACTACGAAAAATTAATTACTTTTGTATAACGATAACCAGGAGCACACAAAATTAATTTGAACTCAGAATTCGTATAACAACCAACTCAAGTAAGCTGTTTCCATGAACACAACCGCATGGTTCATATAAACTAAAGAAGCGCGTGTTCGCCGCAAATCTGCGTCGTACCCAATTTTCTGAAATAGAAACGTTCGTTACTCCTAACACACTTATCACAATCCATGCCTGTTACACATGTATGTTCAAATGTTACGAATATGGGTGTTCAAATGTTTGTTGTACGCCGCTAATTCGATTGATGACGTTCTGCATTTGATACACGTGTACAAAAAAAACTAACGTGGAATGTTTATCAGTCAATCAGTCCAAAAAGCTTCAAGCATTGGTACAAATTATAGCCTTTTATGGACATTGTTTAAAGAAAGTCAATTTTTTTGGCGATATGTATAACCGTTGTGTAGAGAAGCGTTATCAAATTTTACTTGTGACAGTCTTAATACATAATTAATGAACAAATTCAGAAAATATAGAGTATGAATCCCCGGAAAGTAAAGCCTAATTCTACAAATTGTATAATAACTTTGTTATTAATGCAATAACAATGCCGTATGGTATCCGGCTGCATAGAATAAACCACCCTCCTTTCTTACCGAGGTGTCGTAAGAGGCGACTAAGGTAAATGCCGTGTGGTATCCGGCTGCATAGAATAGACCACCCTCATTTCTTACCGAGGTGTCGTAAAAGGCGACTAAGGTAAGTTGACGTCAGGCAGGCGGCCGGTCGTAAAATACGTAGCCAAATCATGTGACAACATGTTTGTAACATGTTGTGCCGACCCCACCAAGAGTGGGATAAGGGCAGGAGAATGATGATGATTAATGCAATAACGATTTAAGTCTTTAAAAATTTTACGAAAAATGTTTTAAATTCATATTGGTAACGAAATAGTAAAAAATAAGCCTTGTGGTATCCGGCTAAGTAGAATAGACCACCCTCATTTCTTACCGAGGCTTCGAAAAGGGCAACTAAGGTAAGTTGATGTCAGGCAGGCGGTCGTAAAATACTTAAGCCAAGTTATCTAACAACACGTTCATGACATGTTGTACCGACACTAATTAGAGTGGAATAAGGGCAGGAGAATGATGATTGGTAATTAAATGAATTGTTTGTCTACGACGCGTCTTACTGGAGAAATCTATAACGGGAACAAAGTGCAATACATATAAAATATTTTAAATAGTCATGATAAGTTTGCTCTGAGCAAAACTCCGCGCTGTTACCATTAACGGTACATTAAATCCTTTCATTTCTAGTTGGAAATAGGTCTAGAATCCGGATGCTAGGATTAATTTTCTACGGAAGTACAGTCTTGAGTCTAGTACACCCGGCTCTGAGTTTTAATACACAGATGTGGAAATAATAAAGGAGTATTATATCTGGTTATCGAACGGAACTGCATTCGCGAGCGATTTCCAATAAGTGAGCTAGCTATTGCGATCGAAACAAACTCGATTGCAATGCAGCATTTTAGTACAAATTAAATAGATTTTTATCGAGTAAAATTTTCTATAGTAATGAAACAATATAAATAGTTTCGTATTACAAAAGTTATGATACAATTATTTTGCTACAATCCTGGTTTGTTAAGAAAAACGTCAAAATCGAAAAGTCGTGGAGCCTATCTCCTGACGATGTTCGATTACGGGGCAAAGCGATCATTGAGATTGTCATAGTCACAAATTGTAGTTAATTATTTTTACGAATGACGAGATAACCTATAATTAATAGAACATTTATAAATGAATTCAGAATAAGAAAAAAAAAAGTAAAGTAGCGGCCTGTTACAATCCCACTTCTGGGAAAAGGCCTCCTCTCTCCGTTTCTGGAGAGAAGGGTTGGAACTAAGACCTCCAGAATTCTCTAGAGATATGCAGGTTTCCTCGCGATGTTTTCCTTCACCGAATAAGTAATTTTAAGTAAATATTTAAATGTAACTATTGTTAGTTGTTCATTGAAAAAATAAATAAATGCATATAACAAATTGTGACACCACTTAAAGTGGGATAAGGGCAAGAGGATGATGATATCTGCGTTATACTTTAATATCCCTTTAAAAATTAAATCTTGACAATATTATACAGTGAAATGCAAGTAGAATGACGGAGCGATGGACTGTTAAAAGCCATTAACTTTTGTATCCTAACCTTCTAATGCATTGCATTTCAAAACGTGGAATGACGTCTAAATATAGTATCTCATTCTATTCTCCCTCTTTTTCCCATTATTTTAGTACTCAGAAGTATTTACATCCTTTACCGATGATGTCTGTTCTAAAGAGAAAGAATGGTTTCCGATTTACATATTAAATAGTTATGTCGTTCTTAAAATTTGGAAATGAGGGATCAGTTAGATTTTGGTCTAAAAATAAAACATTTCACTAGAGTAAATTCATGAAACTAATAAATTATAAATAACCGGATCGATTGCCTCCAACGATTAAACTTATTTAAATTTAGTATTTAATTTGCTCTTTAGGCTCGTAGAGCGTACCGGGGACCCGAGAGCTGGCTGCTACCTTGGCCAACGAATAATTTTGGCCATTCAAAGGGGTAACGCTGCCAGTATTTTGGGAACATTACCCCGCTGCAGTGGAATCGATGATTTTGATTTAGTGTAAATAGATGTAAATATGTATATATAATTTGTGTTTTCTTTTATATTTAGTTAGTTTTAATTTTGTTTTAAGTTTTTATAAATAATTGTATACGATGTATTTTGGACGATAATCTGTGTGTGTGTTTATGAAAATGATTAAACAAATCAAAATATTTATTCTTTTAAATTTATATTTTTAAAAACATTCATGCTACGAAACGATGGTATGAAAATTTGTACATACATGTGTATTGTCTATATAATTTGCTAATAAATACGTCTTCCTTTATTCAAGTGCTGTTTATTATTTCCAGGTCATACATAGTTCCTGTTACGCCGTCCCTCGCGGCTACTAATTAAGTAAGTAGCTTTATGTTACTCATCATAAATACGTTATGAGTTACCGAGAATACCGTGCAGTTACCAGCATTGTTTACGTATTATCTAAGTAACAAATAGAATACTAAATGAAATTTCTTATGGCATCATTCATTCTCCTGCCCTTATCCCATTCTAAGTGGAGTCGGCACAACATGTTTTAAGCATATTGTAAAATGATTTGGCTAGGTATTTTACGACCGGCCGCCTGACTGACGTCAACTTACTTTAGTCGCCTTTTACGACACCTCGGTAGGAAATGAGGGTGGTCTATTCTATTAAGCCGGATACCACACGGTTGGAAATTTCTTATGGCATATCCGTCAGTTATACCTAAGAGAAAGTTACCATTGTATATCCAGTGTTTCCCAACCTTTTTTTAGATATACCCCACCTTAGCCTTACTAAAATATTTATGCCCCCTATGTGATATACATATATTTTAATATTAAAAAAATACATAAATTTTAATATATATTTTATTAAAATACATATATGTTAATATGAAAAAAAACAAATTTCAATATTGAAAAATTGAATTGTTTACTTAAGAAAATTAAATAATAAGTTTCGAAAGAAGAATTTTTCGTTAAATTTGGCACCGTAATTTATCGCTGCATTTATATGGCTCGGAAAAAGGGTTCAACTTGTGTCGAGTAAATTTTCGAATTGCTTTAACAATCAAATTGCTCCCAGTGAGGCGTGCGCCCAACGTTGGGTAATACTGCTATAAATAAAGTAGCTAATTACGCTTAAATATGTCTAAAACTTTTTCCGCGTGCTACTGGAAGAATAATTTTTCCCATGTCCTGGATTTATTGTATTACTAGCTGTGCAGTGGCATGGCCTGCGTTTAAATTAGTGTGTTACAAAATGTTTCCCAAATTGAAATTTTGAACATAATGGTAGTTCTTGTGTGTTAACTATGAGAGATAGAGACATGCTGCAACAGATGGATGCATTGGACAATAAATCTATACTTATTATAATAAGTCCCAAAAAGCTGTCTGTCTGTATGTACCTAATCAATTTTCTCAAAATCTACTAAACGTATTTTTGTACAGTTTTCACGAAAAGATAGTAAAGGACTTCCGGATGGTTTAGGTAAATAGTACATATCGGTATTATGTAAATTGTGTTGAAGAGATCGAGCGGTTGTTAAAAAACTTGCTTGCTGGGAGCTTTAGTTGCGTGCGCTGCATAAACCAACAGGGATACGCTAAAGTAATGTACTAGAGAATTGTAGATCTATAAAACTTCTACAAAAAAGTTCGCGATAGCATGTCTCTATCTCTTATGGTTAACTCACAATAACTACTTTTGTTTATAATTTGAATTGTATAAAAAAATTTTGGCACGCTGATTTCCACGCGGCAAAAGCCGCTGGCACAGCTAGTAACTTAAAAATTTCAAACTGTTCAAAGACGTCCTGCGCAGTAGTCTAAAATTTAAATTCGCCAATTGAATTCCATTCATTTATATTGCGAAGCAACTATTTGCAATATGAGGTCGTTAAAGTTACTCATGTAACTAAGGGTAAGAGAATCACCCACATTAGAGTAAAATATAATACAAGAAACGAAAATTCTGTCCAATCGAATCGCGATCACGTCCGCCGCGGCCGACCGTAACAGAAAACTGCCAAAATGTCGAAGTTAATAAAGTCATTTATTTTCACATGAAGCCCGTATGAACCGAAAAAGTTACAAGAATTGATTACACTTCATCCATTTTGTAAAAGGTATTACCTAGTTCTTTGTTTTCATTTTGCGAAGAACACTTGTTCCGTATAGTAAAGTAATATTCAGTAGTAAAGAAAAAGAAGGAGAGAGAAAAGAGAAGTAGAAAGGAGAAGAAGATCTCTTTTTCATTTCACAATACACATATGATTACTTTTACTTAGAAGGAATTGTTTGTAGAAACAAATATACTTAATATAAAATAAAGTTCCCAAAGCTGTCTGTCTGTATGTTATCGATTTTTTCAAAATCTACTGAACCCAAGATGCCGCTGCCGTTTTTTCATTTTGTTTTAAAACTCTTTACTATAACTGTATAGAATAAAATTATATTTGTTATTATATAAAAGTTCGATGGTTAAAAAAAAGCTCGTGTGTTCTATTAAAATTAACATGAATACCGGAAGCCATTTTACAAGCATAGCATGCAAATAGGTTACTAAACATGCGGTTAATCTTTTGATATTACGGTAAAGAAGATTCACGTTCCGATATACAACTTTATCGGCCTCTATAGTACGAGTTTTGTAAATTATTTTGTTAATTTATATTGATATTGAATGTACGAGCCGTGATGGTCTAAAGATATTTAGATAACGATTCATGTGCTGAATATAAGCCCTCACCAGTATATGAGTATTCGTTAAAAACTTATGTGCCTAATGCAGAAAAAAGAAGCTATTATAGAATTATTTTGGGACAAAATTGTATGTGTATGTGCATTACGATTTTGTCGTGGAGCCTATCCTCCTGATGATCGATGCGCACCGAAACAAAAGCGTTTCGGTGCGCATCGATCGTAGAGATTGTGGTGGTGGTTGTGTGTATTGCTTGTGTGCTTTGTTGCTGGTGGACGCGTCTTGGGATACGTCTATTGACTTGTCCTGCATGTGTAAGGTACGTGAATTTTGCCTGCTTCATACACTTAACATTGTATGCATTCGCTCAGCCCACGCGGATTATAACTAAGTAGTTCTCTTATAGTTTCTGTAATATGGAATTCCGCAAAGTAACGCCTGTTTCTATAAATCATTTGTCTTTAGTCTTACTAAATGTCAAACATAATCATAGTTACTATGTACTTATGATGAATATATGTTCAATTTATGAATATACTAGGTTTTGCCCGCGGCTGCGCTCGCGTGGAATTTGGTCTGCCACATTAAGTTTCGTTTTTTACTTTATATTAAAAAATATACTTATACAGTTTGTTGATCATTCTCTAAGGAGATAAGAGTGGGATAAGTCCCACTCTAGGTGTGGTCGGCAAAACCTGTTTTTCTCTCCCATTCCCGCCTATCATTCGTCAACTCTGGCGCTACTCCTTTTATTTGTAAGTCATACTTTACACAATCCAATCGGCTCTTTTTTGCCCTCACTCTAGTCGCATCCATCCACATTCATGTTTAACGTTAGTCTGATCACATGATTTGTAATTATAACTACATTAAAATAGTGATAATACTTCAATTAACACTACTGTTTATTAGCGTATTTCTCTGTAAACGGCACATTTAGCACTCATAAAATATTATTGCGATATTGATAATATCAGCCATTTGGCATAGCTTCAGCTGGAGCATGGCACATTACCAAGATATTGCACTGATATCGAACATTCCTTTCGCTGAGGGTCTCCGTGCAGTTCGAGATACGTGAATATAGTGTGCGTACTTCTTTTCGGAAATAACTGGTGTTATTTATTTATTTATTCAGAGATACGGCACAGTGAAGTTTGCGTGATCATGAATTTTACATTGGTTATGTTCGTATCAATTTTTGTATCCGTGTCAAAGCTATTGACCACCATTCGCTTCTACGTGTAATTAATATGAATAGTAGGCAATTCGCGGTCTAAATAACCTGTATAAAGCTTAAAATTTAAGGATAATAATTTTAAAGATACAACACAATCCATTTTGAGGTTATCTGCTGTCTGAATTTTTCGCTCAAGAGTTGCCAATGCAATATTTTGGAAGCCTAACATTCAGGAGTGTAATATTTACCGGATCGATATGATCAAGTAAATATACTATAGTAAATATATATGTGGTCGCTCACTATGGGCCTTATAAGAAAGCTCAGAGTCACTCAGCGGGCGATGGAGCGAGCTATGCTCGAAGTGTCTCTACGAGATCAAATCAGAAATGAGGAGATCCGTAGAAGAACTAAAGTCACCGACATAGCTCAGCGTGTCGCGAAGCTGAAGTGGCGCTGGGCGGGGCACATAGTGCGGAGGACCGATGGGCGCTGGGGTCTTAAGGTGCTGGAATGGCGACCCCGCACCGGAAAGCGCAGCGTCGGTAGACCCCCTATGAGGTGGACAGACGACCTCAAAAAGGTCGCAGGGAGCCACTGGATCCGGGCGGCGCAGGATCGTGTGGTGTGGCGATCCCATGAAGAGGCCTATGTCCAGCAGTGGACGTCCATCGGCTGACGAAGAAGAAGAAGAAATATATTACAGTCATCATCATCATCCTCCTGCCCTTATCCCACTCTAAGTGGGGTCGGCACAACATGTTACAAACATGTCACATGATTTGGCTACGTATTTTACGGCTGGCCTGGCGTCAACTTACCTTAGTCGTATTTTACGACCCCTCAGTAAGAAAGAGGGTGGTCTATTCTACTTAACCGGATACCACACGGTGGGTCAACTTATCTTAGTCGCCTTTTGCGACGCCTCGGTAAGAAATGAGGGTGGTCTATTATACTCAGCCGGATACCACACGGCGGTAGATATTACAGTCATAAAGCCATAATAATCTAGAGCAACAATTCTATACTTTATTCCTTCTTCATTTCTCAAGTAATCAGCCATTGAAAACCAGCGTTGAGGTACTCCTCAACTTAAGCTGAATGCTGTTCCAATTCGTAAAGTCACATTTATGTATATTTTTTTATTATTATTTTTACTATTATCTACTTTATTGTGACGTTATTAATAAAATGTTTTGATTTGATTTGATTTAATTTTAAATTTTCCTTTCGGTCCCATCATATATTTAACTCGGTTTATTTTACATATTATATACTAAATCGTTATTCAATGTGATGTAGTATCCAAAATACCGGCTATATACTTAGGTGCGTTTCAATTTTGTTAAGTGCACCACTCGCCACCGTTTGAAGTGAAATGAATTGGAAAATAATCTTGCTCGAGTTCACTTCCAAAGGCTAAAAGAATTGACATTTCAAAGACGTGCAGCTGCCAAATTTAAGAAAATATAAACGCCTTTTGTTCAAGAAATGCTCCGTTTGTTTCTGTTACCGTATTTTGAAATTCGCATACACGACCCTCAACTGTAGCATACATTCTGCTGATATTTGTGCGGCTTCCATCAATTCGGAGAACGAAAACAGGAATTGATGTCAGTACTAACGCTAGACAAAACGATTGACCATAAATTCGTAAAACGTTACTTCGTATTCTAAATGCATCCCATTACCCGGACACTAAGCAGACTTGACTTTCTGGAAATAACAAATAATCTAAAAATCTATAAATTATGACAGAAATGCAGAAAAATCAAAACCATGTTTGTATGAAATGAAAAAGAAGTAAAATTAATTTTATCTCCAGAACACATCTTAACCATTTAAAATTTTACACACGCATTTTAATTTTTATAATTAAAATGGCGTGTGTAAAAAAATAAATACGACAGTATCAGTAATCAATAATAAAATGAACACATAAACAAACATATGTAAACATATTTTAAAAGTTGTGATAATACTATCATTTATTCTATTATGTTTAGCCATAATTTTAAATAAATTAACAAAAATATCATAACTCTCTACCAACGAATATTTAATAACTTTATTTTTCTAGTCGATACAATAAATATTATAATTTAGTTAACGGTTGTAGAAGCTCCACGGGAAATGAGATAATTATATTATCTCGGCCGCCTTCAAGTATAAAGAATTAAAAAAACGAACAGCTGCTATTTCAAATAAAATTAAAATGACTACAACTTACTTTATATTCTTCTTCGTTCTCGTGAATATAATGAATGTAATTAGTATCAAAATTTCAATTTTCATGATTTTAGCAATTACATTCTGTAAGCAACGTGTAAAGTAAACTAAACTGTTTCATCATATATAGTTAAAACTTGAAGATATCTTCTAAGATAAAGCCATTCCACTGAACGATGCCATACACTGATCAGATTAATGTAGCTTTAAAGCCCTATCTCTAAATTTTATTAAATATTGGTTTGAGAGCGTGATCACAACACGATGGTATTGCGGGTTCAAACCTTAGGAATCTATCAGTTTTCTATTTCAACATTAATTGCTTTATTGATATTTATACTATATTATGTGCATACAGTAAAAGGAAATATCATACGGAATCCTAAATATATCCCCTTAGAATTTTTAGAATACGTGTTGCGTTTAAGCACAGTGATAAATTTATAATTTATCGCGGATTATAGCAAAATAATCTGTAATAATTTTTATCACTGTGCAAAAGTGATAATATTATTACTTTTGCACAGTGATAAACCACAGCTTCAGTGCTTCTATCTTTAATAGTCCTAAAAGAGGCAAGAGGTCTTTACTCAGCGTTGGGAAAGTGTCACGCATTTTACCAGAACCAGTCGTAGACTAATATATGAAATTTATCAACCTCATGTTTCTTCATTATCAATCTATTAACATAAACTAATACATGCCGTGTGGTATCCGGCGGAATAAAATAGACCACCCTCATTTTTTACCGAGGTGTCGTAAAAGGCGACTAAGGTAAGTTGACCCACCGTGTTGTATCCGGTTGAGTAGAATAGACCACCCTCTTTCTTACCGAGGGGTCGTAAAATACGACTAAGCTAAGTTGAGGTCAGGCAGGCGGCCGGTCGTAAAATACGTAGCCAAATCATGTGACAACACGTTTGTATCATGTTGTGCCGACACTTAGAGTGGGATAATGGCAGGAGGAACATAACAACATAACATAAACTAATACCTCAGATAAAACATTAGAGCTTAAAGTTATTGATGTGAAATGCAAAACAGCATCGGGTAGGGTTCGGAGGTACCCGTCTAGACGGAGCGCAGGCAGACGTCGTAAATTACATGGTGGGCTCAAAGGATGGACTGGATGTTAGACGATACGTGCGAACAGAACTAATGGCAGAATAAACGCAGGTACAGAAGCATAAGGACGGAACTATAAACGCTTTAACTATATATGTATAGGTGTTGTTAACCTTTTGAAAGATAAGATGATGTATAATGGCTAAAGGTAATTTTCAAAAATTCAACTCCGATGGGGCAGTCCAAACCGCCTTCAAAGATTTTATTGATTCCCGCCCGAATGGTTTTTTTAGTAAGGGGATCAATGAACTACCTATGAGATGGCAAAAGTGCATACATAGCAATGGTACATACTTTGATTAATTAAATATATTTCATTAAAAAAAAACGACTTTATGTTCCTCCCATAGAAAACGCCAATTTCATATGTAAGGACCTAATATAATGTCGAAGATATTTTTGTTTGTGTCTTCTTTTTCACGTCAATGAAGCAAATGCGATCTGCTCTTTCATATGGAGGTAGTTGAAAGAACTGGAGAGTACAATTGGCTATTTTGTATTTGAGTACAAGATACAAGGCAGACGAAGAATAAGTTACAGACAGAAGCTAGTAACTTATTTTTGAATTTGGAAGTCAGATTCTCGATAAACGTATGAACAACCAACTGTTAAAACAACTCACCAACTCATAACGAATTCCGCGCAAATGCATCCGACCAAATGCGTAATAAAAACACTGGGCGCGAAGTGAGACAAATAAATTCTCATTCCCCGAAACCCGACCGAGTGTTTTCCCCGTTCATACACATCAAACGATCTGTTTTAATAACCTTTATCGAATACGGTTTCATAATTATGACTACCGATACTTTAGACTTGAATAATGTTCAATTACGACTATATACTAGAGGAATATATAGATGAAACTTGAGGCTTCACTCACGATTTTTTTAAACACAGAGTCATACAGGGGATGTATGACTCTTTCCGTCCGATTTATCGGACTAACGTAATTTTTTCGGTTCTTACATGTAGAATTAATTAAAAAGATGAAGATGCGATATCACGATATCACAGCCATTCTTAGTCGATTAAGCAATAAACCCCAAGTCTTAATAATACTATTCTTAGCTATTATGGAAAAAAAATCCTTTGTAATTACTAGTTTGTACACTTACTAACTTGGTTTAATATATGAAAACAAAAATACTATAACTAATTTTATTATAATAATAAATAATTAAATTTTATAAATATATGGGACACTTACACACACGGTTGTCCGAGCTTAAAGTGAGTAACTTAAATACTGGTAAATATACTACATATTTAATTTTAAATACATAAAAAAAGTAAAATAACGGCCTCTTAATATCCCACTGCTGGGAATAGGTCTCCTCTCTCCGTTTTTGGAGAGAAGGATTGGAGCTAAGACCTACCACGCTATAATGCGGATTGGTAGGTTACACATATCCCTAGAATTCTCTAGAGATATGTAGGTTTCCTCATGATGTTTTCCTTCACCGAAAAGCGTGTGATAAATTGCAATTATCAATTTTACACATAAGTTTTAATAGAAAAATTCATTGGTGCCTGCCCGGGGTTTGAACCTATGTCGTCTCTAGAGAGTCGCACGGTCTCACCGCTGGGCTATCACAGCTCCATATAAATCAGATCCACATAAATAAATATATAAAAATTAATATATAGGTCACATACACATACGGTCGTCAGACCCTAAAGTGAGTAACTTAATATTGGTTTATGGGTAACGGACACCCGGTAAATATACAACATATGTAATTTTAAATACATTCTTAAATACAAAAATACACCCAGGCTCGAAAAACCAACAGATTGTTTATAAAAAATATTGGCCCTCGCCGGGAATCGAACCCGCGACCCACAGAGCTGAGGGCAGGGTCACTACCCACTACGCCAACAGGTCAGTCACACTTATAGAATACTATATAACTTATAGAATATTATATGATGTACAGAAACTTTCTACTACTTCAAAATTTTCCTACGAAAGGAGAACGAACCGCGGTGGGATTTCATTATTAGCCTCATGTTAATTTCATTGCATCAAAAAACTGATACCTACAGATGCAATATATACGAAGTATTTAACAATGATATTCTCTTGTGACTATACAAATAAACCAGACAATAAAATAAGAATGACGTCACTAAAAATAATCCTTTTGTACCAAACAACAATATCAACTTCGTGACAGATCGGTCGTCAAATCAAACTTCGCTCATACTTTAATTTCTTTTTCTTTAAATGAAATCATGCCGTGACATTGAATCCCATCTGTAGATCCCATCAATAATATCATCATCCGGCTCTTATAGGAGAAATATAACCAGAATCATACGGTAAATCATATTAAACTTGAACGAAGCAATCGAGATACAGTATAAATTTTAAAAATCTATACATATTATAAAACAGCGCCATGTGGTATCCGGCTGAGTAGAATAGACCACCCTCAATTCTTACCGAGGTGTCGTGAAAGGCGACTAAGGTAAGTTGACGTCAGACAGGCGGCCAATCGTAAAATACCTAGCCAAATCATGCCACGTCTCACGTGGGAACGAAGAGTCCATAGAACGCCTTGTAGTCCAAGGCAGGGTCGAGGGTACCAGACCTAGTGGTCGATCGCCGATGCGGTGGACCGATCAAGTTAAATCTGCTCTTGGTGGCCCTCTTCATGAATGCGCCAGAAAGATGGCGAATAGAAACAGATGCCGACACATCGTAAGGCGAGCGATATGCGCCTCAACTAAGTGACGGCCACGACCGCTCTGACAAGAGCGTATCGACGAAGAAGAAGAAATCATGTTACAACATGTCCATGTTGTGCCGACCCCACTTAGAGTGGGATAAGGGCAGGAGAATGATGACATATTATAAAACAGTCCCAAAAAAAGCTGTGTGTTAGTAAAAAAAAAAAAAAAGTGTTGAAGATGTCGCGCAGTTGTAAAAAAACTCGCCTGTTGTAAACTTTACTCTCGTTCGCCGCGTGACCAAACTTAAAACAGCAGAGACACACTAAAGTAATGCACAAGAGAACTGTAGATCTATAAGTATCGCGATAGCCTCTATCTCTTGTGGTTAACTCACAATAACTACTTTTATATTCAAAATTTAAATTCGGGAAAAATATTAGGATACGCCGATTTCCTCGCGGGCGAAGCCTGCTAGTAAAATATAAGATTTGAGAATAACATCATCATTCTCCTTCCCGTATCCCACTCTAAGTGGGATCGGCACAACATGTTACAAACATGTTGTCACATGATTTGGCTACGTATTTTACGACCGGCCGCCTGCCTGACCTCAACATACCTTAGTCGCCTCTTACGACACCTCGGTAAGAAAAAAGGGTGGTCTATTCTATTCTGCCGGATACCACACGGCGTAAGAATTGAGAATAACATGATAATATATAAATAATGATAAATAAATAAACCGCAAAGCTCAATGTCTCGTCAATGTATCAAACCACCATGCAGCAAATAATCCGACGTTCGCCGACGCAATATCCCGGGCATAAATAAATACCAACGTATCTATTATGATTGCTTTGTGCAGTCGTATATAAAAATATCAAAGTTCTAATAATATATCCCTACGAATCGTGAATATATTCATAAGCAAGGAACTGTATATATTTTCTTTAATTTAAAAAAGTTATGTTTAAAAACCGCCATATTATTCTCCCTTCTTTCAAAAACATTTCGGTCAAAAGCAGGCACAAATATTGAATTTGCTAGTTCTATTTAAGATATAACTTGTCACTTGTTTTTTAAATATGTAATGTTATCCATAATCTGCGAGATATTTATATGGAAACATCCGCCTCACTGCATAGTACTTGTTTTGGATTGCGTAGGCGTAGTATAGGCGCCATCTGATATTATCAATGTCGACTATGGGTGTGAAGAAATAATCGATCTTTATACATATTAATCGATGATTTTATCATTATAATCGATTTCTTTTCAAATCGATTAAATTATATAACCTCATTTTTTACTGATTTTTTCTTGTTTTTTAATATAAAATGTACGTTGTTGGCTAAAACTCTACAAAACTACACATATTAATAGAATTTTGCAAACAGCGCGTCTACGTTATTTTCGTCTAGTTATCTTCTAAGTCTATTCTAGTTAATTATTAATGTTACAAAAATACTTTTATAGATAGCATGAAAAAAATTGATTATTAAAAATCGATTTTTTAGATTCGGATTAATCGATCCTTTAAAAGCCGATTTATTTTGAAGCGAGAAAAATCGTTTTTTTTTCACTCCAAGACATCCCTAATGTCAAAGCTAACAACGATAGCAATAGCAGACATGCAGCTCAGTGTTAATATGCACCAAAGCTTAATATTTATATACACAATATACAAAATTGGACAGTAAATAACACGGTGCTATTGCACCGTTATATTATTATTATTTTCATTCTTATGCAATGCAATCTTGTGACAATTCAATGAGATTCATAAAACGCAAAAAGAAAACTGACACTATAGCTGAAAATAATTTAAGCATATAGATAATTCGCTTCCACAACAAACTGATAGAGATGCTTCATCTATTAATATACATGAAGCATCTCTATCAGTTAATTTATTATTTATAAAATTACTACCAATAACATTAATAATACATTATGTTAAATTAGTGAATTATTAAAAAAATTAGATAAAAATACTGTCTGACAATAACTTATTACAAAATTGCGTTTTGTAGAGTTATATAAGGGAAGTGTTGCCAGTTAATATGAAATAGAAATCGGTTCAATTCGCCACGCATGAACCAGAAAAATGTCATTTTGTCATACAACCAACATGGGAAACGACCTCTGCATAAAATAGTTGATAGCTGCGATAAAATTTTGATATGTTCGACAGGACGGTGAAGTCGTAAAATTAGGCCTCAGCAATCCAGTGTTTTCTTCAATAATAGAGTAACGACTTGGCACACATTCTCGTACCGATCTTTATGTCATCTTGCGCCCTGTCACCTGCTCTCCGTTGCCAATACATTGGCCTATAAAACCTGGTTATTTCAGTTTGCTATTATTTACAACGATAAAACTACTCAGTGCTTCGAAAATAGAAGTTTGCGATTTTAATAGATTGACCTATTTGAAATAGGTCTTTAGTATATTTATATCTTGGTAAGTGTAAAGTTTACACATACCATCTGGCTGGTAATAATGGCATGATTGTAAATACTAAGTTCAAATACAGTTTTTAAAGTTACAAGAGCGGAGCGACTGACGGGTCAGGAAATCTGGAACAGTTTTAACTCAAGGCAGTCACTTAATTTTGCAGGCCTATTATAACCACAATGCTGCGTAAAGACCTTGCCTTCGGAAATCACGAGCTTAGAATAAAACCGCGATTTTTCAATACATATTGACAGATTACACCATGACTGTATTCTCAGGAGATATACAAGTTTCCTCAGAACGTTTTCGTGTAAAACGTAGGTAAGATTCATGGCGATCTCTCCATTCTACTGTCACGCATATTATTTTATAATAACGGTTACAGTATATAATATACTACAATTTTGCTTATTTGTGTATGTTATTATAAATAACTAGTATAAATAAATACTGTGTTATATGAAACGACTTCGCCTGCATGGAAATCAGTGTGTTACAAAGACGTATTTCAGTCAATTTACCGTAATGTACCATTAACCTTCCTCGAAAATCGCTCTACCTTTTAGTAAAAACCGAACGAAAATCCGTTCAGTAGATTTTGAGAAAATCATATACAGACAGACAGCATTCGGGGACTTTGTTTTACAATAAATATTGATTTTAAGCAAATAATGTCAGTGGTAAAGGTCCTTGTATTAATTGATTTGATATGACAGCGACAAGAAAATTGCAATATACAAGTACCATTAAAAATACCGATGCTTTATAAACTTTCTCTGTGCCAATAACGTCAGAACTGGCTGTAAAATTAAATGCCGATGCCACCGTCCGTTACTGATTTTTATCGTCGAAAAGTTTTATAAATTCCAGAAGCTGTTGGTCGATAAGGCCCTCAACAAACACTCTGCCTTCTTTCAAATCCCTTAGTTACCAATTTAGATTGACCTTTTAAGCGCTGCCATTTTTCGAATGTCACTTACATAAGGTATTAGGGACTCTACAAAAGAAACAATGCCCTTTTCTCCTGTAGAAATATGACCAATGGCTCGTGGGTGGCCATCGATGGCCGATGATTTATGCCCGGGAACGCGTAAGTCGCAGTTATTACACTAGTATAGTCGGACTCACTTTAATATCCAAATAACTGGAATACGCCAAGGTATTTATTATTGTGTGGCGTGTCCATTTCTAAACTAGAGCTGCGAAAATGATGATCGTGCTTTTTTACTTGAGATTAATTTAGTTAATGTTGTCTAGATAGAGTTATTATTGCTTTGATGGTGGCATATACATTAAGTTGTTTTGGTGTATATATGTAAGTTTATTTACGAATTCTTGTAGTCAGATGTTGGTAAAACACTACAAAACCATAGACTTGTTTATGATTACAGATTTTATAGAAGTGAGAGAGTAATACATTTATTTACTGGTACTTGGTAACATTAAGGATTTGTAGTGATTTTGAATAAATTAACGTAAGATTGTTACGTAATGATTAGAAGCTTATTTAAATCATCCATTGATTAAACGGTTATGAGCTATTGTGGCGTTGATAAAAAAAATGGAAGTAGTGTAAGTTAATAGTAGTATTTTTTTAATAATTACCTCTTGACTAAAAATATACAGTATAGGCTATTATACAATTCCATGTTTAATATAGAATTGTAAGTCAAGTTAACTTAGAATTTGAAACTTAACTTGAAATGCTAATGCTTTTTGGAATTCAACATGAAAAGTTTTTTCGCGTTCAATTCCAAAACTTATTCTTAATAATGTGAAAAGAACAACGGTAAAATTAATTAAAGCAAAATACAATAACATTTACTAGTAAACGTAATTTTACCGTCCTTTCCTAAATAAATTCAAATTCAAATTCAAAATATTCTTTATTCAAGTAAACTTGTAAACAAGTGCTTTTGAATCGTCAACTTTACTGCTGGTTCGGAAAGCTGTTCCTACCGAGAAGAACCAGCAAGAAACTCGGCGGTTGCTCTTTTTAAAATATAAATCTTAAAACTAGTTACATTTATTTATTTCTGTCTTGTACAGGGTAGAAGTGCACCTATATCCACACATCCTTATCATCTTAGTAATATTCAACAGTATAGTAGGCTTTCTGTATTAGCCTCCTTTTAAAAGTGTTTTTAAACTGCTGTATTGGCATGGCCAAAATTGATTTCAATAAGCAGTAGTATCTTATATTTTTAAATAATCAGCAAGTCAACTATGTTATAGGTACATTAATTATTAATAGCATGCTTGTTTTAAAGAGTGTCAAATATAAATAAACATTTCGTTTTACATTAAATGCAAACTGTTCCTTTATACGGATGCATAAAGCTTTATCCACACTAACATTATATATGCGGAAGTCTCTATGTATGTATGTCTGTTACGCTTTCACGGCTAATCCACTGAAGCAATATTGATGAAGTAAAGTACATTTGGGTTTAATAGCGACTAACAAATAGGATAAAAAAATCCGTTTTTTTAAAGTTTAGTAACTCAATCATATTGGAATACGACTGTACCTCAGTACTGAGAATTATGGTATTATGGCGCAACGGCGAGAACGAAACGCACGTGATTTCCGCTTTCGAAATAGAAGTTCTTTTAATTTTGACTCGCACTTGTATTAATTTTCCTACAAATGTAACGTACAACGAAATGCTTACTTACTACTACGATTTACGTTTATTTAAGTGTATATCGTATATTTGTATTAAATCATCATCATCCTCCTGCCCTTATCCCACTGGAGTCGGGACAACAAGTGACTTGTGTTGTCACATGATTTGGCTATGTATTTTACGACCGGCCGCCTGCCTGACTTCAACTTACCTTAGTCGTATTTTACGACCCCTCGATAAAAAAGAGGGTGGTCTGTTCTACGCAACCGGAAACCACAGGGTGGGTCAAACTTACCTTAGTCGCCTTTTACGAGACCTCTG
Organism: Morpho deidamia; assembly: GCA_947086505.1. NCBI lineage: Eukaryota > Metazoa > Arthropoda > Insecta > Lepidoptera > Nymphalidae > Morpho > Morpho deidamia. The sequence goes on along the minus strand of CAMTZC010000002.1, from coordinate 4,404,881 downwards.
AAAGAAATGAGGGAGGTCTATTGTACTCAGCCGGATATCACACATTTGTATAAAATCAGTTAAATTTTTTTGAATCACATCGCTGAAAAAGAATTTTCCATATGTCCCTTTATATGAGAAAGATGGTTGTGAAAAGAAGCTTCGCAGGTTAGAGAGATACGATGTGAGGTTGGACTCACCACCCAACGGTTGATTCATTTGGTGCTTCAGATGCAGCGATTAGCGGAGAGACACACTCTAGGTGGGGTACAGAGTCGTTTTGTACGCTGTCATCGTCACTAATAGCGTGGTCTCCACCACACAGGTTTTTTAGTCGGTCCGAGTCCGACATATCCGATGACCCGTCAGGGGTTTTTCCTAATAAAAAAGACACCACGCAAGTCCAATGCGAATTGGTACGAATTTAAATATCTAAGGAATTTTTCAAAGATAAATATATATAGGATTCCACGACTATATTCGCCTTCATCTAATAGTGTAAATTAAAATTAATTATTAGTTAAATAATAATATTTAACTAATAATTAATTTTAAAGCACATACGTCATACCTTTTTCTTACCTTAATAGGCCTGCCGGGATTTGACCTCTTTGATAAGGGTCCAACGCTTTCACCGTTTTGTTATAATGGATTGGCGATAATTTATATCAAGATATAAAATTCATCCATTTATTCGGTAAAAGTAGATGAAAATATAATCTTGATACGTACGCTAGTCATAGCTAGCGATATGAAGTCCATTAATATTGATTTATTATGACAAACAACCACTGTCATGCACATATCACTGGCTGTCGCCGGTTGTATAATACAGTATCAGGTTTTCCTTTTAGAATCGAGTGAAACTTTACAATATTGTTTCACGGATTTCGTAATAATTATAAATGAGAGAAATTCTAATGGTATTAACTGTAAAAAAAAATATTTTTTTTTAATATAAGACTATTGACTGTATTTAAATGTAATGTTTCGAGTTTATAAAAATTTTGTTAAATGTATCTTTATTTTTTAATTTTATTTTTCAATATTTTAAGTTAAATAATTATTTGTTACGAACGAAACTAATGAAGGAAATAATCATTTTCAACTATATATTCCATTATTTGTTCGATTCAGTCACATGGATCGTAGTCAGCATGTTTAGTGCACATTTGTATGGCTTTGGAACATCAGTGACTAGATGTCGCTGCTTGCTATAGCGTCATACAAATTGACGTTACGTTAACGTGATCGAGTAGGTTAAAAACTCGCAATAAGCACGCAGTTAGACCACTGCTTCTTAACATGGGTACGTGCCCACACTTTAATTTCTAAAGGTAATTCGAAAATAGACTCAACACGTGTTTACCCCTTTCAATTTCGAGTGGTATCCGGCTAAGTAGAATAGACCACCATCATTTCTTACCGAGGTGTCGTAACAAGCGACTAAGATAAGTCGACCCGCCGTTCGTTATCCGGTTGAGTAGAATAGACCACTCTCTTACCGTAAAGGGGGGGGGGGGGGGGGTCGTAAAACACGACTAAGGTAAGTTGACGTCAGGCAGACGGCCGGTCGTAAAATGCGTAGCGACAACATGTTTGTAACATGTCGAGCCGACCCCACTTAGAGTGGGATAAGGGCAGGAGGATGATGATGACGAGCTTAACCCTTTCACTCTGAGTCATTTAAAAGCAATGCCCGTTTTTCTTTGTCCTAAAACCTATCCTTTAAGGTTCTAAGTAAACAATTAAATTTTTCAATATTAAAAGTTATGTATGTTACATAGGAGGGTATATAAATTGTAGAATAAAAAAAGCCATGGCACAAAAAAGTTAAAAAACACGACGGTAGACGGTACTTCAAGTTGAAATTTTAGGATCAGTTTCTAACTTCCGTCTCATTTTATATATTTGTGCACCACATACATTACATGCAAATGTTCGAAATCTTTTGACACGATCCCCAAAACGCCTTTGAAGCAATTCGTGTAAAATTTTGTATTTGCAATTTTCTCAGCACCATCCCCTTGTTTCTGGATTCATAATGGTGCCCCTGATCTTTGTTTCGAGGGCGGATTTTTCTGAGCATTCGAGGTTCGTCAAACCTTTAGAAACAACAATTTTCTTTTTTATCCCCCATCTCAGCTAAAGAAAAATCCAAAACATACACGCTTTGTTTTTGAGATATGAATGTCTTTTTTAGCTATTCGTACGATATTATATTGTAAATGCGTAACAAAGTGTGTTTATTAGTCCTTTAACGTACGAACGGAGCAATGGATCGATTTTCTTTTTAATAAGCTACTTAAAGAACTTGTGAGTGATTTTGTATGAACTTGGGTCATATTGCGGGCATCTGAACATCGATCTTACGCGGTTGTTAAAGACTACACGTTCAAGCACAAGCTTCAATTTGCCAGTCACATCCGAGCTCTTTTATTTGACTGGCCCGTTGGCACAGTGGGTAGTGACCCTACCTTCAACTCCGCGGGTCGTGGGTTCGATTCCCACCGAGGACCAACATTTTCTATCAACAATTTGTTGGTTCTTCGAGCCTGGGTGTGTATTTGTATTTAAGTATATATTTAAAATTATATATGTAGTATATTTACCAGTTGTCAGTCACCCATAACACAAGTATTAAGTTACTTACTTTGGGGATGGACGACCGTGTGTGTAAGTGTCCCATATATTTATTTATTAATTATTTATTTCTTTTATTTATTTATACTTTTCTACTTCTAACATGTGTCCATACAGACGAAGTCACCGATAGAACTTGTTAAAGATTGTATCATTTACAAGTTTGTTCAAATTGTTTCGACTTGTATGTACTAATACAAAAGACGTAGGCATGTATTTAAATTTCATGTTTCTAAATAAATTACGCCTTCTCTAACTACATTATTTATAGTCAGTCAATCAAGCTCTTTTGCAAACATAAACTAGACACTGATTAACGAACTTTCAGTTGGCTCGGCCAACAGGGAATGAAATAAAGTACAAATTCATAGTTGGGATTTATTAACTGATGGGCGGGTTGTATATGAAGACTATGATTGCCAACTGACCCAAATATGCATTGCAATGTATCTCGCCGTGACGCGCCACTAGACATTGCCTCCCGAATTTAAACACTAATTAACACAAAAAAAGTTAATAAGAATACCTGAGGATTCACTTTTTCTCCGCTAAAACATCTAATTGGAGTGAGTATCTTACCCTATATACATGTTGCCCACAAGTCTCAGAAATTATTATTTTGAATCGAAAAGGATCAATTAGATTTAATAAGCTACACTGGTTCGGAATGTTGCTCCTACCGAGAAAAACCAGCAAGAAACTCGGCGGTCAATCTTTTAAACATTTAAATTTACATTATTTATTTGCAGTCTTGTTTGGAGCTGAAAGGTTTTTTAATCCAAGCATTTTTATCATTCAAATAATCGTCAACTGTGTAATATGCCTTAGTATACGCATAATTCTACACTTAATTTAAACTTTTCTGTAGATAAGTCTAATACAGATTGCGGAATTTTATTGTAAAAGCGAGTACCGAGACCAACGAATGAGTTGCTAACTCTGCTGAGTCGCGACGCAGGGATTACAAGCTTTTTGTGACCTCTGTTATATCTATGATACACATCGAATTTGGCTTGATACATATGAATATTTTTTCGTACGAAAATAATATTACTATATATATATATATATATATATATATATATATTTTAATATATGGGACACTTACACACACGGTCGTCCATGCCCAAAGTGAGTAACTTAATACTTGTGTTGTGGGTGACGGATAACTGGTAGATATACTACATATATAATTTTAAATACATACTTAAATACAAATATACACCCAGGCTCGAAGAACCAACAAATTGTTTTATAGAAAATGTTTGCTCTCGGCGGAAAACGAACCCGCGACCCGTGGTGCTGAAGGAAGGGTCACTACCCACTGCGCCAACGGGCCAGTCAAAGCCTTACTTACAATAGCGTCACAATATATATATTGTGACGTAAGTAGGCCTATTTCAATGCATCAAATGTTATCTTACAGTATATCATCAATATTTGACCTAACAATAGAAATCAATTGAAAAGTAAAAACGTCATAAAACAATCATAAAACAGACTTTAACGATTTATTATTAGCTCAGTCCAACGTAATACATTTGGAACGTATTTAATAACAAGCAATAAGTAGTGCGGTTTCATTTGAGTCTACGTTCCCTACCTTTGTAAGGGGACTAAGAGGGTTATTACAATGGGGCTCCGACACCCCTTGCGAAATCTCTGCCGAATATATTTATGCGTATATTTATATAGGGTTCTTTGGGTTCAATCAACGGATTACAGGCCGTACCCTCCTTACGATCACTTAGTTAAACCTGGAGATGACTTGGAGATTATTTATATTTCCGGTTCAATATTCGAGTCTTCGTAAAAAAAATTATATATTTTGTATACAGAGAACTTTTTTGTAGTATTGTTATAAATATACACTTTTAGCTAGGCAAAGGTCTCATCTCTAGGTTTTCTAAATTTTTATAGAGAACAAAAAGTATTTTGCCAAACTTAGTCGCTCGTCTACGTATATGAAGAATTTCGCAAATCCTGCAAAGCGATAAACTCAAGGACTCAAACGTTCGCCTTTATAATATTATTAAAATAGTTTTCTTTTTTCTTTCTTTCTATATTATCCTTATTTCACTTCTTGTCTTTTTCCTTCTGTTACTCAAAGGTTGACTGGGAGAGATACCTTTTAGGGATAAGTCCGCCTTTCTTTATTTTTTTTCTTTTCTAACAATATGTATGTACAATAAAGAAATAAATAAAAATTAAATACGTTTCGTTTACACAATTGATTAACAACAGGATAGTACGGATGACTGATGATTCTGGGAAAGTAACCGATAACAAAGATCGGAGGTACATACATCCGCCATTGTTAATTTGTAAGCTATGTATGATGTACGTCAGTTTTGTTTACAATTATGCCCAGATTAGTCTAACGCAGGGCTTTTTAAACTTTTGTCATTCACGACCCCATTTATGATTGCGAGTTTTGACAACCCCATACAAATATAAAAGAAAAATTTATTAATATTTCTTGATGATTTATTTATTAGGTAACAATATACATTTACATATACATATGAAAATATATAGTTTTAGAATTCGTTTTGAAACATACAAAATTCTATCCGTCGGTGGAGATAGCTCAAAACCTTCAACAAATGCGCGTGTCTAGACGCTGCAAGTCCAACTCTAGTGATGTTATAAAATGGTATATATAAATATTTGACATCAAAATATCTCGACCCCAGAATTTTGCTATGCGATCCAAAGTTTAAGAAGCCCTGGTCTAATGGGATTTAATTAGCCGTCTGTATATAATATTCGTAAATATCATGATAAAGCAGATTGCATTTACGTCGTTCTTAATGTTTGTTAAGTAAAAAGTAGTAAACTAACGGTCTGTCACTATCCCACCGCTGGATATAGGCCTCCTTTATCCGTTTTTGGAGAGAAGGATTAGAGTTAAGACTTACCACGCTACTCCAATGCAGATTGGTAGGGTACACATGTCCCTGACATTCACTAAAGGCATGCAGGTTTCCTCACGATGTTTTCCTTTTCCGAAAAGCGTGTGATAAATTGCAAGTATCAATTAGACACATTAGTTTAAACAGAAAAATTCGTTGGTGTCCGGGGTTTGAACCTGTAACAACTCGAAAGGGTCGCACGGTCTCACCGCTTGGCTATCACAGCTTAATTTAATAAGTAGTAGTAAATAATTTACAGAATTAGACGTTACTTTGCAGAAATCGATTTTCATTCACAAATTCACTATCATTTAAATAACATAAAATTTAAGACGTAGTGTATACAATTAATCTAGTTTGTATGTTTAAACAAATACAAATAAAATCAAGCACAAACTCATTTTGAATCCGTTGGCACTGAATCAGCCCATTAGCTCGGAAAACTAGCTCTTTCGAAACAAGGCTCAAAAAGCAAGTCGCAACTCAAAGCTTTTACAATGGTTTAATACACAAAGAAAAAGCATATAAAATTATAAAATAGAATTTTGAACAGTATTTTATTTAGCTTTCTTTTTAAATGTTAACCTGATTTTACAGTGATCCCATTGCCAAAACACCTTATTGAAGATTTATCTTGCCTCTCGTAGTCGCACCGGTCTTGAAAATAATTGGAATGGAATTATGTTTTGAGTTTACGAGATTCGTCTCCTACTTTAATTTTCCCTGGAGGTCTCAATTTACTTAATTATGCCGGAGACATAAAACAAGAATTGCTGTTATCGTTTAAATTCCTGTTTTGAATGTAAATTAGAATAAATCATTTTTTCATTCTTAATTAACTTGTTAGTAAGCTGTGATAGCCCAGTTGTGAGATCGTGTTACTCTCTCAAGGGGGTAACTGGTTCAAACCTTGGGCAGGCACCAATGACTTTTCTGTTAGAACTTTTGTTTCTAATTGATTATTGCAATTTATCACACGCTTTTCGGTGAAGAAAAACGTCGTGAGGAAACCTGCATATCCCTAGTGAATTCTGGGGATATGTGTAACCTACCAATCCGCATCGGGACAGCGTGATAGGTCTTAGCCCAAAACCCTTCTCTCCAAAAACTGAGAGCGAGGAGGCCTTTGCCCATCAGTGGGATAGTCACAGGCCGTTACTTTAGTAAGAAAGACTAATCACTGGATTATACTGGATATGGAAGTTCTTAGATATATGTTTAGGTCCATGTTAAGTTGCTTATTAGCCTTATTGCCGATATTAACTTTCATAAAAACTTCTAGTGTGTACATTATAGTAGAAAAAAATCACCAATTGATTGAATCTAAAAATTAATTGACTTGATTTGCGGTGTTCTATAATACAAAATAATGATAACATTACTTTGGTAATTAGTACCGCTTAAAAAAAAAACGATATTTCAGTGTAGATATCAGTAGAAAAGTTTATAAAAATAAAGACACACTATCTTCTTTGTTTGTATATTTATTTCCTTTATAAAGGCTGCTTTTATATACTTCAACGGCCGAATAGTAAATGTAGTAAACAAAATTTCAGATAATTCTGATTTTACATATTGGGATATTTGATTGAAATAAAATTATAAAATTGTGACGGCTCGAAGGACCAAAATAAAAAGAAAAAGGAAAAGAATTAATCTTAATGCTACGCTTAAACTACCTGAGGTATGTTTTATTTCTAAATGAGAACATTTTATAAAACTTCAACGCTACAGAAACTTTGATCTAATAACACATGCAACTAAAAAAAATTTTTAATAAATCAAGCTATAATATATTGGTTGTCGCTTCGACCAATCAAAATTGACCGGTTGGTTCTTAATATAATAATTCAACCGTAAAGCAGAGAAAGATATAGAAAGAAAAAGTGTAACCAATATTAACAAAAAATGGAACAAGTTCTATATAATAAGTATTTTCCCATTACGTACATTTGTTTCGCGACAGCAACTATAGGAAGCGGCATCTTGCTGAGACTCATTCTATTTGTGATCATTATGCGGCAGCACGCGCCTTTAACTGTGCAACAATATCTCATCCATTTCCGTTTGCACGCCTTACTCTTTCAAAGTTGTTTATGTAGTACGAAGCTTGTTTATTACTAAGCTATTTGTAGATATTAACTATTTAGTGTATTAGAAGGGATATAATAGTGGAATCATTAGGGATTCAGATCGTTACAGATTCAGTTGATATTTTGACTGTTCTTTTGACACAAAGGCAGTGACACTGCTTTCAACTGCGGCGGGTGTGATTCCCAAAGGGGGCTTCTAAAAACAATGTATTAGTAGCTCGGATGTATTTCAGTATTTAATTATAATATATATGTATATATTTATCAGATGTCTATCGCCCATTCACTTTTAACAAACTTTACCAAACAAAAATATTAGACTTCAGCGCCGAGGTATATAATTGCTCTGTATTATTTTCCAGCTCTTGTACTAACTCTATATCGTAAATCACATAGATCAATTAGTCACGTATGTAAAGTGTAAAGAAATACAAGGAAATAATACCCTATATTGGCATCTAAGTTGTTTCTATGGATTCAAGATCTTAAATCGTTAAATGACAGCAGTACAGCTTGATAAATGTTACTATCCCATCGCTGGGCATAGACCTCCTGCCTTCAAAGAGCCGAGATTTAGGCTCATCACGCTGATAGTATCGAGTCCATCAACGAATCGATAGGTTACACATATCTCCAGAATTCTCTAGAGATAAGCAGCGTGTGATAAATACATATATTTATTAATTCAGTTTAAAAATTACATCTAACTCGCAAAGTCAAAAAGATACCCTATTTTGTTTAAGGACAAAAGTTTTACAAACAATGTTTTTTACTACAGTTTTAGAGATATATGAACTGTTCTATGTTTGTCAACAGGTCATCAGAATGATTTTATGAGAGCGTCGCGACCATCGTCGCATTTTGTTACTAGACGTCGACATGGAGGACTGGCGGTATGTCGCGTGCACACTGCTCCTCCTGTGCCCTCTTGCCCTAAGTCGGCACGATGACGACTTTGCCTTCGATAACAACGAAGAGTTCCAGGTCAGGATACCACCTATGCTTTTATTGTAAACACCTTAATGATAGTCGTCGTATCGAGCGTTAAATTACCATTTTTCGAAATATGTCTCTTTTATCTTTTTATAGTCCTTATCTTCCTCTTCTTATATAAAAAATGAATGTTTGCCTGTATGTCTTTTATAGACTCCAAAACGACCAGACCGATAAAAATGAAACAGCCAATCTTTAGAATGATCCATTGGATGTTCCGGAATTTTGCTGGCGATGGGAGGAATTCGAAACTACACTGAGCCACAGCATCGCTTGGCCGGATAGCGAATTATTTGTACAGATTTTGCCACAAACACCACACATTCGAGTTTATGGTTTACAGTGCTGGCTCGCTCTTATAATATTGCCTCTTCGCCATTTGAAGCATACAATCACTTTACAGAAGTAATAAAAAAAATATTTTGCTATAAATCCGGTAAATGTGATAAAGTGAACGTGTGTAGTGCTTGTGTATTGTGGTGGCAGTGGTGGAGGTTTGTGCATGTGTTTTTACGAATCCTGCATGTAACGAGTATGAAAAAACGGATAGTCCACTATACATTTAGCACTATATATATTTTCTATTTACTGTATAGTGGATTATAGCAAAATAATTTTATTATTACTTTTGTATTATGGATCTCCGCAAAGTAACGCCTAATTCTATAAATTACTATCACTATACTTGAGTCAGTTAGTCACAAAATTGAATCTAAGTTATCTGGGGTCTGTTATGACATTAGAAAACTGCTTGCTTAGCATTAACAATAATCGTATAAAAGAATGCAAACGAAAATACTGTTTACTTTTAGTATGTGTATAAATTATTTTTGTGTTGCATGTTTGCAGACTAATATACTGGATTTATACTTTATTACCACCAATTCAAATGTCTTAATGACAATTTTCAATAAAGATAATCTTCTGCTACAATTCGTAGCAGAACTGCTATTTTCGAAATAAATAAATAAATATATGGGACACTTACCAACACCCCAAAGTAAGTAAGTTAATACTTGTGTTATGGGAGACGGACAATTCGTAGATATACTACATATATAATTTGAAATACATAATTAAATACAAATACACACCCAAGCTCGAAGAACCAACAAATTATTTTATGGTAAATGTTGGCCCTCGGTGGGAATCGAACCTGCGACCCGAGGCGCTGAAGGCAGGGATACTACCAACTGCGCCAGCGGCCAGTCAGAAATAGTATATGATTATGCAATTACCACCAGTGCTTCTTCTAGGTGGGACAGTCTTGTTGTTTATTAATGTTTATTAGAAAATATAAAAATACATCTCAATCAGAGGCATCTAAGAAGAGATCTATGGTAAAATATACGAAGTGTTTCGAAATAGGATAATTGAAATATGTATTTAATATTATTTTCCAGGTGGAATTAACAGCGAATCATTCAGAAATAGCTAAAAATGGCCTAAGAAGATTATGGGGTGTTCCTGATACATCGGCCTACGTGGGACACCTATTTAGGATGGAGATCCCCAAAGAAGCATTCTCTGGGGAAGTGTTAGCTTATAAGGTAGATTATGAGTTCATTTCCTCACAGATTGATCTTGATTCGATCACCCGTTAACTTTTATATACAAACTGTGGCAGCAATTTCGTTCAAGTCAATTTAAATGTTAAAATACCCTTCCTTATGTACTGTGTTTTTAGCCTATTCCGTACAGAAAAACTGTTTTTTCTTAACATATACTCGTAAATTGGCGCGGTATATATAAGAAGCTTTAATTGTACCAAATTTCATAGATATTTCTTCAGTAAATTAACGGTTAAACTGAGACTGAAAGACAGACTAATAGACTGGAATTTAACTTTTGATAACAGTATCCATTAGATCAGTGTGACTCAACCTTTTTTATGCCATATCGCTGCTTAGCCTATCAAAAATAACCCCCTATGTAACATACATAACTTTAAAGGTAAAAAAAATTAAGTGTTCGCTTAAGTAACTTAAATGACAGACTTTACTTTTTTCGTTAAATTTGGCACCGACATCTAGCATTGCATTTGAATGGCCCAAAGTAAAATATTTAAACTTGTGTCGTGTACGTTTTAAAATTGCCCATTTTTAACAATCAAATTGTTCCGCTTTGGACCGTGGGCTGCATTACATTACATTAACAAGATATCAACAGACAATAAGCATATAAGGTATTCTAAATGATGACTTAACATAACTGCAAAAATACTTTCTTTTTGGTTAAAAACATTAAATTATGAAGATACGGAAGTTTTATTACAATATATATACTTAAATACATAGATTTACGTGCACACACACAAACACACGCGCCCGCACGCTTTTGTTTCGAAGCTATCTATACTTATTATAAAACAAAGTCCTAAAAAGTTGTCTGTCTGTATGTAATCGATTTTCTCAAAATCTACTGAGCGGATTTTTGTACAGTTTTCACCAAAACTTCGGGATGGTTTAGGTAAATAGTACATATTGGTATTATATAAATTGTGTTTAATAGATTGCACAGCTCGCTAGGAGCTTTAGTCGCGTGCGCAGCGTAAACCAGCAGAGATACGCTAATCTAATGTAATAGAGAATTGTAGATCTATAAAAATACTATAAAAAAGTCCGCGATAACATATGTCTATCTCTCACGGCTAACTCACAATAACTACTTTTATCTGCAAAATTTCGAAAATTCGAGAAATGTTTCTTAAATCACTCAATTCCACGCGGGCGAAGCCGGTATTGGCACAGCTAGTTTAGAATATTTGTACGTTACTTCACGCTATAAATGTAATATTTACCTTTGTTTTGGAAGAGTGAAACCTGACACAAGTATTTTTAATGCTTACTAGAAGGTTTCAGTCTGTATTTCTTGTAACGATTTATGGCAATTAAATAAATATTTTTCGTATTTTGTATATTGTTACAGGTTCGAAGTGAAAACGGACATCATATGCCGAGCTGGCTGGCTGTGGATACGAAACATGGCCTGATCAGCGGCGTACCACAGAGACAGGACATAGGCGCGCATTCGTTCACGGTGATCGCGCACGGGCGTACGCACGGCCTCACTGCCACCGACTCCTTCACTATCGAAGTAAGTTCAATTCAAATTCAAATTCAAAATATTCTTTATTCTAGCACTGCCTACTGCCGAGAGGAGCAAGCAAGAAACTAGACGGTTGCTCTTCAAAATATAATTATTATAGATAGCTAGATAGTAACAACCTGTTACTATGCCCACTGCTAAGCTAAGGCCACCTCTCTCCGTTTTTGGAAAGAAGGATTGGAGCTAAGACCTACCACGCTGCTCCAATGCGGATTGGTAGGTTACACATATCCCTAGAATTCTCTAGCATATGCAGGTTTCCTCACGATGTTTTCCTTCACCGAAAAGCGTGTGATAAATTGCAATTATCACTCACTCTACAATTAGCACTCTCTAGAGACGAACATGGGTTCGAACCCAGGCAGGCACCAATAAGTTTTTCTATTAAAAACTAATGTGTCTAATTGATATTTACAATTTATCACATGCTATTCGGTGAAAGAAAACATCGTAAGGAAACCTGCATATCTCTAGAGAATTCTAGGGAATATGTGTAAAGTCTTAGCTCCAATCCTTCTCTCCAATAAACGGAAAGAGGAGGCCTATTCCCAGCAGTGGAATATTAACAGCCGTTACTTTACTTTTTTTTACTATATGTGCTCGAAACGCTTTACGTTCAAAGCCAAGCGATTTTACTATAAAATCTGTTACACGAGAGTGAAGGTAATAGAACAATAAAGTGAAAACTATAGTCTTTAATTACTTTAATATTTAACTCTCACTTATCTCACCGTGTTTATTATTCACGGTCATTCTACTCCGCCTATCATTCTTAACCTTAGGCTATCTTTTGTTCCTTTTATCAGACCACCGGCGTACCTTAAGGCGATTTAAAAATGAATGCATTAACTATTTTCCACTGCTTCTATTCTGATTTTACATGAAGCAACAAAATAATTATTTGAATCTCATACATATTAATCGTATATAAAAAACATATTAACATATTTTTTATCTTAGATCATATATTGTTATATCTTTATAAATTAAATTAATAATATAAAAGTGATAAAACATGTAGCCTTGACCTAAAATCTTCACCTTGATGCAACAAAAGTAAGTCCCTAAGTCATAGAACCATTAAGGGGTCTGTTAAGGCTTGATCAATTGTAATACTACGATGAGTGATTTTTACTTCAATTAGTTATCTCATGTATTCTGTTATTCATCTAACAAGTCTTTTTTATATTTAAGAATATTACTGTAAAGAGTCTCCTACATGATCCGTCGAGCCGGACTATTTTCAACTATGCGCGCTTCTAGTACACAAACATTTCATAGTACAACTACATTCCCTCCTACCTAAATTGTTATACTTTTAATTATTTATGACTTTCTGTGCCAACAACGCCTTCGCCCGCATGGAATTCAGTGATTTACGAAACTTTTTCGAAAGAGTTATTGTTAGTTAACTGTGAGAGATAGAGACATGCTATCGCGGACTTTTTTGTAGTATTTTTATGAATCTACAATTCTCTGCTACATTACTTTAGCATTTCTCTACTGTTTTACGCAGCGCACGCGACTATAGGCCAACAATCTTCAACACAATTTACACAACACCGATATGTATTATATACTATTTACCTAAACCACCCGAAAGTATTGCACTATCTTTTGGTTAAACCGTACAAAAATCCGTTCAGTAGATTTTGAGATCAATTACATACAGACAGACAGCTTTTTGGGACTTTGTTTTATAATAAGTATAGATAGATAAGTAATGATTGTCTTCTTATAAAATATGTTTAATTACAGGTGAAGAGAGCGGACGAAAAGCCTCAATCAAAGTACGGTACATGTTATCGCAATGAGAACAGGCTGGTGTTAATGATCTTAATAGATGGTGCATTCCACAAAATTTCACCGAGACAGCGGATTAGAGCGCTAATGGAACTCGCTAGCTTCATGGCTCTTGATGGGGTAAGTAAAGACTCTTAGACAAAAAGCAAAGTTTGATTTTTATTGTAGAACATAACTACTATTCATAATTTTATTATCTTTCATTGTTAATATGCCTATTCTTTCTTATATTGGACGATAAAGAAGCGGACTTCGTAGCGGTACTTATATGGGAGTGTTTATTTTTACGGACCATTCAGCTGCACTTCGGCATCACTTGTATTGTTTAAATATGACGTAGTTAAGCTCATATACATGTCCCACATGATTGCACCGGCTAGGTGGTTAGTCTGCCGAGTAAACAGAAGCTTATAACCACGCTTCTGCAATGCGGGGTGGCAAGTTAGTCAAACACATAAAATATCTCAGGAATTTCTTCTTCGATGGCATAGTCATATAATATGTAAGCTTCCAAGTTACGTCGGAAATAGATGTCTCAGTATGGTGGTCCCTAGAGCTAAACCACGGGACTCTCAAAAAAGCGTTGGATCGAGACTGTGGATGCTGACACGAAAGTCAACAATTTTCAGCTTCAGGTTGAAAGCTCAAGATCGCTGTCTCTAAGCAATATAACAGAACTAACTACTTTGCTATAATCCGCACGGGTTAAGTGAATGCACGCAAAGCCAATGTGTATGAAGCAGGCAAAATCTACGCACCTTATACATGCAGGACCAGCCACCACATGCACCCCAAGGCGCAATTCACCAGCAACAACGCACACAAAAGCAGCACACACACCCACCACCACAATCTCGACGATCGTTTCGCCCCGAAACCGAAGCTGCAGTACTGCAGTACGATTTTTGTTGTGGAGCCTATCCTCCTGATGATGCTTCGGTTTCGGGGCGAAACGATCGTCGAGATTGTGGTGGTGGGTGTGTGTGCTGCTTTTGTGTGCGTTGTTGCTGGGGAATTGCGCCTTGGGGTGCATGTGGTGGCTTGTCCTGCATGTATAAGGTGCGTAGATTTTGCCTGCTTTATACACATTGGCTTTGCATGCATTCACTTAACCCGTGCTGATTATAGCAAAGTAGTTAGTTCTGTTATATTGCTTGTAATATGGAATTCCGCAAAGTAACGCCTGCTTCTATAAATCATCGCTGTCTCTATTTAAAAGAAATGTAAAAGAGCTTTTATTACAAAAGTGCTACTATAATGTTAATGATTTATTTAAATGACAAATTTTCTTCAATTTATTATTGATTATTCTAACCAGCGTATGACATGTATTTTATATCATTGAAATAACATACATTTTTTATATTTACTTTTGACATAATATTGTAATTAGATAATTTTATAGTTAAGCGAGTAATAAATAGAGTAATTATTGTTTTATCGATATTGTATTTTATATCATTGAAATAACATACATTATTTAAATTTACTTTTGACATAATATTGTAATTAGATAATTTTATAGTTAAGCGAGTAATAAATAGAGTAATTATTGTTTTATCGATATTCCAGTATTTTGACATTTTGTATTTAATTTTCTTAATCTTGAATGTATTTGAAACTTAAATTTGCATACTGTATAGCAGATTATTATAAAAAAATAAATAAAAAACGGACAAAAAAGATCGGACAAACTAAAGACAAATTAGCAGCAGTCGTAAATATCAAGTTTTGTCTTGGACGAATCGTAGATGGCCTGCCAAAGAAAGGATCTAGCTCTCACTATTTAATAAAGGCGTATTAAAACCAAGCATTATATTATTAGAATATAATAAGAATATTGAAATAAATTTGTATAAAAAAACTCAAGTCAGACAATATTGATATCGAAGATCAATATTGTTGAATAAAGAGATTCTAACAAAGATGCGAACGTAGCAAGACAGTTCTAGGTATAAAATTACCAGTCAGACCACGAACCGACGTTTCCTCTTGAATTTATTTACTTACATTAAATCAAATCAGATACGTGCTTTTGACCCGTTAAAAGAAAATAACCGATTATACATCTTTTGAATGTTATATTTTATGTATAGAAATCGCGCTGTGTTTTATCTGCCGGCTGAGTAGAATAGACCACCCTCATTTCTTACCGAGGCGTCGTAAAAGGCGACTAAGGTAAGTTAACGTCAGGCAAGTCGTAAAATACGTAGCCAAATCATGTGACAACATTTGGGAACATGTTTTGCCGACTCCACTTAGAGTGGGATAAGGGCAGGAGGATGATGATTTTATGTATAAAGTAGCAGCCTGTTACTATGCCCACTGCTGGGCTAAGGCCTCCTCTCTCATTTATTGGAGATAAGGATTGGAGCTAAGACCTACCATGCTTCTCCAATGCGGATTGGTGGGTTTCACATATCCCTAGAATTCTCTAGAGATATGCAGGTTTCCTCACGATGTTTTCCTTCACCGAAAAGCGAGTGATAAATTGCAATTATCAATTAGTTACATAAGTTTTTAATAGAAAACCTCATTGGTGCCTGCCCGGGGTTTGAACCTATGTCGGCTCTAGAGAGTCGCACGGTCTCACCGCTAGGCTATCACAGCTAATTGTTTTTATGTATAGAAATCGGTTATATCTTGTAACAGTTCACTTATATTGTATATATATATTTGTACAATATAAGTGAACTCCTACACCTTGTATTGTGCATGTGTTTTTACGAATCCTGCATGTGTCAGGTATGAAAACGTATACATACTACATTTAGCATTATATATATTTACTATTTACTTTATCGCGGATTATAGATAAATAATTTTATTATTACTTTTGAGCCGTGTGGTATCCGGCAGGATAGAATAGACCGCCCTCCTTTCTTACCGAGGTGTCGTAAAAGGCGACTAAGGTAAGTTGACGTCAGGCAGGCGGCCGGTTGTAAAATACTTAGCCAAATCATATGACAACATGTTTGTAACATGTTTAGTTGACCTGCCCTTATCTCACTTAGAGTGGAATAAGGGCAGGAGAATGATGAATTTTATTATTACTTTTGTATTATGTATCTCCACAAAGTAACGCCGAATTGTATAAATTAGCTTTCTAAGTATTTAAATCATTGTTTTAGGACGAATTCTGGATCGAACCGTACAAATCAGAATCTGCCCAATCGCACACAGTACTTATGAGTGGAGTGGGAAATACAAAACGCAGGAAGAATGAAGCTACCACTGCTATATATTTAAATGTAAGTCAGCTTAAAGCTTGCCACTTAAAATCATGATATGTATATAACATATGTAACATATGTATCAAATTCAAAATATTATTTGTTGAAGTAAACTTGTAAGCAAGTGCTTTGGAATCGTCCCTTCTACTGCTGGTTCGAAAAGCTGTTCCTACCAAAAAGGGCCAGTAGAAAAATCGGCGGTTGCTTTTTTCAAAATATAATTCTTATACTAGTTACATTTAGTCATTACTAACTTGTGCAGGGTTGAGGAGTAGTTATATCCTCGCATTCTTATCTTCTATATAATCAGCTGCCTTTTAATAGTTGTTTTGAACTTCTGTAACGCCAAAGCTGAAATTGATTGCGGATTTACACATAAGCACGTATGGTTCTTATTTGTTATACAATTTTTTTTCAGTATACGCCCATTTACCTTATAATAATGTTCTATAAGACAAAATATCGGATCTCATATAAGCGGAGCGTGTTATTAAAACAATTGTTCATCGACCTAGCATCGATATGATGACGATTTTTTCCCCCTCAATATAATAACCTAAGAAATGATAGTCTTTATTTAAAGAAAACAAAAAGTCCAAACTAATTATAACTAACTATACTAAAAAATCCAGCTGAATAGCATAGACCACCCTCATTTCTTACCAAGGTATCGCAAAAGGTGACTAAGGTAAGTCGACCCGCTGTGTGGTATCTGGCTGAGTAGAATAGACCATTCTCATGTCTTACCGAGGTGACATAAAAGGCGACTATTGTAAGTCGACCTGCCGTGTGGTATCTGGTTGAGTAGAATAGACCACCCTCTTTCTTACCGAGGGCTCGTAAAATACGACCAAGGTAAGTTGACGTCAGGCAATTGGCCGGTAGTAAAAAACGTAGCCAAATCATGTGATATGTTTTAACATGTTGTGCCGACTCCACTTAGAGTGGGATAGGGGCAGGAGGATGATGATGAAAAACTCCAAACTAAAATGCGAACTCGTAGTAGCTAACCAGAAATTTCCATATATTAATATTTATGATACCTGATGAAAGGTGGGATGCGGAGAAAGGTTATGGACGCGACACAAAGTGTTGGTCGCTGGGTTAAGGGAGCAGTCGAGAGATGGTACACTGCAGCAGTTGCTGAACTTGCCAGTGCTGGGCTGGCGATTGGTTGGTGTTAAACCTTTGCCACGGTCCAAGAGACAGGTTAGAGATTTTTTTTTAGTATTTGTTACTATAATAATGCCTTGGTCTAAAATATTTTGGTTGTCTTTTAGGACGATTAGGAATCTGAAACGGATTTTATTTTATTTTATTTTTATTGATTGTTTATCTATTCGGATCTTCAAAAGCATTACACGATAAATCATCCAAAATATCTCCCATAAAGTTTAAATTGAATACGTAGTACCAATTATAGAAGAACACATCATTCTTAATTACACAATGTTACAATTATAAACCTAAAAAAAAACACTGGGGAATTATGAAAACGAAAACAACAGAGTATACAAAAGATAGATAGAGATTATATTTATAGGAATAAAGATAAGATAACATATGTTAGCTACGACCGGGATTCGACTCATAAATCTAACGTTCTCTCATAGAAAATGCTACCAAATACGCGACACGCTAAACAAGTATTGACAGGTTAATTTAATAATAATTTGGAATCATTAAGCCAGGTCGATTCTACCACCAGTTCGGAACGCTGTCCTCCACTGAGAAGAACTGGCTAGAAACTCAATGGTTGCTCTTATCACGAATATTAACTATTTGACGTTAGATTCTAACAACACGAAATACTCAATATCGGTAACCAAATCAACACACAACGTCACAGCACTTTATAACGTATGGACACCTTAAGAGGTGGTATTGGACTGACTAAACTGTTGAATGTCGCTCGCGAACAAGACTCGGGTCACAATATTTTACCCTCATTCATTCGGTTTCAAATGACAGATAACATAATATTGTAGACAAAATACTTCCTCATTATTATTCTATGCATATTAATGTATTTATTTATAATATATAATTTATATCTGATTATTATAATTATGTCTAACAATTATACACGTTATACCGAGTCACCGTATGATATCTGACAATATCTAACACATACATACAAATCTTTCCTATTTATAATTGTGTTTTATAAATCATATGCCAACGACGACGAGACCAATGCAACACCACGATATCGATATTACGACCACAGTTCGACCCATTTGAAAGTATGTTTTTTTTTTCGAACTGACTATGCTGTTAGCGCTAACGGCTTTTACAGCGTCACTGGGTGGGACGGGCGAGCGCAGAAGCATCGTCGAGGTTGCGAAATGCAGAGAGTAGAGCGCAGAGCTCTACTAGCGTCGGGGAACGTCCTAAGGGTGCCTCCTGTGAGGCCGGACCACGGCTTAGGGCGACGCGTAGTGGAGGGACCTCGTATGACTTTAATTAGTCATTGCGACGTCGGAAAGGTGGGGAGAAGCCACGACCGACCGACGTCAGAAAAGTGGGAGCGAAAATATGTACCGGCTACCTATACTTCGGCAAAATAACTTCTTTAGCGTGGCACGACTCGGTACAGCGCCATCTAGTGTTGCATAGCAGAAACGGCGCCGACAATAATACTAGTATAGATTTACTGTTGTTTTACAGACGCCCTTGGATGAAGGCTCGGGCACATACGACGCTTACGACGCCGACTATGACGCAGATTACAGCGGTGATGATGATGATGATGATGATGAATACAATACACAAATAGATCCTGTAGCGGTCCCTGACAATGTGAGTATAAAATAGTAACTGTTTCCATCCCTCTTCCAAGCCAAGTCTTACTTAAATGATTCCTTTTTAAATTAAACTTCTAATTAATGTACTTAGCAAATACGTTTAGTTAAATACTCATTGAGTATACTATAGAATAAAAAGTACTAAAGAGAAATATTAAAGTATAAACAGTGATATTAAATCTTTTATATTTAATAAACTTAATATGTAAACCTAGACGGAAACTTGAACTTTTTTTAATAAAATCCATGTTTCATCGCCATTTACTATACCAAATAAGTTACCTTAACAAAAAAAGAAAACAATTAGAAATGTCATGCATAGTCGTTAGTCATATAATCCTATGCATTCATACTGTATGTTATCCACCATTTCATTCATTTATTCATTGGAATATCGTTCATTTATTTTTTAAATACAAAAACTACATTAATTTTTCATAAATCTCCCCTTGTCAATAGCAGTTATTACTCTATTAATATATTTATAACTAACTCCTTTAGTGGTTTCCAATGAATAATAAGTGAGGTGAAGATGTTTATTTTATTAATAAATTTATTGCAACTATTATAACTGATACAACCCTTTTTTTCTTAAGGAATAAAATATATCGTGCATATTCCTGCAAACATGAACATCCTACTTTAATTTACCCATTTTAAATGTAATAAAATTACGTATATCAATCATCATACCAACTTAATATGGCCATTCCAAATTATTTAGTAAATAGATAGTTGGGTAGTATAAGAGCTCAAAAAGGTTCCAGTAAACCGATAGCTTCAAAAAGCTCTGCGTAAAAATTCCATTAAGTCAAGTATTTTAATTGTTTAGTATTTCTTTTGTTTAAGAAAGAGAGGGCGAGAGTTAGGGAGAGATAGATAGAAACGTATATCATAGACCTCAAAAAGTAAGATGTTCCTTTCAAAAGGCGTAAAAATTTTACGAAGTGAACTATTATAAACTGTGGGCGTCTATTGGTTAAAAGAAAGAGGGTATGAGTAAGAGAGAGAGAGTGATAGTGTGTGTGAATGTGTGAGTGAGAGCGAAAGAGATCGATAGGTTGTGAGTGAGAGAGCGTGAGAAAGTGATAGCGTGGGAGTGAGAGAGAGACAGAGCGATAGTGTGATAGTGTGTGTGAGTTTATGTGTGTATGAGAGAAAGAGAGACTGATAGTGTGTGTGTGTGAGAGAGAGAGAGAGAGAGAACGATAGTGTGCGAGAGAGAGAGAGAGCAATAGTGTGTGAGTGTGTGAGAGAGAGAGAGAGAACGATAGTGTGCGAGAGAGAGAGCGATAGTGTGTGAGTGAGAGAGATAGACAAAGAGCGATAGTGTGTGTGAGAGAGAGAGTATAGGATACTCTAAAGCGTCACTAATATTTACTTAGAAATTGATTCTGATACCGTTTAAAAAAAATGTAATTTGAACTAGACCATTTTGATTAGAATAAAATACTCCTACATTTCTAAATATTCCCTATATTTGCAATAAAGTGTTAATAAAATAAAATTGTATGTGGAATGGAAATATTGCACCCCAGGTTATTCTTGTTGTAGATAATATATCGGGAACCACTGCATGGAATGTTAAAATGAAATGTCTAACTATCAATATATTTTAGTTTATTATTTAAATTTCAAACAACTCCTAATAGGTTGCCTAGGACTGCAAAACTAAATGCAAAATAATATTTAACTTCTTTAAATTGTACAGTAATAATCATTTGGGCAATCGCCAAAATACACGTCATACCCTATATAAGTATAAAGTATTAAATCTAAATAAAAGACGAGTTTGGATCGTTGATAAAAACTATTTTAAAACATGTTTAAAACTTTAACACTGAATAATGAAACGTCACACAATATTTAGCTTGCGTTAGCAATTGCAATAACATACAAAAACTTTTTGGAGATAAAATATAATCTCCCAGTATTTAGTTCAATTTTTTGTTAAAAGTGAACATAAATGTATAACTTTTAACGTCTTGCTACTTACATTTATAAGTCATTTTGCATCAAAATTGATATGAAAAAGCTATCGCAAAAATTTGCTGTGATGTGCAAATATCATTTGTTTTTCGTCACATAGACATGATTATCATCTACATTTCTTATCACATAATGTCCATCACTACTAGCATACATTTTTTTGAGGTTTGATAAATCTAAAACAAATCTTACTAAGTTATTATAATTTCTTATTTCAAAATTGATATTAATATAAATAATGAATTCACATTATGGCAATTTTCATACTGTTCTACTATTTCATAATCTCTTTATTCGTGTTTTGATTAATATCTAATTTGAGCACTAAGAATGGGTTAATACAAATATTGGCAATGTTATCTAGTATAGTAATTACAGTGATTTACTAATATAATTCCAAATTTAAAGCTTAAAATTCATAATTCGCCCAATCCGAAGAATAAAGTTACATGTTCTATATGTTTTGCATCTATATCAAAGCATGCGATATACGAAGAAAACGTGCTTACACAGTGAAAGTTGTATAAGGACATACAAACTTCGTATCGCGTATGTTTATAACACTACATTGTATAGCAGGGTAGGCGAACCTGTATGTAATAAAGTTCCATTTTTCTAAACAAATGATCAATGATCAGGCGTGCTATCAAAAATTTTGCCTTTCTGATTAATCATAAAATAATAAATAGCATCAATCTAATACTCTTTATTGAATACCAAACAGTACATTTGCAATGTTTTAATTATACGCGTAGTTGAATTATTGTAAAGTTATTGCGACTTTTGTTTTTGCGAATTAGATGACAAATATAATTAAATCGGTGACGTGTCCAAAATATTGTGTCGCGTGCTATCGGTTCGCCACCCCTGATGTATACGGACTAGACCAGTGTTTCCCATCGTGGATCGTGCCCCCCCCCCAAATTCAACAAGAAAGCAAACTTTCTTCCATAAAACCTATAGGGGGACTTAGGGGGACAAAAGAATTTTAAAAGTTAGGGCAGGCCTCAAAAAAGATTGGGCAACACTGAACTAGACTAATGATACTACTCAAAATTATTAAAGATGACATTGCCGATATAAAACAAAGGGTGGCAGTACTAACGTAGTGTGTACCGCGCGGCGGCAGGTGGAAGAGCCCCCCAACCCCCCGCATCCACACCGCCACCACCACGGCCAGCCCGACTTCGCGCCACACACCACCACCGACACGTTTCAGACCGAGCTCACCGACCCGCCGACGACGACCCCCCCGCCCACCATACCCGAAACCCCCCAAACCGAACCCCCCAGTTCTCTTAATCCCAGTCCCACGTCGGCCGCGACGCTTTTCACAGAAGACACGCGCGAGACCACTTCCGAGTCCGCCACTAATACGTATATCACTGAGGTTTGTCGGAACCTGGCCTCCAAATTTCCTTTGCATGCTTTACGTGTACCATTGCATTGCAACCTTTTGCGTAGTTGAGTGGTGGTTTGTTCTATTTGTTTAGTAGATTAAAAACTTTCGCGATTCATAATTATTTTTATATAAACATACGTGTCACATTTCTTTAAAACCAAGTTACCTTTATATTAGACAGTCAGGAACTATCTGGAGCTCCACGTTGTCTTCTTTCTCGAGTAGAAAAAGAAAGTGACGACTGTAGTACTCGTCGGTAAATCGACGCGCTCTCATTCTTTGAATAAACTTATTGAATAATGTCATTTGGCATCATCATCATCATCATCATCAGCTCATTTCAGTCCACAGCTGGATATAGGCCTCTCCAATTACACATAACTTAGCTCGATCCTGTGCTGCGATAGGCCCGCGGTGAGACCGTGCGACTCTTACGAGGGGAACACGAGTTCAAACCCGGGCAGGCACCAATGAGTTTTTCTATTAAAACTCATGTGTCTAATTGATAATTGCAATTTATCACACCCTTTTCGGTGAAGGATAACATAGTGAGGAAACCTACATATCTCTAGAGAATTCTGGAGTTATGTGTAACCTACCAATCCGTATTGGAGCAGCATGGTAAGTCTTAGCTCCAACCCTTCTCTCCAGAAACGGAGAGAGGAGGCCTATTCCCAGCAGTGAGATTGTAACAGGCCGCTACTTTAGCCCGATCCTGGGCTTTTTGCTTCCATCCAGTAATTTGGCATCATAGTTTATGATTTCTTGCAAGCGGAAGAGCAATTTGCATATCCTATATTTTATTAAATATACAAATAAATGATTTATTTCTCCAGACTAAAAATTGAACAGGCTGCTTGTGTGATCTTTCTTGAACTGTTTGCTCTGCAAGAAATTTTGCAATAAGATAACAATATTTTAAGTAACAAAAACTGAGTATAAGATATTTCAAATGGGATACACAAATTGCAATCACGCTGGCAAGAACTAATAAATAATGATTGCAAATTGTAGTATTCAATAAAGTTTATTCCTTGAACATGTAAAATTTATCCTTTTTTTTCACTGATTTATACGGACAGAATTTTCCAGTACACCTAATATAAAGGTAATTAGATTTTATCGCAAAGTGACCGCTATATCGTAATGCTCTATTTATGTATCCTTTGATTTGCACGTTCGGGTAGTTTGTCCTAGATAAATTTCTCACCGTTATTGATTTTCATACTTTTATTTACAAAATGGTCCTAAATTACAGCGATCAGAAATTTATCTTTTGGTAATGCATATAACTAATATCATTTGTACTTTCATTTCAATTAAATTTTAATATCGGTAGCGTTTAATTTGTAAAGTATATGAGTATTTATTTATATAACCGTTTTATTATAACTTTTAATATTATTACTAGACGTTCTGTAGCATTTTTATTTAGATATTGAAGTACTTCTTGAAAGCGAAAATTGCATTTTGCCTTATAGCTATAGTTTAGATTTTGTGAAATATCCAAACTTTATAATTATATAGTAGACTATATTTTTTTTTAAATTTGAAACTTTCGTCTATTTTTTTAATATGTTTACACAGGAACACAAAATAAAGATCACGCCATACTCTGAATCGGCTTCGGAAGCGACGAACATGAATATCCACAAACAACCAATTGCAGTCGATCCTAGGAGACTCGACGAACATTCCCCGATAGTAATAGTTCCAGAAGAATTCACTACATCGACGGAACCGGAACTGGTATGTTGCATAGAATTTATAGAGAATATCACCGAGTCTAACTCACATTTTGTAGATGTTTGATTTACACTAATTTATCTGTCTTGTGTGGAAGTGGACTTTCTTAACATGGGGTAGAATAGAAACGGACGCCCATTTACAGTCACCTTTTAATATGTAAATACATTAACTAATCTTAGAGACGTATAGTCAACTGAGATACGATATGTAACACAAAATATTTCCTACATTATCGATAGGGTTTATGATTCATAATATTTCTAATATTTTACCGTTTATATCCGAGAGTTCGTTGGCCACGAATTAGTGTTAAATTACCTTCAATTATGTACTATATCGATTAGAATTCTCGAAGGAAATTGAAGATTTTTTTATCCTATATCATAACCCGGTAAATTGTACTAATTTTTATCTGTATTGCTTTTGCGGATTAGTCGTGAAGTCGTGACGGACATATTTGTATTTATATTTGTTCATTTGGCTATGATTGCACAGCGATGAGACCGTGTGACTTTTGAGAGGATCACGAGTTCAAAATTTTAATTTTTCATCCTATATTAATATATAGCCAGGTATATAAGTTGCGTCAACCCATTATAGGAGCCTATAAGCTGTGATAGCCTAGCGGTGAGACCGTGCGACTCTCTAGAGACGACATAGGTTCAAACCTCGGGCAGGCACCAATGAGTTTTTCTATTAAAAACTTATGTGTCTAATTGATAATTGCAATTTATCACACGCTTTTCGGTGAAGAAAAACATCGTGAGGAAACCTGCATATCTCTAGAGAATTCTAGGGATATGTGTAACCTACCAATCCACATTGGAGCAGCGTGGTAGGTCTTAGCTCTAATCCTTCTCTCCAAAAACGGAGAGAGGAGGCCTTAGCCCAGCAGTGGGCATAGTAACAGCCTCGATAATTGAAAGCTTTAAGAATACTGTGTACTACTATTTTAAAACAAGTTAAAAGGTCATACAATGGGATGCTTTACAATGTTTGAATGCGAATTTGTTAAGTGATTCAAAACTTATTACGACGTATGGTAACCATAGACGTTTCGCGTACGACGCCCACGATTAGTTCATATCCTCCGTAATGTCACGGATGATTATAGGCAACAATTACTATACCGGGTTAAATAGACAGACAATCCTTGATCAAGAAATCCAATCAAAGCCAAGCAATCAAGTTAATTAATTGATATAAAAATTTGAATCTCTGTCGCCTACGTTACCAGATAGTAATAAGGTAATAATGATGTCATGTTTTAAATGATTATATAAGAATCATAAATGTGAAAGTAAGTTTTTAATTTGGTTCATCCTTCTTTCACAGACGAATAGAGCAATTGATCGATTGGTTTTTTTCATAATGAGATAGTTGTAAGAATGGATAGTGATATAGGCTACTTTGTAAGTTTAATTGAATTAACAAATATATACAAGTTATATCTATCTTAAATTACTTTGTAAGTCGATATTGAAGTCTTCGCAGATGAAGATAAATAAATATATGGGACACTTACAAACACGGTCGTCCGCGACCAAAAAACTCAATACTTGTGTTTTGGGTGACAGACAACTAGTAAATATACTTATGTAATTTTTAAAACAATTTAAATAAAATAAACAATGATATATACATTCTCCTTCTCTTATCCCACTCTAAGTGGCACAACATGTAACAAACATGTTGTCATATGATTTGGCTACGTATTTTACGACTGGTCTATTCTATGCAGCCGGATTTACCTTACACGGCATTTACCTTAGTCGCCTCCTACGACACCTCGGTAAGAAAGGAGAGTCTTTCGCATTTTTGGAATGTGTTACGATCAAAGTTGACTTTACGTCCGCACCCCACATCACATTGTGAGCGTCCGCATGGCACTTTCAGCAAACCGTTGTAATACGCGCGTCCAACGAATTACCGACGATGTCTTCTGAAACTCCAACTTCGCCTATCCCGACTGAAGAGACCATTACGATGCCATTGTCCACATCGACGTCCACGTCAACAACGTCCGCGCCTACAACGACAGAATCAACCTCAACGTCCACGACAACGTCCACAACGACGTCGATACCCACTACAATTGCCACGACGCCTCCAACCACACCAACTACGACGCCTACCCCAGAAATAACTACACAGGAAGTAACTAAGCAGGTCTGTGAAGATTTGGTTTTACTGCATGCATCTCTTGTATAGAACATCAAGAATATCAAAACGGACAGATACCAATCATTATTTGACTAAAACTTAAAGTAAATAAGAAATATGTATAAAAGATAACGTAAATATTTTCAAATGATTTATAGAAGCAGGCGTTACTTTGCGGAATTACATATTACAAGCAATATAACAGAACTAACTACTTTGCTATAATCCGCACGGGTTAAGTGAATGCATGCAAAGCCAATGTGTATGAAGCAGGCAAAATCTACGCACCTTATTCATG
This sequence comes from Morpho deidamia, assembly GCA_947086505.1. Lineage (NCBI taxonomy): Eukaryota > Metazoa > Arthropoda > Insecta > Lepidoptera > Nymphalidae > Morpho > Morpho deidamia. The sequence goes on along the minus strand of CAMTZC010000002.1, from coordinate 4,377,706 downwards.
CAGGACAAGCCACCACACGCACCCCAAGGCGCATTCACTAGCAACAACGCACAAAAGCAGCACACACACCCACCACCACAATCTCGACGATCGTTTCGCCCCGAAACCGAAGCATCATCAGGAGGATAGGCTTTACGACAAAAATCGTAATGCACTGTAATGCATTACACTCACAATCAAAAGACAAAAATCGTAATGCACTGTAATGCATTACACTCACAATCAAAAGACAAAAATCGTAATGCACTGTAATGCATTACGATTTTTGTCGTGGAGCCTATCCTCCTGATGATGCTTCGGTTTCGGGGCGAAACGATCGTCGAGATTGTGGTGGTGGGTGTGTGTGCTGCTTTTGTGTGCGTTGTTGCTGGTGAATTGCGCCTTGGTATTGCGCGGGGTGCATGTGGTGGCTTGTCCTGCATGTATAAGGTGCGTAGATTTTGCCTGCTTCATACACATTGGCTTTGCATGCATTCACTTAACCCGTGCGGATTATAGCAAAGTAGTTAGTTCTGTTATATTGCTTGTAAATATTTTCATTTAGCAATATACACAGATATAGATTATATAGATATATATAGATTCTAGTCGTAACAATATGGAAATGATTGTAAGTATTTTGAAACTTAATATACTTTGAACTTTATTATAATTCAAACAAATAATTTATTTATCAAATATATGGATTCAAAAGGATATGCACTGAAATGTGGTAGAGCTCGGAATTTTAAATTATAACTATCAAAGTCTTTAATAATAAAATAACAAATAAATTTATGGGACACTTACGGACACGGTCGTCCGTCCCCAAAGTAAGTAACTTAATACTTGTGTTATGGGTGACGGACAACTGGTAGATATACTACATATATAAGTTTAAATACATACTTAAATACAAATACACACCCAGGCTCGAAGAACCAACACATTTTTTATAGAAAATGTTGGCCCTCGGCGGGAATCGAACCCGCGACCCGCGGCGCTGAAGTCAGATTAGGATTAAATTTGATATAATTTTGCATTAAAAAAAATATACATAAATCATAGATAAGTAGTTAACGAAACCATGAACAAACCAACGTGAACATAAAAAAATATGTTTCTAGAGTTTTGTCTATGGTATATTAACTTTTGACACTAACATATCTTTTACTTAAAATATCCTCTAGTACTATATCTTTATCAAACGCTTTAGTAGACACAACGTAGAGTATCATATGCACCACAGTACCGCACTAAAATGTTTCCAGTTAATATTTTTACATTATCTACAAATGAAAATTTATTATTCATAAGCATCGTATACTGTAAAAAACTAGTGTTCTGAACTTCCTACATCTGGTAAAAAATTTAACTTACTTACTTATGAAAGTGCGTTATTATTGTCCATAATTTAGTAATATTTCCCTTCCCTCAAATATGTTATACTGTTCCTGAAGGAAAAACGAGAATTTTGATATCCCATATGTTAGCTAAGTACATAAGCGGCCGTGAAAGACTAACTTAACAGACAGATATATTTTCGTAATTATAATATCAACCTATATATAGTACGTTGCAATAAATAATGCACATCGAGCATGCTTTATAGAGCATTGTCTCTTTCGCGCAGTCTGACTAACCCGTGTGAATCGTCTCATACTGAGTGACAGTGACAGCGCTCTACGAAACATAATTGGCCGGCTGTTTCGTTCTAAACACCGATGTGCATTATTTAATGCCGGGTACTATACATTCGGAAACCTATATATAGTACGTGGCAATAAATAATGCACATCGAGCATGCTTCGTAGAGCATTGTCTCTTTCGCGCAGTCTGACGAACCCGTGTGAATCGTCTCATACTAACTGAGTGACAGTGACAGCGCTCTACTAAACAGAACTGGCCGGCTGTTTCGTTCTAAACATCGATGTGCATTATTTAATGCCGGGTACTATACATTCGGAATGATTTATAATATTGGTTAGTTTTGTTCCCATATGTTTATTCAAATATGTTGCATACATATTAAACAATACCATGAAAGCCGACCATCAGTTAAAAAACAAAACTGTACTGCAGGAGATTATTACATCGACGGAGCGAACGAGCACTATAATAGGACGTACAACAGAGACAGTACCATTCCCGATGCCAGTTAACCAACCACCCACGTTGAAACACCACATGAAGAAATTGGCCATCACAGCTGGCAACGCGTTCAGGTATATATATATAAGCTTCACCCGCAACTTTATCCAAGTCAAATATTTACTTAAAAAATAGATAGAGTATCATAATTATGTTGATTGTATTGCCAATTAATATTTCATATATTTTTCCCAAATGAATATCTGTGAAAGAGAATGTCTCGAATGACAATTAGTATTGGAAGTGAAATCTGAAGTCACTGATAAGTTAAGCAAGAAGTTGATTGATGTTCAACGGGAAACATAGTTCCAAGATACGGTGGACTTAAGATCTAAATAAACACAAAATATCTTAAAACAATCGGGAAAATATCGCACAACACGTCAATCGTGGTCACCGGTGATCGAGTCTAAATTTGTTGTTCGAGAAAAAAATTAAACAATACAGTACAATACAATTATATATATATATATAAAATGAGTCAGATATGATTACAAAAAACAATGCTTTGTTGTTAATAATATTTTGCCAGGATACGCAACACACATTGAGAAATTCAGTTTGGCCAGAGTTAATAGACATTACTAGACATTATTATTAGACATTAATAGAATTAATAGACGTGGCATTCTAACGTGTTATAGTCACTGTTATAGTTCAATTACATTTTCATATTACTTCATATAAAATAATATGTGAAGCGGTATAACAATTATTCATATTTTAGATCAGTAACGAAGTTGTTCTTTACAGATATATCATTCCAGCCGATTTGTTCACGGATCCAGAAGAGGGCAGTAATCTCACATTTACGATGTACGAGGCAGAAAATGTTCCCCTCAGTAAAAACTCGTGGATACAATTTATTCCAACTGAACGAGAGGTCTACGGATTGTAAGTTGATAAACCTAGTTTTTTCATAATAAAAAAAAAATTGACATATCTTGTTCAGTATTCGTTTAAGTGGACACGTTTTTTCACTAAAAATATCCCTTAATATCTACTGGGATCTATGATAATTTTAAGGTTTAGGATTACTATTTAAAAAAATTCTTGTATTAAATTTTGTAATATGCTTGTAAAGCTAACTAGTCTACATTAATTTTTGTTAAGTAGTTTGTGGAAACTTTGCTGGTTTTTGTATTATTTGTAAACTTTCGTGATTTATTGAAATTGAAAAAGATTTATGATACTCTTTGTTTCCCTTAAATAAAAAAATAAAATAAAATCAAAATAAAAATAGATAAATTCTACAATATTATTTAGAAATCAAAAACTTGAAAATATTTAATCATTCTCATCATTACATTTTAGGGAACGGCTTTGCTTTATCGGTTCACATAGTTTAAAAGTAAACATTCAAGATACGAATAGATCGACATAAATTATAAAAATGATCCATCTTTCAAATATCTCATAAACTTTAAAATTTGCATCTTCATAAACTTGAACGATTTATCATGTTAGCCTTATTATTATTATATTTTAAATGATAAGACAAAATGCATCATGTATTATTTAGCTTGAATTATATTTTAAACAATGAGACAAGACGCATCACTTTTATACTAAACTAGCGCTTGCGGCTTCGTCCGCCTGGAAATCAATATGTCACAAAAAACACAAAAGTAGTTATTGTGATCTAACCATAAGAGATAGAGACATGTTGTCTCGGACTTTTTCGTGGTATTTTTGTAGATCTACCATTATCTAGTACATGACTTCAGTGTGCCTCTGCTGGTTTTCGCGGCGCACGTGACTTAATCTCCCAGTAGGCGCTTTTTACAACTATGCGACCTCCACAATATAATTAAACCGTAATGTACTATTATCTTAAATCTTCCGGAAGAATTGCACTATATTTTAGTAAAAACCGTACAAAAATCGGTTTAGTAGATTTTGACAAAATCGATCACATGCAGACCTTTTAGGGACTTTGTCTTATAATAAGTATAGATGTAACATGTTTAGGTTTAGATAGATAGATAGATATAAACTTTATTGCACAAAACATAAAACATACAAAAACATACAATCACTTAGAGTAAACCTTATGTATATGTACAAAGGGCGGCCTTATCACTGAATAGTGATCTCTTCCAGGCAACCCTTGTAATAGGATAATAGAAAAGGACGTGGCGAGTGTGCAAAAGGAAAACGTGCTAAATGTACTTGCATATCTATACTTATATACATATACTAAATAGATAAAAACATATATAACATACATATTGACTGGCCCGTTGGCGCTGTGGGTAGTGACCCTGCCTTCAGCTCCGCGGGTCGCGGGTTCGATTCCCGCGAGAGCCAACATTTTCTATAAACAATTTGTTGGTTCTTCGAGTCTGGGTGTGTATATGTATTTAAGTATGTATTTAAAACTATATATGTAGTATATTTACCAGTTGTCCGTCACCCATAAAACAAGTATTAAGTTACTTACTTTGGGGATGGACGACCGTGTGTGTAAATGTCCCATATATTTATTTATTATATGTATCTTAAATCTTCCGGAAGAATTGCACTATCTTTTAGTAAAACCATACAAAAATCCGTTTCGTAGATTGAGAAAACAGATTACACACAGACATACGCCTTTTAGGGACGTTTTCTTATAATAAGTATAGATGTAACGTGTTTAGGTTTAATTATTAGGGATATAAAACCAAATAGACGTATAAATTTACCTCCAGGCCTTTAGAAGCGCACGTATCTCGCTGGAACTTCATAGTAGAAGCGCAGGATAGCGAAGGACTCGTCGCACGAGGACCCCTTGATATTACCGTGCAACAACACAAAAGCGGCAGGACAATCAATCACCAATTCATCATGCAGTTCAAACTCCTCAAACAATTCGACAACGCCATCGATTGGCAAATACGTGCATTGGAGGGTATTGTTAATCTCTTCCGGGACACGGACATGGACCATTTGATAGTGCTAAATGCGACGCAAACTGGCGATATGTGCGAATTCGTTTGGACTAACGACACACTACCTAAGGATTCTGCGTGTCCTACAGATGATATAAACAGACTGATGAAGGTTAGTGACTGTTCACTCGATATATTCTTTCTTAAGTAATATATGTTGTTCCGCACAAACGTGCGGGCGGATGAAACAACCTCCGAGACCTGGGCCCGCCGTCTCGGCGTCTCAACCTACCTTATGCGGCCGTCAGCTGTATGCGGTCCGGCCTCATGAATAACTGCGTGTATATGTGTACGTGTGTGTGTGCGCTTGTATGTACTTGGCCGATTCCCGAACCCGTTGGCTCGCCTCAGCAATCTTCCACGGACACGTACTGTCTATTTCTCCCGGAGTATACACTTCACCAACGCGGTTAAGTAACACAAATAACACGCGGTGTGCACACAACCTTCGTAAGGTCACACGTTATTGAATCGTTCCTATATGGGGAAACAGTAATCCCAACGCGTACTAAAACCGCAGACGGTCGCGTCTTCTCACACGTTTCACTGGTGGAAACGTGTCACTAAATACTTATATCAATATCAAAAGTCAATAAACAATAAACCACACCCAAAACGCATAATTACGCGCATTGTCAACCTCAAATGGTTTTTTTTCTTTTACACCATAAAAATATTTGAAGATATTAGACTGTCTATTGATTTACTGAATCGAGGTCAGTCAAAATGATTTGATTTAAAACCCATTAGAACAATTATTTCGTTGCTTGGTTATGAGCTAGTCAAGTTAGAATCCAAATGTTGCCAGAAGATACAAAAATGTATAGTTTTTTTTTTAATAAAACTTGAAACGACTTTCCTTTATGTTTCTGAATAATTAACTGTTCTTATAGACAAAGAGTATTTTCATCGTGTCAAATATTACTGTTAAATTTTTAAGGAAATATGTGTGTGCTGAAAATGACAAAATGTGAAATACACATTTGTATCTTTAATGAAGTTCGTCTTTATATTTATTTATTTTTTATTTATTTATTTATTAATATAAAATCCACAGCTATTTTTATAACTTTAAACATAACATAAGCCAATTAGGATTACATTATATTAACTAAACATTGTAGACTGAGCCTAACTAAATATATATAATTACTAAATTAAAGAAGTACAACAAAATTTTAAGGTTAACAATAGTATAGTATTAAAGATACACTCTTATTTTTAGGTTAATATTAAGTTAAGTTATTAAGTTAAGGTTAGGATAATTTGAACATAATTATGGATGATAGTGTTATATGTTTAGTGTATGTGTGTGGGTGGGTGTGTGCGTGTTGTAAATTTTGTTATGTATCAAAGCGTGTGTGCCTTAGTGTGATGTCTGGTGAGGTTAATTATATTTTCTAACTCAAAGCATTTAATATGGCGTTTCTGAAGGGTATTCTAGACGTGCAAAAAGGATCAATAGAGTTAAAGCGTTTGTTGTAAATTTTAGATAGCCTTCGAGTAATATTCTACTGTTATAATTACGTACGTATCTGAAAAGTCCATATATGTATTCTTTCTATATAATTACGTATCCAAATGTCTAAATCAAAGTAATAAGATTAATTATTTTTACAGATCATGGAATCAGATACGGAACACGGCAGTCCATCTGCTGGGTTAGCTCGTGCAATGTCACCGGAACTCAAAATATCTGATGTAAAATGGCGCGGTACCGGACGATGTTTGGGCGAGCCGGTAACGGCAACGACCGCTCCAGACACCTACCCGCCGGTTACAAGGAATCAGGTCGACCATGTTACTGCTACAGTTGGACACCTTCTAGTATATAAAGTGCCTGAGGTGAGTCATTTAGGACTTAAATTGTTTTAGTCTCGTTCATCTTTATGAGCTATGTGATACAGACTGAGTCTGAATACTTGGTTAAATATTTGATTCCCTATCTCCTACGACACGCTGCATTTTTGCCTTTTTATAACCAAAGCATAAAAAGAACAGAACAGCAAAAGAAAGAAGGAAAACACATTTATTCATTCATGCGCCTACACACGGTGCTACAAAATATTATAAAAGTTTACAAAGATAAATATGTAACTTATGTTAAACTATTATTACGAAAATATACTACAAATATAATAAAATAAAGAAGCTGTGATAGCCCAGCGGTACGACCGTGTAACTTCCTCGAGAGGGTCACGGTATCATAACTCGGTCTGGCACTGATGAGTTTTCTGTTAAAACTTATGTCTAATTGATAATTGCAATTCGCACGCGTTTCGGTGAATGAAAAAACGTGAGGAAATCTGCATAGAGAATTCTGGATTATGTGTAAACCACCTGCCTGATATATACATGCTAGATTTGTAAAAAAAGCTCGTTAGAAAGTGGTCATAATTGTAAACAATAATCATTGGGATCGCCATTGTCTACAAATTCTGCAGATCTGCGATGAAAGCCTGCGACTTAAAATTAAAGAGCAACTAGAAATAATTAAACACCACAATTGCACATTGATAACTGAAATCTCACATTTAGTATTAAAGAAACCGAATTCAAAATTAGGCTTTAGATACTTTGTAATCCTTATTACAAAGCCATCCATTAAATACGAATAAAAATAATTTTATTAGGTCACACCATTATATGTAGTAGTACAAGAAATGAAAAAATTAAATAGTAAAAAAAACAAGAAAATAACCTAAATTTAATGGATGGAGAGAAACATTAAAATATTAAGAATGTGACGCAAAAAAGAGCACCACTCAGATTATTTTGGGGAGGTTGCCCCCAAACCTGATTTTCTGTGGCTCCTTGGAGTCGTGCGCGCGACTATGGTACGAGTATGTATAATATGAAACAAAAAAAAAGAATAAATAAATATAAAGGTGCATTAGAAATCACGATATATAGTCCGTATTAAAAGAGCTAGTGTTCTCTTCCTCTCTACAATGCCACAAAAACATTTTTGAATTCGGTCCTTTAATCCTAAGCGGGAGAATATTTGTTGTTTTAGCTTGTCATACGGTTTTGCAGGCAAAATAAATGATGGGGGTTGAACAGATTACTATATAAAAAAGTAAAGTAGCGGCCTGTTACAATCCCACTGCCGAGAATAGGTCTCCTCTTTCCGTTTCTGGAGAGAAGGGTTGGAGCTAAGACCTATCACGCTCCTCCAATGCGGTTTGGTAGGTTACACATATCCCCAGAATTCTCTAGAGATATGCAGGTTTCCTCACGACGTTTTCCTTCCCCGAAAGTCGTGTGATTAATCGCAATTATCAATTAGACACATGAGTTTTAATAGAAAAACTCATTGGTGCCTGCGCGGATTTGAACTCATGTTCCCCTCGAAAGAGTTGCACGGTCTCACCGCTGGGCTATCACAGCTTTCATACTTAACACATTCTTATAAAGATTTTCATTCACAGGATACGTTCTTCGACCCAGAAGATGGCGGTACCCGCAATCTTGGGCTCTCTTTGCGATACAGCGATCGTTCCGAAATCCCAGCAGGGAACTGGTTGCAGTTTGATGCGCGTAATCAAGAATTCTACGGAGTCCCCTCATCATCAGACCAAGGAAGTGTGGAATATCAACTCGTAAGTTCATATTAAAAGTTCATATATTCAAATTCAAATTCAAATTCAAAATATTCTTTATTCAAATAAACTTGTAAACAAGTGCTTTTGAATCGTCGACTCTATTGTTCATAAATGGCAAAGTTAAAATTGATTGTGGAATTTTGTTATAGAATCTTATACCCAAACCCACAAACGACTTACGTACTCTTACAAGGCGCAAAGCAGGAGCCGCAAGCTTATGTCGGTTCCTACTTTGTCTATTATATACATCGCCAATCTTTTTATACTTATGTTAATTCATGACAGGAACTGCTAAAATTAATTATGACAATATAAGTAAAAAGATTAAAATAAATTTGTGTAATAGTAATTGTTTTCTTCACTTCTATATCAGATTGCCGAAGATTCTAGCAAAAAGAGCGCTTACGACAGCCTAATAGTAGAAGTGGCGAAGGCGCCCACTATCCGTCCAACCGTGGAGTTCCAAATGACCATGGACCCGTCGCCGAACTTAGTAGACAGCGCTAGCAACAAACGCAAAGTAGTAGAGAAGCTCGCAGCACTTTTCGGCCAAGAGGAAACTGACAACATTAGGATAGAGAGTATCACTGAAAACCCTACTACAATCAGTTGGTGAGTTTTAATATATTGTTATCACACGAATTTTGAATAATAAAAGATACCCACTTAGATTGCGAATTGTTCCTTCTAAAACTGCTCTTATGAATAAGAGTGCATTTTGCATGTCAGTTAATATATATAATAACTAGCAAAGCCCTGCGGTTTCACCCGCGTCCATACAGATCTCGTGGTAGTGGAAAGTCTACGAAATCGGACTATAGATTTATTTTGTAGATTATTTAATTATAAAAAATGGGTATCATTAGTATTCTTGGAATAAGACTTAACTCACCAAGTGCAGGCCCTGCTATAACGGTAGGTTAGGTTTGTTATGGCATTATTTGATTTCGATTTACATTCTTAAATTCGTAAAATCTTTTGATTGGGATGTCGGATTTTAATAATTTAAAAAGTATTTTACAGGTATTGAAACAGTTATTCATAAAATATCATTTAATAGGATAAGGATTAATACAGAGATATGAATAAAATGGTTTGATTATTGTCGGCACTTTTACCAACTTTTACAATGTAAAAAAGTAGTTATATTGGCATAACTATAATAGTTAGACATATGGTATCGCGGACTTTTTTGTGGATATTGATACGTTCTATAATATTGAAGAACATTTTTTTTCTTTTATCATCAATAGTTTCCGCAGCGCACGCGATGATAGATGTTTACGACTAAATTTTTACCAAGTGATTACAATTTTATTAGGGATCTCTATTTTTTTTGAAAATGACATATAGCCTATGTTGCTCAGTGAAAAAGCAGCTTTCCAATGGTGAAAGAATTTTTGAAATCGGTCCAGTAGTTTTTGCGTGAAAACGTAACAAACATACATACAAACAAACATACAAATCTTTCCTCTTTGTAATATTAGTATAAATAAAGTACCCAACGATATTAAAAAACTTCCATCAATTAATAGTTTTAAAAGTGCGCTAAAAATGTTATTAATTACTAAATGTTACTATGATTTTCTCAATAATTAGACTAGATAATATAATTTAAAATATGGATTAATTATAATTACTGCATAATATTGTACACCATATTGTAATGGTAGAATACATTGGTTTAAATAATTACTTTTATAACATCTATAATTACTGTATTCACAATAAATATGATTTGATTTGATTTGATTTGAAAACACGAGTAGCAGCTAACGAATACGTCACACCCAGTGACGTATTGATATCCTAATTGTAATCAAGTGTTTATTGTTAATTTGTTTTTCAATCATCTATTAATTTGTTGTGATTTTAAAGTTCCGTGTGGTATCCGGCTGCATAGAATAGACCACCCTCTTTCTTACTGAGGGGATGTAAAATACGACTAAGGTAAGTTGACGTCAGGCAGGCGGCCGTTCGTAAAATACGTAGCCAAATCATGTGACAATACGTTTTTTACATGTTATGCCGACCCCACTTAGAGTGGGATAAGGGCAGGAGGATGATGATGAGAATATCTACAATTTGAACTGACTCCTGTGCTAAGTGTGACGATTGCCTATTTTTCATGCAAAAAAAATATTCCGATGTCCATTATTCGAAAAGACATCGACATAAATTAAACGTAAACACCTGAGAATCGAAAAGTTGCCGTCAGTCAGGCGGCCGGTCGTACTAATTTATGCCGACCCCACTTAGAGTGGAATAAGGGCAGGATGATGATGAATCGATTTTTCTTCATAGGTACAACACGAGTCTTCCAATGGACAGATGTCCGAAGCGCGAAATCGAAGAATTACGAAAAATGATCATCGTCGACGAACGCGGCTCCGTAGGAGGGAATCTCAAAGAACACGTAGACCAAGTGTTCGACAAAGACCTAAAAGTTATGTCGATTCGTCTCATCCCTCTAGGGCTATGCGCCGAACAGAACACCAAGATGCCTAAATCGATGGTACCAGCCCAACCTGGTCCCAACCTGCAGAATAAAGCTACAAACGCCAGCCCGGAGTACTCTGATTACTTGGTAACGTTCGTGATACCGGCGATCGTGATCGTCTGTATGATCGTTGTTGCGGGCATCATCGCGTGCGTACTTTACAGAAGGCGTAGAACTGGTAAGTAAAAACAAATATTCCCCAGTAATTATTATTATTATTATTATTTATAACAGATGGAAAGAAAAACAACTACATGGTTTTTTTTTTTTTGGTTATCATGCAATCAGTCGACAGACTATGAGAGATGTGTTGTCAGTTGGTATTAACATTCGGAGATAGCAACCCCAATGGGAAGAACTCCCCAGTAATTAAAAAAAAATAATTGTATTATTATCTTCCTACGCAGTGTGATATCCGGAATAAGAATCCAGAATAGAATAAACCACCCTCCTTTCTTACCGAGGTGTCGTAAGAGGCGACTAAGGTATGTGCCGTGTGGTATCCGGCTGCATAGAATAGACCACCCTCATTTCTTACCGAGGTGTCGTAAGAGGCGACTAAGGTATGTGCCGTGTGGTATGCGGATGCATAGAATAAACCACCCTAATTTCTTACCAAGGTGTCGTAAGAGGCGACTAAGGTATGTGCCGTGTGGTATCCGGCTGCATAGAATAGACCACCCTCATTTCTTACCGAGGTGTCGTAAAAGGCGACTATGGTAAGTTGACGTCAGGCCGGTCGTGAAATACGTAGCCAAATCATATGACAACATGTTTGTAACATGTTGTGCCGACCCCACTTAGAGTGGGATAAGGGCAGGACAATGATGTATTATTATTTTCCAGTAACGAAAAAATAGAATTGGAATATTGGAAATTACTCAATATTTTGTGTATTCGACTTTGCAAAGTAACGCCAGATTATATCATTACACTATACTAACTTACAATTATGGGAAATCTGTCTAGTGTTAAATATGCTATATTCTATCTGTTATTCCGTTGAGCAAAAGCAAATTTTAATCATTAAACACTACCTGATTAATCCCATATACAAATTTCAGGCCTTCGCTCAAATATTATGTACAATCTTGGATAAAACCATGCAATAGATACCTATGGGATTTCGATAAGAAACTGGTGAAAGAAAATATCGTGATGAAACTTGTATAGCCGCAATCCTTTTCTACCATAAAAAGGTCTTTGCTCAGTTTCATATATTTTTGGATTAAAACATCAAACAATAATCCTTTTTCCAAAAAAATAGGATCAAAAATATGCCATTATATGCTAAGTTAGCCCGATATGTGTATCGTAGTATAAATAAATACCAAATAAAAAATAGAATTTGAAAAATAAATATTGAACAATATATATGTGAAAAATATTATTTACTAAGTTGAAAGTAATTATTTTTTAAAAATTATTCATAGATTTTATATAGCATCAAATCTTCATAATTTTTATTAATACTCAAGTATTTTAACTATAGCGGATGCAAATTCTTGACACGAAAAAGGTGAATTGTTATTAATATTTATTATAGCACCTCAATTTAGATTTAATTAGATTTCGCTCTTATAGAATGTGATGCTCACGAACAATATATCCAAATTTGCACCTTTTATAGTGTTCTAATAAATCTACACTTGCACATTTGTTTGATTAGTAAATTACTATGCAAGCGCTAAATATAGCAGCACAGAATCTTCCATTAGGGTTGTCCTTTGTTATGTCTAAGGGTACCCTTCAGAAAATAATGATTTTCCACAACATTTTGCGCCAGATATTTTTTTTATTCACAAAAAAGAGTAAAAAATCATCGTACATATCGAGCAATATTTACTTGACCCTTATAAGTAGATTATTATAAAAAAAATTCTTTTGAATATATTGAACTATACCATAACAACTATCTATACTTATTATAAAACAAAGTCCCAAAAAGCTGTCTGTCTGTATGTAATCGATCTCCTCAAAATCTACTGAATGGATTTTTGTACGGTTTTCCCCAAAAGTTAGTGCAATACTTCCGGATGGTTTAGGTAAATACATATCGGTATTATATAAATTGTGTTGAAGAGATCGCGCAATATTAAAAAACTTGCTTGCTGGGAGCTTTAGTCGCGTGCGCTGCGTAAACCAGTAGAAATACCCTCAAGTAATGTACAAGAGAATTGTAGATCTATAAAAGTACTACAAAAAAGTACGCGGCATCATGTCTCTATCTCTCACGGTTAATTTAAAATAACTATTTCTATATTTAATTTCCACGCGGGCGAAGCCGCAGGCACAGCTAGTAACTAATAATAATTAATATTTATTTATTTTGCGTCAAATAAAGATTACAACATCCAGTTGTAAAGTGTAGCAACACCTGTCTCAGAAAGCCATAATAATTTACATACTAAAAATTAAGTAATAAAAATTAACAAAAAGAAGAATGAAATAAAGCTTACAACGGTGAGATGAATGTTTGCGAAATGTGTGTGTGTATGTGTGTTGATGTCAGTGCGTGTGTAGATGTGTGTGCTACTATTGTGTGTGTTTTTATATATACAAGTATTATTGATTATATCACACATTTCAACAAGTTTTCAACATCATCATAAGTAATTGACATTACATATATAAAAAAAACTAAGCGCGTTTTATGGTTTATTAGAATATTTTGTTTTATATGTTCAAATAACTTCATCCAAACGATGTTTGTTAGATGTTTTTCTCATTTCCATGTACAAGATTTTTAAAAGGAAGACCATATAAAAAATTAATTGTACTAGGTAAATTTTCATCGATACTAAATCAATAATTTAATGATGTACAGGTAAGATGAGCGTTGGTGACGAAGAGGAACGTCAAGCGTTCCGATCTAAAGGAATCCCAGTCATATTCCAAGACGAATTAGAGGAAAGAGCGGAAGCTGAGCCCGCGGATAAGAGCCCCGTCATCATGAGAGAAGAGAAACCACCATTACTTCCCCCCGCGCCCGAGTACCGAGCAGGGGATGACGCACCATATCGCCCCCCGCCCCCCTTCGCCGCTTCTCGTACCCCCCCTCGCCCAAAAGCCACACCCACATACAGAAAACCTCCTCCATATGTACCGCCATAAAAATATATAACCCCTTAGTATAGAAACCCGTTTACACAGTTAATATAGACGTAGTTGAGAGCTTATTGACAACAACGTAAGCATACGAGTTACGATAATTTGAGATCAGACTTAATTCAAGTATCCAATTCATATATCGTCCATATCAATCAATCAAACCGAAATAATTGACAAATTAATTTAATCAAATCTATAGTAGTACCTCAATCTTAAGGATATTAACTTCTTTCAAGTTTATTATGAATAATGTCATAAATTTATGGGACAATCATTATAGCCCATTGTAAAAGCGTCAAATCTACGGTAGTTCTTCAATCTTAAGGATCTTTACCTCTATTCTAAGTTTATTATTAATAATTTCATAAATTTATGGGACACCCTATATAGCCCATTGAAAAAGCGTCCCGTCCAAGGTATCAATTCAAAAATCTATAGTGGTATTGCTTACCTTCACTCTGGGATGTACGAATTTTGACCTCCATTTTTAGATCATGTTATTTACTATATAATGACCATACACATAAACTGTAACATATACCGTTTTCTTTGTTAAAAAATTTCCCCATTGAATACAGTAAATCGTTCTATAATACCTTAAATTTGTTGGTACCGAAAATATATTGATTTTTCAAAATTGAATTTGTGCACATAGTGCTCACTAGATGATTGAGGGGTTTAGAATAAAACCTATCTATAAAAAATCACCTCCATCTTTCTCTACGTCTATAAAGCCAAACGGGCAAACAAATTATATCATATATATGTTCATAAGAAAACTAGTCGACGCATATGTTTTCAACAACTCGATATATACATTAATTCGATCATGTTTTTACATTTAATAAAAGGTGTTAATTAAATGCATTTATTAAGATTTTTTTTTAAATTAAGATAACTTAAACGAACCTCATATCGACTTAAAGGAATTGTGCACAATTATAAGTGACTACGAATTTCTTGTAATTTAAGTGATGACTTAAAGTAGTTAAAGTGTAGATGAAATACTGCGTTATTGGGATGTTAATGAATCGAAAACCTAAAAATAAATAGAACTTTTAGTAGATGGTGTTTTTTACAATATCTCAAGTGTTGAAACTGCAGTATAAAAAACTAAACTAAGTTTATATCGCTCACGGGCTGCAGTAGTCGCTTAACTCAAACAACAGATCTTTTAGACTTGGAATAGGTTAAATACACATTTACCTTTGCCATTTTGACTGGCCCGTTGGCGCTGTGGGTAGTGACTGCATTCAGCTCCGCGGGTCGCGGGTTCGATTCCCGCCGAGGGCCAACATTTTCTATAAACAAATCGTTGATTCTTCGAGCCTGGGTGTGTATTTGTATTTAAGTATGTATTTAAACTTATATATGTATTATATCTACCAGTTGTCCGTCACCCATAAACTTACTATGGGGACGGACCGTGTCTGTAAATGTCCCGTATATTTATTTATTTATTTCAACAGCAATACTGGCAGAACTCATAATTCAATATAAGTCCCTTTGTTAAAGCAAACTAAATCATTTTTTATGTATGCACTTTCCTTAGCAATGAAAACTTTAAAACAATTTATCTTAAAACATGAGTTATTGAATTGTGCAACTATTGTAGCCCATAAGCGATATATCTATATAAGTATCCTTAGTCACCACAGTTTAAAAATCTTACCATTAATTCAATTAATAATTATTTGTAGTTAAAGAAACCTGTTAATATATTCATATAACAGCGAATTTAAATTAGAATTTATAGTAAAATTAAAGGACAAAAATTGTTGTAGCACGTAAATTTTAAATCGCATGCCATTACCATGTGGTAAAGTGTTAAATATATGACACTTAAAATATATAAAGTTGCATAATGCATCAAAATGTTTTTCGACTGCTGTTTCAAGCTAAAATGGTATTATAAATGGAAAAGAATCGTTTAATTTACATAATAAGGCTAGACCAAAAACAGTTCTTTATGCGTGTTGGCTAATTACGTGCCATTGTTTAAAATTTGTTAAATAATGATGTACTTTTAATAAACATATCTAATTGTAACGTTAGCCTTTAGTGTAGTTCTTCCACACAAAATATTATAGGTAATGTGTGTGTTTAACTGTAGGACACAACGTTATGTGTTAGAGAGATTGTGAAGACTTGAGCACACGTTTTTTAGCCTTTTTTTAAGCCTTTCACTCAAGGCTTTAGATATGCTCTGTTAAGGAGTTATTTGGATTTAACAGTTTATGTTAAACGCGCAATCTCACATTAGCCTCTGTATACAAATTTATAGATAAATATCATTAGAATCATTATAAATGAGGTACTGGTTAAGTGAAATTTAAATTGAAATGTAAAATTTAAAAATACTTCTATTCCTGTGCTAAAGCCGGAATTAAACTTCCAACTAATATATATAAAAACTCTTAAAATAAAACATTCATTGTTCTGTCCTTCATCATTTTTCTTCCTGTTCAATAAAATTAAACGACGATATTTTTTATAATTTTAAGTCTTTAAAAAGTATTATATTTCCTAAATTTGTATGCAAGAGCTTTTGTGGATATTTCCTTTTATTACTCGTAAGATAAATGAGAAACTAAATTAATAATAAGAATATTTTGCTATAATTGGCTATGAAACAAAATCTATTTAATGTTGATTGTAGAAGTACTTTGTTTACCAATGCCTTGTACATTTAGTATATATTAATTTAATAGATTTTATTTCATCATTTTATAGCATTGTATTTTTATAATTATTCTTGTACTATGGACCTTGGCAAAGTAACGCCTGTCTGTGTGTAAATCAAATTTAAAACGCTTTCACGCTGCATAAATCTTGAAAGTATAAAACGTGGGTTGTTGACAATTATTCAATTAGCTGGCGTGTATATTATAATAACTTGTGTTATACAACTGACTTTAGTTTTAGGCTACGAATAGATATTTTTTAAGAATAAAGTATCATTTTGTACTTGTCTAATTATTACCATAGGCGTAAGAATAATCAAATTATGTAAACGATAGGGACTTAAAACGAAATGAGCTATATAATAAATTTTTCTTTGGATGTATTTTTTGTCTATTATATACTCATTTAGAATTTTGCATTTATAGATCTTTTTAGCCTTATACAATTTTATAGAACAACCAAACGTTTCTTTAATCTTATTGTTCTGTTCATTTCTAAGTAGTTGTACTTAATAATGTCCACACTAAGCCGTACCATTTTATTATAATTTCAATTATTATCTATGATAAAGCTATTTTGATCAAACACCACTCATCAAAACGCACATAATTTATGTAATTATTGAGTTTTGTTTTTCTAATTTAATAAAATGGTCTAGTGATTTAATAGTTTTATTTATTTCGTTTTCAGTGATCATCCAGTCCTATTCAAAAATAATGTAGGTACATTGCCTTTCTGTAGCATAAAATTAAAAAAGTTATAGTAGTATTCATTGTTGAATTACTAAGATATCTGTTGGTTAGTGATTAGTAGTATTTGGATCAAATAATAAAATAGAATATTTTATTAGTTGATTATGGTTGTATGTTATTCTTAATTTCTTTGCTCTATTAATATAGAATATTTCTGTCTAGGGCATCATGAAAGCATATAATGATAAATAGTATGTATATGTAATACTACAGAGAGTAGTAAAGGAGGAATTGACCTGTAGAATACATATATTACAACGTGTTTCAAATGCAACTTCCTTTAAATAGGTCAATAATATAAAAAAAAACATTGTCGCCGTTAGGGTGTCAGGTTGTTGAAAGAGATTAAAATGGGCTTTTGAGAAAATTGGTTCTTATTTATTGAATAAGTGTAAAGGAAAAATATCGTTTTTTATAGATATGAAGCTACTACCTTCATGTTACACAGGATTTGGCAGAATTTCATTTATTTTTATCTCATATTATAGTGTATTATCCTAGGACCAAACCGTAGTGTATTATCTATGGACCACACTGTCGTTTGACGTCTGACAGTTATGTCAATTGTCAATGTCAAAAGTTATTCCTTCAAAACATTTCGTTTCTGAGAATTTGGAAAATAAACAAATTCAAATCTAAATTCTTTAAAACGTAAAACGCATAATGAATAAGTCTTCAATAACAAACAGTAATCAGTGCCAAAAACATCATAAACGATTTAATTTAACACGACTTCGCCAGTCTCTAAAATATAGGCCTGAAATCTTGAAATTGATTTTAAAAATGAGAGCACGTATTAAAATTAAGAACGCTTTATTGTCCCGGCTAAGACGACAAGTTAAAACGGTAACGCATTTTCATTTTTAATTTTAATTTTTAGTAAAACTAGCCTGTTACTGTATTCAAAATTTCTTTCTAGGAACTTTATAAGATAACCTCTTCGTGTACTCAAACTGACCTGTCTATAGCAGATTTAAAAATAGTTTCATTTGATCAAGAAAATATCGAGAAAAAACAGCACAACAAACAAGATTCCTGTACACAAACAACAACTGAAGATATATCTGATGAGGAACTATGTTATAAAATAAGAGGACCTACCAATGCTTTAGATACTCAATCTGATTGTTTAGAAAATCATCAAAATAAAACTTCAAATAATGGAGAAGGTATTGGAGTTCCAACAGCTTGGGACACACACAATGATGGTGATAGTAAGAAAAGTATTGCAGAACAAGTAAAGGAAGTAGCCCAAAATGCTTTGCAAGAGACGGGTATGGTATATGTTGAGTCTGCAGGGATGTACTATGACTATAAAACTGGATATTACTATAATTCTGTAAGTTATTGAAGTCAGATTAAGTTTTCTCTATATTTATTACTAGCTGTGTCAGTGGCTTCGCCCGCATGGTAAACTGTGTGTCACAATTTTTTCTTAGAATTCAAATTTGAAACATAAAAGTAATTATTGTGAGTTAACCATATTAGATAGAGATATGGTATTGTGGACTTTTTTGAAGTAGTTTTACAGTACAGTAAGTAGTAGTACATTACTTTAGCATATCTCCGCTGGTTTACACAGCGCACAAAACTAAAGCTTCTAGCAAGCAAGTTTTTAACAACTGTGCGTTCTCTTAAACACAATTTACATAATACTGATATGTACTATTTACCTAAGTATTGCACAATCTTTTGGTGAAAACTGTACAAAGATCCATTCAGTAGATTTTGAGAAAATCGATTACATACAGATAGACAGCTTTTTGGGACTTTGTTTTATAATAAGTATAGATTTGCAAAAAATAAGAAATCAATCAATATTTGTAATAATTATAATATCAATATTTGTTCGTGAATTTTCTCTACTGCAAAGGTAAACAGAAATGGCATTGTAGAATACTCTCTCTCCAGAAAACAGAATATTTAAGTTTTGCCTAAACACGATCTGGAATAGTCCAGAATAGGAGCTGAACACCCATCTTGTACCAACAGGCGTCCCTAAGAATAGATAGATACCTTAAACACTACTACAGAGCAGTTTTAGCCAGTTTTAAGTTAGGAATTACATATTAATAATTTATAATAACCTAGTCGCATTGTTAGTAATTGATATGTGCTATATACATTAATATAGAAGAGGTATAGGTAACCATATTTATTTTTTTATATAGCATTGTACTAAACTAAAATTGCACTGGATTCCTTGTTGTCCATTAGCAATAGGCTTTAAAATAATTACTTTTGTAATGGTATTTTTAACATAAGAGTCAGATATCATGCTGAGAACAACTCAGTTTAAATGTTTTTTCTATGTATTGTTAAATTTTATTCTACGTAATAAATTTCAGATTGTGTAAATTTGACATAAAGTTAATTATAGGAACTATATAAATGTACTTACAATGACAATAAAAACATTGCAAAAGTAAAAACTGAGTAGTAGATGTCTACACCCATCTCCTTAAAATTAAAAAGCAGTGTTCCACAGAAAATAAAACTTATTTATATAATTATTCTAATAATCAATGGTCTGCAGTTTACCCTTGTATCTTACCCTTAATATGCTTATTTAACATTTATAATCCATATTTTTATAGTTAAGTAAAACATGGTGGTGAAACCTATATATATGGCTAGAAAATTGTTGGGATGTAATTTGCCAATCTGCATGTTTTTGTGAATGTATGCTCCATATTCTTACACTATACTTCTTTACTTATACTTATTAAATAATTAATTTTTTTTTATAGGAAATAGGCCTTTACTATCACACAGATACAGGATGTTACTATTATTATTCTGATGAAAAAAAGACTTTTGTCTTCCATTCATATCCTGACAAAAGTACAAAATGTCAGATTTTAAAGTCTCACGAATATAGAAAGGTATGTAAATTAATAGAAAATTAAACTTTTGCTGTTGTATAATATGATTATATTATTAATCCATTTTAAATAAGAAACCTATACAGCCATTATTCTAGGAGTTGTTTTATGTTTGCAATACTAATAAAGAACACTTCATGTAAAGTGTGTAGCTTGAGTCAAAAGTTATTTTGGTGGTGTTTAAATAATAAGCCAGACTTGGCAGGTTGGTATCATCCGCCGTGTGGTATCCGGCTGCATAGAATGGACCACCCTCATTTCTTACCGAGGTGTTGTAAAAGGCGACTAAGGTAAGTTGACGTCAGGTAGGCGACCGGTCGTAAAACACCTAGCCAAATCATGTTTCAACATGTTGTGCCGACCCCACTTGGAGTGGGATAAGGACAGGAGAATGATGGTAGGTTGGTATCATAATTATATTTGGATGGTAGATAGAGGGTAGATTGGTAATTAGCAGTAGTGTACAGTACTTAAACCTAATAGTGAGACACTTAAAACACTATAGCTCTGTATATATTGGAAATGTGTATACATACATTCTGACCATGTCTTAGTGGTCATAGTTATCATACTCCTCCGCAAAGGACTGCCCGTTTTTTATGAAATTTTAAATGCATATTCAGTAGGTCTGAAAATCGGCTACTATTAATAGTTCATACCCCTAAATGATAAGGGTTTTTCGCCCCAAACATAAAAAAAATTTTTTTTGTTTTTTTTTATACTGTACACTAGAAATTAATTATACGGCATAAAAACGTTTGCCTATAACCTATGAAACCTATAAAAATATGTATATATAAAAATAATCTCTTACCTTGTTTATTTTTGATTTCAGGCACCCCAATCTGATGATATTGAAAACCTAACGAAAAAATTGAATCAGGTTTCACTACGAGGCTCATCTGCCTTAGGTAAATAGAATGATAAGAAGTTGCATCCAAATACCAACGTCTGCAATGTTATCTTACAGGAAAACGAAGATGGTGAAACTAAGACAAAACGCAGGAAAATTGCTAAAGACGCCAAAAAGAAGAAACAAGAACATACATCGGTGAAAAATGTTGATCAAGATGAAAAAATGGAAGTCAGTAATGAAGAAAATTCAAATGATGATAAAGAAAATGTGGAAGGTGCTGAGAAATCGGATAAAGAGTTGGAAGATGGTGAATGCAGCGAAACTGAAAGTGAGGTGTCTATGGATGCTGTATCAAATGCAAGCACCTCCACCGCAAGTGATGATGGTAATAGGCGACCTCTAAAATTTTATTATCATCATCACCATCCTCCTGCCCTTATCTCACTCTAAGTGGAGTCGGCACAACATTTTACAAATATGTTGTCAAGTGATTTGGCTACATATTTTTACAGTCAACTTATCTTAGTGGTATTTTACGGCCTCTCGGTAAAAAAGAGGGTGGTCTATTCTCAACCAAATACAACTTATCTTAGTCGCCTTTTACGACACCCTTTACGGCCCACAGACAAAAGTAAAAAGTAGCGCCCTTTTACAGTCCCACTGCTGGGTATAGGCCTTCTCTCTCCGTTTCTGGACAGAAGGGTTGGAGCTAAGACCTACCACGCTGCTCCAATGCGGATTGGTAGGTTACACATATCTCCAGAATTCTCTAAAGATATGCAGGTTTCCTCACGATGTTTTCCTTCACCGAAAAGCGTGTGATTAATTGCAGTTATCAATTAGACACATAAGTTTTAATATAAAAACTAATTGGCACCTGCCCGGGTTTGAACTCGTGTTTCCCTCGAAAGTGTCTCTCCCCCCCCCCCCCCGGCCACATAGTGTGGGGTAAAATAACTAAAATCAAACTATGTAACGGCTAAGCATTAGTCTATAAAACCTTGTTTTAGAATCATTTGCGAAACATCATCCGCCATGCATGCGTATTATTGTCAGAGAGACAAATTTGCCGAAGCTAAAGGTTGGCACTCTGTACCTTATAACAAAAGATGGGGGCACTGTTGGCAGAGAAGGGGACCACCATTCTATAATCCTAAAAGAACACAACGTTTCAAGGGTATGCATATCTTTAATTGATCATTATATACAGAAAATAATAATTTACATAATTCTTGTGTAAGTCTTTTAACGAGGCCTACGCCTGGTGGTTAAAATCCATCAGTTAAAAGGGCAAAGATTTAAGATTCTCCACCATTTCTGTCATTTGTTTGATTTTTACTTATTGTAATAAGGCAAGTTCATAAAATACGTGACGCTAAAAATTTTTTTTTCACCCCCCATACTGTCACACTGTTTCACACATTCTTTCAATGAACCCCCCCCACAATAAGATTTTATTAGACGTGATATAAACATGCGTATAAAGTGGTAAGACAAAATACCAAATACAGAAGTATTGCGTCGCTCAAATATGTCTGGCATAGAGGCTATGCTAATAAATTGTCAGCTGAGATGGTGTGGTCATGTCTACCCTATGGAAAACTATAGGCTACCAAAAACTGTTTTCTACTCAGAACTGGCGAATGGAAAACGCACATCTGGCGGGTAGTACCTGCGGTACAAAGATATTTTCAAGCGACATCTAAGTTACTATATATATTGGCGTGTTCTGTGCCATATTAATTTAAAATATCTTGATGAACGGGAAATGTCACGTTGTTGAAGACCCCCCCCCCCCTTCTCCCCGTGGCACGTTTCGTCACGCAGACTCCCCCCCCCCTCTTTTATGCTAACGTATTTTATGAACGGCATCTAGGAAGGGACCCACCATCATTTTCCTGCCTTTATCCCCCTTTATCCAAGTGGGGCCGGCACAACATTTTTAAACATGTTGTTATATGCTTTGGCTAAGTATTTTACGATCGGCAGCCCGCCTGACGTCTACTTACCTTAGTCGTCTTTTACGACTACCCGGTAAGAAATGAGGGTGGTCTATTCTACTTACTAATACAGATAGGCTTACTGAACATTTTTGTCTTCTTCTAAGATCAGTCTTAAGACTAAATTTTAGATATGATGTCTTTATTTTAACGTCGGGATTAATCTCATCCTGTGATTTAGCAATACTTTACATTAATGTATATTATACCTTTTTTTACTTTCTTCTTCTGCTTTTGTTTATTTGCTCGCAGCCGTGCCCTTTCTAAGCGGTATTTGCTAGCACTTTGCTAAAAATTACTTAAAAAAAAGGAAATCAGTGCCTAAATAAAAAATCTTACTGGTATCAAAAAAATTAATATAAAAGTACAGATTACAATTTTTTATACAGAATCATCTAGACTTTAAATACGATATGGATAAGCGAGCATACTTCGCTATCGATTTGGGCTCCAAAAACGGAACTATTCTCAATGGTACCCGCATGTCTGCAAGTCAACAAATTAGTTCTCCGATGGAGGTGAATATATTTGAACTGTGTTTTTTTAATTAAAATTAATCTTTGTTCAAGTAAACTTGTAAATAAGTTGTATTGAATCGACTCTACTGCTATTAGTTTGAAACTTCACAAGTTATGAAGTTTAGAGAGCAGTAAAGTTAAATTAAGACCAAGACGAGTCAGCAAGAAATTATCGCCGTGTGGTATCCGGCTGCATAGAATGGACCACCCTCATTTCTTACCGAGGTGTCATAAGAGGCGACTAAGGTATGTGCCGTGTGGTATCCGGCTGCATAGAATGGACCACCCTCATTTCTTACCGAGGTGTCGTAAGAGGCGACTAAGGTATGTGCCGTGTGGTATCCGGCTGCATAGAATGGACCACCCTCATTTCTTACCGAGGTGTCGTAAAAGGCGACTAAGGTAAGTTGACGTCAGACAGGCGGCCGGTCGTAAAATAGGTAGCCAAATCATGTGACAGCATGTTTGTAACTTGTTGTGCCGACCCCACCTGAAGTGGGATAAGGGCAGGAGAATGATGAAAAGTCAGCAAGAAATTACGGCGTTTCTAAACGCCCTTGTATAGTACCCAGCATTAAATAATGCACATCAATGTTAAGAACGAAACAGTCGGTCAGTTTGGTTTCGTAGAGCGCTGACACTTGCCCTCAGTTAGTATGTGACGTTTCACACGGGTTCGTCAGTCTGTGCGACAGAGACAATGCTCTATGAAGCAGAATCTAGCCGATTTTCTCTCCCTAAGCCTCGATGTGCATTATTTATTGCCTCGTACTATACATACTTTTAGATATTGTATGCGAGCATTCTAGATAGGCTAGGTATATGTCCAGGGCCTGCTTCGTATTCTTATCTCATGCATGACTCGCTCTCACGTAGTTTTTATACGAAGCGAACTGCTGTTCTTACTTCCGCAATTTATTAGGTACGAATCAGTCGCACGAGAATTATATATTTTAAGTTATAACTTTTTTTTAATAAAAAATACTAGCTGTCTCAGCAAATTCCTTTCGCCTTGAATGAGCATGGTCTTTTAATATTCCACAGCCTAAGCTATCTTCCTTAATATTTAATTCACCAATCCACCCTGTTTGTCAGGTACGAACAGTTTGTATAGGAAAATAAAATTATTGCTTTTACTATTATTTCTTAACATTTCTTCATACTTTCAGACTTTACAAGCATTGCTTGGACTTCTACAAATATTTTAAAATTACAACTAGCCAAATCGGTTCAGCCGTTCTCTAATTTTAGCACGATTAACATACGTTATATCACTTATAGATTAATAGCACTATTTTTTTTTGCAGGTCGTCCATGGCAGCACGATCCAATTGGGTGTGACAAAATTGCTTTGTCACATTCACGCTGGAAATGACACTTGCGGTCACTGTGAGCCAGGACTCATACTGGAAAGTAAGAATGGTTTGCTAATTAGTCTTAAATTCCGTTTGAGTAGAATAGACCACCCTTTTTCTTACCGAGGAGTCGTGAAATACGACTAAGGTAAATTAACGCCAGGCATGCAAATCATGTGACAACATGTTTGTAACATGTTGTGCCGACCCCACTTAGACTGGGATAAGGGCAGGGAGATGATGAGATGGATCCTAATAAGTCTTAAATCGAAAGCAAAATGTAATGTTACTGTATGGAAGATAAAATGAAATATTTCCAAGCTTAGTAGTAAACTTAAAATATAATTAATATCGTAAAAGATAAATTAGCTATAGACACACACAATCACAGCGCACTCTATATTTGCACCTTGCGACAGCTTAAATTAAGATAAAAGAGTAGTCATACGACTAGATTACATTTATTTATCTAACCAAGACAAATAAACGATGAACCTCTCAATCTTGATGAAAAAACATCTTATATGGATTTCTTTAGATTAGAACTGACTTATTACTGACTTTCATACGTAAAACTCCACTTTTCAAGCAGCTGTCCCATTCTTTAGCAATCTATATCTTATACTTTATCTACTCATTAAATATGATACTTGCCATTAAAAACCGGCTGCGCCCTTAATTTTTTTAATATTTCACTAAACTTACATTTTTTTTCTTTCATAAGAACCTTCTAACAGTAATTGACAGAAAAAAAAATTTAGCGAGATTATTTTATCCGTTCACGCGAATGCAATGACAATGGGAAATAAAGCATAATTCTGATATGAAATATACATACTGTTTTATTTTATAGCTCAAGAAAAAGAAAAACAAGTCGCATACACACGTACATGCAGCGTGAAGAAACAACATCAACTCGAGCTAGCCCGTTTGAAGAACAAATACGCGCCTAAGCTGTTAGAGATAGAGGAAACCGCGTACAACGATAGAGCGCAAGCAAGAAGAGAGAAAGTCGGGTCATCGCATCACTCAGAGAAGACGCAGAGCAGTGACGTCAACACGTAAGTTTTCCCTCCAAAAAAGAGAAGACTTATGTCCAGCAGTGGGATAATAACAGGCAGATACTGTCCTTTTATTACGTAATCGATGCCCAGTATAATCAATTTTAACGGTCCAGACATACCAAAATTGAAAAATTATCAAATTAAGTGACGTTCTATATGAACTTGTAAAACACTTGTGCACGCGATGTTACATTGGTAATTAATTAGTATTGTTGTGAGGAAGTAAAAGATATGGATTTTATTAGTTAAATCTTTTATTAACTTACTGCATGTGATTAATACAACCGACCATGAACTCAGAGACGCCATAAAGAAAGAGTTGCCGCACTTAAAAAACCTACATAACCTATGTAGTGTTGCTATTTAATTTAACATTGCATATAATCTAACACATATATCGATATGCGCATACGAACTTGTAAAACACTTGTGCACACGATGTTACATTGGTAATTAAGTGATTTATCAGTATGCACATATGAACTAGTAAAACACTAGTGCACGCAACGTTACATTAGTATATAAAGTATATGATGATAAGAATATATGATTTTATAAAGTATTTGTGCGTGATGTTACGTTGGTAATTAATTGATATATCGATATACACATATCAACCTATAAAACACTTGTGCACGCGATATTACCTTGATAATTAAAGATATGATGATATGACCATACTAACTTTTAAAACACTTGTGCACGCGATATTACCTTGTTAATTAAAGATATGATGATATGACCTTACGTACTTGTAAAACACTTGTGCACGCGATATTACCTTGATAATTAAAGATATGATGATATGACCATACGCACTTGAAAAACACTGGTGCACGCGATATTACCTTGATAAAGATATGATGATATGACCTTACGTACTTATAAATAACTTGTGCACGAGATATTACCTTGATAATGAAAGATACGATGATACGACCTTACGAACTTGTAAAACACTTGTGCACGCGATATTACCTTGTTAATTAAAGAAATGATGATATGACCTTACGAACTTGAAAAACACTGGTGCACGCGATATTACCTTGATAAAGATATGATGATATGACCTTACGAACTTGAAAAACACTGGTGCACGCGATATTACCTTGATAAAGATATGATGATATGACCTTACGAACTTGAAAAACACTGGTGCACGCGATATTACCTTGATAAAGATATGATGATATGACCTTACGAACTTGAAAAACACTGGTGCACGCGATATTACCTTGATAAAGATATGATGATATGACCTTACGAACTTGAAAAACACTGGTGCACGCGATATTACCTTGATAAAGATATGATGATATGACCTTACGAACTTGAAAAACACTGGTGCACGCGATATTACCTTGATAAAGATATGATGATATGACCTTACGAACTTGAAAAACACTGGTGCACGCGATATTACCTTGATAAAGATATGATGATATGACCTTACGTACTTATAAATAACTTGTGCACGAGATATTACCTTGATAATGAAAGATATGATGATATGACCTTACGAACTTGAAAAACACTGGTGCACGCGATATTACCTTGATAAAGATATGATGATATGACCTTACGAACTTGAAAAACACTGGTGCACGCGATATTACCTTGATAAAGATATGATGATATGACCTTACGTACTTATAAATAACTTGTGCACGCGATATTACCTTGATAAAGATATGATGATATGACCTTACGAACTTGAAAAACACTGGTGCACGCGATATTACCTTGATAAAGATATGATGATATGACCTTACGAACTTGAAAAACACTGGTGCACGCGATATTACCTTGATAAAGATATGATGATATGACCTTACGTACTTGTAAATAACTTGTGCACGCGATATTACCTTGATAATTAAAGTTATGACGATATGACCGTACGAACTGATAAAACACTTGTCCACGCGACGTTACGTTATCGAATCATCTATCTAACTGGGAACTCTTTTCCGACAGGTTTATAGCACCAGAGAACAAAGGCTTCAAATTGTTGGAGAAAATGGGCTGGTCGAAGGGCGAGGGACTCGGCAAGGACAGTCAGGGAGACAAGGAGCCTGTGAGTTTTTTTTAATATACCTGCAAATATATCCATCACAAAAATCAATAGATTCAGTGTGTTAATTGCAATTAATATTAAATTTATTAACAATTTACAAACATTAAATTCGGCATATATCGTTGCTCTGAAAAAAAAAGTAAAAAAAAACCCTTTTAATTTTAAACCTTTCGAATACTATATCTTTTCATGTCAGAGGTCATCAGGTCTCCTATATAAAACCTATTTCTTTAACTTACAAACTTGACTTTGATACATCGTGAATAAAAAAACGTTCATAGGTTGATATACATGGCGTTTTTTAAAGTCATCCTATTCCTGTTGATTTTACTTCTATAGCCTTTGTGTTACTCCGGTGTATAATGAAAATTGTGCCAAATTTCATCAATTTTTCTCAAACGGATTAGACTTGATAACGTAACAGACAGACAGACAGACTTGCATTTATTATACAGTATAAAGACTTACCTATCTCAGAAACAGGAACTTAAATTTTTAGGACTAATGCTGGATTAAAATCTTAATTGGAATGGAATGGATTTTATTTTAAAATAATCTTGCAATGTGCGTCAAAATATTTAATAAGTTTCCTCCTAGACTAATTGAATTACCAATTTCGAAAATACCATTTTACTTGGTTGCTTGATAAATGTTTTTATAGTCTACAAGAGTTATAAAATATATTTATATTTTAATAACTAAATAATATTATTATTGAAATTTCAATTTATTAAAATTTGCATGTCAAAATTATCTAAACATGTTCTGAAATTATTTGATAACATCTTCCTATTTAAAGCAAATAAATGATTTTGATTTGATTGATTAGATAATATATATAAGTATAAATGTGGAGTATTGCAATGCTAGGTCTCAATTACATACTTAAATTGTAATTGGCCGCTCGAAGGACAGGATCAGGGGACGACTAAAACAAGCAGCAGGTACAATAAATATACCCTACGCTCTGTTATTACGTTTCGTAACACTGTATATAATAAAAATTGTTGAGTGTTCCGTTGTTCGTGTATAAATTTAATTTAATTCAAACGGTGTCAATAAATAATTTATAGAATTAGGCGTTACTTTGCGGAGATCCAAAAGTAATAATAAAATTATTTTGCTATAATCTGCGATACAGTAAATAGAAAATATATATAGTGCTAAATGTATAGTGGCCTATCCGTTTTTTCTTACCCGTTACGTGCAGGATTCGTAAAAACACATGCACAAACCTCCACCACTGCCACCACAATACACAAGCACTACACACGTTCACTAACATAAACTCAACAATCGTTTCGCCCCGTAACCGAAGCACGACACGACACCACGACAAAATTGCAAAGTTAGCGCTTTGCGAGGATTTTAACAAAATAATTTTATTATTATTTTGAACCTAGTAATATATTAGTAATACTGGTCCAGTCTTGATGACATTGCATGTTTATGATAGTAGAGATAGATTCCACGACGAAATCGCAAAGCTTTGCGATTATTGAGTTTGTGATAGTGAACGTGTGTAGTGCTTGTGTATTGTGGTGGAAGTGGTGGAGGTTTGTGCATGTGTTTTTACGAATCCTGCACGTATCGGGTATGAAAATACGGATAGTCCACTATACATTTAACACTGTATATATTTTTTGTATCGCGGATTATTGCAAAATAATTTTATTATTACTTTTGTATTATGGATCTCCGCAAAGTAACGCCTAATTCTATAAATTATTCAAACGCTTATCAGTGAAGGAAACCTGCATATATATAGAGAATTTTTAAGATGTCGGTAATGACCAATCTTCATTTGAGCATTGTCTAAGCTCAAACACTTATCTCTAAAAAAGAGCTGAGGCTTACCCAGGCAAGCATAATAACAGGCCGTTTACTTTACTATTCAGTAAGTTGAGAGCAGAACTTGTATAACGTAAAAATTATAAAAGAAAAGAAAACTTGAAGTAGGAAAGAAAAATAAGACATGACGCACTGGTATATATGCTGCCGCTTTTCTGAAAATCCTGCGTTTGACTTCCGGTATAAAATTTAATATCTTCCAAATTTTCTTTTACTTATTTTGTGAGAGGCTATTTCGGTCGTAGATAGTTACTATCCTACTAGCAAAGCTGTACCGTCAAGCGATGTTTTTCAGTTACATTTTCAGTATCAGTTAACTGTTTCCCTTTCAATAGTTACTCCTTAATGAGCTAATATAGAGATCTTGAGATAGATTTTTTCAATGAAACTCAGTACCATAAGTATGGAACAGGCCCATTTCCATCCTTGGTGCAGGGGGTGCAATACACAGGCGCTGCGCCTATGATGGTCGAATCTTGTAGTAGTTAGTCATCGATGACTTCGTCGGGCGCCTCTAAGTTATTGTAATATTTTTATATGATTTTTTTATTATTCAACTGTTGTATTTTTATGCCGTGTGGTATCCGGCTGAGTAGAACAGCCCACCCTCTTTCTTACCGAAAGATCGTAAAATATGTGTACGTAAGTTGACGTCAGGCAGGCAGCCGGTCGTACAATACGTAGCCAAATTAAGTGACATGTTTGCAATATGTTGTGCCGACCCCACTTAGAGTGGGCTAAGGGTAGGAAGGTGATGATGATGAATTCAATGATATAAATGTGCGTAAAAAAATATTTTCTTAAACTTTTGGTCTTTTTTTGGATTTGGGGCACAACAGTACTGCTTGGAACAAGGCGCCAGTTGTGCTTAAGACGGGCCTATCCTCTTCGTCATCCTATCTTATCCTTCCTAGTGGAATGAGTAGTCTTCTTTAATTTCATATCTATACTTATTATAAAACAAAGTCCCAAGCTGTCTGTCTGTATGTAATCGATTTTCTCAAAATCTACTGAACGGATTTTTGTATGGTTTTTACCAAAGATAGTGTAATACTTCTGAATGGTTTAGGTAAATAGTACATATCAGTATTATGTAAATTGTGTTGAAGAGATCGCGCAGGTGTTAATAAAGTTACTTGCTGGTAGATTTAGTCGCGAGCGCTGCGTAAACCAGCAGAGATAGGCTAATAATGTAATAGAGAATTGTAGATCTATAAAAATACTACAAATAAGTTCGTGACAGCATGTCTCTATCTCTTATGGTTAACTTACAATAACTACTTTTATGTTTAAAATTTGAATTATAGAAAAAAATTGTGACACGCTGATTTCACAATGCTAGCTAGTTTCATAATAAATTATTCGCAAGCGAAGTCGCGAGTCATCTAGTATAATATAAAGTCGTCCATCATCTAACGTTCAGAAAAACTAACGCGATGAATTATTATATCTCCATTATGGTTCGACGTGACTAATTAGTTCACCTGAAGAATACATTCAACTTTTTTTGCACAAAAATTTGATGTATAAAAAATTGGGGTAATCGCGAAACGATTTGATCAAATTTAGGTTCTCTAATGATTTATAACGTATTTTAGGCGCATTTCGTCACTTCAATATTTAAAGGGCTAGTAGCTTTTCGGTTGCTTATTAGTTTAATTTTGTAAACTTTCGCAACGTTATTGTTGAATGGGCTAAATTGTCGTTCAGATTCAAGTAGTGAATGAGTGCGGTGCTTATAGTAAAGTGGTGGTGGTGGTTTACATTGCATACGGTTTTCGAATCCTGCATGCATAACTTATATACACGGATAGTGTACTCAACCTTTTAGCATTACATATTATTATTGACCTAATTCAAAATTAGGCTTAATTGAGTTAGATACAAAAGTAATAATAAAATTATTTTGCTTTAATCCGCGATACAGTAAATAAAAAATATTAAAAAAAAAAAATATATATATATAGTGTTAAATGTATAGTGGACTATCCGTATTTTCATACCCGATACGTGCAGGATTCGTAAAAACACACGCACAAACCTCCACCACTTCCACCACAATACACAAGCACTACACACGTTCACTATCACAAACTCAACAATCGTTTCGCCCCGCAACCGTAGTATCATCAGGAGATAGACTCCACGACAAAATGGCAAAGCGAAGCATTATCCAAACAAGAATTTCTAGTTCAAGTGGTTGCACGTGTTCAGAGGTAAAATAAAGGGTGGGGATGAACTAAGTACTATATAACTATGCTTGTTTGGATAATGCTTAGCTTTGCAATTTTGTCGTAGAACCTATCTCGTGATATCTTCTATTTACTGTATCGCGGATTATAGCAAAATAATTTTATTATTACTCTTGTATTATGGATCTCCGCAAACTAACGCCTAATTCTATAAATTATTTGAGTTAGATGCATTGCAATCCTTATTTCAGTGCCAGCTGCAAACTATTAAAACAAAAACAAGCGTTTTCTTGCTCTTCCAAGTAATGGGTCTCTATAGCACTCACGAGTTAGGCTACGCTACGCTTTAAAAGAATTTGCCACAAAACAGCTTTTTTCAATTAGGTTAGTTTAATAATAAACGTGCAATACATTTGTTTTAATCGTGGATTATATCAAAATAATACTTTCATTACTTTTTTATTGTGGACCTCGCCAAAATAAAACCTTATTCTATAAATTAATTCCAAATAAAGTTACGGTGATTTCCATAAAATTATCCAAGTAATTTATTTTGACCTGTTTTCAGTATCCATAAAATCCGTATAATAAAATCTAACCTAAATATGATATGAGCTGACTTAGGTTTTGTTATGTAATTTTAACGTTTATATCGAAAACACATTACGACGTAATTGATTTATAAATGCCATATTTATTTTATCTTTATCCGTGAAACCCCAATTGGCGGCTGTACACTCTCGCCCGACAACACTATGCGAAAGAAACGTGTTAGCGCTGAGTGACGATGTACGCTGTCGATAGTGAACAGCGAGCGCTCGCCGATTGTGCGAGGCGGCGCGAGACCCTTTGACTCGCTCACGAAAATCGATACGGTAGTGAGAGCGGGCGAGACAGCCCGAGCCATATCGAAGCGAGATGAGAGCCACCCTGTACACTCGCACTCGGTATGTCTCGCTTTAATGCGGACAGCCACTGGTTGTCCGTAGTTTATGCGGAACGTTTACCTCCATCTTCTTCTTCTTCGTCAGCCGATGGACGTCCACTGCTGGACATAGGCCTCTTCATGGGATCGCCACACCACACGATCTTGCGCCGCCTGGATCTAGTGGCTCCCTGCGACCTTGTTGAGGTCGTCTGTCCACCTCGTAGGGGGTCTACCGACGCTGCGCTTTCCGGTGCGGGGTCGCCATTCCAGCACCTTAAGACCCCAGCGCCCATCGGTTCTCCGCACTATGTGCCCCGCCCATCGCCACTTCAGCTTCGCGACACGCTGAGCTATGTCGGTGACTTTAGTTCTTCTACGGATCTCCTCATTCCTGATTTGATCTCGTAGAGACACTCCGAGCATAGCTCGCTCCATCGCCCGCTGAGCGACTCTGAGCTTTCTTATAAGGCCCATAGTAAGCGACCACGTGAGTGAGTGACCTCCATAGAGACCGTGATCTCCCTAAGATTAGTCACCTCTTTAAACGTTTCGAAGTCTTACTTCGAGAAATCTGAGGTACACCCGAACCCTTTTATTTCTGTTGTTTCCACCCACGTGCCGGTTAGGTATATACACTGAAGATATAGGCGTTCAAAAAGCGTCCTATATGACTCTGACGATCAATTAACGATCACAAACACAGAAACACGTAATACACACACAAAAAGTCTTCGCCGGTGAAGACGAGGTCCCAGTTCAGTCGGTTGGCCGTGGCTTTTCGCTACCCTTCCGACTTCGTAATGACTTATCAAAGTCATACCATCAGCCCTCTACTACGCGTCGCCCTAAGTCGTGGTCCAGCCTCAGAGGAGGCACCCTTAGGACGACTTCCCCGACGCTAGTAGAGCTTCTGCGCTCTACTGTATGCATTTTGTTCGTCCGCAGTTTATTTCTCGCAGAGAGTGTACAGCCGTCATAAAAGATTTATTTTTTTTGCAGTACCCGCCCGTCTGTAGGTCAGCCGGGCGTGGGCCTACCTGCCCATTTAAAACAATTTGCGTACTTTTTTTTCGCCGTTTCGCATTAGACTTGGACGAATGACGGGCTGCCATTAAATTGTGTCCAGACGGTGACGTTAAAGGCATGTGTTTGCTACCACTTTTTTGTGTTCAGCATAACAACGTTCCTAATGAAACGCATTATGATGTATCTTTTGTTTTTACTTCACAAAAAGCTTTGATTGTAAATAATAGATTTCACTGATCTAAATTATTTTGTAGTATACGCACTAATATTTTTAAAGTTAAAACGTTAGTCAGTTATAGTTTAACGTATAGATATATCTGATCGCGGACTTTTTTGGAGCCCTATAAAAGAGGAATATCACCACCATACACTGTTTTGTTATATTTTAAACGGATCGGCATCCCTTTCTAATTTCTCTGTCATTTGTTGAAATCGCATGAAGATACGTTCAGTAATTTTAGCGTTGGGTGAATTAGATTTATAAGATGTATTGATTTTTTACTTTTTTGACATATTATTCATTCAATTTTGACCTATGGACAAACATTAACATATTTAAGAGCTAATATAATAGAATGCTGAATACGCCTGTAATTGATAATCATAGCGGTAATAGAATTAATATAAGGTTAATGTGTATATAATCTATCGTTTGCGTTTCAAATAAATAAAAATTATTCGGCCGAAATAAGCTTTTCACTAAGTTTTTCATAGAGTTATTCTTTTAAACAAACAGTACATGTCAGTCTTATACCTATTTATATATTCATTATATCACTTATATTATAACTTACTATCTACTATGGCAAGTCTCAAAGTCTGAAAGTTGAACCCATTATAGAAAAGACGAGAGGTGCAAGATTGGGATGGTATGAACATGTAATGAGGAGGGATGAAAATCATGTAACTAAACGAGTTTTGAGTATGAATGTGGATGGATATGTGACTAGAGGAAGAAAGAGATGGTTGGATTGAGTGAAGTATGACATGCATATAAAAAGAGTAGCGCCAGAGTTGACGAATGATAGAAGAGTATAGAAGAGAAAAACATGTTGTGCCGACCCCGGCAGGAGAATGAAAGAGTTCTTTTATTTAAAGAACTAACAATAGGTGATGTATATAATAGAAAAAGTTGGAACCGACATAAGCTTGCGGCTCCTGCTTTGCGCCTTGCAAAAGTACGTAAATCGTTTTATAAATAATAAATAAATAAATTTATATATATTTATTTATTTCTTCTCCTTAAATTATTTTCCTAAAATTTTATGTTTAAATTGGATTAAAGTAGGCCAATTTTATTTTATATTATAGAGAAAGGCTATCAAATACAAGTAATAAAATCCACAAATTAATAGGCGCCGTGTCAGGCATAGCAGTAATATAATCTTTATCCATAAATATGTACATAATATTATAAAAGAATTCATAGTAGAAAGATCCTTACATTTCATGTAACAAGTATGGATAAAGATCATTAGGTAATACCAAAGTAAAATGTGAATAAAGTTTATCCTCTTTACTTCGAAGTAAATAAGCACTTTCACCATATTAGGATTCCTCATGTAACATTTTACAACTACGATTCCTATCACAACTTATGTTTATGTCCAGAGATTGAATAAGATAATTCCAGTGTTTACCAGTACGTCAAGTATTATAAATGTTTTAAGAAGCTACCGATGTGAAATTCCATTACATAAAAGGAACGGTAAAATATCTGTAATCTATAAAGGAAAAACTCATTATTCTCCTGCCCTTAACTCTAAGTGGGATCGGCACTACATGTTTTTCTTTTCCATTCTCTGCTATAATTCGTCAACTCTGGCGCTACTCCTTTTATATGCATGTCATACTTTACACAGTCCAACCATCTCTGTTTAGACCTCCCTCTAGTCACATATCCATCGACATTCATATTTACCACTTGTTTGGTCACATCATTTTTATTCCTCATTATATGTCGATACTATGCCGTGATTAAAGCTGTGATAGCCTAGCGGTGAGACCGTGCGACTCTCTAGAGACGACATAGGTTCAAACCCCGGACAGGCACCAATGAGTTTTTCTATTAAAACTCATGTGTCTAATTCATACTTGCAATTTATCACACGCTTTTCGGTGAAGGAAAACATCGTGAGGAAACTTGCATATCTCTATAGAATTCTGGGTATATGTGTAACCTACCAATCCGCATTGGAGCAGCGTGGTAGGTCTTAGCTCCAACCTTTCTCTCCTAAAACGAAGAAATGCCTATGTAGTGGGATAGTAACAGGCCTAACTTGGTTTTTACTTTTGTGACAAATCATCAGACCCCCACAGTACGATTCGTAAAAAACAGTTCGGTTGATTACCGCAAGCAAAAGCAACATGTCTAAGGTAATGGAAAATTGTACGTGACGTGCATATTTAAACGAGTGTCCATCTCGTGTCCGACTTTGACGTACTGCCGGCACGACACTGTGACAGTTCTCAGACGCACGAATCAGCTCTCATATCACGAATCCTTAATGTTCCCGATAAGATCTCTAGTGAAGGGAATGAGTAACGTTTACTTCATGTAATGCATTACTTGTATCCTCGCTTTAGGAATTGTTAGACAGCTATAATTTCTCATTGTTAATGTTAAAACTTCCATTGAATGTTTAAATCTGTTACATTAAAATTTAGCTCTTTATTTCGATCTCAAAATCGATTTTAAAGCATTTTAATTAAGCGGCGTTCCAGCAACAGAATACTTAGCGATCATAGACTGCTCGCTAGATTATCAGATGTATAGCGTAAAAATCGCCTGAATAAAACTTCGAACAGATGAATAATAAGATGAAAATGAATATATTGAAATATATATATCATAATAAATAACTAGATTAAAATAGGCTCTTAAGTTTGTATAAGAAAACTCAAATATTTGACTTGTCTTAGCCTTTAACTTTAACTTTGGCTGTCATATCCTAGTTTTCACTAGCAATACAATATAATTTGCACTGCAATTTCACAGTTATTGCTTCGCACTGCGTGGGCAATTTAGTTATTTGTCGCACGTCAGACAACAGCACGGCTGAGGGCTGCAATCAGGTAGATTGTCTCGATCCATCATCGCAATCGATACGTGTCCTTAATTATAGCAAATTATGGACCGGTCTTTTAAGAGATGCCGATAAAACAGTTCTAGCGTTATTAAGCAATATTTATCAAATTTCTGGCTATTAGGGATCAATTTACATAATTTTCTTATTAGTTCTGCTGCTGTGAGAAGCAGCCAGTTCCTATCTTAATGATGGAAAAACTCCCGTCTTTTTTTTGAGAGTGCATTAAATGAGTATTCCAAACATTTTATTTTGTTTATTAAGTACTAGTTTTTACCCGCGGCTTCGCTCGCGAGGAATTTGGTCTGCCACAGTATCTTATTTAATTAAATTTATAATTCAAAATTTATACATAGTGGCTTCCACATAAAATATAGATATATGCTGTCTTGGACTTTTATTTAGAACTATTAAAGACAAACAATACTACGGTACTTCATCTTTGTGTAACTCTAATGGTTTATGCAGCGTACGCCGAGATAGCTCTCAGAGGCCAGTTTTTTTCCGACTTTATTGACATGTATCGGTATATTACACTAAATCATTACAAATTTTAGCTTATATGTTATTCCGACGTATAACCTATATAGCTGTAAAGTTTCATCCAAATCCGTCCAATAGTTTTTTTGTGAAAGAGTAACAAACATCCATCCATACTCACAAACTTTTGCATTTATAATATTAGTAGGATACCAGTATTTACCAGTTGTCTGCCAACCGAAACGCAAATATTAAGTTATTTAATTGAAAGACGAACGGCAATGTGTGTAATTGTTCCATATATTTATTTATCGTCGTGTCGTGGAGTTTATTACCTGATAATACTTCGGTTACGGGGCGAAACGATTGTTGATATTGTGGAAGTGAATGTGGGCGTTGCTGGTTTATAGTTTGGCAAATCCTGCAAGCATAAGGTATAAACACAGGTTGTGCACTGCTTTCAATATTACATAGATTTTCTCCAATTGCGGAATAGAGCAAATTAATATTATTTATTTATATATGACACAAGTTCAATAAAGCAATTAAAAAGACATTTATTCGTAAAGCTTACTATACTGTTGAAGACTATGTTAATGATAAGAAAGCTTGGAATTAAATTGCGACCAGCTACGCACTAGATTATATTGTAATCTATGTTTGTTAACAATTACAATATTGTAATATTTATTTTTGAGGAGTTACTGCCGAGTTTCTTGCTAGTTCTTCTCAGTTAGTAGAGCTTCTTTCCGTTCCGTTGTAGCTTCATTTTAATTTGACGATTCCAAAGTGCTTGTGAAGGCCAGTTAGAATAAATTATTATTTAAATCTGGATTTGAATATAAAAATAGCAAACTTTCACCAGCCCTGGAAGTACAGCAACATTGTATGAACACGCTTCGCACATCATATTTCATTGCCAATGAGGAACAACCACGGGACACGTATGGATTGTATGTCATTATCTTGCACGCGGCCTTACAGACTATGTACTATTAATCCTTACCGCATTCACCTAAAGCTCATATTACAATAATCACGACCAACAAATTGCGGTTTACCGTGCCCACCGAAGATTATAAGTAATTTATGCTAGATATTAGATGACAGGGATCTCCAGTTTCTCCCTGATCCGTTTGGATGGGAAAATTTTGCCAGTGCGGTCTGAGTTCCGGTAACTTAGTTCGCTTTTTTAAAATGACGGTAAAATAGATCGAGATGTTGGTTAAAGAATGAATGCAGGATATCCATCCTGCATTCATTCCATCACATATTGTTCCTGCGATCTGCCACTAATTCATCCGAATTAGTGGCAGATCGCAGGAACAATATGTGACCCTTGAATACCTCTTAAAGTTAAGGCAAAAATTTTATAAAACCGTCATCGTATTGTATGGATCGAAATGCTAAGTAATGAAAAAAGACGGATGAAAGAAGACTACGTGCAAATGAGATGACATTGTTAAGGTGCATGTATGGTGTGAGAAGACTGGATGAAATACGAAATGAGTATATAAAGGAAGTCTGAAAGTTGCGAACTTTATAGAAAAGACGAGAAGTTCAAGATTACGATGGTATGGCCATATAATAAGGAGGGATGAAAATCATGTGATAAGTTACTAGAGGAAGCCCTATAAATGATGGTTTGATTTTGTGAAGTATGAGTTGCTTATTAAAGGAGTAGTGCCAGAGTTGACGAATGATAGGAGAGAATGGAAGTGAAAAACATTTTGTGCCGATCCAACTTAGATCAGAAACACACGTTTTTTTCTCTTGCAGTTACTATCATATCTGTAAAATAAAGTTGGCAATGAAAACCCGTTATTAATTAAGTAAAAATACTGCTTTCCAAGCTCTGATAGCCTAGGGG
Organism: Morpho deidamia; assembly: GCA_947086505.1. Taxonomy (NCBI): domain Eukaryota; kingdom Metazoa; phylum Arthropoda; class Insecta; order Lepidoptera; family Nymphalidae; genus Morpho; species Morpho deidamia. The sequence continues at coordinate 4,337,802 of CAMTZC010000002.1, read as the reverse complement.
TGAGACCGTGCGACTCTTTCGAAAGGGTCACGCGTTCAAACCCCGGGCAGGCACCAATGAGTTTTTCTAATAAAACTTATGTACAAAAGTAATAATAAAATTATTTTGCTACAATCCGCGATGCAGTAAATAGAAAATATATATATAGTGCTAAATGTATAGTGGACTATCCGTTTTTCCATACCCGATACATGCAGGATTCGTAAAAAAAACATGCACAAACCTCCACCACTGCCACCACAATACACTAGCACTACATACGTTCACTATCACAAACTCAACAATCATTTCGCCCCGCAACTGAAGCATCATCAGGAGATTGACTCCACGGCAAAATCGCAAAACTTATGTGTCTAATTTTAAATTGCTATTTATCAAACGCTTTTCGGTGAAGGAAAATATCGTGAGGGATCATATCTCTAAAGAATTCTGGGGTTATGTGTAATCTACCAATCAGCATGGGACCGGCGTGGTAGGTCTTAGCTCCAACCCTTCTCTCCAGAAAGAGAGAGGAGGCCTACGCCCAGTTGTGGGACTGTAACAGCCGTTACTTTACTTTTTTTACTGTTTGCCACCTTAGGTAATGATGCGAAACAAAATATTTAATGTCTAACTTTGTTATTGCTGTCAAAAAATAGACGTTTTGTTTTGATTTGTAGTTATAGAAATACAAATTCATACTAATATTATAAATGCGAATGTTTGTTCTTTTAGGCTATTTCGCTGGATAAATATTGTTAAAATGTAGCAAAATCAAAGCTTATGCATCAGAATAATATTAAACGGTATAAAATTCCCGTTTAGTCCTTCAGGAACAAGGAAAAACACATATTGCACTATTGAGTGTGATTGAACACTGAATTCTATTCTGGTTTTGGGTACCACTTAATAGAAATATTTATTTATTTATAAGTCAAAGGCCACTAAAATCAGGTGTAAACTAAATTTGACCCTAATATCTAGGTCCTGTGTATGTACAAGATATGTAGTAGGTACCTATGCAAAATTAAATATGCGAACCATCTCTTATACCATGCCCGTGCCATCAGTTTGTTCAGCGAACAATGAGTGTTGTGTCAATAGTGTTACTGAATATGAGATATACCCTGTTTAAAGGTGCTACTGATTTTCATGCAAGTTGTTTTCAACAAAACAATATAAAATTGTGTGTGCAAGTGTAAAATTTGTTGATATTTTCACTAATAATTGAAGTCGACACGGGGAGACCGAAAATCATCAAAAACAAATTGCTTTTATTTTAATATAATGGACATATTTATATAAATATATTAATTTATATAATACTAGCTGTGCTTGCGGTTTCACCTGCGTGGAACTCAGTGAATTTAATTGAAATGAACCTTATGAATAAACCATAAGAGACCGAGAGATGCTGTCGCGGAATTTTGTCTAGAATTTTTGTAGATTTTCTTATGATTATTCTTTGATTTGAGTTATGTAATTCTCTACTACATTACTCAAACGTATCTCTTTTGGAATACGCAGCGCACGCGATTATAGCTCTCAGCAGCCGAGTTTTTTTTACAACTGCCTGACCTCTTTAACAACAACGAGGGCCAATATTTTCTATAAACAATTTGTTGGTTCTTGGAGTGGTTAGTATGGTTACACCCATATTTAAGTATGTATTTATAATTATATATGTTGTATATGTACCAGTTATCCTTCACCAATAATATAAGTATTAAGTTACTTACTTTTGGGACGGACGACCGTGTGTGTAAGTGTCCTATATATTTATTGATTTATTTATATTAATTATATAGTTTATTCAAATGAATTTTACACAAATGTGTATATTCATTCATATAAATAAAGTATAAGAAGGGTTATCGGTGAGAGATTGCTTACAGCAATAAGACCTTTGTAGAGTAGAAGAAGGGCTTTCTAATTTTCTTTAACCAGTTATTTATACGTTTTTTGAACAAAAAGTATTAAATACATATAAACATTTAGAAAGATGATGTTTTATATACCAATTTTCTATTTGTTTTTGTTTATATAGTAACAGCCTGTTACTATGCCCACTACTGGGCTAAGGCCTCCTCTCTCCGTTTTTGGAGACAAGGATTGGAGCTAAGTCCTACGACGCTGCTCCAATGCGGATTGGTAGGTTACACATATCTCCAGAATTCTCTAGAGATATGTAGGTTTCCTCACGATGTTTTCCTTCACCAAAAAGCGTGTGATAAATTGCAATTATCAATTAGACACATAAGTTTTTTTAACAGAAAAACTCATTGGTGCCTGCCCGGGGTTTGAACCTATGTCGCCTCTAGAGAGTCGCACGTTCTCACCGCTATCACAGCTTTGTTTATATGATGAGGCTTTTGTTGCTACCATATTATAAAATCGTAATTTGAAGTTTTAAGTTTTGAATAAATCAACATTTACAGCATTATATTATTGTTTTAAGTGTGTTTTAGTTGTCTTATATGTTAATAAAAAAAATCTTATCTCTAGAGCACTCAATATTACCAATTCAGTTATACACACACCGAATATAACTTTTTGAAGCTCTATAAATATATCCATAACTTCCCCTTGTGGTTTCTAAAAAAACTCGTCGCATTAAGCCTCCTTTAACTCACTGCTAAGTACCCGGCATAATAGAAATAGAGAAGCTTTTAAACTATGGGTCGCTGTGCTCTCTATGATTTACTAGATTTGAATGCAATTATAGTTAAGTACTTCCATTCAGGTGTAGCCGCTTGTTCGAGAATGCCATTTACCGGGGACCCGACGTCAGTAATATTTCAAAAGAATTACTACTCGAGTGCCATACAGTAAAGTGATTTCAAATCAATAGACCGCAAATCAATGGATGCCCTCGTTGATTTTTTTTATGATAAAAAAGGAAAGCTTCAAAGGAAGTGTGTGCCTTTAACTTGAGCCTGCATAATTAGCTGTTGACAATGTGAGTAAGTGAATAATAAACAACGTCGCCCCACTCGATTGTGCTCGACCAATGTTTGAACAGAGCACGCCGCGCGATTCTTACGTGTCGTAATATGTCAGATGGAACTTTAAGCGACACTTCTTAGTGTGTGGTTGAACTATCGAGACTGTCTTTATTCAAATTCAAATTCAAAATATTATTTATTCAAGTAAACTTGGAAACAAGTACTTTTGAATCGTCAACTCTACTACTGCAGGTCTACCATGAATTCTTATTGCGACTCAATTGTAGACGTAAACGAATTTGTTTTCCTTTTTCATACCATGACGTCTTAAAGACGCACACTTCAAGTCGTTGCCGAATGAGCTTTCGGAATTCGTCCTAAGAACATGTGAGTAAAAGAGACAGAGTTATCTATAGTTCATATAATGTTATCCTTTTCAAACATTACGACCCCAATGCAATTCACACTTCATGGTACGAAAAGAAAGCGGTTCGCGGTCGTCTTTTACGTCTTCAATTGAGTCGCAATAAGAGTTCATGATAGACCTGCTGGTTCGGAAAGCTGTTCCTATACATTTACATTATTCATTATCATACATTGTTCATATATATTTTCTGCACCATATATATTTTCTATTTACTGTATCGCGGATTAAAGCAAAATAGTTTTTATTATTACTTTTGTATTATGAATCTCCGCAAAGTAACGTATCATTCTATAAATTATTATGTCTATCTATTATTATTTTATAATGGTTGCAACTTTCACACTGCCCCTTATAAACTCATTTTGTATTATCTTGTCATCATTCTCCTATCATATTTAAAAAATAGAAAGAAGTGTACATAATAAGTGATTTGTCGTAAGCGGTTTTGGCAACTAGGGATTAATTCGGACGTTAGAGATGATTGATATAATGTGATGAGCGCAAAATGTAGAGTTCTACAACTTAATGCGTACACTATATTAATTATTGATTTTGATGTTTATTGAATTGACTTATGAAGTATGTAATTTATATGAACAACTAGCTTTTACCCGCGACTTCGTCCGCGTGGGCCGTAGTCCGGTAATACTCAGTAGCTTTATTCGCTACCCTGCAAATATCTCCATCTCAAAAATCAGATCGATCCGGGGGGGTTAAATAGCAGTTCCTATTGCATTACGCTACTCTAAAGTCGATATTAAATTTTATTTCCTTCATGACATTACAGTTATTTAACAAAGATATTAATTTGTACTCGAAAAATTCGAACAAAACCAAAAAAAAATTGTAAAACCTCTCTAAGTGGACAGCAGCATCTTTCAGTTTATCTGTTAATGTGTTGTTTGTCCATTAGGCCTTCTTATTAAATTAAAAACATGATATAAAAATTTAAACGAAAATTCTAAATATTCGTTTATAACTTTATAGTATAATCTTCACTTTTAAAAAAAATACTTCTCTTCAACCAACATCGATGACATTTGGCATAATGCTTATACATCAGGGTAACTTATGGGCTATGATAGAGGTTCTAGAAATCCTGTTAATTTAACAGGAATAGCATGACATTAGGAAACGCCATCTATTATCAACCTATTAAAGTTAAGTTGCCCATTTACTACAGTTATATCCCTTAACGTAATAGTCTCTCTAAAACATAACTCAGGCCCGCGGCTCCGCTTCACGGAAGGTGACTATTCAGCTATTAATAAATGTATTGATGAAACAGATTGGGAATTGGCTTTCAGAAATTGCTCTGTGGAAACAGCCGTTGATATATTTTATGAAAAAATAAACAATATTATTAAAGATCATATCCCCTTGCGACCACTTAAATCCCGCGAGTTTCCCGTATGGTTTACGAGACCATTAATTCATATTTTCAAGAATAAAGAGTCAGCTTGGATAAAATGGAAAGTATATGGCAATCAATTACATTACAATAGCTTTTCTATTTATAGACACCGTTTCAAAACACTGGCTAAAATCTGTTTTGATAACTACATAGAATCTATTGAAGATGGAATACGTAGTGACATAAAATCTTTTTGGCTCTTTCAAAAGAACTATAAATCTAAAAATGGTATGCCAAGTACTATGTCTTACAGTGATACTGAATCCGACAATCCACAAGAAATTTGTGAGATGTTCTCAACATTCTTTAATTCAGTTTATGAAAGAAGTAATCTCTGTAATTTTAATATTGAAAATATCACTAATGAATCAGAGGGGAGTCTCATCACGAATATATCTATTTCTTTGGAAGATATAATTAAAGAACTGAAACTTTTAAATGTTACCAAGGGTCCTGGGCCTGATGGTCTTTCCCCATTTTTTATTAAACATACTGCAGATACAATAAGTAAACCCTTATTTATACTATTTAATAGAAGTATTCAGGAGGGATTTATGCCATCTATCTGGAAAAAAGCTAACATAATTCCAATTCATAAATCGGGATCGCGAAGAGGTGTAGAAAATTATCGTCCTATTTCATTGTTGTCTACTCTCTCTAAGTGTTTGGAAAGGTTAATACATAATGTCTTATACCCTTTATTTCATAATATTATTATACCCGAACAGCATGGGTTTGTTAAAAAACGCTCAACCATTAGTAACTTAATTATTTACACTAATTTCATTTTTGAGAAAATGGATGCGAGAATTCAAATTGATGCAATCTATACAGACTTTCGTAAAGCTTTTGATAAGGTGGACCATGCATTACTCTTGCAAAAATTAGCATTTAATGGTATTAGAGGTAATCTGCTGCGCTGGTTCTCATCATATGTTGAAAGAAGAACACAAAGGGTTGTACTCAATGGTTTTGCATCGGACTTTCTCGAAGTAACATCAGGTGTTGCTCAAGGATCAATTTTGGGTCCTTTACTTTTTGTTTTATTTATAAATGACATCCACAAGTGCTTTTTACATTGCAAATACTTATTATATGCTGATGATTTGAAAATATATCGAACAATTAACACACTAAGTGACTGCTTGGAACTCCAGCAGGATTTAGATCGCTTTACCGAATACTGCAAACATAATAAACTATTTCTCAGTCTTGATAAATGTAAATATATAACATTTAGCAAAAAAATTAATAATATAAGTTTTGATTACCGTCTTTGTAATAAATCCCTTGATTTTTCAATCCCTTGTTTTTGTTGTGAAAGATCTAGGTGTATTGCTGGACTCTAAACTTCACTTTAACAAACATATTGACTATATAGTTAATAAAGCTTTGCAGCGTCTGAGCTTCGTTGTCAGGACATCTGCCACCTTCAAGCGTCCGTCAACCTATCTTCTACTCTATAAGTCACTATTGAGATCACAGCTCGAGCATGGTTCGGTAGTATGGAACCCTTTTTATGCTAAATACTCTAAACAGTTAGAAACAGTACAACGTAAATTCTTACGTGTAGTAAATTATAGGTGTTTTCGAGCTCGATCATCGTACAATTTGTTATTAAAAAAGTTCTCTTTAGTCTCGCTTCACGATAGGAGAATTTTTTTGGACGAAATGGTATTGTACAACATCTGCCGCCATAAATTCGATTGTATCACTTTAACAAATGAAATACGTCTTAGCACAGTACACCGTCCTCAGCGTATATGTAAAAAACGCCAGTTATTTGCTGTTAAAATTTGCAAAACGAACGCATATAAACGTGCTCCATTACAACGGATATGCCAGTCATATAACAATGATTTTGAAAATCTTGATATATTCTTTTTATCGTCTGTTCAATATAGAAACAGAGTTATCGAAATTATTAAATCAATGAAATGAGACAGTTAAAACATAACTCTTATAAACATAATAACCTCATTATCTAAGAAAACACTCTCTAACACAATAATTAATACGTGGGTAACGGTGCGGGTTACACACCAACATAATTATAAATATTTCATTTAAGTTTAAATATGTAATCCTAGTGTGTAATTGTTTGTTATCCCAATAAAGAGAAAAAAAAAAAAAAAAAAGTTATCAATAATGTAAGTAATACCAAAAACTAAATGTGAAAGTCTGTGTGTCTGTAACGTTTTCACGGCGAATCAGCTGGACCAATAAAGATGAAATTTTGTGCAACAAATGCTTATACACCTGGTATAGCTATAGAAATCCTGTTAATCATACAGGAATAGGATGACATTTACATTACTTTACTTTTAGAAATAATACAATATGTCGTGAATCATTTTTGGAATTGCATTCCCTAAGAGAGTAAAATTAAGTTACTCGAATTTTTGTACTTTTTGTACAATCTTGAAGCTTGAATCTTGTATTTGTACATATACCCTTTTAGATAAAAATATACACGTGTGTGCTAATTTAACGTTAGCTAAAATTGCTTGCAAAAGACGAATGACGTATGTGATTCGCAAATAACTACCACTCATTTTGCGCGTACGTTTTCGAAGCCAGCATATCGGTTTGATGATCACGGACTGATATGACTATGATATGACAACGGTAATATGTAGTTAAGTGAATGTCTCCGAAGTTCGCATTTGAGTCTGTTGATCACAATTTGCTGTAATCTTCGGATGCATGGTTCAACTTCAGTTCAACTTTTGGAAGATCTAGACTCCAAATAGTGAAACCGATGCAGTGAAACGCTATTCATATTAAGATAATATTTTCGAGGTTTGCATTTCTGCATGATACTCACAATCGCCTGTAACATTTCGGGAAGACAGAGAAATTTATCGTGTTTTCGAAAGTATAGTTCATTTATTTTAGTAAATAGCGCGTATTATTTATATTTATTATACGTTGTAATAGCCTATAAATTTATAAATAATTAAATTTATCCAGTAAACAGAAATCAAAAAATATAAAGACTTTCGCCTCTTTTGAATTACAAAATTGACTTAAAAGACTCGATTCCAGGCCGTTAATATATTAGTAACTATGACAAATTGTAAATAAAAATAACTTATTATGTTTATTATAGATGGCGTTTTTGAACGTCATTTTATTCCTGTTGAATTAGCAGGATTTCTATAGCCTATATGTTACCCCGGTGTATAAGGAATAATTGTGCCAAATTTCATAGAAATTGTTTCAGCGGATTAGCCGTGAAAATGACACAGACAGACGACAGACTTTCGTATTTATAATATTAGTAAGGATAACAAATAAAGTATTTTCAAAGTATGAAAAAAATATTTTTTTTTTTCATTCTAAAATCGTACAATACTTTCCGGTAGACCTATTATTATTATGAAAGTATGATTTACGCAGTTAAAATAAATATAATATTTTCATACTTCATACTGTTTTAAAATCTCTCTAGCCTGTCTAGACTTAATAACAGATTTTACGTCAATAACTAGTTATTCAATGATTGTAGGATAAATATTAGTTTTACTCGTTGACATAGTTATGCACCGTTTACTTACGGCGTATTGAATCTATTTTCCGCCGTGTCTAAGCAACTTTGTAGCGTGGTTCAGTTAAAGGAAGGTGTGTCTTACAGCAATTACAATGTCTTAAGATATTCATAAGGACAATTTGTCTAACAAATTATTTCATAAATCAGTAAGCCCCTCCGGCTCATAATAGTTATGTCGGTCCAGCTAAGGAATTTCCTTTGTCAACGAATCGGGGCCTCAACAAGACAATGTTGCAATCAGCGTGTGGGTGATACGAATGCAAATTTGAGAATACAACTTCCTTTACCCTAATGTGTGTTTACATTTGAATTGTGATTCGCAACGACAAACCCGTACCAAGCTTTCGCATTTCCAAAGATGTGTTAGTAAAAAAAAAATGTAAAGTAACAGCCTGTTACTATGCCCACTGCTGGGCTAAGGCCTCCTCTCTCCGTTTTTGGAGAGAAGGATTGGAGCTAAGACCTACCACGCTGCTCCAATGCGGATTGGTAGGTTACACATATCTCTAGATTCTCTAGAGATATGCAGGTTTCCTCACGATGTTTTCCTTCACCGAAAAGCGTGTGATAAATTGCAATTATCAATTAGACACATGAGTTTAAATAGAAAAACTCATTGGTGCCTGCCCGGGTTTGAACTCGTGTTTCCGTCGAAAGAGTCGCACGGTCTCACCGCTGGGCTATCACAGCTCATTTTGATGTGTTAGTATCGTAGAGTAATCGAAGGAAGTCCACAAATTAAATAAGCTTAAAGTAGGGACCAGTGTTCCAGGATATCTCCTCGAATGGCTGATGAAGGTTGATTAAAAATCTACCTAGAATATTTTACATTTGACATAACTACGCCACCAAGGGTAAAATAGCGGTGAATCTGGACATAAAATACATTCTTTTAATTTAATATTCTACGCCGTGTGGTATCCGGCTGCATAGAATAGACCGCCCCCATTTCTTACCGAGGTGTCGTAAGAGGCGACTCAGGTAAGTTGACGTCAGGTAGGCGGCCGGTCGTAAAATCCGTAGCCATATCATGTGACAACATGTGTAACATGTTGTGCCGACCTCACTTAGAGTGGGATAAGGGCAAGAGAATGATGATGATTTTATTTGGCTTATTGTAGTGGAAGGTAGGCAGGGACTTATTTCCGTACACCCTACAGTACATATTTTATCCCTTAACTGGTGACATCAAAAATTCATAACACTATAAGGGACGTGACGTGTCACAGGCTACTTGTGTTAATTTAATTTTGTCTTTCTTTTCATGAATGTTACTCACGTGTTATAAGATCGGTAACACTTTTGCCTTTTCCTATGGTTTAATTACTACTAGCCGTGCCAACAACGGCTTCGCCCGCTTGTTATTCAGTGATTTACGAAACTTTTCCCGAATATTCGAAATTTTGAACATAAAAGTAGTTTTGTTAGTTGACCGTGAAAGATAGAGACATGCTGTCCCGGACTTTTTTGTAGTATTTTTATAGATCTACAATTATCTACTACATTACTTTGGCGTATCTCTGCTGGTTTACGTAGCGCATGTAATTAAAGCCCGCAGCAAGCAAGTTTTTTAACAACTGCGCAATTCAACACAATTTACATATTACCGATATGTACTATTTACCTAAACCATCCGGAAGTGTTGCACTATCTTTTGGTGAAAATCATACAAAAATCTGTTTAGTAGATTTTGAGAAAATCGATTACATACAGACAGACAGCTTTTTGGGACTTTGTTTTATAATAAGTATAGATAGATTAAAACGGAGGGCACTGAGATACGGAATCGCGTCAAGACACTAGTTAAATTTTAAATCTGTCTCTGATGCAATCCAATGATGCAGATATATTGGCGTTTAATTCACTGACGTTATTAGAAACCGCAATTCTCGAGATTGCATATAAACCTGATCGAGACCGCAGTATACATTATTTTTTGAAAAATAAAGCTGTCATATTTCGTTTATGCGCCATTTACGGTAAATTGCTGCTAATTGGTTTCCCTTGTTCTAAGATTTTATATTAAAATTAATGTTTATTGATATTTTATGTTTCCTATACTCAGGGTCGATTTTTATAACTCCAGATTTAATATCCTTTAACGTGATTTCAATCCCAAATAAAAGTTTTGTACAAAAAAATTTGATTAATAAAAATGAACCAATTATCTGAAATATTTAATGATGTTTCTTGAATCGAAATCGATTTTTGAATTTTACACTAAAATGTTGCAATAACATAAATTTTGTAATGGTAATTAAAAACAACTGATTTAACCGAACAGATGATAACTACCCGTAATCAGTTATAAGGTATCGGAAATTGGATGTATGAAATCTACACAAAAACAATATAATATAACAATACATTACGAATATAATACCAGTATATTTTAGATTAAGTGACATAATATATATAAATACATATACAAAGGTTTAGGTACTTAACTAAAGGTAAATATATCAAAAAAGGTCCTTTTTAGTAAGCAGATTACAAGTGCCGTGTGGTATCCGGCTGCATAGAATAGACCACCCTCATTTCTTACCGAAGTGTCGTAAGAGGCGACGAAGGCAAGTCGACCCGCCGTGTGGTATCCGGCTGAATAGAATAGACAAACTTCATTTCTTACCGAGGTGTCATGAAAGGCGACTAAGGTAAGTTGACCCGCCGTGTGGTATCCGGTTGAGTAAAATAGACCACCCTCTTTCTTACCGATGGGTTGTAAAATGCCCAAGTAAGTTGACGTGAGGCAGGCGGCCGATCGTAAAATACGTAGCCAAATCATGTGACAACATTTATAACATGTTATGAATTATTACCTTAGAATGGGATAAGGGCAGGAGGATGATGATAAACCCATAATTTCAGATGTCTTTTAACGCTAGTTTTAATTATAGCGTTTTTCAAATTGAACTGATCTATCCATCTCTTTCTCCTCTTGCCCTTATCCCACTCTAAGTGAGATCGGCACAACATGTTACAAACATATTGTCACATGATTTGGCTGCGTATTTTATGACCGGCCGCCTGCCTGACGTCTACTTACCTTAGTCGCCTTTTATGACACCTCGGTAAGAAAGGAGGGCTGTCTATTCTAATTAACCGGATACCACACGGCGTGCCAACTTACCTTAGTCGCCTCTTACGAAACCTTGGTAATAAATGAGGGTGATCTATTCTACTCAGCCGGATACCGCACGGTGGGTATTCGCATTACCTTAATCGCCTTTTACGACACCTCGGTAAGAAAGGAGGATGGTCTATTCTATTCTGCCTGATACCACACGGCGTGTACTGATCTGTCCATAATAATAACATTACAAATGGTCACCCATCACTAATCTCAGTGCAGACCCAGGTATTGTTCGACAACAAAAATACTAAGCAGCAACATTTAAATTTAAACTTTACGATCGTTTTTATCGATATAATATTCACGCGATGTGTAAATACTGCGATATCGTAGCAACAAATGCAGCTCAAGCATTGGATTTATCTAACTTTTATTGTTTTTAAAAGAGACACGAATAAAGAGCGCTGTTTATAGGTGTCGTGGTAATGTTTTAAATGGATTTGATCGGTCATTGATGGTGCGTTGCTCAGTGACATACTCTTTTACGTATTTATATTGTTTTCGTCTTTTAAATAAAAAAATACGTGTGGCACTCGGAGAATGCCGCGGTAAAGCTATTGCATAGCATTTTTTATCAACTTATGCAATTACAATTATATATTAATTTTATTATTATTTTATTCACTGTTATACGTAGATGATAAAAATACCTATAAACTTATATACTTTCTCACAAACAGCTGATTACGATAGTTTTCCAATACAACCAATGCCACCTAAAGGTCGGTTGCTGAACTAAAGAGACAAGCATGATATTTCAAAAAGTCATTAACCTAACTGTCAACTGGCGTGTGCGCCCCGGGGCGCACACGCACAGATCGCTACTAAAAAGTATCACCGTTGTGCCGGTCGGAGTGGGGGGTGTTAGGTTTTTTCGTTACGGAATTTCTGGATTCGGTCTCCACGCTCAAGGTCTCCCGCGATAGAGGCTATGCAATAGCTTAAAAGAAATAATTCAGGAACATTGTTATAGGCAGTGCAATGCGTATGCAGAACTTACACCGAATAAAATCTGTCAATTTCCTTGTTTTTGATACGGTTACAGGTACGCTACCAACAGCTATATAACTTAGAGAGTTTCATCTCGCTATTTAAAGCAACTGCCCTTTTTAACTTACTTCTCGTTACAAAAGTAATAATAAAATTATTTTGCTATAATCCGCGATACAGTAAATAGAAAATATATATAGTGTTAAATGTATAGTGGACTATCCGTATTTTCATACCCGACACGTGCAGGATTCGTAAAAACACATGCACAAACCTCCACCACTTCTACCACAATACACAAGCACTACACACGTTCACTATCACAAACTCAACAATCGTTTCGCCCCGCAACCGAAGCATCATCAGAAGATAGACTCCACGTCAAAATCGCAAAGCTTGGCTTTTGGACCTCTTTTTTATTATTACTTTTGTATGATGGATCTCCGCAAAGTAACGCCTAATTCTATAAATTATTTACTTTATAATATCTATATTTTGTATCCTCCAAAAGTTATGGTATAATTATTTTGCTATAATCCGCATTTGTTATGAAAATTTATGTAACGCCCAGTGTTGGAAGCAAAATCGGTCTCATACCTTATACATGCAGGATTAGCTACAGCACGTATCATAAGTGGTGTCTTATACAACAGCACACTACACAAGCATTGCACACATTCACTACGACAATCTCAAAGTTCGTTTTGCCCCGTAACTGAAGCATCGTCAGGGGATAGGTCCCACGACAAAATCGCAAAACGATTCTTTTCATGATTCTAAAGCGTTTTGCTTGATACACTTAGCATTATATAGATTTTCTTAATAAACTCGGATTAAAACAAAATAATTCTATGATAGCTTTTGTACTATGGAACTCCCCAAAGTAACGCCTGCTTCTATAAATTATTTTTGTATCCTCATTACGAAGAGTGCTTTTCAAACAAACGACGAACAGGCATTTAATTTCGATGACATTACTGGTGCTTTTTTGTTGCTAAACCAAAAACGTCCCAGGTGGGGGGGGGTGGACGTATACAATAGCGGAAGCCGTCATCCCAACCTGAACGGATTTTGGCCACAGTGTTGGCGTTTCTCTGCAGTGGTCATCAAAAAATAACCGTGAACCACTTAAAACTGGATAAAAAAAACCAAAAACGTCTCATCAATAGTCAATTACACCGATATGATCCGTGGTAGACGAAAGGTAACCTCTCCGAACTTCAAAATGAGATCGCAGACTCAAACCCCGGACAGAAATGAAAGAGTTTTATAAAAAATTATACTATATAATTAATACTAACAATTTCAACGCGCTCTGCGATGAAGGGAAACACCACATGAAAACCTGTATATCCCTAATCCGCACTGAAGCAGCGTGGTAGATTAAAGCTATTAGATTGTCGTTTTAAAACGCAGGAAAATGACCTTTATCCAGCAGCGGGATAGTACATACATAACTCTATATTTTATCTTGATCAACAGACGTTGCATGTAACATGATATGGCCACAGCTGTTTATCGATTCCCGATGTGTCTTTAACAATAACCACAAAATGATATCCTTATGGCTTTTATTAAGATAGCTTGATTGAATAATCCCGTACATTTGGATGCAGTAAGCGCAGTGCAGTGCAAAAATAACTTTATACTAACCAATGCTTGGCCGATATAGAAAAGATTTTTGTTAATCAAAAAAGAGTCATACGGGCTATCTATAATATGAAGCAACGTGAGTCCCTTCGTTAAAAGTTCTAAGAAATAGGCATACTTACTGTAGCGTCGCAATATATATAGTAATAGTTTACTCGTACGCAAAAATATCCATATGTATAAGACGAAATTTCCGCCGTGTGGTATCCGGCAGAATAGAATAGACCACTCTCCTTTTTACCGAGGTGTCGTAAGAGGCGACTAAGGTAAGTGCCGTGTGATATTCGGCTGCGTATAATAGACCACCCTCATTTCTTACCGAGGTGTCGTAAAAGGCGACTAAGGTAAGTTGACGTCAGGCTGGCGGCCGGTCGTAAAATACGTAGCCAAATCATAAGACAATATGTTTGTAACAATATGAGTCATTTATACGTCATTTAAATCTAAAAAAAGATAGATGCTTAGAAATAGTGATGTAAAAATATGGATATGCCTTTCTTATAAATATAAATATATATATTTTTATATTATCATCGCCCTTATTTTTATTTTCTGTAATTTTAATCATAGAAAATAAAAGCAAGCAAGATTGCTATTGAAAGTATTTTGAGAATTGAATAACTACATTAATTGATTTATTGGCTCTCTCGCCAAACCTTAGAAGAGCGAAAGTAGCAGCACACTTTTTAATCTATTTCAAAATGGCGTTGCAGTTTATTTGTTTGTGAAGAGCGCCACGAATGTTCTAATATTACTTTATTTGAAAATATAGTTTATTTAAATATTTATAAGTACATGAACAAGTATAGAGGGAGCATAAGACTATTAGTTGGCCGGGTTCGCGTGCAGTTTACACATCTGCATACGAATTGCAGTCGTTGGTGGAGTCGGTTTACGACCACTAGCGACCAGTCAAATGCGCATGCATGTAATTCTTGATTTTATGTAGAAATAATGGTGAAAATATACTACTTTTTAAATGTAGGATTTGTTAAGCTATTTTTAAACGGATATTCCATGACTTTTACCATCCTTATTTTAATTCTATCGATATATTAATGTTAACGGGCCTTGACATGTTATACTACTACAGACTGCATTCAAACATAGATTAAAAAATATACTGGGTAAAAAGGGGTGAAAAATTGGGACTTTCACGTCTCAATCAATTATTTGCAATAAATATTTAAATAAATCACTTACCAAGCTAATTGCATGCACGGAGAAGTAAAAGGACTAGCTCATAATCAAAATTCATAAAGATAAGAAGTGCAATAAAATAAAATCATAATACGCAAAATGAAATAAAAAAAGCAATGCATTTTTCATATCTCGCGTTTTCCGAGTCTCATGTATTTTCTATGATTATGCCATGACATAAAATAATTTAATATGTTTTTCACATTAAAAACGACGCTGTTTTTCGATTCTTAGAATCATTTACTTCGTGTTTCCAAGATGCAATATAAAAAGAGTGACTACGAGAATTTTGGCCATGAGACCGTATTGTAATTTGCAATAATTATAATATTTAACTCCGTTGGTATTTATGTGTTCGACAAATATTATGGAGGTTAATTGTCAGATAGCTTTCCAAGGTATTTCTGTGAAATTCTACGGAATACGTGAAACTCGAATGGTGACAGTGGTCCTTGAAGGGTCCGTAGGTACAAACCCCACCCATAAGGGTTTTATATAATAATTTTATTTTCTGTATAATAAATCAAGCGGTTACGGTGATGGAGTATATCGTAAAAATATGCACATCCCTACATAATTCTCGATCTATCATCATCACCTGCCCTTATCCCACTCTACGTGGGGTCGGCACGACATGTTACAAACATGTTGTCACATGATTTGGCTACGTATTTTACGACCGGTCGCCTGCCTGACGTCAACTTACCTTAGTTGCCTCTTACGACACCTCGGTAAGAAATGAGGGTGGTCTATTCTATGCAGCCGGATACCACACGGTGTCATAATTTTCG
Organism: Morpho deidamia; assembly: GCA_947086505.1. Lineage (NCBI taxonomy): Eukaryota > Metazoa > Arthropoda > Insecta > Lepidoptera > Nymphalidae > Morpho > Morpho deidamia. The sequence goes on along the minus strand of CAMTZC010000002.1, from coordinate 4,321,720 downwards.
ATCTATGTTAAGTAAAAACCAGCGGCTTCATCTTATCCTATTGACTTTTCCTATCCTTCTTTATCCTTTTAAAGAGAAGGTTTGGAATTTAAACCCGCCTTACTCTAGACCAATAAGAAAAAATTGAAATTGAAAAAACTGAGAAATGAATTTATGGGGAATATTTGCAAAGCTATGGGATAATGAGGAGCAATAAGCTAATATTTTACAACTTTTCCTTAGAACAAACCATTATACACGTCAAGTAGAACAGAATTATAAATTTGCATTTCATTAATTCGCTGTAACAATTAATAGTAATAGCTCACCCATTTAACCAGGCAAAGTTGCGTTTCAACAATTACCCCGTATGCCCTTATATGTAAATATCAGAGATATGCAGGTATCCCTAACGATGATTTTTATACCGCGAAACGCATCTATAATTACTAGGTTTAAAAAAAGTAATTGGAGCTTATTAGAATTCGAAATAAGTACTGATTAAACATTTAAAATACAAGTGCTTCACGGACCTTGAAGCAATCACCTGATAAAGAAGCGGCTTGTTACAATCCCACTGCTGGGAATAGGCCTCCTCTCTCCATTTATAGAGAGAAGGGTTGGAGTGCTCCAATGCGGATTGGTAGGTTACACATATCTCCAGAATTCTCTAGAGATATGCAGGTTTTCTCACAATGTTTTCCTTCACCGAAAAGCATGCGATAAATTGCAATTATCATTAGACACATTAGTTTTAATAGAAAAACTCATTGGTGCCTGCCCGGGTTTGAACTCGTGTTCCCCTCGAAAGAGTCGCACGGTCTCACCGCTGGGCTATCACAGCTCACCTGATAAGGTAGCATTATTCTGGTCGCCGATTATCCAAACTAACATTGTCTATACATGTTATAAAACGAAGTGCCTAGAAGGTGTCTGTCTGTATTTGATTAATTTTCTCAAAATGTGATCGGATGGTTGTTCGATGTTTATCAAAAGATAATGCAATTCTTGAGGAAGGTTTAGGTTAATAGAACATTATGATAAACTTCCCGCGGGATCGGGAGTTTCCACGGGAAAAAAATTGTGACATATTGTTGAAGAGTGCGGAGAGCTAGTCTATATTATATTACTTAATCTATATATCTATAAAAGTTTTAAATATGAATTTGTAGGAATATATAACTACATAAGTTATGAAAACCCCGTGCAGGCATCAATGAGTTTTTCTGTTATGTGTCTAATTGGTAATTGCAATTCATCACATGCTTTTCGGTGAAGAAAAACATCGTGAGGAAACCTGCATATCTCTAGAAAATTCTGGGGAAGAATGAATGAAAATTTATATTGCACACCACAAAAAATACATAGCACTATAATTAAATAAAAATAAGGTTGCACAATCTGGCGGCCTTATCGCTAAAGAGCGATCTCTTCCAGACAATCAGCTCATTAAGAGGACATGCCTATGGATACAAGGTAGGTGTGGTGTATGCAATGAAAGAACAATATAATACTTACACATATAAAATATAACATTTATATACGGTGCCGTGTGGTATCCGGCTGCATAGAATAGACCACTCTCATTTCTTACCGAGGTGTCGTAAAAGGCGACTAAGGTAAGTTGACGTCAGGCAGGCGGCCGGTCGCAAAATACTTAGCCAAATCATGTGACAACATGTTTGTAATATGTTATGCCAACCCAACATAGACTGAGATAAGGGCAGGAGAATGATGATATATAGGCATGATTAAATATATAAAATATACATACATATATAATACTTATGATCGTCATAATAGCAATAGCAAGTTATTGTCACGGTGTCAAAGCGGTAGATAGGAAATGAACTTTGACACGATTTTTGAACACTACCAACGTTTGGAGATATATTATTTAAATTCTGGGGATATTTGTAACCTTTGAATCCGCAGCAACATAGTAGGTCATAATCCTTGTCTCCAAAAACAGCCTACGCTTAAATGTAGGATAGTAACTTTACTTTTTACGGATATATTAAAACTAAAACAGCTTTTGCTGGCCGTCAGTACAACATAATTAATAAAAAAATCAATATATATCTCAAGACTTACCATAACTGCAAAAATACTCTATCGGATTGGCTGAAAACATTAAATTATGAAGATACGGAAGTCTTATTACAATATATATCTTAAACACACACATACACAGCCCACAACAACACACACTTCCACATACACACAACACACACAGACACAGACAACACACCCACACACACATACGCTGTAATTTAAAAGCTATTCTATATTGTTATGTTACTTTACGCTATAAACTTAGTTACCTTTTTCATAATTATTATATACTTACCTGTGTTATGGAAGAGCGAGACCTTCTGACACAAGTATTTTCTATGCTTACTAGAAGGTTTCAATCTGTATCTTTTTGTAACGATTTATTGAAATGAAATAAATATTTTTAGTATTTTAGTATTTTTAGTGTTTAGGGAGGCCGAAAAAAGATATATGGATTTTGATATGTTAAAAGAGAGTGGATGATAAAAACATATTGTGCCGACCACACTTACAGGGATAAGGGCAGAAGAATGATGATGATATTATGTATACTAATGTTATAAAATTACATAGTTTCACTCCCCATTAATCTTCCAACGTCTAATAACCAGTGACTGCGAGGGCCTTCACCCCTTCTCGTCGCCATCTCGCCAATCCGCTCAAAGTGCATTCTATTTCCTTATACGTATGGCTAGGGTGCGGAACACCCTCCCAAGGCTCCTTAGGAATCAAAGTGCACATCTTGTAAGGCAAAATCCTCAACCTTTAGTCTAGTTTAAACATTTCATTGTGAAAACTAGAGACGGTATAGTTTTTAGATTTAGAGTGGGTATTCAAAAAATCATTTAAAGGAAATTTTATATGTTCGATTTTCGAATCAGTTATTTTAATAAAATTATATTCGAGTTTTTTTTTATTTGACTGACATTTTACCCAACAGCTTCATAACAGGCTTGTATCGGAGTATTTTTTATTTTGGAAAAATTCATGAACCTGAAGGAAATCGAAAATCTTGAATTTCGGCTATCTATGGACCTCAAAATATTAAACGTATAGAAGATTTTCCTTACTTTATAGAATTAGGCGTTCCTCTGCGGAGGTCCCTAATACAAAAGTAATGAAATTTTCATTTTGCTATAATCCGCGATGAAAAAAATATATTACGTTATGCTAAATACAGAATGTACTATCCGTTCTCATACCTTATACATTAAGAATTTACACTATCCACCACCAATAACACAAAAATTCACAAGCACTGCAGTAATAGTCGCCCCTTAGCATCTTCAGGAATTTCGATATTGTCATGGAGTCTATTATTCTTACATCGCGGATTATAGTAAGATAATATATTCCTTACTTTTGTAATGTTTTCGTTTTTTGAATCTAAGAGTAGACTAATATAATAATGCGAATGTCCGTCTCTTCTAGTCAACCTTTGAGTAACAGAACGAAAAAGATAAGAAGTGAAATACGAGTAATATAGACAAAAAAGAAAAATAACGCACAACTATTAACACAAAAGATACAAAAATAAAAAATGCTGCATCATTTGCTTTGCTTGCTTAAAAATTTGTTTTAAAAAAATAATTATAAATTAATTGAAAAATATGTACATGAATGAAGATGCTACTAATATATAATTACTTGACAAATATCTTCTAGTCAGCGACTTAAATGCTGATAGGGAAGGGAGGACTTTAGCATTTATCCTACTAATATTATAAATGCGAAAGTTTGTGAGTATGTATGGATGTTTGTTACTATTTCACGGCGAATCCGTTGAACCCATATCGATGAAATTTGGCTCGATTATTCCTCACACTCCGGGGTAACATATATGTTATAGGAATCCTGCTAATTCTACAGGAAACTTATCAAAGTTTTTTTTTTTCAAATGTAAAAGTCAAGTCATATCTGTTATTTAAAGGAGATTCTATATAAAGGCTTATGTCGAAAGAGTTATTGAAACAATTAAACGACGCCCTCGAGAAAACGATAAATCTCTCCCAGTCTTCCCGGATTGATCTGATTTTTGTTATGGAGATATTTGCAGAGTTGATGAGTGACAGAAGCTATTGGTTTATACTAGGGATGTTACGGAGCTCCGACTTCGGTTTCGAAAGATCGAAACCTCCGACTCCGACTCCGATAAATTTTAGTCGGAAGTATAACGAAGGTGAAATTAACATGCGAATTCGGACAGAACGCGCAGCTAAAACTTGTAACTCGTTGCCCGGGGGTATCTCCCCTCGCACGCGGAACTGTCATTAATTTATTTATTTTCAGTATAAATGGGTAGATGCGCTTAAGTATTCAATTATTTAAATCGTGGTGGTCATATTGTCTAGGTACAGTTTACGGGTTAATTTTTAAATTAAAAATGAAGGAGGCGGAAGTTTGGCTCGGCTCTGGTAATTCAAATATGGAATCTCCGGTTCCGGTAAGCCCACCTCCGTGACATCCCTAGTTTATACCAAGTCTACAGTCCACGTGAACGAAGTTGCGGGCAAAAGCTAGTAATATTATACAATAAAATAATCTAATCATCGGTTCTATCATTCTTCATATCAAATGTGCAATCATTAGTCGTTAGTTGTTTGTTAAAGCCGTATCTCTGAATGTCGCAACTAATCTAGGTCCTACCTACATTGACACGTCCTTTAACGTCGTGCAATGATTTATGCGTTGGACCTCGCCAACCATGAAGTCTGGACTATCGTGAACATTAATCAGGTCGCGTTATGTGGGCATTCGTCATCTTGTTATGAAGCTATCTTAGGGCTCCCATCATATATATTTCATCTATATTACCTGGTAAAACTTTGTAAACCTTTTTGAGTAAATTGCGTGGTAGGATGTGAAACGTGAAACGATTTTGTTACATATATAATATTTGGTACATATAAGTGCAGCGAAAAAATTCATGTAAATTATTTATAGAAGCAGGTGTTATTTTGCGGAATTCCATATTGCTTTGCTATAATCCGCGTAGCTTAAGCGAATGCATGCAATGCAAAACTACAAAACTCGTAGTTTTGTAGTTTTTTACGCTAGGCTTTATTGCAATTTGCCACAAAACTTTTTTGAATTAGGTCACTTTAAAACTAAGCGTATGACATATTATTGCACATCATGAAACGAACAGACTCTGCGTATGGAATAACCGTGTTTTTGTACATTCTGCCAATATACAAAATATAACAGGAAAACAATATCAATATTTTTTTCATATATAAGGTGTGCGAAGGCGGCCTTATTGGTATGAGCAACTATGTAGTTGATTATACGCGACTCGTTCGTTCAAAGCTTGTGGTCTCGAACCGAAGAGTCTCGAACAATATCTCAAGAGGCTTCGCTTAGTTTTTGGTTCAACTAAGTTTTTAGGTCGAGTGCAGAAGGCTGTTTTGAGATGGCATGAAAAGTGAAGAGAATATTCGCTCAGTGCCTTGACTTCCTTTGCTTGTAACAAGTTTTTAAATATTTTTTTGGATTTTTATATATGACAAAAATTAAATATATGTATGTTATGATAAGCTATTTATAAAAAATAAAAAAGTGCCTTACCATTTAATTTATATTGTTACAAAGTAAAACTTATCCATGCCAAAAAATAAATTACTGAGTTACCCCTAATTGAAATCACAAGGATTACTTAGACAGTGACTTTTGACATATGTTGGATGCAAAAATCAAAAAAGTCAGCATATATCTCTAATGACTAAATTAATTAAAGAATTCGTACTTGATTTAATTAGAATCGGAAAGCAGAATAGAAATTTAGGAACTGTCTCAACTTTGCATTTGCGTCAAGCAGTAAAAATCTTCCACCTTGATTATATGGATTTGATCATTTTTATTTAAGAGCAAGCGATGCGTCACGGCTATTGCAAACTAACTAGAATGTTTGACTGAAATAGCAGAGTCGAATAAAACTGCGCAACAAACTAATACAATGGCCCTCACTTTAGTATCTCTATCAATTTTACCGAGAACTGAATAATAATAATAGAAACAAAAGTAATAATAAAATTATTTTGCTATAATCCGCGATCCGGATTTTTATTATTACTTTTGTATTATGGATCTCCGCAAAGTAACGCCTAATTCTATAAATTAATAATAATAGAAACGTTAGTAACCGAAATAAGCTGTGATAGCCTAGCGGTGAGACCGTGCGACTCTCTAGAGACGACATAGGTTCAAACGCCGGGCAGGCACCAATGGGTTTTTCTATTAAAACTTATGTGTCTAATTGATAATTGCAATTTATCACACGCTTCTCGTTGAAGGAAAACATCGTGAGGAAACCTGCATGTCACTAGAGCATTCTCTAGGGATATGTGTAACCTACCAATCCGCATTGGAGCAGCGTGGTAGGTCTTAGCTCCAATCCTTCTCTCCAAAAACGGAGAGAGGAGGCCTTAGCCCAGCAGTGGGCATAGTAACAGGCTGTTACTTTAGTAACCGAATAAATTCATAAACAAACAAATTTAAAAAACAAAGGTTTACTAATGCAGAAAACGCATAATTTTGTGATCAACATGGCTATCTGAAATAAGCCAGACTAAATGACTAAATGCGCATTATCTAATTTAAAGTGCATCGCGTCTATCGGCTTATCAGCAACTTGTATCGGCGAATCATCAAGTCGCCAGAGCGCGTCGAATCGCCTATCTAAACTGCATCACCGGATGCGCCTGTGGCCACAGTCTAGCGTAAACGGTACATAAATAATTTAAACTTTAACTTTTTTACTAGTCATTATGCCTAATAATGTAACGTTTGTTTCCCCTGTTTATTTCTAGTATAATAGCTTCGGTTCTTTTCGATACTTTTGCCCTACTCATGTCAAAATAATTTGTCTGTAAATAACATATCAGGATTTGTTATCGCGACTATTCTTTTTTAAATGACGTCAACCACGACATTAATAGTTAATAATGACACTTTTTATTATATAAATTATAAACCTATTTTTTACTTACTTTTTACTGCAATTAAAATTTAAATCTTTCCAATTTGTTGCTCATAACAGTATCTCTGTTCTAAAGATCGTAGAATTTTTATAAATTTCGTATCCTTTTTAATTTCTAGATCATGGTATTTTTATTCATTCGATCATGTTATTATATTATACATATACGAAATTGGGATTTTGTAGAGCAAAACACAATAAAATAAAACACATTTAAATTATACAGTCCAAGAATGAAAAGTATATTTAAAATAAATCTTACCATAGACGGTTACGTGTTCTTCTCCTAGCACAGCGGTGAGCGAAGTAAGAGAACTAAAAATAGCGCACGCTGCTTCTATAACCTTAATTTTAGTGTGGCCATCAATAGAAAAATAAATGCATTCCTTTTTGTACAGATAATAAACTAAAATACCAACAATACACTTGTTAAAATTTTGAGTACCCTTATATCTAGACTGTAGCAAAGGTCATGGTTGCATCCCTGCGCCCCGGTCCTTATTCTTTGTTTGCTTTTATTGCTTTATTTGCCATATTTAGATTGCAAGAAAATGCCGCTATCAGTATTTTTGCAGTGTTCATCGTAGGGTCAACTGTGACGGTCGTGAGTCACCCATACGCCAGCCAAAAAAGAAAAATAGTTTGACATTAAGAAATATTTCTGTCGCAATTATTACTTTCCATTTTACGTCTTACAGTTCATTTTAATAGTCTTGTAATGTTAATTAACTGTAATTGAGCCCAATTAAAGTAAATGAACGTTACAATGATATTGAATACTAGCTGTACCGCCGACATCGCTCGCGTCTACTTTAGAGGTAAAAATCATAAGAGTTATTAACACTAGAGTAGGGAGGTCATAGGCAGGCCTGTAAGTGCTAGTAAAGTAGCGGCCTGTTACAATCCTACTGCTGGGAAAAGGTCTCCTCTCTCCGTTTCTGGAGAGAAGGGTAAATATAGTATATATAGTATAGTATAGGGATAGTCCACTATACATTTAACACTATATATATTTTCTATTTACTGTATCGCGGATTATAGCAAAATAATTTTATTATTACTTTTGTATTATGGATCTCCGCAAAGTAACGCCTAATTCTATAAAACATGATTAATTATTGATTGTTAATGAAGAACATCAGATTTTTATAGAAAGTTTTAGTGCCCGGGATTGAAATTTACGAGCCTTTGATAAGAGTCGTTTCACCTTTAAAAGAAAATGCATGGCTGCCTAAACGGGGTTGATACCTGCGAACCCTTGGTAAGCCGTATCCGTCGTTCGACGTCTGTATTTGTCTGTATTTGCATATAATTAATGTGCGACTTTTTCGAGGGGGTCACGAGGTCAAACTCCGAGCAGGCACCAATGAGTTTTTCTATTAAAACTTACGTGTCTAATTGATAATTGCAATTTACGCACACGCTTTTCGGTGAAGATAAACATCGTTAGAGAACTTGCATATCTCGAGAATTCTAGGGACATGTGTAATCTACCAATCCGCATTGGAGCAACGTGGTAGGTCTTAGCTCCAACCCTTCTCTTCAAAAAACTGAGAGAGGAGGCTTATGCCTAGCAGTGGGATAGAAACAGCCAACAGGCCGTCACTTTACCCAGGTAAGTAAAGTAATGGCCTGTATTCATATAATAAATATTTTCTTCACATTTCGGGATATGAAGTTTAAAATATACTTTTTGTGAGAATTATTAATTATTTTAATAGTGCAATAAATTGAATTTAAAATATACCTTTCTTGTACATGAGTTTTACGACACGCCGCTGTATAGCCATCGCATAAATAAAGAATACGTAGGTATAAAAAAACCGCTATCAAAATTAAGAGCTTCTCGTCAAATCGTGTTTTATTTTGGAATTTTATATCTGCGAGTTCATTTATAAGATGCCTTTTTATGCGTCTTGTATTTTTGACTCAACGTTATCATATTTTATTAAAAGCTGTAGTGTCTTTGTTTTTTTTTAATGTACCTCACATGTCAATTCTGTATAAACATTATCTAAAGGATTAGCTGATATGCACCAATTTTATTTGCTCAAGTAAGCATTTGCTATGACTAGCCCTTTGGCGCAATGGATAGTGATCCTGCCTTTAGCTCCGCGGGTCGGGGGTTCGATTCCCGCCGAGGGCCAACATTTTCTATAAATGGTAGATATATATAGTATAGTAGATATTTAGAATAGTAGGTATATATTTCTATAGGTGTATATTTGTACTTTAGTATGTATTTAATATTAATTTAATTATGTTTGCCTGTGAGGATGGCATATGCAACACAATTTTATACTATCGCAATGCTATTCTTGCAAAATGTCTTAGTTAATCTACATAATAAATACATTATTAAAAAAAATTGTAATGAGGTAATGGGGTATTTAAAATTATATATGTAGTATATTTACCACTTGTCCGTCACCATAACATAAATATTAGGTTACTTACCGTGTGTGTAAGTGTCCCATATATTTATTTCTTTATTTTTAATTTATCAAGAATGAAATTATTTAATAATTATTAGGCTTGTCTTAGAGGTTGTTTTAGAATTTTGTGGCTGCGTTAACCATCGAAACTACTGGACTAAAGTGTTGCGTTTCCTATATCGAATAACAAGTGAGCTAATCTTGGCTTCGACCGCTACCTAGATATTTTCAACACTCAAAGCTGTGAATCATGCAATCATATACGCAATCTTTGATCTTGAAAATCTGTACCCTGCGAGTGTGACACATCCGGAATCCGGGATCCATCATCCTCCTGCCCTTATCCCACTCTAAGTGGGGTCGGCACAACATGTTACAAACATGTTGTCAAATGATTTGGCTACGTATTCTACGACCGGCCGCCCGCCTGACGTCAACTTACCTTAGTCGTATTTTACGACCCCTCGGTAAGAAAGAGGGTAGTCTATTCTACTCAACCGGATACCACACGGTGGGTCGACTTACCTTAGTCGCCTCTTACGACACCTCTGTAAGAAATGAGGGTGGTCTATTCTACTTAGTCGGATACTACACGGCATATTCACGGAACATATACATAAAGTTTTTAACAAAACAGGAATGAAAAAAGCCAATAGACATTATTTTATATCCAAACTAGTTGTAACCGCGACTTCACTCGAATCGACTTAAGAGTTTAAATTTACTTTCAATTATGTACTGCATTCGTTTCCTATTCCCTAAGGAAAAGTGGATTTTTACGCTATATGCTAGCTTATATAAGCTTCAATACAACCAAATTTCATCAATAATGCTCCAGCGGAATTTTTTACCCCTATTTTGAGTGTTTCTTATATATTTCGTATATTGTTTAGGTTAAAACACTGCAAAACATCTCCTTTATGGGATCGAACTCGGCTAAGCTGGGGTGATAGTTTCGATGCGTTATCTCGCCACCACCCCAACTATCTATGAATAATTACAGCGCAGTATTTATTTATTACATATCAGCTATCCGACCACGTTGCTGTGGCTCAATCTGGTTTCTTATTTCTTTTGAAACAGAACTCAACAGATCAACAACAAAAAAGTCCGAAAAAGTTGGTTACATATAAATATCTTAACTAACTTAACTTAAATACTAATCAAACAAGACTATACTAAATACTTAAAAGAGGAGAGAAATACCTCCGATCGCCACCAAACAGGATCATCCGCTGGGTCATTCTAAAGATTGTCTGAAAATTTCATTAAAATCGCTACAGCCGTTTTTGAGTATATAAGAGACAAATAATATTCATTTTAATTAAACATTCATGAGACGATTCTTAAGTTAAGTTGTGAGAGTAGTGTAAGAGTGTTTGGTGTAAACACCAAACTCATCATTCTCCTGCCCTTATCCCACTCCAAGTGGGGTCGGCACAACATGTTAAAAACATGTTGTCATATGACTCGGCTACTTATTTTACGGGCGGCCGCCTGCCTGACGTCAACTCACTTTAGTCGTATTTTACGACCCCTCGATAAGAAAGAGGGTGGTCTATTCTACTTAAACGGATACCACACGGTGGGTCAACTAACTATTCTACTCAGCCGGCTTTTACACCAAACTATCTGTAATTAGCAAAGTATTACCAAATTTAGTTAGTATTATCAACATTTATGTACTGTGTGAGCGCTGGCGGACTAGCTGTGAATGCATCACAGACAGACAGACTTTCGCATTTATGTTATTAGTAAGTATATACCTCCCCATTAACTATTAGTCTCCTACGAAAGTAAATATTGTTCAGACAAAATTATAGCCATCAGGCAAGCAAACACATATTATTAATAGGATTTAGACGTGCCATTATTTGCTTGGTTAAAGTGAAATCTAACAAGCACTCAATTATATTTATGTCCATCTCGAAAGCTGCGCTCGTAAGGCAATAAATAAAATTTAAACACACAATTCGTAAATAACCATCCACCGGCTACCGTGCGTCTGAATTATGACGCGCAATGTTCTTACAATGATCAGCTATAATTTTACATGAAATATTGTAATTGCCCCGCGATAATTTATTATAGCCCCGGAGCCCGTGACATGTTGCTGTGTTGACAATCCCGTTATTAACTTTTTTTAATTTTTTGTTTTGACTTTGATTTATTTATTTATTTATTCGATACGCCAACGATACAATATATGCATTAACCATTATACTTATATTAATTCTTATACTGCTATATTTATCCATTAAAGGCGTATACAGCATTGTCTTATAATGTGTATAATATATATTACAATTAGGTACATCATCAATTAAATGCATCAAGTCAAATTGTATAAAAAGTTGTCATAAAAGTTAAAACTAGAACTGTGTCAAAAGTGTATTAATAATAAAAATAAAAATGAATATTGCCTAAAAATTAATATATAACAAGTAATTAGATCGATTTGCCGTGTGGTATCCGGCAGAATAGAATAGACCACCCTCCTTTCTTACCGAGGTGTCGTAAGAGGCGACTAAGGTATGTGCCGTGTGGTATCCGGCTGCATAGAATGGACCACCCTCATTTCTTACCGAGGTGTCGTAAAAGGCGGCTAAGGCAAGTTGACGTCAGGCAGGCCGGTCGTAAAATACATAGCCAAATCATGTGACAACATGTTTGTAACATGTTGAGCCGACCCCACTTAGAGTGGGATAAGGGCAGGAAAATGATGAAGTAATTAGATCGGTGTCGCAAATGTCTCTACATGTATATTTTATTCCTAAAGCTAGTAAAATGTATTCGCTAAGTACCATTTCTGTGTATTGTTAATAAATATGATATCCGCCGTTTGGTATCCGGCTGTGTAGAATAGACTACCCTCATTTCCTACCGAGGTGTCGTAAAAGGCGACTAAAGCATAGACTATACCCAGCGAGTAATATCCGGCTGAGTAGAATACATCACCCTAAGTTTCACGTAAGGCAGGCGGCCGGTCGAAAAATTACTAGCCAAAACATATATCAGCAGGTTTAGAACATGTCGTTCCTAGTCCCTTAGGGTGGACAGGAGAATGATGATGTTAATGAATATCATATCGTTTACAGTTCTTGCGGCACTTCTATGGAACTCGTTGCGGTACAGCATTATCTATGATAGCCTCAACCTTCCCTACAGCGATACCCAAAGAACTTTATATTTCTTTATTCTCATATAGTATATGAACATATTTGTGTATTAATTATTTTATACGTATTAATATATAAAATTGTTAAAAAATATATTATTAAATTTCATTTTTTTTATATTTGCGTATTTTTATTTTTATATATCGTTTTTCAATAATAATAGATATGGTCTCTATTATCTCTATTATCTATGGTCTCGCACGCACACAAAACTGAAATATTTATATTTATCTGTTTTGGATTTGGGCCTTTACACAATTTCGAAAACCAATTAAATGAGACTTATCAACAAACCTTATTATACTATTGAAGTCTATTTAAATAAAAAGAAAAAATAGGCTTACGCACTAAATATAATATAGTATTAAAAAAATATTTTTGATAAGAGTGACCGCCGAATTGCTCGCTGGTTCTTGTCGGTATGAGCACCTTTCCGAACTAGCGGAAGTTTCATTAAAATTCGACCATTCGAAAGAGCTTGTAAAAGCCAACTTGAATATAGATTAATTTAAATATGAATAATAGTAACATATAGATTACGCACTATATTAACAGATCAATAATTTTACAATCAGTAAGCATAGGATTAGCAGGGCAATTTAATTTTTCATATTTAAAATGTAATTTTCAAGTCCGATTAAAATTTATAATATAAAAACTTTTTAAAATAAAGTTTATGTACTTTAATATATAAATATTAACCTAATCTATGTAAGAATTTTTTAATTCAATAAGTACATAGGTACGTAATAGGTAAGTAATATGTACCTATACCGCGCTTTAACAAATCCTCACAGTTACGAGTACATGGGTAGTAGAAATCTCTTATATGTAGATAAGTCATCCGTTGAACACATTTTTGATACTTGCTAATTCACTTTCTGTTGTGGTATAAATCATTTTAAAAAAATTGTCTAATTAAACATTTTTAACACTAGTATTTGTCGTCAACTCTCAGTCTATTATGTTCGGGGTATCCTATCAAATATCAATAAACCCACACGTGTTTTGTAAATTAATAAATGGCATTGAGACCGCCATACATTCGTGCAGTTGTTTGATCCACACCGTTGACCCCATAGATCATCATACAAGCGGTTACCAGACGCGTATGGCACAGGAAATCTTCACTTCCGTTCGTCTAGGTTCACCGTTCTTCTAATATACCAGTGATTCCCAAAGTAATACCCCATGCAATAATAATACTAAAGTCTACGAAACAAACATTAATTTTTAAAATACCTAAAAACAGTGGAAATAAATGATATATTACATGAATATATAAAAGTCGGATAGCAGGAACGTATGCATTGGAAATAATATATCCTTGACAAAAATGTATCTATACATATTATAAAACAACGTTCCCAGAAGCTGCACGTCAGTATGTGATCGATTTTTTCGATATTACCGAACGAATTTTTATACAGATTTGTAAATCTGTATAAAAATTCGTTCCTAAAATCTTTTGTGAAAGATAGTAACCCTGAGAAAGCTTAAGGTTAATAGTACATTCTCCAGAATGACTTAACCGATTTTGACGGGATTTTTACTGGAAGATAGAGAAGGTTGTTGAGTAATATAAATGGTAATTTTGATCTTAGAATTCTCGCAGGGCCGCGATTTAAGTGGAAAACACTTTGTGACACTGTTTCCGACGCATGCCGCGAGAATAGCTAGTAAATCATATATTTTATAAATTCACGTTCTGCTTCAAATTAAAAAAATGTTTAATATTTCCATTTTCCAAATCAACTAAGTTAATATAAACGTTTAATAAATATAGACTTTCTGTATTTTAACGTAATAACAAATAAGCAAAAATGTGTAATAAACCCCGGGCTTTAACAGACACCCGTGAATTTTCAATATACACATGTATTTAATTGATATGTACGACACGTACTTTACATCTCGAGTAAACCTGAAATATGCATAATCTGCAATTCCGCAATACAGCTACGTGGTGTATTCAAGCTCCTCCTGTTGTACCTTTTCTCTTCGAAGTAAGAGAAAAGCTATCAAAGAAGCAAGTTAAGGTCTTCGAGAGTTAATGGAATAGTAAGAGTTCATTCCTTTAGCCTTGCAATTTACATTGCTATTGCATTTATGATGAGTAGGAGACCTTATTTGGGCACAATTTTTATTCTATATGTCACATAATAAAATTGGTTTTTTTTTATATACGCTCAAATATAAATGTTTTTCTTTATTTGCAGCAAATGAACTATTTTTTTTCGATTTGATAACTTTATAAAGTAAATGACGCTCAAACACTTTAGAAAGCTCCGTACTAGACAATGAACCGCTACTAAAACCGCCGTCTATCGTTAAATGTAATTGACGCGTACATACCAGCCTTCTACGGTCTGGTGGTTCCCTGTATTTTTTTCTCTCCTCTTTGTCTATTCAATACGACACGCATTAATCTGAGTTAGGCCCGTCTGGCTAGGAACCGTCTCGGACGCTGAATGACTAACCGATCATTATTGGCAGTAGTTGATTGGCACTGTGGACGCTATAATTGCTAGCTTCCATGGTTTCTTTTTGCATTCATGCGATATAATTGTTGCTTTTTTGGACGTTCGATTTATTTATAAAATTGAGTTAATTTATTTATTTTTATTAGTCAACCTATGTTTGAGATGTGATAGCTCAGCGGTGAGACCGTGCGACTCTTTCGAGGGGTCGTGACCCCAGTTCAAACACCTGGCGGTCATCAATGAGTTTTTCTATTCAAACTTATGTGTCTAATTGATAACAGCAATTTATCACGTACTTTTCAGTGAAAGACAATATCGTGAGGAAACCTGCATATCTCTAGACAATTCAGGAGATATGTGTAACCTACCAATCTGCATTGCAGCAGCGTGGTAGGTTTCAGCTTTAATCATTCTCTTCAGAAACGGAAAGAGGACGCCTATGCACAGTTGGATAGTAACAGGCCGTTATTTAACTTTACTATTTATTTTTAATTGCACATACAATTAACATAATTCTTACTATTATTTTAAATGCGAAAATCTGTGAAAGCGAATCCGTTTGACTAATATTGATGATAATTGGCACAAGTACAGCTTATACATCATAGGAAACATATAGGATAAAAAAGTTGTTCTTATTATGGGAATAGGAAAAAACATATATTGTATTATTGAGGATTTTTAAACTTTAAGTTGGAACAAACAAAGTAACATTGGTTTATAATAATCTTAAATATTACATTTAAATAATAACTTTTACTGATACTTTATCTCCTCCTAAGTGTAGTTGCAATCTTCTAAATATATTTATTTACCTAGAAGCTGTACCTGCGACGTCTTTCATGTCAGCTTAAATATCGAAATTATAAAACAATGTCCCTAAAAGCTGTCTGTCTGTATATGATCAATTTTCTCAAAATCTACTCAACTGGTTTTTGTACGGTTTACACTAAATGGTAATGCAACTCTCCCGGAAGGTTTAAGTTAGTAGTGCATTACAGTTTTATATAAAATTGTGTTGAAAAGATTCCGCAGTTGTAAAAAACTCGCCTACTGGGGGGCTTTGACCGCGTGCGCTACGTTAACCAACAGAGATACAGTAAAGTAATACAGTAGAGAATTGTAGATCTAAAAAATATTATAAAAAAGTCCGCGGCAGCATGTCTCTATCTCTTATGGTTAAATCACAATAACTACTTTTATGTACAAAATTTCGATTAACTACACTGGTCACATTGCACATTCCGACTATAAAACAAATATAGCAGAAAGAGAAACATAATATAAGAACATAACATTCAAGGCGTGCAAATGCAGGCCGCATATTGCTATAAGAAATCTCTTACAGACAACGTTCATAAAGCTCTTAATAAATAGTAATTATTGTATCCCCAGATCCCACTCGTCAGCAACGAGGGCAAAACAGGCCTGGGGTCGACCAATGAACCGAAAGTGATATATTCCAAGACCCTCGGCCCCGCAACCTTGCGATTGGCGGCGAAGACCAAGATGTTGCAACCACCGGCGAAAGCGTTCCAGCAAGTGGAAGAAGATTCAGAATAAAACTAAAAATATGATCTACGGATTTTTATTTTCACGATATTTTTTATGATTTTGACGAGTTTTTATTTATAAAAACAGCTTATAGAAGTGGGGTCCACTCTTAAGTGGGGTCGGCACATGTTACAAACATGTTGTCAAATGAGTTGGCTACGTATTTTACGACCGGCCGCCTGCATAACTTCAACTTACCTTATTCGTATTTTACGACCACTCGGTAAGAAAGAGGGTGGTCTATTCTACTCAACCGGATACCACACGGTGGGTCAACTTACCTTAGTAGCTTTTCTACGACGCCTCGGTAAGAAATGAGAGTGGTCTATTCTAATCAGCCGGATACCACACGGTGGGTCGACTTACCTTAGTCGCCTTTTAAGACATCTCGGTAAGAAATAAGGGTGGTCTATTCTGCTCGGCCGGATACCACGGAATATAATAGAACAAAAAAGAATATATGAGTAGATCTCACTTTTTATGTTAATAGCTAAGACATTTCAACTTAATACTAATCATATAATAACATGTACAGCCAAAAATATGATATAAGTTATAGTGGTAATTTTTATTGATGATGTTTTTGTGATACGATTGATAATTAAATTGACGGTTATTTTATTCATATTATGTCATAAGGAGAATGTAACTTAATATTTAAAATATGATTTATTTTAACTTTCAATAAAGTTGAAATTTTGTTTTATTCGGTTGTTTTATTTTTTTCCAGTCCAATAAAAATTCGTTGAGATTACTAAATAATAGAAACTCAATATCCTTTATATTTATCTAGTGTTACCAGCGCCATTATTCGCGTAGATTCAGTGTTTAAAATATCCTTAAGTATTTACTATATTATTGTTTTGTATTTTCAAAGAAAACCGGAAATTTTTATTCCAATATGTAATCCGATATATAACCTTCAATTACACTAAATTTCATTAAAATTCCTTAAAAGCGTAACCTACAGACAGATAGGCTTTTGGATATATCATATTAAGTTGAAGTCTAGATACGTATATATAGACACACTAAAGACTAGAAAAAGGCTTTTTGTCCTTTTTATTTCTCTTGCCTTTTCTCTTGTCTCAGAGGGCATGTTAAGCTGTCGGTCCCGAATATTATGACTTCTTATGTTTCAACGTATCATATAATTATCATACCAAGGTATCAGAACACTTACTATGCTGCCGAGCAGCCACCCCGCATTTGAAAACGCAGCGTTGATGGATTTTTTGTAGAGTGACCTCAAAAAAGTCCAATAGACCTCACAGTATCTGCGACAAGTTTGAAACCTGGTCTCGAGGAACCTCTAAATCAAAATCCAATATATGGCGTGAACATCCTTTGAAAGAATTTATGCGTTACGTATTTCGGACGTCCATTGGTAAAAAAAGTAAAGTAGTGGCCTGTTACAATCCCACTACTAAAAATAGGCCTCCTTTCTCCGTTTTTGGAGAGAAGGGTTGGAGCTAAGACCTACCACGCTGCTCCAATGCGGGTTGGTAGGTTACACATATCTCCAGAAATCTCTAAAGATAGGTTTCCTCACGATGTTTTCCTTCACCGAAAAGCGTGTGATAAATTGCAATTATCAATAAGACACATAAATTTTAATAGAAAAACTTATTGGTGCCAGTCCGGGGTTCAAACACGTGACCCCCTCGAAAGAGTTGCACGGTTTCACCGCTGGGCTACCACAGTCCATTGATACTAGAGAAAAAAATCTTTATTTTTAGTAGTTTCACACACACTCTGTATCAAAACCTCTAGTGTAAGTAAAAATAACAGATTTTATTAAAGTCAATAAAAGATATACATATAATCATATTTAGATCCAATGTACAGGAAGTCTATTTTATTTATCAATCCCTCCATATAATGGTGTCTAAAAATATAGCTGTATATAAATGTATAGATAGTGGCACGAGCCGTAGTAAAGACCATTATTTATGTTTACTACGCCACTGATTTCCAAACTTTTTGTTTGCGTACCCAAAACATTTTACTATATGTACTCCCTGTAAAATATAGCTTTAGTAGATAATATTTATTTCAAACATTATTGTATAAATTGGAAATTAAAACAGCTTTCTTTCTTCAAACTGTTTTATTTACGTATTGTAATGGTCCATAAATATACCTCCAATTTTGACTTAGCTATAAATAAATCATTGTAACAATAACATATGTTATAACGACGCTTTAAATTATACTGAATATATTGTAAATATTCTTTCTTCAAACATATTTTATATTTAATTAAATAAAAAAATATGATTTGAATGAACGTAAGGCAATTTATTTAAAAAATAAAGCTTGCTTGAATTTAAATATCCTTCTGTAATTTCTAATTTTAAAGTGTTTGCCCTTTATATTCAATAATGAATTATATAAAAATCTTTTCTTTTGTACTGGGCCTTAATATTGGTTTTTAGTAAAGAAACACTTAAAATTTCTATTCCCCATTAGAACATCAGAATAATAAGGCTTTGATAAAGTGCAGTTTTTTTATATTAACGTAGCGGTGTGTTTGTGAGTTGTTTTTAATCAAAACAGTCTACAATACTAGTTATTCGGACGCAAACCTATTAAGTAGATAATTGAAAAAAAAGGTATATTATATATAAGTAAAAGATTTTAATCGCAACTCATTTAAATAAATTAAAAAAAATTTGAAAGACTGCCGCCGATCCGAACCAGTGGTGGTCATTTACTTAATTGAAACTGAAGAATTCAAACATGCTTGAAAAATCTTATTTCAATTAAGTTTTATTTAATTTAATATGATTTAGGTACCCGACATTTCATTTTTCTATTTATACCTGTAACATTGCTTTGGGAATTTCAAGTTAAGATGAATTTCAACACACGCCAACACACGCAAACTATAAACATTTTACAGATATACATTGATATATTGATATCAGCATATCAACAAGCGTCATTGCAGCTCTGGGCGAACATACCAAACTTTGCAGAGCACTGTTCTACACAACCGTCACTTTATAATGCGCAGGAGTCGGCCCCGTCTAGCCGCCACGTCTAATAAAGGACGTCTATTGGAGTGGCAATTCAAGTTAACACGGTCTCTCGCCTTAATGGATTCTATTAAAATTATCGCTTCGACGATGAACGAAGTCATCCTACGCGTATGGAAATTGTTTGCAGAGTTATAATTTAACTGTATATCAAGTCGTGCCACCGGAGGTATATCTAGACTACATCATCACTTGATAACTACTATGATTATTATTGATTGGCAGTACTTTAAATATAAAAAAATCAACGATCTACACGTTATATTAATTAAAGAAAACATTAGCTTTTTTAAAAGTTCGTAACGTGC
This sequence comes from Morpho deidamia, assembly GCA_947086505.1. NCBI lineage: Eukaryota > Metazoa > Arthropoda > Insecta > Lepidoptera > Nymphalidae > Morpho > Morpho deidamia. The sequence goes on along the minus strand of CAMTZC010000002.1, from coordinate 4,301,708 downwards.
TTTCATAGATAGCATTGAGATCAGGATTAAAATGTATCTAAATAATTAAGCCTAATTTGGAATTAGGTCACTATAATGCTAAGCGTGCGATATGTACGAGTGTGTACCTGGTATTGTTTCTAAAATTGTCCTAATACCAACATCGCGATCAAAACTTTCATGATTGCGATTCTCATTCCGATAGAGTAAGACAAAAGCACTTTTCGCTAATCGGCTAATTTGTGAATTTTAAATCAGCTTTTCTAAATCTTTTTGCCAATCGGAACCCTTTTTAGTCGTCGTCGTGTTTATTTCAATAACTTTATTCACAAGGTACGCAGCAGCAATTGGCTATCATGCCCGGATGCACGCAGTGTAATGATCAATAAAGAATCGAGCCGCAGAATCGATAGAAGACGATAGAATTCATAGCTTTAGGAATGGATGGAACAAGGAAATGTATAACTAGCTGCGCCAGCGGCTTCGCCCGTGAGGAAATCAGCGTGTCAATTTTTCTCGCATTCAAATTTTACAAATAAAAGTAATTATTGTGAGCTAACAATAAGAGATAGAGACATGCTTTCGCGTACTTTTTGTAGTATCTTTATAGATTTACACTTTTCTAGTACATAACTTTAGCGTATCTCTGCTGGTTTACGCAGAGCACGCGACTAAAGCCCTCAGCAAGCAAGTTTTTAACAACTGCTCGATTTCTTCAACACAATACCGATACATAATACCGATATGTACTATTTACCTAAACACTCTGGAAGTATTTCACTATCTTTTGGTGAAAACCGTATAAAAATCCGTTCAGTAGATTTTGAGAAAATCGATTACATACAGACAGACAGCTTTTTTGGACTTTATTTTATAATAAGTATAGATTATTAATTCTTTACAGACTCATTTTTATTTATTTTACTACTTTCTACACTTATCTAGAGCTGAAAAATCCTCGAAAACTTTTATATAATGACATTTATAACATATCATTTGTCAGACCCGTTGGCGCAGTTGGCAGTGACTCTGCCTTTAGCTTCATCGGTCGCGGGTTCGATTCCCGCCGAGGTCCAACAATTTATATATACATTTTGTTCATCAAGTCTGGGCGTATACATAATATATGAATTTAAAATTATTTATTTATATATTTACACGATTACGCCGTGTGGTAACCGGCGGAATAGAATAGACCACCCTCATCTCTTACCGAGGTGTCGTAAGAGGCGACTAAGGTATTCGCCGTGTGGTATCTGGCTGCATAGCATAGACCACCCTCCTTCCTTACCGAGGTGTCGTAAGAGGCGACTAAGGTAAGTTGACGTCAGGCAGGCGGCCGGTCGTAAAATACGTAGGCAAATCATGTGACAACATGTTTGTAACATGTCGTGCCGACCACACTTGGAGTGGGATAAGGGCAGGAGAATGATGATGATATTTACACGATATCTGTCAGCCATAACACAAGTGTTAACTTTACTTATTTTGGGTACTGACGACCGTGTATAATTGTCCAAAAAAATGTTAGAATTTAATTTATTTAGGTCCTTATTTTCGTTTTTGTGTATACGAACGTATAGGATTTTGATAGTCTTATCAAAGGATTCTTTGACCGTACCATTTTATGGCGTTTCAATAACAGATAAATCATAAAAGTCAACCGCTAAACTGTAAAGAATAAGCTATGTGACGTCATTGGTAATCCAAAATGGAGATTCTTAATTTTGTTATTGAATTTGGTTTCTATTTTCATAAAATACATGTTCTTTCTGTTTACAGTAGGTATCTACCGAAGAAGATCAAACCGTTTTAAAATATAGCGCCAATGGATTTATTGCAAAGGGATATTTGTTTTAAGGTCAATTTCATATTTATTACCAGAAGGTGTTATTTTGAGTTTAGGTGGAATTGAATGATTTATAAACGGTATTTCTTTAGTTAGTCATATTTCAATATTAATTGATACGTATAAAGTATTGAAACAGAAGGCCAGCTTATTCTTATGCGAAACATAATAACTATGCCTCGCGCTGTAATATATTGCAACAGATTTTGAATTTGTAATTAACCTCTGAAGTTAAATGCCTGTTAGTATCCAATTGCTTTCCTTAACCGAAAAGCTCATATAGTTAAAACATGTATTTAGCAAAATATAATAGCTGTCCGTGCATGCGTTGCTGTGACTCAGTTTGGTTTTCAATTACCCTTGAAACAGAATTTAACAATTAAGAATATGCTCCGATCGCCACAAGCAAACTCTACAAGATCACTGCTAGGATGAACCGCTAAAGTTTCTCTAAAAATTTCATTAAAATCCGTCCAGCCGTTTTGGACTATATAAAGAACATACAGACAAACATTTTTATAAATTAAGATTACGCAATACCGCAAAGTAACGCATTATACAGCAAAAAATCAATTTAGCAGCTTAATGAATTTTAATACACTTAAAAAAATATATGTTTTTTGCCAAGAGATATATGTGTTAATTTGCGGAATTTCATAGTAAGAAAGAATTATTATGCAATATATATTTTCTATTTACTTCCGCCGTGTGATATCCGGTTGAGTAGAATAGACCACCCTTTTACTTACCGAGGTGGCGACTAAGCTAAGATGACGTCAGACAGGCGGCCGGTCGTACAATACCTAGCTAAATCATGTGACTATGTTTGTAACATGCTGTGCGGATCCCACTTAGACTGGGATAAGGAGAGGAGGATGAAGATGATTATAACGTTCTTACATAGAAAATGTTACCAAAAATTTGCATAAATAGGTCTACGAATGCATTTTTTTGCAAAAAGCAGTCGTAGACCTCGTTATCGTGAAATTATACTAAAAATCATCTAATAAATTCATCAGCTAATGCCTGAATTAAACAACGCATAAAAGGAAAAGAGTATTTTCTGTAATATTTGTATACATTTCCCTCTGAGCCTAATGGGAGGGTAGCGTGCTTGACGTTTTCCGTGAGTGCAGCTAAAAGCGGTTATAATGGAGTACCTAGGCACTAAAGTACACTCGATGCAATTATTAGCTGAAACTACTTGATTGCAGCCGAGCATGCATTGTTACTGCTAGCTAAATCGCTGTATAGACTGAATGCAAATTTTATAATAAAATAAATATAGTTTAAATAACTAAAAAGCACGCATAGGTCATCAAACTAGGATGTATAAAATAAGTCTTATTATCATTTTGGACGGAGCATCGTTATTACACGTCAAATTTGATAAACGCTAATGGACACAACGTTCATACACGTCGCCAAAAAATGTACAGTCGAACACAGAAGAATCGTCAAGGGTCCGAAATACGGAGAGTAAAGTAGAGGGGTCAAGGAACGTCGTTCTTGGACAGGGTATGAAAGAAGGCCCTATATGACGCTGGATTGGGCTTAGGTAACGTCTTGCCGAAGAGGATTAGTCATATTCTGTGTATGTCTTTGTGTGTGCGTGCGTGCATGTGTGCGTGTGTGTGTCAACGCCAAAAAACTGGAAGCTCGTCGTTGCTGTGCAAATACAACGTATTTGTGTACATTATGTTACGTTATTATGGTTGTTTTGCGATTCATTCTACATCAAATACATTCATTCATAATACTACTATAAATCTCAAAAATCATCATTCATAATTTTTGTTTTAAGAGTGAGAAATGGCACTAAAACATCAATCTGTATATAAAGTAAAAGTAAAGTAGCGGTCTGTTACATTCCCACAGCTGGGAATAGGCCTCCACTCTCCGTTCCTGGAGAGAAGGGTTGGAGCTAAGTCCTATCACGCTGCTCCAATACGGATTGGAAGGTTACACATATCTCCAGAATTCTCTAGAGATAGCAGGTTTCTTTACGATGTTTTCATTCCCCGAAAAGCGTGTGATAAATTGCAATTACCAATTAGACACATGAATTTTAGTAGAAAAACTCATTGGTGCCTGCCCGGGTTTGAACTCGTGTTCCCGTCGAAAGAGTCGCACGGTTTCACCGCTAGGCTATCACAGCTCATCTGTATAGTTTAGTTTAAATCATAAAGTCCTAAGGAAAAATGTTTCTACTATTAATACCTTCCTTAGTAATTCAACGTGCAACCATAAAATCTACTTCTTTTAAGTCAAAATTTCGAAGCCCAGAACTTCCTCTATTTCCATGAAAATTAAAGTGTATAAATATGTTATTCATTGTTTTGTTTTAAAGTTAATTTTACTTAATTGCTGTGAATTTTGATATAATTTTATTAAGTTCGCGGTGGAAGCGATCGTTTATTAGTGTTATCTTTAAAATCAACTGTAGAGTCCAACACAATCGTGGATACCTTTTCTACAAGGCATTTGATTACTATTTCACGGAATGTATATAAGGAAAAAGTTTTTTTTAATCGTACAAAACCCAAAATTATTTATATCGTTTATTTGAAAAATAAAGCACGGCTAAAATTGATATGGGTTTTCGCAAGTGAGCTGAGTATATTGGGTATTTTGTCAGTAAAGTTTGCATTGATCGTAAACACTCGGTTTTATGCCCGGCTCGAATCATCGCTCGTTTAATTGTAGGTTATCAAACGGCTGAACATCCCTGATCGTGTGGTCAGCGATCACGTCGCTTTCGATTACTCACTGTGATACATGACCGGCAATTTGCAAATCCGAACACAATTTATGATTAAAATAATTGTTGTGAATAAAATGTCATCACGAGCCAGATAAACGCTTTGGGTTCCGTATTTTGCTGTTTCTGAGGTCACCACTTTAACACTTTTATTTCCGATTCACGCCACGTGCTGTGTCATTAATTTAATGGAGTTTTTATGGACCTCCTGGTTTCTGATTGGATCACAGAAATAAAAAAGATATTTGACTATTATTATTAGTGTTATTTATGCTTCACTACTATAGTCCCTATACTATATCCCACGGCATATTTTAAGGTTTATGATATAAACCACCTGACACTTTTTATTAATCTTTTATTAGTTTTTATTAATCATTTTATTAATCAAGTGTAAATTAAAATCACTTCAAACAGAAGAAAAGGTGAAGAGTCCGAAGGCTAAGACTTGCAGGGGCGCATCTAAGTTTTTTTTTACAAAATATACATATATTCTAATTCATATTTGAAGCGGAAACCATCACAGCGAGATCTCATTACATAATTTTTTTTATATATACCGACGTATTAGAGCACCGACGTTTGTCTAAGCTGTAATCATTCTCACAAAGGAGAAGTAGTGTAGAGTAACGTTCCTCCTTCTTCTCTTCTTTGTCAGTTTCGCGCTTTTTCAAATGTAAGAATCAATTGATTAATAAAGCTGCCAAAGGTTCGGAATAGAGCTCTTACCGAGAAATGTTGATTAAAGCGTCAGTAGTTACTTAGCTATTTTCCTTAGCACAATATTAATATATTTTTTACAAAGATCTCCCGTTACTTCATTATTTAGAACCCAAGTAATGATATTAATATAATTTTGCTATAATTCGCCATAAATATCACGTCACGGATTAAAGCAAAATAATATTATTACTTTTATGTTATGAACGCAAAATAACGTTTCATTCTATAAAATATTATTTATTTAATAAGTACACTTACAAAATACGAATTTTTACATTAACCGCTATATTCACTTTCATACTTTAAATATACTGATATACCTATCATTATAAGTGCTCATAACATTTACCAATTAACACCGTGTAAGCGACCATTCATAATTAAACAAACAGTTATAATTTAATTTAAACTAATCTAATTTAATGTAAAGTTAATAATGATTAGGAAGAAGTTAACACAGTTTATAAAACAAAGTTGATTTAGATATACAATATTTTTATATATAATAATAATTTCATCAATACAGCGTTCAATTTATTATAATCGATTTAAAACTATTGATGATATTATGATGTGTTTAAAGTTGAATATGATATTGTACTTATTGATAAGCACATTGCATTTGAGACTGAATTATTTATATTATAATTCTATCTAATCACCATTTCCCGTTTTCGATCTAGAACACATACCCTAACAATAAAATTCTCGTACTACTTGTGCCGGCAACTCTAAAAATGATTCGACGGAGATTACCTGTAAGTACTTAAAGTATTTTTGTTTTGTGTACGTGCTCGGAACACGTCGTAAATTATCTGCGATTGTTTTTGTAAAAATGGATTTATAATTTGTTCTGCCGAGGCTGAAATAATACATCCGATACGAATACCTCGATGCACCATTTACACCCGTAATGGTAAATAAAATTATTCATTTTGTCTGATTTTTTTCATTTCGTACTTTCTAAAATGCGTAGTATATTACGCATTCTAGAATATATATCTACCTATCAAAAATGTTTGAAACGTTTTTATTTTCCAAAAAAGATTTAAAAAGTAAAAATATTTAACTTAACTAAAATTGACATTAGACATAATGTTAAAATGTTCTTCTTTCTTTTTTCTCCTACCCTTATCCCACTCTAAGTGGGGTCGGTACAATATGTTTTTCTCTTCCATTCTCTTCTATCATTCGTCAACTCTGGCGCTACTCCTTTTATATGCATACTTCACACAGTCCAACCATCTCTTTTTAGGCCTTCCTCTAGTCACATATCCATCCACATTCATACTCAACACTCGTTTGATCACATGATGTTCATCCCTCCTCATTACATGTCCATACCATCCCAATCTTGCACCTCTCATCTTTTCTATAATGGGCGCAACTTTCAGACTTCCCCTTATATAAGGGGAAGAAATGAGTATATACTCATTTCTTATTTTATCAAGTCTTGTCACACCACACATCCACCTTAACATCCTCATCTCATTTGCATGTACTCTTCTTTCATCCATCTTTTTCATTACCCAACATTCTGATCCATACATTACGACAGGTCTTATGACCGATGTGTAAATTTTTCCCCATTAAACATAATGTTAAAATGTTATTGGTTAAATATTAATTATATTGTTGACAACATGTTTTAGACATTACAGAATGAACAGAGTATGCTTAGTATTGTTATTATTAGCAAAAATAACTTAATAAAACACGGATCCTGGCTCTTCTAGATTATTAATCGCTATGGCGATTAATAATCACACTGAAATGAAACACTGAAATGTGTCTTGCTGAGAAGCTTGACTCAGACGGTTATTATATACTCACGTTTAGATCGAGTTACAATTTGTCTTGGTTAGACAAGATGATTAAATCTAGTAGAGTCTAACCCAACTGGTGTCTTTAGTTACTGTAACGTCTTAATCTTGGTTGGCTCGCGTCCACTTACATTAGGTATTTCGTGTTATTAGAATCTATATCCTCAAGTAGTTAATATTCGTGACAAGATTAACCACTGAGTTTTTGCCAGTTCTTCTCAATGGATGACAACGTTCCAATTTGTCGTAGAATTGTTCGGGCATAATAATTCTCAATTATTATTAACTTAACCTGTCAATACTGGCTTGGCCTGTTCCATATTTTGTATTTGAACGTTTATCTTTTGTTGATGTATTATCTTGTAACATTTTCAACGAGAGATCGCTAAAAATATGTGCTGTAGAATATTATATTTAATTAATTAAAAGCTCTGGAGGCATATCCTGATTTCTTGGTGTTCATTTAGAGGCAGATTCTTTATTCTTTTGTCGTAAGTGCATTAAGTAGTAAAGTAACGGCCCGTTACAATCCCACAGTTGGGCATAGGGCCTCCTCTCTCCGTTTCTGAAAAGAAGCGTTGGAGCTAAGACCTACCACGCTGCTCCAATGCGGATTGGTAGGTTACACATATCCCTAGAAATCTCTAGTGATATGCAGGTTTCCTCACGATGTTTTCCTTTACCGAAAGAACGGTGAACATCGGTACACCGGTATATAATCGGTATACTGGTATATAATTAATTTTAAATATTAAATTACAACAGGTTTTGATTAAAATTTGGAAAACTCATTCAAAATACAATATATTGTGACATTAGTCCCTCGCGGCTTTTGGACATATGCAGTTTATCGTACACATGTTTCCTTATCGTAAGGTGTAATGAATTTTAACTCCATACTAATATTATCATAAGTATACGAAATTCGGTCTGTCTTTCTATATATATGTTACGCTGTCACGGCTAAACGACTCAGAAAATATAAAATGTAATACAATTGAAGCTTACATATCGGGATGTTTTATACGTATTATGAAATAAAGTCCCCAAATTCTATCCGAACGTGATCGATTTTCACAAACTCTACTGAACGGATTTTTGTACGGTTTTTACTTAAAGATAGTGCGATTCGTAAAGAAGGTTAGGGTTTTTTTTCTTCATTCTAGTTTACCTAGTTAAGTACTAATTCATTTATTTACTTTAAAATCTTTTTTGTTGCCCTATAATACATATCTGTTTTGATGGGAGCGCGCGTTTTGACACGCGCTCCCAGAAGTTTCAGTACATAAGTTTATATTTAGTAAATTTTCCGGACCAGCTTAACCGATTTTGTTGGGACTTCCTTCCTTATATCATCATCATACTGCCCTTATCCCACTATAAGTGGGGTCGGCACATGTTACAAACATGTTGTCACATGATTTGGCTATGTATTTTACGACCGGCCGCCTGCCTGACGTCAACTTATCGTAGTCGCCTTTTACGACACCTCTGTAAGAAATAGTCTATTCTATTCAGCCCAATACCACACGGCTGACTTTCTTCCTTATATATGTATGGCACATAATTAAGGATATTTTAACACTAAAGTCATGATCAACAAAACTCGCGGGTAACACTAGTATTAAATAAGAACAGAAGGTATTAGAGAATATTTAGAAATGTCTGGCTGGAGGTAGACATTATTAGGCTACTGAGGCTTTTAAATCTAAAAATATAAAAGAGAAAGCGTGTATGTATGTTTCTTAAAGACTGAAACGCCTAGACGGCTAGAAATTTTAACAAAATTTTTAGACAATCTTTTGACTGTCCAGCGGCCAATCCTGTAAAGTCGAATACGGACTAAGCCACAGCAACACGTTAACGTAACGATAGTATATTATAAAAATATTTTTAACTTTAACGGATAAAGGCTGTTACGGTTTCAATATAACAAGTTTTTTGTAAGTAATAATTAAGTTACTCAATGCAACAATGTTGTAAATGTTTAACACTGCTCTAATTATTTATTAATTCACCTTTTCACTGTGACTAGTTTTGTAATTATTGACTAGTAATAAATTAACATTGTCTGGGGTCAACATAAACACCTTTACAGTCATCATAAATTAAATTTACGCCAAACTTAATGAATGAACATAGAACGATATGCATTTAATAAATTTTAGCTGTTACCTACAATTTCATTAGCGAAGATTTTATCGGAATCTTGTAAGTTACCTAAACTTCAATTATGCCAAATCTCATCAATATTTTTCCATTGAGTTATCCGGTAAAGCATAAAAAACCGACAGATAGACTTTTGCATTTATAATATAAGTATACATTACATTAAAACATGAAAGTAAGGTAGTTTATTAAATACCCTACTTCTAATACACTTTTCATTATCCTCCTGCTCTTATCCCACACCAAGTGGGGCCGGCACCATATGTTACAAACATGCTGTCACATGATTCGGCTACATATTTTACGACCGACCGATTGATTGACGTCAACTTACCTTAGTCGTATTTTACGACACCTCGGGAAGAAAGAGGGTGGTCTATTCTACTCAACCGGATACCACACGGCATTTTTATTACGCTTTTATTTACTTTTATATGTATTGCAAGTTATTACTTGCTTTAAGAAATCCAAAGATTTCTAAAAGTGTTGTTATACATATCGGCTTGGGTTAACCCTAATGCCAGCAGACCTACCATGAACTCTTATTGCGACTCAATTGAAGACGTAAAGTAAATTGTTTTGATTTTGCATACCATGAGGTCTTAAAGACGCACACTTTAAGTCGTTGGCGAATGAGCGTTCGGAATACGTCCTAAAAACATTTGAGTAAAAGAGACAGAGTTATCTATAGCGTTATCCACCTCGCCAACGACATTAAGTTTTTGTGTCCATTTTAAAGCGATCGTTCACTACCAAATGTGGTAGTAGAAGAATATATAGCTACTTCTAGATATCTCTGCGAATATTGATGATATTTTCCTGTTCTAGTATTTTATTATTAATGTCTTTAAAAAGGCAACTTTGCTTTTAATCATCCACAATGCCAGTTAATTTATGTGAAGTTCAATAAATTCCATAACAAACTCTCGTTGCCATTTTTTTTTCGAAAAAAAAGTGGAGGCTATTTATACTACGTCTACACGGCGGCGATATTACTGTAAACCAGCAACTTACGATATTGCAGCGATCAGATTGACGCAATTGTAGCGATTTTTAAGTTGCTGTTAATATCCACGTCCAGACGCCTTTGATTTGACTGGAATGTTTTCCAGTCGCCAGCGATCAAAGTCGCTGTCGTGTGGACCCTACTTAATCCGATATAACTCAACAACGAAACGATGTACGTTTTAATAACATTGTTATTCCATTTAATTCAGGACTCGGAAATCCAATCCAGAACTGAACGAGGGAGCTCATTAAGCAGATATATATGCTTGTAGGCACCCGAAGTCTATAAAATCGAATCGGGAAATGTCCTAATTAAACAAAATTGTAAGACAGCATTCAAACCGTCCCTTAATAGAGCAGTTTTGATACCTTCCACTTATGCGAATGTTTTATTACACCGGACGCAGACGACTAAGTGGCCGATGTCGAAAGCTAATAAGTCATTTGAAGCAACATTGTTGCAAATGTTATGTGCGAAACGATGTAACTGTATAAAATTATACGATATGTCGACCATCGTACTTTTTTACGGATCTAGCAAATTGCTAGTATTTAATTAGGGTCTAATTGCGTAAACATCTCCTGTAGTGCTGGTTTTAAACAGCGTTTAAGTTCCAATAGTTCTTTTTTAAAATTTAACTACAAAACTGTGCTCGCATGACTCTCGCATGCTCTCATTTTTAAATTTTATTTATGTTGCCGTGTGAAGGTGGAATCTTGCAAGTTAAATTTGACACTTCCCGATGTCCGATTGATGTGAAATTTTACATAATGATTCAGTACTGATGAAAATGCGTATTTGAGATGAGCGTGACCTGCTGTCAGAATTAGCTCCAGACGAGGGAACTGCTCAACGGTTAACAGTAGGGACATGAAAATTTGTCAAGAACTTGTGTTAAAAGTTTTTTTTAATAAACTTGTTTCATTAAACAAGTTTTTGCATATGTTGGAAAGGTCACTTTGCACAATCGTCCAGATTTCGGCACCATTTAGACGTGCATCAAATTTTAAAAAGAGTGGTTGGTGTCTAGGACCGTGCTACATAAACTTGGCGACTCAAACTTATAAGGAGGCAAAATATTTGTACTCATAATTTTACTAAGCGCAGCCATAGAGAGTAGAGTAACAATCCCACTGCTGGGAATAGATCTCCTCTCTCCGTTTCTGGTTCTGGATCTCGGGGTTGGAGCTAAGACCTACCACGCTGCTCCAATGCGGATTGGTAGGTTACACATATCTTCAGAATTCTCTAGAGATAAGCAAGTTTCCTCACGATGTTTTCCTTCACCGAAAAGCGTGTGATAAATTGCAATTATCAATTAGACACATGAGTTTTAATAGAAAAACTCATTGGTGCCTGCCCGGGTTTGAACTCGTGTTCCCCTCGCAAGAGTCGCACGGTCTCACCGCTGGGCTATCACAGCTTTTCACAGTAAGCGCAGCCATAATTAGGATAAATATTGTTTTATTTTCTTGTAACTTATAACAATATAAACCACAGAAATTTGTTGTTAGCTTTACTGTTCTCTTTTCCACCGCAGATAAAATAGCTAGCTCTAATCATCATTCATGTAGTGTTCACTTTGATGTATTAATATACTAATGTTGTATGAATATAGCACAGGCTCAAACACGCACTAGAAGTAATAACATGTTACTACACGTCCGCTCTCACCAAAGGGCTCTCGTGTACTAAACGTTTGTGCGCTTGAGACAGTGTATTGTTTCTTTGTACATTAGTGTTACTGTGAGTTAGTGTGAAGATATTCATGTATGTGTCTTGTATACAAATATACAAGGTAAGACACAAATATGTCAACCCACATACACTACAATTTATCATTCTCCTGCCCTTATCCCACTCTAAGAGGGGTATACAACATGTATTAAACATGTTGTAACACGATTTGGCTCGGTATTTTCGACCGGCCGCCTGCCTGACGTCAATTTACTTTAGTCGTCGTTTACGACACCTCGGTAAGAAATGAAGGTGGTCTATTCCACTCAGCCGGATACTACACAGCGGAAAAAAATCGCTCTAAGTAGCATTTAGTTTTGTAAATAAAGGAGTTAATATAAAAACAAAATTCTTAATAATAGTAGAATTTACATGCTCGAGATTATCGTCAAGCTCATCCATTTTTGAGTCGCGTATACTTTTCAGTGAAAGGTCGAAGTGACCTCGAGGTAGGCGGCGTCGGGGGTATTAGTTATGCGGCGGCGTGTGTTGTCTGCACCGCTTCCTGTGCACCCCCCCCCCCCCTACCGCCCCCCATCGCTCCTATAATTAACTCCATGTATAATGTTAAATTCATCAGCGTTGAACAGGCTTACGTTTAACCGAAGGCATTTTCAGTGAATTTTGTAAGCGATCTTTAAATTTATTACATTTCAATTTTAAATGATAACTCTACACTATTCAATATGCCCTGTTTCTTATTTGAATTGCCCATAATTGCAGTTGACTGGCTCTGCCCTCGGCTCCGCGGGTCACGGATTCGATTCCCACCGTGGGCCAACATTGTTTAACAATAATTTGTTGTTTCTTCGAGCCAGGTGTATATATGTATTTAAAATTATATAAGTATATATTTACCAACTGTCTGTTACCCACAAACCGAGCATTAATGTTGTCTGTGGTAATAAATACCTTAATATTATATTTTTCTATGAACAGCTTATGTAACCGCTTTTATATAACTATGGGCCTAATAAGAAAGCTCAGAGTCGCTCAGCGGGCGATGGTGCGAGCTATGCTCGGAGTGTCTCTACGAGATCAAATCAGTAGCTAGGAGATCCGTAAAAGAACTAGAGTCACCGACATAGCTCAGCGTGTCGCGAAGCTGGAGTGGCGCTGGGCGGGGCACATAGTGCGGAGGACCGATGGGCGCTGGGGTCTTAAGGTGCTGGAATGGCGACCACGCACCGGAAAGCGCAGCGTCGGTAGACCCCCTACGAGGTGGACAGACGATCTCAAAAAGGTCGCAGAGATCGTGTGGTGTGGCGATCCCATGAAGAGGCCTATGTACAGCAGTGGACGTCCATTGGCTCTTTATCTCTTATGGTTAATTCACAATAACTACTTTTATATTTAAAATTTGAATTCTAGATTCATTCACAGCTAGTTTTGATATAAATTCCGAATTTTGCCAACGTTATAATATATCGGAAAATGAAAATTCATTGTGAACAAAGGTCCCATTCACACTAGCCGCGCGGCTCGCAGACCGGAACGTCGCGGATCCGGCATTATCAGGCAAAATGCAAATGCGACTACCGTAAATATTTATCGTTTTTACTTTGTAATGCTGAATGTGCATATTCATATTGTTAAAGAATATTTTTTATACAAAATACCAAACATAAATAGAAAATTTATTTAATTTTGTCCCGTTGGCGCAGTGACCCTGCTTTCAGCTCCGCGGGTTCGACTTCTTGGGTTCTCCTTCGTGGGTTCGATTGCTGCCCATTGCCAACATTGGATTTTCGAGCCTTTGTGTATATTTGTACTTAAGTATGTATTTAATATTATATATGTATTATATTTAGGTACCAGGTGCCCGTTACCCATAACACGAGCATCAAATTACTTACTTTGGGGACGGACGACCGTGTGTGTAATTGTCCCATATATTTATTTATTTATTTTTCACAGTCATAAAAGTATTATAAATGCGAAATCAATTGATGCTTATATACCAGGGTGATATAAGTTGCGCCCAGAAAAGACGAAGTGAGAGTTTGCGATGGTATGAACATATTAATTCAAATTCAAATTCAAAATATTCTTTATTCAAGTAAACTTGTAAACGAGTGCTTTTGAATCGTCAACTCTACTGCTGGTTCGGAAAGCTGTTCCTACCGAGAAGAGCCAGCAAGAAACTCGGCGGTTTTAAAATATAAATCTAGTTACTAATGAGGAGAGATAAAAACAAGTCATTAAACCAGTGTAACCAAACAATGAATGCAATAATGAATAAATGGATGGATATATGACTACAGGGAGGCCGAAAAAAGATGGATGGATTGTATGCACTATGACATGTATATAAAAGGAGTAGCGCCAGAGTTGAGGCATGATAGGCGAGAGTGGAAGAGAAAAACATGTTGTACGACCCCACTTAGAGTGCGATAAGAATAGGAGAATTATAAGTAAAGTAAAGTAAAGTTCGAACGCAGACACAACTATTAGGTGCCCTATCGTCGCGTTTGTGGATGACCCATAGTGTTCTTTGCTTGAAAAGTAGATACAGACATATTCATTTAAAAGGATTAGATCTTTTAAAGCTGCCAATTCTGTTATCAAGTTTAATATCTAAAATGTACAAGGAAATTGTTGTCTTTAAAATGAATTTCTACCTATATTCCGAATTTAAAAGTAATTAAACACATTAAACGTAAAAAAAGTTTATAATCACGTATTCAATAAAAAATAATACAAGCGATTCGTATTTCAGTATATGAATGAAATGAAATTTAAAAATAAAACGGTATTCTTTTCCATCGCCCCATTCATTCATCCGCGAGTTCTGCGAAAAACTACGGAGCTTAATCATGAAAAGTTTATAGCCGCTAAAATAAGTTTCGCCGACTAAACAAAGTCTAATTTTAGAGCCAGAAAGAAACACTAACCAGCGCTAGGACGTGACCTCGGTCTGCTACTTTCCTCGTGATATTTCCCGCTATCGGCGGATGAGTAAACAATGTAGTACAAGAGCTTATGTTGACGCGAAGACATCACTCAAACACAAAAAATTGTACTTTAGAAACAAGCATTTCGAGAAACAAAGAAACAAGAAATTTAATCAACAAAATGCATACTGAATCTGTTGTAATCCAGGATTACAAGTATCCATGTAATAGTAAATACGGCTTTGCGATTTTGTTGATACTCGTAGAATGTTTCAGTTATCGAAAACGTTGAGATTGTCGTAATGAAATTTGTTGAAAATTGAATCAATCAATCAATCAATTTTCAGTCTTAGTGCGATGCTAGTATAGTGTGGTTTCGGTGGTTTATGGTACATATTATATAATATGAGACAGAAGAACGGATTGTGCATCCTACATTTAACGTCACAAAGAGATATTATTTAATGACGGAGCATATACAGAATAATTCGAACGATATTAAACAAATGTTCTAAAACAAAAAAATATTAAAATTGTGATATAATACATTGAAATAACATGAAACAGACTGCTATTTAATTTTTCTATACAGCATTATAAAATACTTTTTTAATAAGTTTTCTATCTACGAATAAAACTGATTGAAAATCAATATTGAAAACACTTACAATAATAACACTATTTGTCTATATAAAATTTTATAATATCACCCATTAATGCCTTAGATTTTGTTAAAGATATGTCATGCTGAATAATTGATAAATCATGTGAAATAAAATATTTACATTTAAAAGTTTTTATCATATATGATGGCTGGAGTAAGGTTAACGCTATACTTATATTTCGGTATAAGTATGATGTAATGTGAGTTTTATCTCCAAAGTTATATAAGACATAGATTTAAATAATTGAGTAATCTCCATATAAATCTCTAAAGCTGCCTACAGTTTTTTGCAAAAGTCATTTTGAAGGACGCACTGCCGCCGGTTAAATGCATCCCTTGAGATACGTAACCTTTGCGTCTGCTATCCAATATACTAATATGTTATTTTACCCAAAACAAACTCTCAACATAAACTACACAATGGAATAGCAGCATATTCATAAATTATCAAATACAATTACAGACGCGCTACCAATTTATTAAGTAACATATCGGCTAATCTATAAATAGTTGCTTTAAATGGCATCGTGGTTTGTAGGAATAATTTTTATTTGAACAATTAAAAAATTGTCTGTACAAATTTTGGCACAGATTTAAAAATTATTGTTTTCGTGATTGATTTATATCATAGCTCGTCAAATATTCATTTATCCAGTACATGATGACCCTAGTTAGTAGTTCAGAAACTTTAGGAACCAATTGTACTATAAAAGACAGTGTAATTACAAATAAATGTCGATTTATTTTTAATAATAAAAACAATAAAATTATTTATTATACTTTAATTATTATACTTTAGCATAATTGACGTACAGTGTAAATAAAAATACCTAGATCCTGGTACTACTCAAAAACGTTGTCTCAAAAACTAACACTGAAAATGCCTCGGCACAATAGCGTTTTTTATAACAAATCCTTTACAGTTCAGGCCATAAAAATCTGGAATTTACTTCGTCTGCCGATAAGACAATCCCGATCGTTAGAGGTTTTTAAGAAACTTGTTAAAGATCACTATTTGTCCATGAGTATGTTACCATCTCAGTAACTTGTCGCTTTGTTTGCTGTCACATCTGTAAGACGACACTATATATATTATATGTATATGAGTATATGTATTTTATGTATGTTTATTTTATATATTTTTGTATGTACATATAAGTATATAAATATATATATATATATATATAGTATGTACTTGTAAGGTATATATTTTTATAAGTTTTCCATATTACACACCACGTACCCATTATCCCAAGCTATGTCCTTTCTCCGACCTGGTTGTCTGGAAGAGATCGCTATGTAGCGATAAGACCGCCAGTTTGTACATTTAAAAAAGTGTATTACGATCTTGTAAATTTTTGTGTGGTGTACAATAAAAGAATAAATAAATACTACTTTAGAATATGTTACCTCAGAAGCAAAAATGATGTTTTAACTAGTTACATTTAAAAGAAGTCTGCACGCTGGCTACACTGTGCCCGCGACCGTCTGCAACAGGTGCCGTGAAGGACAAATCGCCGCCGGTGTAATGCATCCCTCGAGATCGTGACCTTCGCGTCTAGTGCTTGTAATTTATTTACGAGCGAATTATTATCGTCGGCTCTTCTACTACAATTGTTGTTTAATTTGTTACACGTGTTACCTATCGTGTTTACTGTTTCAAAATCGCTATGACGTACGAATAACTTTCAGGACAAAAACAAACTGTTCTACAAGAATGTTTGAATGGCTTTCAACAATATCTATGGCATGATTAGGTAATGACTTTTGCTCAGGCTCCAAAGACTTCAGAACCGATATATGCGGACAGCCACTGGGTGTCCGTGGTTCATGCGGAACGTTGACCTCCATAGAGACCTCGATCTCCCTACCATTACTCACCTCTTTAAACGTTTTTCGAAATCTTACTTCGAGAAATCTGAGGTACACTCGAACCCCCTTATTTCAGTTGCTTCTACCTACATCCCAGTTAGGTCCGACCATCGAAAATATAGGCGTCCAAAAAGCGTCTTGTATGACCCCGACGATCAAATAACGATCGCCAACACAGATACACGTAATACACACACATAGCGTCTTCGCCGGCGAAGACGAGGTCCCAGTTTTCTGACGTCGGTCGGTCGTGGCTTCTCGCCACACTTCCGACGCCGCAATGACTAATCTAAGTCATACCATGAACCCTCCACTACACGTCGCCCTAAGCCGTGGTCCGGCCTCACAGGAGGCACCCTTAAGACGACGTTCCTCGACTTAAGTAGAGCTTCTGCGCTCTACTCCCTGCATTTTGCAACCTTGGCGATGCTTCTGCGCTCGCCCGTCCCGCCCGGTGACGCTGTAAAAGCCATTAGGGCTAACAGCATACAGTCAGTTCGAAAAAAAAAATAGGTGATGACGTGTCTGCGTGATATAGATCTCATTATCGGAAGGTCTGTTTTTTTTTTAATTTCCATTAAACTTTGGCCATGGCTGCTTGTAAACCTAACCGCAAATATTGGAAAAGAATACCGGTTTTTTTGGAAGCAAAGAAAAGTAATAAAGTGCCTGGACTCTTTTAAATTTTAATTAAAAGTAAATTAGAGTTATTTTGGTAAAGTAAGTAGAGTAAAACCTTAAGAAGGATTTTATCTTTTAGTAAGTATTTCTGTAGTCAAACTGCAAACTACGGTTCCCTTGTCTTTCTCGAGAATGTAATTGTGTCATATTTTTATATTCAAGTAAATTTTTTTATTCAAATTTTTGTAAATAAATTGTCTCTATTTTTTGTAGAATCTATGACAATTTTTTTTAATGAGTTAATACAGAAAAAAAACTATTTTAAAAACGACTATGGTAAAAAATTAAAAAATCAAACTATCCCTTTCTCTTGCTATAAAAATATTTTTTAAATAAAAATTGTCTGACATTAATTTTATTATTACATTTATTTTAGTGTATGTAACACTAGTTTCAATTTCAGTAAATAATCATAGATAAAATCGGCGTATCAGATTACTTGTCCATTGTTCTTTCTAATAAGGCTAGAAAAATTTCTAACGCATTATTATAAGATCATTATGGTTCTCCAAACAAACGTTTATAAAACAAATTACTTTACAACCAATACGTATTGAGATTGCTTACGATTTCAATCTAGATGATACGCTAATCTCGACATATGTTTTAAAAATTTGACTACTAATTTTACTATTACAAAAACTTACACGTGTATGATAATTTTAATGCGTTCTAAGATAGGGCTGGCGCGTAGTTTAATTTATTCTATTCAAATAATTTATAAAATTAGGCATTACTTTGCGGAGATCCAAAATACAAAGTGATAATAGATTATTTTGCTACAATCCGCGATACGGTAAATAGAGAATATTTTTAGTGCTAAATGTATAGTGGACTATCCGTTTTTTCATAACTGATACATGCAGAATTCCTAAAAACACATGCACAAACCTCCAACACTGCCACTACAATACACAAGCACTACACACGTTTACTATCACAAACTCAACAATCGTTTCGCCCCGCAACCGAAGCATCATCAGGAGATAGACTCCACGACAAAATCACAAATTATTCTATTCAATTTGCTGCGTGATAATAAGGTCGAACAACAATGCACTAATGCTAATGAACTTATGGTAGAGTTAGTAATTAGAAAGCTATTTGGACGGCTATAAAGTCAATCCTTATCGACTTTGATACAGATTTACTACAAATAAAACCAGTGAGGGACTCTATATTAGGCACGGATTGTGCATCGTGCAGATTTAAAAACGACTATAAGCTATATGAAATTAAGAGAGCTTCAAACTAAAGTTAGCGCGCGTATGAGTGTGACTAATGAGTCAAATTTCCAATTAACGTTTGACATTCCGTTTAGCCAAACTTTATTAAAAATATAAATTCTACAATGACTTTACGATTAATTTAAATCAAATTATAATTGCGTCAGTAACAATTCATGAATCACTCAATCTACTAAAAAAAAACATGAAAATACTTGCGTAAATTTTTGAACTTATGGCGTACAGACACACAGAAAGACAAGACGGGACGTATTGTTGGTAGAATATTGCGATAACTTCATTATTTTTATTGATAGTATTGACATGTAGCGTGAACCCTAAGCAAAGTTCAGTGAGCACACAAAATTTTAGAGCGCCTACTTTATGGCTTCGCGTACTTATATTGAAAAAATCGGAACCGCTGTCCGCATTCTTGCTTTATTCGCATTATATTTAACTTTATTACATTTTTATGGTAATTTTTGTGATAAAAATACAAATTATATTATGTTATGCAAGATTTTATCGAGTAATTTATCATAATCATAACATAGATATAAAGTAATAAATTTCATTTAGCAGTGCACCAACGTAGCTTAAGTTAAGACACCAAAGAATCTGCCTGCAGCTCATAAAATATAGGCTTCTATGATGCGATATGCACCTTACCCATCTCCGATCAAATCAATAATCCTTTTATTAGTTAGTAGAAGACGCTGCTCGATTTCTATCGAATTTCTGACGTAAATTCTCGACGTTCTTCTGATGTAATGACGAATGATTGGCATCCTAAAATCCATCTCTACATCTCAACTATAGCTGACGTATTTATAATCGCTTCTTCTAGGAAAAAAAATCAAATTCTAGTAAAGCTTCAACGCTCTTTATTATTCTCTATTAGAAATACGTGCGGCTTCACCCGCATGAAATTCAGCGTTTAACATGTTATAATCGCTCGAGTCTCGACATGAGACTGGCTCTCTGATACCCGACACCGCTTTTATACCTATTTCCCCCTCTAAACTACAATCGACACCGGTTCGTTACTACCCCCCCTAAAAATTGTTGTAAGACCACCTCTTCAACTCAATTTACATGAAACGGTTATGTGCTATTAACCTAAACCTTTCGGAGGAATCGCACTACCTTTTAGTAAAAACCTTACTAAAATCCGTTCAGTAGATTTTGAGACAATCGATTACATACAGACAAACAGCTTTGGGGACTTTATTTTATAATAAGTAAAGAAGATTTTGCAGTCAACGATGCTTCTTCTCAGTCGCTGTTAGAGAAGTTATATGCTTTATGCTGACTACATTTATTAGACAATGAGATGGACTTACATATGCATAGCTTAAATGGAATTGGCAGGTTGTAAATATCAAGCAATCAATCATTATATGATGTATATTTTTCGTGAGGATATCCTTTACTGTATGATATGAAGACTTGTAATCACTGAATAGGCACTATAATTAAAAAAAAAGTCCGAATACCATCGAAAACTATATCAAACCAGCTACCTATCCATCAATATTAACAATGCATATATTCTTTCCTTAGTGCAAGACGGAATTCAGAAATATCATACATATCTTATTATCAACAGTTTGTATGATATGTGTGTGAACTAAACTATAAAATCGTTATTTATCTTTCCTTTCTAAAACCTTATATTTCATTTGCGGTTGGGTTTCGCATTCGCCTTAATAACCGAAGGTGTGAACTAATTTGAAATTGTATCCGGAGTGTAATGCGACGAATAACGAAAGCGACACAACCAAAATAAATACAAAACACAAATACTTTGGCTCGCAGAAAATTTAAGACCATAAATGTCCCATAAAAAAGTAAGTAACGGCCTGTTACTATTCCACTGGGCATAGGCCTCGTCTCTCCGTTTTTTAGAGAGAAGGGTTGGAGCTAAAAACCTACCACGCTGCTCCAATGCGGATTGGTAGGTTACACATATCCCTAGAATTCTCTATATATGCAGGTTTCCTCACGATGTTTTCCTTCAACGAAAAGCGTGTGATAAATTGCAATTATCAAATAGACACATACGTTTTAATAGAAAAGCTCATTGATACCTGCCCGGGGTTTGAACCCCATCTCTAGAGAGTCACACGGTCTCAACACTGGGCTATCACAGCTTTTACCATAAAGTAGCGGCCTGTTAATATCCCACTGCTGGGAATAGGCCTCCTCTCTCCGTTTCTGGAGAGAAGGGTTGGAGCTAAGACCTACCACGCTGCTCCAATGCGGATTGGTAGGTTACACATATCAACAGAATTCTCTAGTGATATGCAGGTTTCCTCACGATGTTTTCCTTCACCGAAAAGCGTGTGATAAATTGCAATTATGAATTAGACACATGAGTTTTAATAGAAAAACTCATTGGTGCCTGCCCGGGTTTGAACCTATGTTCGTCTCTAGAGAGTCGCACGGTCTCACCATTGGGCTATCACAGCTTGCTTTTACCTTACTATATTGCAATTAAAAAAAATTGACACAAATGTTTATTTGAACTTGTATATTACACACGATCACTAACTAGACTGGCAAAGAGGTCGAGGTCTGTGACAAAGTTCTTCTTTTTTTATATATAAGAGAAACCTATGGGTCATAGTCGCCCGATATGGACGAGCGGATTTGTCGGACTCTCTCCTATAACGTGAGAGTGCTCTATCATGCTTTAGGTGGCGAGGACAGGGTTACATTGTGCAAATTCCTCTATTGCTGGTAGAAGTTTTGTACCCTGGAAAGCGCCAGACAGTGAGAGGGGAAAGTCGTACCTAGTTTAGAGTGATGAATTTTAAAGCTTTTGTAATATATATTACCTAATTGATAAACCAGTCCAACAAAGAACAACAAACAAAGTCCTAGAAGTTAGCTTTAGTGGAAGTTCCTCGATGAGAGGAATAATTTTCGGGGCATCACTTACTGTCATGCAATGTTGCTCCAGACTATATAAATTTTTTTCGCGTATAATAATAATTTATAATGGCGTATATAGTAATAATTGTGATAGAGCTGAATAGCTTAACGGAAACTCCAGGTTTAATTTACAGAAATATATAAGTTTAACTATGTAGTTACAAAGTAAAATATTATTCCGCAACAAATTGATATGTTACAAAATTTGCCTAGAACTTAACGCTAATGAACGCTATGGAAATATAAGGTAAGAGCATTTAATACATGAAATAGGAAGTCTTAAAAGCGAGTTCATTGAAAGAAATCTGAAAAACACATTTGAAGTTCGAAAGAAAAAATGTACTCTTGTTTTCTTCTCTTCAAGCAAAGGATGTCCACTGTTGGGACATTTTAAGGGATTTTCACCGCACTACATTTTGCCCCTGGATGTATCTGTTGCCTTTTACCTTAATGAGGACATAAGTCTACCGATTTTTCATCGCATTTTTAACCATCAGTGAATGGACTATGAAAGCTTTTCAGAGCAAGTTCTCCTTCGCCTCGACATCCACCGATGTTTCGTACTATCTCACTTTTCATTTCAGTTTTACTTGTGTCACTTTTACAATATTACGATTTTGCGTTATTGCAGACAATATCGCACTTATGATTGCGGTTTGTCGCTCTGCTCGACTCCAAATAATAAACGACGAAACGTCTGATTGGTTTTAGCTTTTTGACTGGCTATTAAAACCACGTATGATGTGCAAGGACCACTTTATCTTAGATATAATAAAGTTCCAGTTTCTTACTGTCCTATGTGCAAAGACTTTCTTTCCCCTATAGGAAAGGGAGGTGAAGCTTACCACCACGCTGTTCTAATGTGGATTGGCTGGTTAAACATCTTAGAATTTCACTTGGCTTATGTAGCTTATACTACGGTGTTTTCCTGCACCTTAAAACGCTTGATACGTTGTACATATCGATTCAATATTATTATTTTTAATTATTTTTTTCTAATCAAACCTCATAACTTTTCGATGTGTAGAGCTTTTTGTTTTGGCTATATGAACGAAGATTTTTGATCCATACTAATAATATTAATCCGAAAGCCAGCCTAAACCATTCCGCTAGCACAATATTGTTAAAATTTGGCATTAATGCTTATATATCGGCATAGTATTCTCCTGGCCTTACCGTACAATATTAACATGTTTTAAACATGATTTGGCCAGGTATTTCACAACCGGTCGCTTGCCTGACGTCAACTTACCTTAGTCGCCGACACCTCGGTAAGAAATGAGAGTGGTCTATTCTACTCAGCCGGATACCACACGGCGGGATAAACGGCATAGTATATAGGATTATAAATCCGTTTCTCAGATGATAAAACACTTTTTACATTTAAACTATCGTGAGTAGTATTCATATTTAATAACGATACCGGCTATACTCACGTCTAATTTTATCGGACTCAGCCCGACTAGTTTCGAACCCGTCTAACTAGTCGGGCTAATCCGATAAAATTAGACGTGAGTATAGCCGGTATCGTTATTAACGATAAAACACTTATTGCATTTTATGCACTTATTGCAAGTTACTTAAATGCTTAAGTTGCGAAAAAGAATTCGCGGGTATCACTAGTATGAAATAAGTTCGGAGAAATTAGTAGTCCAAAAAAATAGAAAATGACAGTAAACGTGAAAACATTAACCTTTATTTGGGCGGTGATATAAAGATAAAGTTTTACTGCAGTAAGGGTCACTTTGGCACCTTTATCAGGTTAACGCGTCATACCGCAAGCAATAAAAACAAGTCCAACAATTCTGTCAAGGACAAATAGCAGCGTTTTTTTTAATTCCAAAAAGCTAATTATTTGTTGCGTTTGTTAAATCCCTAGTATTTTATACGTAAAGCTCAATATTTGAATGATTAAATAGTTCCTGTAAAATAAAAGTAATAAAAAAAATATTTTAATGTAATCCGCGATACAGTATTTAGAAAATATATATAGTGTTAAATGTATAGTGTAAAATATATAGTGTTAAATGTAAAACGGAAACACTTTACATTTAATACTATATATATTTTCTATTTACTGTATCGCGGATTATAGCAAAATAATTTTATTATTACTTTTGTATTATGGATCTGCGCAAAGTAACGCCTGATTCTATAAATTATTATTCCTGTAAATACAATAATTTATAGCATTAGGCGTTACTTTGCAGGGATGTATGATACAAAAGTAATAATAAAATTATTTTGCTACAACCCACGATTAAGTAAATAAAAAAAATGTGTAATGCTAAATCTATAGTTGATTATCCGTTCTCATACCCAATACATACAAGATTCGTAAAAACACATGCACAAACCTCCGTCCGTTCCGTTACGTTCACTATCACAAACTCAACAATCGTTTCGCCCCGCAACCGAAGCGTCATCAGGAGATAGACTCCACGACAAAATCGCAAAGCGACGCGTCACCAGTTCCTGTAAATTTGAAAGCTATTAATAAAAATCACTTCTAAATGAATCGTGAAGCTACTGTTTTATTTCACAGCGGACAGCTCATGTAACTTTGTAACATGATATCGCAGTGAAAAAGTGTAAAAAAACAGGATAATCCAAGCATGAGAGCCTGGTAATCTTTATAAAAAAGTCAAGTGTGCGTTCGTTCGGGCGCGGCCGGACTAATTAAAATTTTATACACAAGTACGTAAAATTTTAATCATTAAACTACAACCACACAAATAAGTCTATATATTATTAAATATCTCTTACAAAATACGTACCTTAGTTTACGTTATACTTGAAAGTCTCATTTTTAAACAAAGAGTTGGAACGTCTAATGTAATAAACATTAATAAATTAATATATATGTTTATTATAAAACAAAACGGTCCTAAACGGATTTATGTACCTAAGTTTTGCCGGAATTTTTACTTAGTAGTATATTACAGTTTTGATGTAAATTGAGTTGAAGAGGTTTCGCAGTTGTAAAACACTCGCCTACCATGAACTTTTATTGCGACTCAATTGAAGACGTAAACGAATACCGCGAACCGCTGTCTTTACGTACCATGAAGTGTGAATTGCATTGGGATCGTAATGGTTGAAAAGGATAACGTTATATGAACTATAGATAACTCTGTTTCTTTTACTCACATGTTCTTAGGACGAATTGCGAACGCTCATTCGGAAACGACTCAAAGTGTGCGTCTTTAAGACGTCATGGTATGAAAAAACAAAACAATTTCGTTTAGGACTTCAATTGAGTCGCAACAAGAGTTCATGGTAGGCCTGCTGCTGGGAGCTTTAGTAGCGTGCGTCGCATATAGTAATAAAGCAACGTACCAGGGAAGAAGATAAGAAGGTAATAAGATTTATATTTTAAAAAGAGCAACCGCCGAGTTTCTTGCTGGTTCTTCGCGGTAGGAACAGCTTACCGAACCAGCAGTAAAGTTGACGATTCAAAAGCACTTGTTTACAAGTATACTTGAATAAAGAATATTTTGAATTTTAAATTTGTAATATATATATATTATTCTTTCAGAAATTTCTAATTTTCTTAAATTTCTAAATTCTTCTAAAATTTCTAAACAATATTCGATGAGTAATAACATTCTGCAATCCATATTAGACTTATTTACCTAAAAGTTTAAATTAAGTGTATAAACTAGGCTTATACGTAAAGCATATAACACCATTGAAGATTATTTGACAGATAAAAATGCTTGGATTTGAAAATCCTTTCAGCTTCAAACAACACTGCAGTTAAATGATGTAAATTTTAAATCTTTAAAAGATTGACCGGCGAGTTTCTTGCTGGTTCTCCTCTATAACGTTCATCATCACATCAACATTCCGAACCAGCTGTAACTTCATTCATTCTAGTTGATCCTTGACGATTCAAAAGTGCTTGTAAAGAACTTTCTTGAATAACTCTTCTTGATTTGATTTGATTCATAGAGGTTTCCCATCTAAAAAACCTTGATATTTATTACTATGAAAGGACCTCCATCGGAACTTTTATGAATAAATATAGAAGTTTCTATTTCGATCCGCCTCTAGAATATTCCATGTCTTGTGATAATAAAAACATGTTGTATCAAAGTCTAAATGCAGTCAGCGTAACGTGTCCCACGCTGTCAAGTCTGTCACTTTGATGCTACTTTCTGTATCATTAATTTTATTTTCATGAGAATTTACAGTACAATGTACTAGGGCATTTAAATATTTTCATTCAAATATAATTATTCTTGGTTGATTTAGTTTATAAGAAATTTAAGCACCGGATGGAACTTAAACACGGACTTAATAAAAACATAAACTATGAAAAATAGCACAAATATATACGCTGGTTCCTTGGGAACGGGGACGGGCCCTAATGTGGGACGCATCATGCGTTGATACATTGGCCTCGTCCCATATCAGGGCAACGGCGTCAAGACCTGGAGCTGCGATGGAAATGGCCGAATCCGGCAAGCGGCGAAAGTATGCATCTCTCACACCACAAACACCTTGAGGCCTTAACGCCCAATCAATCGTCACTGCACACGCTGGGCTATATCAGTGACTCTGGTTCTTCTACGGATCTCCTATTTTCTGATTTGATAGCATAGCCCGCTCCATCGCTCGCTGAGCGGCTCTGAGCCTTCTTATGAGGCCCATAGTCAGCGACCAAGTCTCAGATCCGTAGTTCATCACTTGCAACACGCACTGTTCGAGGACTTTGATCTTCAAGCACTGAGGTATCTTTCCCAAAATACATACTTGATATGTATTATTGAGGGTTGCCATACATTTGTTTAAAAATGGTTAGTGAAAGCGCTCTATCTTTTATAGAGATACTAGCTGTGCCAGCAACGGCTTCGCCCGCGTGGAATTCAGTGATTTGAACATAAAAGTAGTTTTTATGAGTTACCCATAAGAGATAGACATATGCTACTGCGGACTTTTTTGTAGTACTTTTATAGATCTACAATTCTCTACTACATTACATTAGCTTATCTCTTCTGGCTTACGCAGCGCATGCGACTAAAGCTCCCAGGAAGCAAGTTTTTTAACAACTGCGCGATCTCTTCAACACGATTTACATAATACCGATATGTACTATTTACATAAACCATCCGAAGTATTGCACTATATTTTGGTGAAAACCGTACAAAAATCCGTTCAGTAGATTTTGAGATAATTGATTACATACAGACAGCTTTTTGGGGCTTTGTTTTATAAGTATAGGAGTTATTATTTGTACACTTTTTTATCAATTATATAATACTGAACATATATTTTGTAATAAATGTGGCGGTTATTTTCGATATGAAGATAAAAGTCGTAAATGCATACGCAAAAGACGTCGAGTGGCAACATCAGGTGTCAAGGTCAGTGCGCAGACGGCGTAACGCGTCCCGCGGGCCGCCGCGTCCTTGGCGTTGGTAGTCTGCACTTTTTGCACGGCCATTGAAAGCCGGAGAAAGTTTTAATGGCCGCAAATTGATTTTTTGCGCCAACCGCAGACGGGAACGACGGGATATGAGCACGTTGGGAGTTTTTATGCAAGTGTTGCTATGGGTTTTTGTTGCGAATGTGGTTTCTGGCGCTTTATCGGAAATCAAGGTCGAAACTAAGTTGAGATGTTTTAAAATTCGTTGTTCCATGTTTATAACACTTAAGTGATCATTCTCTTGTCCTTATCCCACTATAAGTCGGGTCGGCACATATTATAAACATGTTTTGAGGTGATTTGGCTTGGTGCTTTACGACCGGCCGCCTGAATGACATCAACTTAGCTTAGTCGCCCTTTACGACACCTCAATAAGAAATGAGGGTTGTCTATTCTACTCAGCCGGATACCACACGACCTGTCAACTTACCTTAGTCGCCTTTTACGACACCTCGGTAAGAAATGAGGGTGGTCTATTCTACTCAGCCGGATACCACACGACCTGTCAATTTACCTTAGTCGCCTTTTACGACACCTCGGTAAGAAATAAGGGTGGTCTATTCTAATCAAACGGATACCTCACTGCACCTACCTCAGTCGCTTTTTACAACACCTCGGTAAGAAATTAGGGTAGTATATTCTACTCAGTACATTTATAATACACATAACAGCTTCAACTATATAAAAGAAAAGTTTCTTCATATTAAAAAAACATCAAATCTATTTTTTATTAATCATTATTTAAGGAAGCTTTAGCAATCATTTAGTAAAAAGTATATTACAGGTATTGAAATAGTTTTTAATAAAATATCATTTAGTGGGATAAGGATTAATACGGAGATGTAAATATTATGGTTTGATTATTGTCGGCAGTTAGTTAGTTATACTGGCAAAACTATAATAGTTAAACGTATGTGTTACAAAAGTATTTCGGGATGTCCGCAAGCAAAAGTATTATTTACTCTAATCAAACCCAATTCCTGCAGCGTTACTGCTAAGACAAGCACTGACAGACTAACTCCTTACGCCTACCCTCTCCTTTACTTATATTGAGAATAGCCCGCCAAAACTTAGTCGTTATTACACTACTATACAACCTTATTTATTTTATGCATTATGTTATCTGTAACTTATTATAATATTTGTATTTTATTATCGGCCTATATATATTATTATTATATAACAATCATTTTATAAAGATCCATGAGCGCCACCGGAAGTAGGTAGACTATGACACATTACGCGCGTTAGTGGCATTCAACATATGATATCGCGGACTTATTTCAAGATATTGATACGTGTTATATTAATGTAGTATGTATGCATTTTGATGTTTTATCATCAATAGTTTCCGCAGCGCACGCGATGAAAGATTTTTATGACTGAATTTTCCACACCTTAATACAATTTTATTAGAGAACCCTTTTTTTAATGTCATATAGCCTATGTTGCTCAGTAAAGCAGCAGCTTTCCAATGATGAAGGAATTTGAAATCGGTTCAGTAGTTTTTGCGTTAAAACATTACAAACATACACACATACACATATACAAACATACAAATCTATCCTCTTTATAATATTAGTATAGATGTCTTTAGAACTGTGCATTTACGTTCGCATCGTCTTTAGTTTTAAAATACTTTCGAGTAAAGAATAATGGTCATGTATACATAGGCATTAATTATGTCAAGTCTCATCTATATCGAAGCATGATAGCTCAGCTGGTGAGACCAAGCGACTCTTTCGAAGTAGTCACGGGTTCAAACCCGGGCAGGCACCAGTGAGTTATTCTATTAAAATTTATGTGTCTACTTAATAATTGGAATTTATGAAACGCTTTTCGGTGAAACGCTTTTCGGAAAACACCGTGAGGAAACCTGCATATATCTAAAGAATTATATTGACATGTGTAACCTACCAATCTTATTCCAACGGATTAGCGGCGAACGCAAAACAAACAGACAGGCTTTCGAGTTTATAATTCATTATTGATTCCTAAATATTTACGGCAACATAAGTTAAGGCCGCTTCATTTAGATATAACAAAGGACAATTTATACGCACACAATTCTTTCAAGCTTATTCACGGTAATTCAATGGCGTTTAGTGATTTATCACGGCCATTGTTGGCTCAGCATAAAGCAATCGTACGTCTTATGTACCGTCTCGTCTAGGCCTATAGGAGTGTCTACATAGTCATTTGAGATGCCGTCGTTACTACGGATGTCAGAAAGATTCTCACGGTTTTATCTAGACGCGCCTTGATTTCTAAGAAAAATTGGGATATTACAGTAAAATTATTTAGCACCTTTAGCTGTTTGTCTAGGTTAATATAAATACAATATATAGTTGGAAAGTTCGAGGAGACAAAGTTATGACCTGGAGATAAATAAAATAACGCTAATCGGGCTCAATAATTTAGCTTAAAATCTGGTATAGTATTGAATCATTTGCAATTATGCCGTGTGGTATCTGGCTGAGTAGAATAGACCACCCTTATTTCATCCGAGGTGTCGTAAGAGGCGACTAAGGTAAGTCGACGCGCCGTATGATATCCGGCTGAGTAGAATAGACCACCATTATTTCTTAACAAGGTGTCGTAAAAGGCGACTAAGGTAAGTTGACCCATCGTGTGGTATCCAGTTGAGTAGAATAGACCACCCTCTTACTTACCCGGGGGTCGTAAAATACGACTAAGGTAAGTTGACATCAGGCAGACGCGGCCGTTAGTAAAATACGAAGGCAAATTATGTGACAACATGTTTGTAACATATTGTGCCGACCCCACTCAGAGTGAGATAAGGACAAGAGAATGATGATATAGTATTAAATCATTTCAGTATCAAGCGAGCAATACTTTTACAATTTCAAGCTATAAGTCTTTCACTCCTTTAACCGTTCGCTAACTCCTGAGTATCGTGATTTTGCGTCTATTCCCTTTAAATTTTACACTATATGGGATATAATAAAAAGTAATAACGACAAAGCCACTTTAAACTCATCATCAAGAAATTCAGACTATTTTTTATTACTAGGTAGTAGGTAGGTAGGTACTACTTAGTAGTAGGGGGGAATCTTCAAGAGCCCAACTTTACCGTGTACTCTACACTGTTTAGAAAGTCTTCTTACGTATTAAATCTTCTCTTACATCTCCTTATTTCAATCTTTGCTTGGTTAATTATATGATCAATATAATACAGTGACAACGGCAATAAAACCTATAAATTTTACAGAAATCTCATAAAATCCCATGGCGCGGTGCATTTCTACGACCTTGTCGCACGACCCACGAGGTCGTTGCCCAGTTTCGCAACGTCTGCGTCTGCGCAAATCATTGCACTATTGTTGTCCAAATTGAAAGACCATAAATCATTCCATTTCGGGCTATTACCGAAATTATCACTTTGACTTTGGGGAATGAAACCATCAACGCTGATATATAAGTATTAGAGACTCCACTATACAATCTTACTTATTTTAAATGCAATATAATTTAGATGAAATGCATATTAAATAAAAAAGGATGTGACTGACTGTGATTTGACTGGACCGTTGGCGCAGTGGCCCCTACCTTCACCTACGCGGGTGACGGGTTCGATTCCCGCCGCGGGCCAACATTTTCTATAAACAATTTGTTATTTCTTCGAGCCTGGGTGTGTATTTGTATTTAAGAGTGTATTTAAAATTATTTATGTATATATTTACCAGTTGTCACCCAAAAGACAAGTATTAAGTTACTTACTTTGGGGATGGACGACCGTGTGTGTAAGTGTCCCATATATTTATATTTGTGTGCATCTGCATGTGCTTGCAAATGAGTTGAAAATGTTAAAGAGATAAAATATGAGATGAAAAGACTGGACAAAATACGAAATGTATATAAATAGTATATAAGGGGAAGTCTGCACTTGCGTCCATTACACAAAAGACGAAAAGTGCAAGATTAAGATGGTATGGACATGTAATAAGGAGGGGTGAAAATCATGTGACCAAACGAATGGTAAATGAGAATGTGGATGGATATATAACTATAGAGAGGAGGAAAGAGACGGTTGGATTGTGTGAAGTATGAGACATGTAATATATAATAATATTAAATTTATAATATTGCAAGGAGTAGCGTCAGATTTAACGAATAATAGGATAGAATGGGAGTGAGAAACATGTTGTGCCGACCCCACTTAGAGTGGGATAAGGACAGGACGATGATGATGGCTTAACATTTAGATTATGAATTGATATGAAGGCTTTTCCTTTTTATAATGAAGCTTTCACTTGTTCGGAAAGGTGCCCTTACCAAAAACGTCAGGAATCTTGGCGGTCACTATTTTAAAAAAATGATTGAAAAATTAAAATATTACTCAATCAGTCACAGTTATTTAAAACCAAATTTTGTTGTCATTTAATTTCAGTTCATCAAAATCTGTTTTTCGGAACTGATCAAGTAAGTGAAGCAGACGATATGTAGCGATGAAATCGTAGAAAAGTCAGTAGACAATCTTTATATAATAAAAAAGAATAATAATGTTTGCAGTAAAAATAAACATAAACCATAAATCGATCCGTTATATCTGTACATATTATAAAACAAAGTCCCCGAAAGCTGTCTGTAAGTGACAAAGTTTTCTCAAAATCTACTGAACGAATTTTTGTACAGTTTTTACTAAACGGTAGTGCAATTATTTCGGAAGGCTTAGGCTAATAGTCAATTACGATACAAATAAAGATTCACGAATGTATTTATACTAGAGAATTGTAGATTTACAAAAATACTACAAATAAATCCGTGAGAGTACGTCTCTATCTTTCATGGTTAACTCACAATAACTACTTTTATGTTCAAAATTTCAGTTCGGGAAGAATTTTTCGAAACTGCAGACACAGGTAGTATAAATTAAGTTACAAATTTTAGAGAAGCTGTTGGTTATTAAGAACGCAACATTATCTGTCATAAACTATTGTATACTGTATATGTTTTCTTTTTTTGATACTTTTTAATCTATAACGGACGTAACCTCTCTTCCATTTTGAGGTCTGTAAAATACGCCACGAAATATAATCTTTTTCCGTGTTCTAAACAGTTTGTTTTAATATATAAACCAGGCAAATATCAACAAAAGCGATCAACAAAAAGTTCAATTATTAGAGTAAGCAACAAAAATACTAAGACCATTACAGACAGTAAAAGTCTTAGTAACGCGAGAAATTACTTAAAGATTGCCTTGAATGCACAAAAAGCGTACACCCTCCGCAATTATACTGTCACATCCTGCACATGTCTATATCGTTGGCGTGTACGCCAGACGCGCACTTAGTATGTTCGTCCGAAACGTGATCTCGCAAGCCGCGCCACTGTCCACAGCCTGTCTGGGCCGGCCTCGTCTGCTGGCCCGTACAAAGCCACCAATTATCACTCCGGTAGCACGGCATAGATACCATTCTATAGCTACGGTGCCTTAGAATTGAACAATGCGACTACCGTCTCACCCTAGTACCTATAACTCTTAACGCAGATAATGATTGAATGCTCTTATGTTATTTGGTTTCATTATGTAGATGAAAGCTAAAGGACCTTAAGTCACATTTTATAAATTATTCAGTATAGCTTAATTTACTTGCGTTTACTTTTACATACTTACCCCTTGTCGCACGAGAGGATTTTTATCGTGCGTTAAAAATACGACGAAATTACACAAATGGGTATCCAGCTGTGCTATTCTATAAAAATATATTCTATAAAATATATATGTCTGTTCACACGACAGCGCATTATAACGCGACGTATTTTTATCGTGCAGTGTTGAATTTTAGGCATTAGGTTTTAGGCGTTAAGCTGAATATACCATCCGAAATTTCTTATAACGCCTATTGCGGAATTTAACTCGACTTATTTTTTACGCTAGTGCGTACTTCCTAACGCCTAAAATGGACGTCTACCTGGTCTGGTACGCGATGCCATGTTCGACCTGATTTTGTCTAGGCCTGGAAGGTGAATGTGCTTTTTCGATTTCATTATCCAATTGCTCACAAGGTACTGTTGGTGTGTAAACAAGAGAAATCTCCGCACTGATCGCTATTTGATGTAATTTATAATTTTACATCCTCGAAATTAGTGACTAAATGTCTTTTACCGTTTGACCAATACAGATATACTGAATAAGAATCATTGAAAATACAAAAATGACAAAAAATGGACTTAAGGTCCTTCAGCTTTCACATATAGAATTGGACATACATATTGGATACTAAAAATTGAAGGAAAATTTGAGGTTGAAAACTGACTTCCGGTTGGGCGGCCGGCGAAGCATCAGGCTGTTGTAATAAATATTAATGAATAGTAATAGTAGTATTATTTTGCTATAATTCGCGATAAAACAAATTTATTGATAAATGTAGAGTGTACTACCCGTTCCCATACCTGATACTTGCGGGATTCGTGAAGCACATGGAATAAAATAATTCACCCCCACCACAAAACAAGAAACGATTGAACGAAACGTAGGAAATAGATTTCATTAAATAATCATAGGGGATACAGACAAAGTCACGAATCTATTAACCACGTAAGTCTTTATAATAATGATAAATATATATTTTATTTTTATCAATATAATTATGAAGATCAATAGCAAAATATTATCATCATCCTCCTGCCCTTATCCCACTCTGAGTGGGGTCGGCACAACATGTCACAAATATGTTGTCGCATGATTTGTCTACGTATTTCACGAAAGAGGAATGAATATATTCTACTCCACCGGATACTCACAAGGTGAGTTTTTACCTTAGTCGCCTTTTACGACACCTCAGTAAGAAATGAGGGTGGTCTATTCTACTCAGCCAGATACCACACGGCGGGTCGACTTACCTTAGTCGCTTTTTACGACATCTCGCTAAGAAATGAGGGTATTTCTATTCTACTGAGCCGGATACCACACGGCGGATCGACTTACCTCAGTCGCCTTTTACGACACCTCGGTAAGATATGAGAGTGGTCTATTCTACTCAGCCGGATACCGCACGACATATCAATAGTAAAATATATATCTTGTTTCATAATAACCAAGCAGATTTTTCTGTAGGAATGTTGCAAAAGCTTAATATCATAAACCGGAATATATCAAGGCAAAATTACGGTATCGATAATGAAATTGGCCTAGCGGTAACCATAAAAACAGCGATATCAATATCTACATTCAAATACAACTCATTATACGGAATACGTAATAGAAGCCATTAGCACGTAAATGGCGCGGTGTGTTTTTCTATTATAAATTCAATAGGTAAGCCGACGGCTCCCGCGCTACGCACTATAATATATAGCATTGTTGGGATTGTGTAAACAGAGACGTGGAGCCAGACAGTCATCAATCGAGATTGTATAGAAAAACGAGCAGACGCGGAGGCGGCATAAAAACTAGTGCAGACACGGATGTTCGCGCGGCATAAAAACTTACTCCTGCGCACTTGGCTTGCGCCGTACTTTGCGCCGTTGAGCGACGGCGTACCGACTTTTTTTCCAGTTTTAAGTGGTGTTCTGTGGGGGTTTGTACAACAAACTGGCGAGAAACGTCCAACTTGACGTATAATTGAAAATATTTAAAAGATTGACCGCCGAGTTTCTTGCTGGTTCTTCTCGGTAAGAGCAACATTCCGAACCAGTTGTAGCTTCATTAATCATATTAATGCTTGACGATTCAAAAGTGCCTGAAATGGTTTATTTGAATAAAGATTATTTTGATTTGATTTGATTGACTTGCGGCAAGACTCGTCACAGGGCAGCGGTGACAGCTTCCGCTATTTGATACGTCCACCGCCGCCCCGTCCGTACTTAGGAAATGGATTTCCATTTTGGGAGTAGAGAAATAAGGGCAGAGGAGACCTTAACCTAAATTCTTACAATCTATATCCTTATCCTAATTTGCTAAATAGTGTTTTGATACATCTCATCGTTATTCTATTTTGTACAATCTAAGTATAGACTTATTATAGAACAAAGTCCCAAAAAGTCCGTCTGTTATTAATCAATTTTCTCAAAATCTACTAAACGGATTTTTCTACAGTTTTCACCAAAACATAGTGCAATACTTTCGGATGGTTTAGGTAAATAGTACATATCGGTATTATGTAAATTGTGTTGAAGAGATTGCACAGTTGTTAAAAAACTTGCTTGCTGTGAGCCTTAGTCGCGTGCGCTGCGTAAACCAACAGAAATACACTAAAGTAATGTAATAGAGAATTGAACATCTATAAAAGTACAACAAAAATTTAAGTCGGTACGCCGTAGACCCAATAATTTTAATAAGTAGAAAAAAATAATGTGGTAAAAGCCGTTGTGAACAATTGGTAGCAATGGGTATATCAAACTCTAAATAGTATTCGAGTATTTTTCTTCCTTTCTTTTATATGTCAAGTTAGACTAAGTTCAATTAACGAAACAATTAATTATACTTAAGTCAATTAATTAACTATCAAATATATATACACACTAGCTGTGCCTGCAGCTTCGCCCGCGTGGAAATTTTAAACATAAAATTAGTTATTGTAAGTTAACCATAAGAGATAGAGGCATGTTGTCGCGTACTTTTCTCTAGTAGTTTTGTAGATATACAATTCTTTCGGCGCACTAAAGCTCACAGCAGACGATTTTCTTACAACTGCGTCAACATAATTTACATAAAACCTTAATGTCTCTCTTAGGTCTTCTCGGTACCGACTCTCGTACCGAGTACCGACTCGGTACGAACTCCTCCACGGTCAAAACGTTAATGTATTATTAACCCAAACCATCCATCAATTGCACTACCTTTTAGTGAAAAACATACAAACATCTGTACGGTAGATTTTGAGAAAATCGATCACGTACAGACACACAGCTTCTGGGGACTTCAAATGTTAAACTGAAACTCAGATTAATATGTTAATAGAACCCACTACAGCTTATAAATTATGGGATCATAAATAAATCTTGTAGTTAAAATAACAGGTACTATCTACGCTAGTGTTTATCCGTGATCTATGTTACTTTGGTCATATCTCAATAAATTTTGTGTTATACTAGCTTGAGGCATGCTTAATTACTACTATATTACGGTAGGAGCGGAAATTCCTATGCTCGTTTGAAAGTATTTTCAAGAAAGAAAGTTTTACATACCATATTAGATTAAACTGATAATTACTATGAAATATACCGATAGGACTGCCCAATCTTGTTTTCAACGTTTGTAATGTTAGGAATTGTATGTTAAGTTTTCACTAGAAAGGTGAAATAGAAATTATTGCTAGCACGCAAAACTTTTGCTAATGTTATTTAGTGTAATAATTGTTTGTTAATAGAACACTACATTCCTAATAACTGCATATAAAACTAATAATTGAGTTTGCAGAATATTTTTTTTTATTTATAACAAATATATACAAGTTATATCGATCTTAAATTACTTACACGCTACTACTATACAAATCATGCCCATGTGAAATGGTCCTAAGAATGCTGGCAGCGTTTCCGCGTTGAATCGCTAAGGTGATTCTTTGTGCGTAAAAGGAGCCAGCCCTCTTGTCACCCGAGGAGGCGATCAACCGAGGTATTAAAGCGGATAAAAAATAATAATATTAAAATCACTGGATTAGTAAATAAGTGATAGCGCTACTTTGCGGAATACTATAGTACAGACGTCATAACAGAATTATTTTGCGATAATCCGCGTTTAATAAGAGAATCTATGTAATGCTACGTGTATAGGCAACATTCACCTTCTATAAATTCACATGCAGGACAAGTCACCACACATATCCCAAAGTTCCGCCACTAGCAACAATTCACACAAGCATTGCTACAATCTCCACGATCGATTCGCCCCGAAACCGAAACTTCGTCAGGAAAATAAGCTCCACGATAAAATCGTAATGCTTTACGATTCTATTCTATCAATTGCATTGATAGGATAGACATTGATTCTCTTAAAAAACACGGATTATAGCAAAATAATTATGTTATTGCTTCTGTAAAAGTAAATAATATTTACTTAGAAAAATTATTAACAAATATCTATTTACCATTCAAATCATTACTCTGTGAATCAATAAATATAAAATCACATACTAACAACAAAGATAACAATTATAAATAACTATTGTATCTCTTTTTGATGGTTAGTCGCAAAATATCATCCTCACCTTTCTAACATTCTTAAGGTTAAAAGCGAAAGATAAAAACTAAACTATATATACTATTATGAAACTAGTGTAATATTGTTGCAATCCATACTGTTATTATAAATGCGAAAGTCTGTCTGTCTGTAACGCTTTAATGGCTAATTCGCTGTAGCGATATTAATGAAACTTATTACATTGTAGGTTATATAATATATATGATATAGAAATTCCCGTTTTTCTTACAGTAACATGTTCATGTAAGAAAAACGGGAATTTACCCTTTAGTGTTAAAATACCGTCAATTACGTCAATACCGTCAATTACGCTGCTTTGCCATGGCAAAGCAGCGTAATTGACGGTATTTTAACACTAAAGTTTTTAAATTATTATAGTTCTATATTTTTATGTTCAATAGCTTTTTATTGAAGATGTTAGATACTTTGTGCCGATATTTTTGTTAAAACAATATAATTAGACAAAAGAGAAATATAAAAAGTCGAAAAAAATTGATAAAATATTAACCACAAAAGCGTAACAGAGAGACATATAGACTTTATATTTTTTTTATGTTTATATTTTATATTTTTGCCGTGTGGTATCCGGTTGAGTATAATGACCACCTTCATTTCTTACCGAAGGGTTGTAAAAGGCGACTAAGGTAAGTTGACCTCAGGCAGTTCGTAAATTAACCAGTCAATTAATGTGATAACATGTTTGGAACATGTTGTGCTGACCCCACTTAGATAAGGATAAGGAGGATAAGGGCAGGAGGAT
The DNA here is from genome assembly GCA_947086505.1 of Morpho deidamia. Taxonomy (NCBI): domain Eukaryota; kingdom Metazoa; phylum Arthropoda; class Insecta; order Lepidoptera; family Nymphalidae; genus Morpho; species Morpho deidamia. The sequence goes on along the minus strand of CAMTZC010000002.1, from coordinate 4,263,025 downwards.
AATGATTTATATTTTATATTTCATTATACATTTTATACTTATATTTTATTTATAATTATATTTTAGTATAGAATATAGTAGTGCTGCAAACTTATAGATTTTATTAATTCTAAAGTCATATGACAGAACGTTTAAAAACAATAACAGTTTAGCAATCCATAAAATTGTATTGGCTTAAATGAAAACTATAAACATTTAATGGTCTAGACGCGAAGAATTTATGAAAGGCACCTTTGTTAGTAAAAATACTTTAAAATAGGATGTTGTTTTTAAATTTAGATTAATGTAAGTTGTATTTTTTTACTGACTTATTTGCATAACTAGATTCCATCTATTCCATATTTTGTGGAACTTCCAAGTCCTTTCCAGTAATCATTAGTTATTTCATGTCTCCATAACACGATAGCTGAACGGCGAAGATATAAGATCCAAATATAGGCAAAGTTGAGCTTTTAAGAAAACTTAAATAATTTATATTCAGTCATAGTTATAATGTCGAACTATATTTTTTTGGACAACACTAGTTGTGATCTTCGTAGCTATATTTTATTGCTATTTATCTGCCATAGTCATTCATCATTATCATTCTCCTGCCCTTATCCCACTCGAAGTGTTACATCACATCTAACAAGTTTTAAATATGTTGTGAGATGATTTGGCTAGTTATTTTATAACCGGATGCCTCACGTCAATTTAACTTAGTCGCCTTTTACGACAGCTCGGTAAGAAATGAGGGTGGTCTATTCTACTCAGCTGGATACCACACGACAAGTCAACTTACCTCAGTCACCTTTTACGACACCTCGGTAAGATATGAGGGTGGTCTATCCTAATCAGCCGGATACCACACAGCAGGTCGACTTACCTTAGTCGCCTTTTATGACATATCGGTAAGGAATGAGGGTTGTCTATTCTTCTCAGCCGGATACCACACGGCGCGTCAACTTACATTAGTTGCCTTTTACGTTATCTCGTTAAAGAATGAGATTGGTCTATTGTACTCAGCCGGATACCACACGGCGGATTTATGCCTGCCCTTATGCCAATCTAAGTGGGGTCGGCACAACATGTTACAAACATGTTGTCACGTGATTCGGCTACGTATTTTACGACCGGCCGCCTGCCTGACGTTAACTTACCTTAGTCGCTTTTTGTGACACCTCGGTAAGAAATGAGAGTATTACTCTTCCCATTCTAATGTATTCATAACTTAAATCTGGCTAGAGTTTTACATTTATAGATATTTGTTTATAATAGATATATAACTGAGTATTGTTTCAGAAGCACTCAAGCCTACAAATGATTTTCTTAGTTTCTTGAATAGCAAAAATTCCAAATTTATTTTGGTTCGCTCTACAAGTTCTAGTACAGACGTTTTTAAATAACGCTTTATTGACCACCAAATTATACAATTCCCCCAATCGAGGTAAATTGCAGAATAATTTGGGAGATCGCAACCGCGACGCCTTGATAACGATGCACCAGCCTGACAATTATACTATCAAGGATCCTTTATCGGATGTGCATTAATTGGTTACGGCAATAATCTCACCCAATATTCTCAGTTCACAAAAAGGTCGAACAGGACGAAAAATAAACAACCAATTAACTGAAAGTTACTCGTTGGTAAATCCGCATTAGTAAGCCCAATCCATATTCAACAGATTTTTATCAAATTCCATCATTCTCTATTCAAGTAAACTTGTTAACAAGTGCTTTTGAATCGTCAACTACAAGAAGAACAACGAAGAAACTCCGCGGTTGCTCTTTTAAAAATCCTATAACTAGTACATTTAGTTATTTCTATATAACTGTCGTTATTCACGGGCTTTATTCATAGGAAATAACATACACATCATATAGATAAGACTTTCACTTTCAGTGAGTAAACACTACTAAACGATTAAAATATCACAGCTCACTAACACACATTTAACTAACTAACAAACACAAAATTGACCACGTAAGAAAGAATCTGACTAAGAAAGGCAAAAGGCATTTAGCAGTAGTATCGAGTATACGTCCAAAACGTGACTGACTTCTATTCACACAATTGCACTACTTAAATCAACTACTTTGCAAACGTCAATTGAGGTCTAACTTCTGCTCTTACTAAACAACTGATAAACAACAAGTGATTTTATATTTTCCAATTTCCAAATTATATAAGACATATAAAATGTTTCTAATATTAGGTCCTTACATATGAAATTGGCGTTTTCTATGGGAGGAACATAAAGTCGTTTTTTTTTTAATGAAATATATTTAATTAATCAAAGTATGTACCATTGCTATGTATGCACTTTTGCCATCTCATAGGTAGTTCATTGATCCCCTTACTAAAAAAACCATTCGGTCGGGAATCAATAAAATCTTTGAAGGCGGTTTGGACTGCCCCATCGGAGTTGAATTTTTTTCCATGCAAGTAGTTATCCAAATTGCGAAAAAAATGGTAATCTGTTGGAGCAAGGTCCGGAGAGTACGGTGGATGTCTAAGACATTCTAATTGAAGCTCCTCTGATTTGGTAGCCGTCTGTTGTGCAGTGTGTGGTCTAGCGTTGTCCTGAAGCAGCAGTTGCCTAGAGCGATTGAGCGGCCTCGGTTATTTAGCAGCTAGCTTTTCCATCATGGTTTGCAGTTGCTGAAAATAGATATCTGCCGTAATCGTCTGGCCAGATTTAAGAAACCTGTAGTGAACGACACCGGCACTAGTCCACCAAACACTTACAAGCAACTTTTTTTTAGTCAATTTTCGCTTAGGGCAGGATTTGGCTGGTTCGCCAGGGTTCAGCCATTGCGATGAGCGCTTCCGATTATCGTAGAGGATCCACTTTTCATCACAGGTAATGATTCGATTTAAAATTCCTTCATTATTGTGCCGGTTGAGTAACGTAACGCAGCAGTCGACGCGCGTTTGTCGGTTTGCTTCACTCAATTCATGAGGTACCCACCTTTCAAGCTTTTTCACCTTCCCAATTTGCTTCAAGTGGATTAGAATAGTTTTATCACTAACACCGGAGCCTGCAGCTAACTCGGACGTGGTTTGCGATGGATCCGCTTCCACAATAGCCTTCAATTCTTCATTATTAACTTTGGTCTCCGGCCGTCCACGAGGCTTGTTCTGCACGTCGAAATTTCCAGAACGAAAACGTTGGAACCAAAAACGCACTGTGTTTTTTTTTTTTGCGACACCGTCACCATACACATCATTAATCCTTCGAGCCGTTTCTGCAGCACTGGTGCCACGGTGGAACTCATACTCCTAAATAACGCGATATTTCATGTTTTCCATTTTGTAAACAGAGTGACACAAAGAAAAAACAAAAGAAGAAAAAACAAATGAATTAGGGGGTTTGAAACACAAATGCATGAGTAAATAGCTGTATGAATTTGAATTTGAAATTCCTAACCATAAAGGTAATATTTGAGATCAAAGTGGCCAGTACGACAAAACGCCAATTTCATATGTAAGGACCTAATATTAAGAGTCACTTAATCGATTCAATGAACTCTCTCGGGGAATGTTACTCACTGACTGTTGCTGTAAACTTATATGAGTTCCTTAAAGGCCCTGTTAATGAACCTGGGCTGAGTATTTCGACTTTTAGACCTTTTGGCGATACCTTTTGACGCAAAGACGTGAATTTACAGATTTAACTGTTTAAATCTGTTCTTAATATGTAACTGGCATGCTAATAGTTAATAGTTGTTCCAATTAAGAGTCTGCTAACGATGAGATCCAAACGTCTCCTATCAGACACGGCACATTGTCCGCTCTGAGAATAAGATGTTGCGATAACAGGAGTTCGTGAAATCTCCTACCCCATATATGGGATCATATGATCAGAGGAAAAAAATCATTTCGTATGTGGACTTAGCGTTATTATGCACACATTGTGTGATGCAATCATTTTAGCTTGTAACCATCAAATGATGTTTTTCTTAAAATTTCATGTAATCGACAGCTTCCGGTAACGCATTAGACTGTAAATGTAAAAAACTATAATTTATGTGTAGCAGATTTGCATACAGTCCCTGTTATTGTCTAAGCCATTCTGCCATGAAACCAAAATAAGTAGAATCACATTTTTAAAAATGTAGAAATATGGTTAACACGACAATTTAAATAAAAGTATTTCATATTTAATTCTTCTCTACTATATCTAAACGTATTCTTAATCAAACCTTTTTAAAAACAGAGCTGTCAATTTGTTACTTGCAAAAATAACAATATCTGAGTCATCGATCTTTTTGTTGAGTCTCGAAGAATGTTTTGTAATTAATAGACTGCTAATGCAACTGTTTTTTTAACATTTGCGTCATTACTTAGCGGATATTTTCGATAATGATCTGTTATCAATTTGAACTTTTGTTTGTCTGGTTTTTGTGTCGCGTCACTGAAGCGTTAGAATTATATATAAATAGTCTATCGAAATCTTTTGTACGCTAGTTATTAAAAAAGTCAACCCTTTCTATCACAACCTTTGTTTTGGTAATATCATTATTGTAGTTAAATTAGAGCTAGATGTAACAGTTGTAATCCCTTCAACTAATAGACTACAGTCTACAACTGCTGAAAATAAATTTCTTCAGGCAATTTTAATCCCACATCTTTTAATTTGAATGATCATTTACTATTCCGAAGCGCTTATACAAGCCAAATTGAATAAAGATTATTTTGATTCGATTTATGCCGCTTGAGTCAAGTGGCTTTAGGACATTTTTCGGTAGATCCTCCATTTAGTACATAGTCATGGTCCTAAACGGACCGGAGTTTGTTAACCATTTCAAAATCGGTAACTTCGAAATTTTTACGTATGTATATGGATCAGGTGAAGACTCTTCAAATTTGTCCACTAAGATAATTTTTTAGTCTTCAGACATAGTAGCTTCACGACCGCTATCCGCCTGAGTTCAGTTCAGGGATAACCTCTGAAACTGGACATTATTAAATGCAATAAAGCAGACCTTTTACGACTTTGCCATTACATGACAGAATGTGCAAAATGCGGAGACTTAAGTAGAAATACAGAAAATCTTCGGCCATTATGTGACATCGAACTGAAAGTGTTGCTTTTAAAGCCTGCTATCGTCCTAGGGCGATGTTTAGTGAAAGAATGTCGTATGAATTAGCGGAGATCTTTATAGTTGTATAAACCGGAAAGTAAATAAAAGTATATAAAAACAAGAACTTAGAATAGGTAACAATATATGTATTAAACAAAATATAGAAAACATATAAAATAAGACTAAAATGTAAAATGAGAATTGAATTGGTTAATTGCATAGAAAAATAAGAAACATGTTTTTAAAGATAAGTTGTATAATATAAGCAATGTAAAATAAAATAAGTAATGTTAAGTGCTAGTAAATAAGCATAGTTTAAGAAAAGTAAATAATGTAACCTTCGTGATAATAGTCTCTGACGTCAATATCAGAGGAACTAGGTTTTATAATTTAAAAAAAACCTTTAAAATTATTGATAGTATAGGTTTTTTTAGTTTAAAATTATTAATATTAAACAATATTGTTATTTTCACTTATGTAAAGTGAATTAAGGAAACGAGTCAGGCTAAACATCCGCACAATGCATTGTCTCGGCTTCTGAGAATAAAAGGGTCTTGGAAACGCACTAACTGATCTTATTTACAAACTATCGATGCTTCGTGTGCATCATAAGATCGAAAAGGCACTTTAAAGTACCTCAGTCTAATATTAACTACTAGAAATGCTTGTTTTCCTTATATAGATATATATGTATATAAGTGAATCAATAATCATTTTGTTTAGTTTAGCACGTACAAACGTACGAATAATAAATTTTATTCATATGATAAAATCATACAGTGTACTATATATCAAGACGATAGTACTATTTGTATTTGTTGTTCCACATTCCACATTCCACAATCTACATTAACTTTACTTTTACAGCAGTTTAAAAATACTACTAAAAAAAGGTTAATTCAGAAAGCCTATTATACTATTGAAGATTACCTAGAAGATAAGAATGTGTGGATATAGCTTCTCTTCAACCCTGTACAAGACATTTATAACTAACTATATGTAACTAGTGAAAAGAATTATTGTTTGAAAAGAGCAACCGCCGAGTTTCTTGCTGGTTCTTCTCGGTAGGAACAGCTTTCCGAACCAGCAGTAGATGTTGACGATTCAAAAGCACTAGTTTACAAGTTTACTTGAATAAAGAATATTTTGAATTTGAATTTGAATTTGTACCTATCGTGTAATTAAAATTCCAACAATGTAACAGAAAAACAAAAATTTGTACTTTGTATTATCATAAATATCGAATTAAAACTTCAACTTATATTCATTATATATAGATATAGAAAAATAAATATATAGGACACTTACACACACGGTCGTCCATCCCCAAAGTAAGTTACTTAATACTTGTGTTATGAGTGACAGACAACCGGTAAATATACTACATATATAATTTTAAATACAAATATAACCCAGGCTCGAAGAACCACCAAATTGTGTATAGAAAATGTTGACTCTCGGCGGGAATCGAACCCGCGACCCGCGGAGCCGAAGGCAGGGTCACAAACCACTGCGGCAACGGGCCAGTCATAACTAAGAAGTTTAATAAATGTAAAACTTTAAAAACAAGTAAAACCACATTTATTCAGGTGAAACTCCATTTAGTAAATGCCCCTTTTAAACGTCCCAGACACGTTAACGAAGCGCGACAAATCAGATAATGGCATTTATTTTATTACAGCACGTTAAAAAAACTCAAATGACCAGTAGCGATGAAGTCTCATCAATGATGCATAAACATAAACTGGAATAAAGAATTTTATTATCGATTAAGATTTCTCATAACTCATTCTACCCCAGTATTATTTTGCGTCGAAACCAAACAATATAGTATAATTATTTAATACATAAATTATATGAATGCGACTTGGTCTTTTCTTTTTATGTCTGTCTGGTCTATTTGTTAATTGGTGATGTTTTTCGTCGAATAAAAAATTTAGGCGACTGACTTAATACTTATTGATATCAACGACTGGCCCGTTGGCGCAGGCGCATTTATCTTTCCTTATGCTAGTATGTGTATCTTTAAAGCAAGACTTTACATTATTAAACCGCAGTCTTGTATGAAAACTGAAAGAATTGTTTTAATCCAAGCATTTATATCATCCAAATAATCTTCAATTGTGTAACATGCTTTACGTTTAAGCTATTAAAAATACAATTAAAAATCTTTCTATAGACACGTCTAGTATGGATTGCGTAATTTTATAGTAGAAGCGAATACCTAGAGTAAAGCGCCTAGCGCTCGAGTATTAATCAAAATAAAAACGTATGAAACGTATTAAACGCTTTCTCGAATTATTTTATGTGCAAAAAACAGATGTTCTACGTAATTTGCATTTTTTAAATCATAAAAATCTATTTATTTTTCTGTAAGCAGGGGTACACATGTTACCACACCGCACAGATATACCAAGATAACATCATCATCAACAGGTCTTGATGACGTTAAATGCCATAAGACTAGTTTAGTGGATAAAAACGGTATATATATAATATTATCATTTCGATTATAAAACGCCTGTTCACCGTTGAGCCTATTGGCTATAAAGCGTATCTATCTATATCTATATTCAACGATATGTGTATCCTCCCAATCTGCAAATTCTATGCTGAATAAAGGTTATATTTTTCGAAGTCAAATAATCTAGTCAACGATAAGCATGCAATATAATATTACATAGATATTTATTTTTAATTTATTTAACTTGTAGTCCGGCAATGTCTAAAAATGCAGCATTCCTTCTAATGTGAGAGCATTTTAAAATCATAGAAAAACATAATTGGCTAAACGACAAAGAATAATTAAGATACACGTAGGGAAGAGAAATTCCGTTTTTTTTCAGGGACAGTATAAACAGATACCTAATTTTTAATTGAGAATATTTTAACACTTAAGTTGATGGGAACAAACTCGCGTGTACTACAAATTTATTATATTAAGCCAAAAACTCTAAACATTTTCCGTCAATGTATCAATGCATTCATTATAAATGGTCCAATCGTGATTGCCACATCCTAGTGTTTCAAGAGTGAAACAAAAAAAAGTGACTAATATTATATGGTCGTGAATCGTGATTATTAGCATTCTTTTGAGTTGCTTACACAATACATTAGGATATTTCATCGGTATGCAGCGTGCAACAGACGATTATTATGTCATCGGTCTAGACGAGTTCACAAACACTGGTTGTTTACCATCATTTTGGAATAGTTTAAAAAAACATTTGTGGCGAGACATGCTAGACTATGTGATATACAGAAACTGACTCTGAACGTATTAGGAATATCGTTTTTTTTATAAATTACATGAAAATCTATATCGTAATTTATGCGAATATAAAGTTGGATTCAATTAGCTTCGTAAAAGTAAAAGTAAAGTATCGGCCTGTTACTATCCCAGTGGGCACAGGCCTCCTTTCTCCGTTTCTGTAGAGCCTTCTCTACGTTAAGACCTACCACGCTGCTCCAATGCGGAATGGTAGGTTCGTCACACATATCCTAGGAATTCTCAAGAGATATGCAGGTTTCCTCACGATAGCTGATGACTGATGGCTAACGGCTGTGGCTTCTCGTCACACTTTCGACGATGTGATGACTAATCACAGCCATCCTATTAGCCCTTGATTACAAGAACGTAGGAAATTGCTCGACCATGTCTTTCTATTCAAGTTGGTAAGAGGGGTAATCGATTGCCCAGAGTTACTAGAATTTTGTTTTCTTAAAAACATCATCTAAACTACCAAGGCAATCAAAATATTCACCATTTGCTACAAGCTCGGCAAAAAGTAACCTGGGCCACCACGCCACCTTGAACAGAATACAAAGTCGCTATAACTACTTACCAAAAGGATTGGATGTAGACATATTTAGCGATAGCATACATACTTTTAAACATAATATAATTAAATTTAAAAGAATGAATTAAGTAGATAATATTTTTATAATTAGTACAATATTTATCTTTTATTTTATTTCATAATACACTCAAAAAATGTACGCGTCCCTTTTACATGCCGTGGTAACCTATAATTAAGACTACAACATTTAATTAAGTAGCTTGTAGAGTATTATGTAGTATTAATAATGTAAGTCTTGTTGTTTATCCTAATAAATAAAAATAAAATAAAAATTACACGTCGTGCTCCGGCCTCACAGGAGGCACCCTTAGGATGACGCTGTCCTATATTCAAATTCAAATTCAAATTCAAATTCAAAATATTCTTTATTCAAGTAAACTAGCCGTCCTACCGAGAAGAGCCAGCAAGAAACTCGGTGGAGCTCTTTTAAAAAAGAAGATTCTTAATACTAATTACATTTTGTCATAGCTATCCTGCATAAGGTCAAAGAGCAGCTATATCCACGCATTCTTATCATCAATGTAAGCCTCCACGGTATAATAGGCTTTCTGTATCAGCCTCTTTTTAACAGTATTTTTAAATTGCTGTAATGGCAAAGTTAAAATTGATTGTGGAATTTTGTTATAGAATCTTATACCCAAACCCACAAACGACTTACGTACTCTTACAAGGCGCAAAGCAGGAGCCGCAAGCTTATGTCGGTTCCTACTTTGTCTATTATATACATCGCCAATCTTTTTATAATTATCTATATTTTATATATAACCCTGATATAACCCTTATATAACCCTGACGATCAAATAACGATCGAAAATACAGAAACACGTAATACACACACACAGCCTCTTCGACGAGGTCCCAGATTTCTGACGTCGGTCGGTCGTGACTTCTCGCCAACCTTCCGACGTCGTAATGAGTCAAAGTCACACCACCAGACCTCCGCTACGCGTCACGTTAAGCCATGGTTCGGCCTTGTAGGAGCCACCCTTAGGACGGCGTTCCCTGGAGCTAGTAGAGCTTATGCAGTCTACTCTCTGCATTTCGCAATCTCGACGATGCTTTTGTGCTCGCCCGTCCCGCCCGGTGACTGTAAAAGTCGATAGGGCTAACACAATACAGTCATTTCGAAAAAAATTAGGCTGACGTTCCCTGACGCTAGTAGCGCTCCAGCGCTCTACTCTCTGCATTTCGCAACCTCGACTATGTTTAGCCGTTCTCCAGTCCCGCCCGGTGGCTAACAGCATACAGTCAGTTCGAAAAAAAAAACCATTTAATAAATTTCCATAACACATGCACCATTCTATGGTGTAAACAATGAATAATTTGTGTTTGTGCTCTTGTCTAGACTGATGACGTAATGACGCTCGATGCAGGCCGCATGCCGATGGCCAAATGTTGTTTATCTGTGTAGACTTCATTCATTACTCTGTGCAATGACTGGAACTGAATAGGTATAATTTGTTTTGTTAATAGTTAACATGTGACATTTTTCTGTTCCGCCTACTTGTATATGATCTAAACGTCTCCTGAAGTAACTATGAAATGGAGATTCAGTTCATATAGACGTATACATATTATAAAACAAAGTCCCCCAAACGCTGTCTGTTTCCATATGATTTTCTGATAATCTGCTGAAAGTTTTTGCCGTGTGGTATCCGGCTGAATAGAATAGACCACCCTCATTTCTTACCTAGGTATCTTAAGTCTACTAAGGTAAGTCGACCCGCCGTGTGGTGGCCGTTTGTAACATGTTGTGCCGACCCCACTTAGAGTGGGATAAGGGCAGAAGAATGATGAGAAGATGATAAACAAGATAAAAATTAGAACAAATAGAGCAATATATTCGGAAATAATGATCCAAACGTTTGTATCATATACGCAAGACAAATCATTGTTTTCTAAGTGGTCTGTTACAAATCGAACGGAATTGAGAAATAGAAAACTGACTATTTACTGACGTAGATAAATTTGAGAAAATAAGAGATTAATAATGTGCAAAGTATCATTAGAAAAGACAGAGATTATACCATACAAGACGTTGTTTAAATAGATTTTAATATGAGAGAAACATACGCGATTACATTGTCTTGCTAATTTGTAGAAATTAGTATGTGGCAACGGAAACCGTCCAACTGATTTATTGCGCAATCTACAGACAGCACAAACGGTTAGGCTATTGATACACGATACAAACAACAAACAATAAAAAAATAAAAATTATAAAACAATAGCAGGCTGTAGCTTCTCACTTAGCAATATGCTGGAGAAAAAGGCAAAGCACATTGTTTTGATAACAGTATCAAAAGACAGTTCAACTTGTGATAGTAAAAAAATCAAAAAATCAAAAAAGGAAGCTATCTATCTATCCACTAGGTATCGCCTACGTACCTACGAAAAGACCTACACAACTGCAACTCCAAATGGACCAAGGATACAAACTGAGGTTCTAAACATAACTCTTATGACACTCTTAACCTTGTAACTCGCTGCTTTCTGTCAAATCTTATCTATCTATTTGACATTTGCAATTTATCACGCGCTTTTCGTTTAAGGAAAAACGTCGTGCGGAAACCTGCATATCTCTAGAGATATCTGGGGATATAATCTACCTATCCGCATTGGAGCAGCGTGATTGGTCCTAACTTCTCTCCAAAAACGGGAGGAGGCTTATGCCCAGCAGTGGGATAGCAACAGACCGTTACTTAATTGTAGTATAATGTGCAATAAGCCTACTTTAAATTTACGACCGAACCCACCGACTGGCTGCACACTAAATCAAACTGTGATATCAATCTACTTATTAATTCTAGTGCCTTTATAGTGAAACTAGGTACACTTGCCACACGTTCTGGTACGTCGGGACATGTCATCGATTTATATATCTTATCCCAATCGTTTCGTTTAACCTCTTAACTGTGCCAGTAACCAGCAAACAAGATTTTTTATTGAAAGTAGCTATCTAGTATCTAGTATCTAGGTAGCTCGTAAGTAAATTATCTCATATTTTTATTTACAATTTGATTCATACTCTAGAAAAAACCGTGAACTAACTAGGAGCGACATAAAGACATGCAAAAAATTATAACTATAGACTGTTGCTTAGAACTACCCGTATAGAAATCAGCAGGCCTACCATGAACTCTTATTGCGACTCAATTGAAGACGTAAACGACGACCGCGAACCGCTTTCTTTCGTTTCATGAAGTGTCAATTGCATTGGGGTCGTAATGTTTGAAAAGGATAACCTTATATGAACTATAGATAATTCTGTCTCTTTTACTCACATGTTCTTGGGACGAATTCCGAACGCACATTCGGCAACGATTTAATGTGTACGTCTCTAAGACGTCATAGTATGAAAAAGCAAAACAATTTCGTTTACGTCTTCAATTGAGTCGCAATAAGAGTTCATTATTATATTTCATCATTATAGTTTATTATTATATTTACTCACCAAAAGACTAGGGTCTTTTGGTGAGTAAATAAGGTTTTAATTCGAGCAAGAAATAACACATACAAAAATTATAGCCTATTAATTAAAAAACGTGATTGTTATCAGTAATCTTTAATCCCAAAGTCTGAATTTTAATTTTAATTTGTAAGAAAATATTTGGAACAACTTGGCCATCTCGGGAGAAGTGTTGTATTTATTTTACCATTTATTGATATTTTCACCCGTGATTACTGTCTCTCTGATAGTGAGAAAGAGGTGCTCTAACAGTTAGTTATTACTTAGTATGAATTCAAATTCTTTTTTTTTTATTTTATATATATATGGGACACTTACACACACGGTCGTCAGTCTTTAAAGTAAGTAACTTAATACTTGTGTTATGGGTGCAGGACAACCTGTAGATATACTACATATATAATTTTAAACACAAATATACCCAGGCTCGAAGAACCAACCAAATGTTTATAGAAAATGTTGGCCCTCGGCGGGAATCGAACCCACGACCCGCGGAGCTGAAGGCAGGGCCAACTACTACCAGGGCCAGTCAAAAATAGAAGTCAAAAGTTTTATTTCAAAAATTAAGAAATTAAGTAAAGTAGACCGAAAATATATTTATTATGATTTACAAACGTCCCGGTCTCAGTTTGCACTTATGGCAACCCTAAACCAGCGAAACATGCATTGAATATTTGCTCTAATATCAGGTTTCAATGTTTGCTCATATTTTTAGTTGAATCGTTGTTGGCGCCAATTCTGGTGTAAACAAAACTAAATTTATAAAACTGTACAAATAGAAACAAGTCAACATTTTTTGTGTGGTGCATTATGAAAATGGAAGCTCTACATTGAATTCTGATTTAGTCTAGTTATAGTTTTGTCCGTATTCACATATCGAATTCCTGTATTTTGGATATAATAGACAAAGTAGGGACCGATATAAGCTTACGCTTCGTGCTTTGCGCCTTGCAAAAGTATAGTACTGGGCAGTAATTAATGTACATCGAGGCTTAAAACGAAACAGCCGGCCAATTCGGTTTCGTAGAGCGCTGTCACTGTCACTCAGTTAGTATGTGACGTTTCGCACGTGTTTGTCAGTCTGTGCGACAGAGACCATGCTCTATGAAGCTATATTTAGAAATTTCTTTCTCTAAGCCTCGATGTGCATTATTTATTGCCGTGTACTATGCGTAAGTTGGTTGTGAGCTTGGGTATAAGATTCTATAATAAATTATCGCAATCAATTTTGCCCTTGTTATTACAGCAGTTTAAAAACACTGTTAAAAAGAGGCTGATACAGAAAGCCTACTATACTGTTGTCATCTAAGTAATCACTTAGACGATAAGAATGCGAATATAGCGACTGTACGACCCTGTACAAGATAGTAATGACTAAATGTAACTTAGTTATAAGTATTATTTTGCAAAGAGCAACCGCCAAGTTTCTTGCTGGCTCTTCTCGGTAGGAACAGCTTTCCGAACAAGCAGTGGAGTTGACGATTCAAAAGTTCTTGTTTACAAGTTTACTTGAATAAATAATATTTTGAATTTGAATTTGAATTTTTCTGGACAGAACCATTGTTGACACAAAACATGTTATCTAATCCTAACGTACTAACAAGGGGTTAGTTTCGAATAAATTTAAAATAGCAATCTAAATTAGTGATTACGTGGAGCCTACGCTCTACGGGGGGAAATTGTGGGGGGGGGGCACTTTGAAAATGGATCCGACAAGACAACGCTTTCGCTCCGAACTGTTTAAATGCAATACTAGATTTCGGCTAGGCTATAGAATATATGCTAAGATGGGGCATGGCAAAAAAAGGTTTGAAAACACTTATCTAAGTCAAGGTCACACTTTCCTAGAAGTCTTCTTGAATATACAGCTGAGATCTCTAGAGAGGTAAGAATCACGCAAAGCACCTCGGTAAGAAATGAGGCTCGTCTATACTACTAAGCCGGATACCACACGGCGGTTTTAGATTTAACAATAATTTATTGTTATAATCGATCAAGATAATTGTAACCGATAATAAATCTTCTTTTCGATTTAGGAACATGAGTTTTTTTTTATCAAAAAAAGCGAAAAATTCTATATTTTAGGTGTTAAAACATGATACGTTCAAACTTATATGCGGTGACCACACATCTTATGATTTAAGAACTCCTGATATGGTTTACCTAAAGCCGCCCACACGGATAATATATTATGTTGTGTATTTTTTTACTTTTAGCATGCTTTATAAACATGTCAACCTAAAGGAATGATAATAATAAAAGCAAAAAGCTGTGCTAAGTACAAACATCCAAAAATTTGTACGCTTAATAAAAGCAGGAAAAGAAAAAAAATGCTTTAAACACATAGAACGACGGACATCAAATTCAGATAATCAGATGACCCGCTGCGGAGGACTGTAACGGACTTGTTAGTTGTTCACCACTGCTGTAGTAAGCGCATACTTATGATAATGAAAACGACAAACATTAGCGCGATATAATCGACTGGTGCTGCTATCTAGGCAAAACAACTCTCCTTTTTATGTGTAATTACACAAGGATGTTATGTTCCCTCTCTTATTATTTGTTGGACACCCAAACTAACAGGCCTGCCCACGACTCCTCCACTCCATGTATAATAACTATATGGATATGCTAATCCATTGTAAAATTTGTAACGCTGTTCTACTACAAAAAAACCTTTTATATGATGATAAATCTTTTATATTACAATCATTAAATTGGATTTATTAAATTACAAAATATTTCTTATCATTTTCCCCATAAACGTTGGAATAAAAATGAAGAAACTTAATTATAAATACAGTAATTTGTTTTTTTTTACGTAACATCTTCAGCAAAGAAACATAGCCGAATGTAAAGCATGTTCACGTCTAATCTGTTTTAAAATACTTGGACCATAAAATTTTAAGAATCGAAAAAAACTTTGTACTTAACGTTGTA
Source organism: Morpho deidamia (assembly GCA_947086505.1). Lineage (NCBI taxonomy): Eukaryota > Metazoa > Arthropoda > Insecta > Lepidoptera > Nymphalidae > Morpho > Morpho deidamia. The sequence goes on along the minus strand of CAMTZC010000002.1, from coordinate 4,247,686 downwards.
CTTGAAGAATTCGTAATGTTATTTGTCTAACAACTAACAATTACTTTAAATGGGAATCTGAAATCTCTCATACTAAATTTTGCTGGGGTAAAAAATAAATTAAATTTATTGATTGTGAAGAACTATCGGCGATGATCATTGATCGTGTGATCGTCTATAATTGGCATGATCATAGTACAAGTGTCGACACGATCATCCGTATTACCATAAGATACATCCGATCATACGGAGCAACATGGTATTGCTTTTGTTGCGTGTTCCAAAAACCGACAATTCCCGGGTTGTATGCGATCTTAAGAAGTGATAGTCCAGCGGAGAGACCGTGTGACTGTCTAGAGACGATCATGAGTTCAAACCCGGGCAGGCACCGATGAGTTTTTCTATTATAACTAATGTGTCTAATTGAAGATTGCAATTTATCACATGCTTTTCGGTGAAGAAAAACATTGTGAGGAAACCTGCATATCTCTAGAGAATTCTAGAGATATATGTAACTTACCAATCTGCACTGGATCAGTGTAGTAGGTCTTAGCTCCAATCCTTCTCTCCAAAAATGGAGAGAGGAGGCCTTAGCCCAGCAGTGGGATAGTAACAGGCCGTTACTTTACTTTACTACTACTTAAGCGATCTGAGGAGATAATAGACGATGATTGGTGAGTATAGCCAAGTATGCCCTTATTTCTCAACGAGGTGTCGTAAAAGGCGACTAAGGTAAGTCGTTCCGCAGTGTGGTATCCGGTTGAATAGAATAGACCACCCTCTTTCTTACCGAGGTGTTGTTAAATACGACTAAGGTAAGTTGACGTCGGGCTGACGGCCGGTTAAATACGTAGCCGAATCATGTGACAACATGTTTATAACATAATTTATAGAATTAGGCGTTACTTTGCGGAGATCCATAATACAAAAGTAATAATAAAAATATTTTGCTATAATCCGCTATACAGTAAATAGAAAATAAATATAGTACTAAATGTATAGTGCACTATCCGTTTTTTCGTACCCGCTACATGCAGGATTCGTAAAAACACATGCACAAACCTCCACCACTGCTACCACAAATTTGCGATTTTGTTGTAGAGTCCATATTCGATGATGCTTCGGTTGCGCTGCGAAACGATTGTTAAGTTTGTGATAGTGAACGTGTGTATTGCTTGTGTATTGTGGTGGCGTGTGATTGGCTTTTTTTTTCCATAAACTCGATCTTTCTTTATTTTTTTTAATTTAGACATTGTTCGTGAGATCAGTATACAAACGTATATCTTACCGAGGTAAACAAGTGCTGTGTTGAGTCGACGAATTATCCAAATTCTTGGCATCGCCTGTCGGCCCGCATATTTGAACGGTTTAAGTCTTGTCTCGGAATTCGTTAATGGTCAGTATTGAGCAGTAAAAATGAATTTATACGGGTTATTGTTCGACTACCCGCCGCAGCGCAATATGATAAAACGTCTAGCGTTTTCTTAAACCATCTTATATCATATTTTTATGAATAACGACATATAAACGTACATTTAGTAATATAAACGTGCTCCATTACAACGGATATGCCAGTCATATAACAATGATTTTGAAAATCTTGATATATTCTTTTTATCGTCTGTTCAATATAGAAACAGAGTTATCGAAATTATTAAATCAATGAAATGAGACAGTTAAAACATAACTCTTATAAACATAATAACCTCATTATCTAAGAAAACACTCTCTAACACAATAATTAATACGTGGGTAACGGTGCGGGTTACACACCAACATAATTATAAATATTTCATTTAAGTTTAAATATGTAATCCTAGTGTGTAATTGTTTGTTATCCCAATAAAGAGAAAAAAAAAAAAAAAAAACGACGCTACATGTTTTATTACTAAATATATAAGTTTTGATGCGCTGACCATTTTTAAAAATAAATGCAGGACTTACTACTCCAGTAAGGAGTATATTACTTAATAGTAAACCAATTTTTTTTTAAATTTAAATTTATATTTTTCTTACATTTTTAATTATTTTAATATTTTTAATATTCTTGTTATTTTTACTATCCTCCGTGTCATTCAATATTTTATCTTAGTTTTAGTTTGAGTTTTGTATTTTTCATTTACCTTTACCTAGACTTTTAAGTTTAAATTTGTATGTATTATGATTATCCTTTTTATTTGTAACACTGTATATGGAGCATGTTGTGTTCTCCTATAATTGGTGGTACACTTTGCTCATGTGTCAAATAATATTGTAACTTTATTTTGTGTACCTCTGTTGGAGTCCCTAAATAAATAAATAAATAAATAAATAAATAAATATAAAATTAATTATGATTTGTAACTAAATTGTGGCTGTAAATTATTATAATTTAGGACCATACCTAAAAAAATAATGAAATAATAATAAATATATGGGACACTTACACACACGGTTGTCAGTCCCCAAAGTAAGTAACTTAATGCTTGTGTTAAAGAGAGAGATCATTAGATGTTGGGACGATTAAGGGAATGATTTTTGGGAAAAGAGTGTTGTTAGGGTGGTTGGATAGATGAAAAGTGGCATGTAGTTTAGGACAGGTTAAGAATAGTTATTGACTTTAAATGAAAATACATACAATATTGTGTTTATTTTCTTAACGCATTTGAATGTTAGAATTTCTTACACAAAGTATCTTTTGATTGTTTTGAGATCGTTTTTGTTCATAGTCCACACACCGCTTATAAAAGTCGATAACCGTTTCTCGGCCTTACAGATAGCCGTATGTTTTCAGCTAATTCTCCTAGTTTATAGTGAACGGCGGCTGCACTCGGCTAGCGACTTATAGGACGTTAATTTAAGAAGCTTACGTTTACTGTGTCTTATATTTTCAATTCAATAGTTTTAGATTGTTTTGGTAACTTTTAAGGATTATAAATTGTAATGTTTACACACTTTAAGGTGCGGTGTGGTAATTCAGTATAATATGTTTGATGCAGCTTTATATAGCACATGCAATGATTCGCTGGGCGTTTGTGGGCGAAATGCGTAATCTTTTGCGCAACCGAAGACAAAAATACCTATCAATTGTACAAATAGTTTGAAATTACTGCGTATTAAATTGTTTTTGTCATTTGTTTTTTATTATATGCGGTAGATATGATGAATATAAATTTGAAATTGAACTTTAAAATTGACCGTCGATTTTCTTGGTTCTTCTCGACATGAGCAACATTCCAAACCAGTGGTAGGTTAATTCAAATTCAAAATATTCTTTATGCTTTCTTTATTCGGAAGTTTTGTCCCACCGAGAAAAACCAGCATGATACTGGGCGGATAATTTTTTCAAATTTTTTTTTACAATCTGATTGATGGTTACAAATTAATCGTTGCAGTAGTGCGTAGGTGACTGCAGTTAAGATATGCTATTCCCTAAAATAGTCATCAATTGTTATATATAGTAAGCTTTATGTAGCAGCTTTTTTAGATAATTTCCAAACTTGTGTAAATGCAAGTCTAGTCTAATGTTGAGGAATTTTGAATTAATTTTATAGTTATTTAATAGTAAACTAATGCGAGTATATCATAAAAATAAATGATATTATCATAACTACTTAAGCAAGGATGTCGAATAAAAAAAAAACACATCATCATTCATTAGCCTTTAATAACATTAGTTAAAAGACATGCAAATTACTTCGCTTATCCACATGAATTAATTAGTCAGCGGCGGGGTTTCTTTTTGCTTTATCTCTGTATAAGTTTCGCGATATCCAAGCACTTAAGATATTCGTAAAATACTTAACTTCTTTGTTCTTCTTTAAAACACTACAAATGTTTTTTTTTAGACGCCGCGTGGTATCCGGCAGAATAGAATAGACCACCCTCCTTTCTTACCGAGGTGTCGTAAGAGGCGACTAAGGTAAGTGCCGTGTGGTATCCGGCTGCATAGAATAGACCGCCCTCATTTCTTACCGAGGTGTCGTAAGAGGCGACTAAGGTATGTGCCATGTGGTATCCGGCTGCATAGAATAGACAACCCCCTTTTTTCTTACCAAGGTGTCGTAAGAGGTGACTAAGGTAAGTTGACGTCAGGTAGGCGGCCTGTCCTAAAATACGTAGCCAAATCATGTGACAACATGTTTGAAACATGTTGTGCCGACCCCACTTAGAGTGGAATAAGGGTAGGAGAATGATGAAATGTTTTTTTTTAGATAATTCATGTTAGTAATTTTAAAAATCTATAAAAGAAGGCGCAGTTTTGAGCAAAACTTCTTTCGGTGCGAAAGAAAAAATATTACGTAAAATAAATATGTTATGCGCTAAAAAGTTTATTAATAAAATGAAACATTTGAGTGTACTAATATTAGTGTTGTTAATATGAATTTGTAGATTTTTTTCGTTTATATCGAATATGAAGTTATTCAATTTACTTTAGATATATGGGCGCCATTTTATATTATGAACATATTAGCGCTTTATTGCCATAGAGTTATAATAGAGTTGCAAGTCAGCCTATAATGTCCCCATCGACAATAAATGGAAGGCCAATGAGACTGTATCTGTCTCTGGTTTTTTAATTATTATAAGAAAAGGTTAAGTATACGAGATTCATCTTCTCACTTATTATTTATTATGAAACTCTCTCGTTCTTCCTTCCTGATGGCCCCTCCTTCTCTATATATAATAAATATATATTTATTGCGACATACGAGTATGGCCTCGGAATAGGCCTCCTCTCTCCGTTTCTGGAGAGCAGGGTTGGAGCTAAGACCTACCGCGCTGCTCCAATGCGGATTGGTAGGTTACACATATCTCCAGAATTCTCTAGAGATATGCAGGTTTCCTTACGATGTTTTCCTTCACCGAAAAGCGTGTGAAAAATTGCAATTATCAATTAGACACATGAATTTTAATAGACAAACTCATTGGTGCCTGCCCGGGTTTGAACTCGTGTTCCCCTCGAAAGAGTCGCACGGTCTCGCCGTTGTCTATCACAGCAGTATGTACAATAACTATGTATATATTTATTTGACATGGTTCATCTTAACATAATATTCACTGAACTAAGAATAATTTTACATGATTTTAGTATTTCACCAAAAGGTTTGTTTAATATTCTAACCAGTAGGTTTAAAGACTTACTCGTAAGTCTATTAACAAAACTTAGTTGCTGATGGTCTGAACAGTGGAAAACTCTTGATCCCATGATGGGAGTTTAAACAGCAAACCCCTAAATATTATAGTACCCGGCAATTAAGTAATGCACATCGATATTTAGAACGAAACAGCCGGCCAGTTCGGTTTCGTAGAGCGCTGTCACTGACACTCAGTATGTGACGTTTCACACGGGTTCGTCAGTCTGTACTGCAGAGACAATGCTCTATGAAGCAGAACTAGCCGATTTTCTCTCTCTCAGCCTTGATGTGCATTATTTATTGTCGGGTACTATACATATCCTGTCCACGCTCTCACCAATGCACCATTATGGCTAAGGGTACAAATTTATTTAAAAATTGTAAAAAAACACTAATCAAGATGGTAAAATCATTTTAAATATACGTTTTGTATGCAAATGACTTATTGGAAATCCATTGCGAAATATAAAATAATATCAACGTAGACCAAGCGAGTGCTATAAAAGCAAAAAAACAAAAAATTCACACTTAATATATCAAGATAAACAGTATAATAATTTTATAACCAGACACAAATAAACGAAAATTAAAAGGCATGTCTGAGTAAATAACATTCGGCAGGTCGGCTAGGACTCAGACGCGCATTTAAATGATATTGCCCAATTGGATGCTGCTATGTTTGTTGTGATTACTGACTTTTAGGTAGAGCACATATCGTGTGTACCTGCGAACATTAAAATTTTGCACGATATAGAAGTGTTGAGATAAGTTCTTAAATTTAAATTATCGTGAGTAGTATTCATAGTCTTATATATAAAATATGTTAATTGAAACAAGTATAGGTGGGCACTGGTTCCCAAAATACAGTTTAAACTAGCTTGGGAGCCAGGGACACAATAATTGTACATATGTATGTATTTTTAAAATATTAAATAAATAAATATTATTAAATATAAAAAAAATTTCGTGCAATTTAATTACCAAAATCTTCCGAAACGGCTTGACCGATTTTATTATGAAATTTTATATACATATGTTTAGGTTTACCGGTTACGATCTATTTTTCATACCCCTAAGTGATAAGGGATTTCCACTCCTAACATTTTATTTCTTTTTTCGATCAATTTTTTTATAATGTATAAATTTCCTAGAAATAATTTATATGGCAAAAAAATGATTTCCAGGTCAGCTAGTTTATATATAGAAACCGGCTATACTCACATCTTATTCTTTCCTACTTTCAAGACCATGCGAGGCTTTTATTTATGAGATCATCATTCTCCTGCCCTTATCCCACTCTAAGTGGGGTCGGCACAACATGTTGTCATAAGATTTGGCTACGTACTTTACGACCGGCCGCCTGCCTGACGTCAACATACCTTAGTCGCCTTTTACGACACCCTGGTAAGAAATGAGGGTGGTCTATTTTATTCTGCCGGATACCACACGGCATTTACCTTAGTTAATTTAACATTTCGATATATTTTTTAATCACTCGAGAATAAAGTTATAACAAATTCTTTACATATTTTATACTACAACAAAAATAATCTGATATTTCCTCATATGTAAAAATATATGTGGGAGTACAATAAATACAATCATCGCATTTATTTTCTTTTAAACGTCTGTTTGTTCAACAAACGCTCATCTTAATTGTAATTTTATTGTCTTGATTGCGATAAACTAGGCATTGAGATCATTTGTTTTCTATCTTAGAGATATTACCAGGGTTGCACTTTGAATAATAACAGCAATTATTTATTGACAATTTTTTAGCGTAACCCCAAGATTACGAGGCCTATGTTCTAAATAAGCCTAGTCAGTATGAAAGATCAGCGACACTAATCCTATCGTAGCACGAAGTTTTTTTATTCGATCAAACAGATATACCAAGCTCGTTGCGTCACTATCGGTGGGCAGGGAGCGATCGCGGACAGCAATGGCCTCCTTCTGCTCTGCGGAGGGAGGCGGCGGAGCAGTTCCGGGTACTTTTGCTCTGGATCCAATCTGCCGCTGGCGAGTCCAAGTGGTAGCGACTTCCCTAAGCCCATGGTCTGCCACCCTGACAGGGGACCTTCGGGCGTTCCGAACGGGGTATATCGGACGCCTGGCTTACAGGTCCCCGAGGCGGTCGGTGCATCTGGTGCTCCCGATGCACCGGTTAGCGGAGGGGGACTTCTCTTTCGAGGGGTTCCTACCCAGAGGGGATGTTCTCTGGGATCAGAGCTGTCGGCCGGGATGGGGGCAACGGTGCCCTGTCCTTGCCATAGGCAGCGTGGTGGAGCACACAGGTCGATTTAGTCGGTGCGAGTCCGACATAACCGCCACCTGTCCCCGTCGGGCGGCGGCAACCATAATGGGTTTTTTCCTATATAAAAAAAAGCTATTTGCGTCACCGGACGAGATAAGTTAGCGCAAAATCATCGTTCTGAGTTTGAGATGCAGAATGTAGAGCTTAAAGCTCTAATATAGTCAGAAAAGCTCCATCCAAGCGTGCCTGTGAGTCAAGACCAAGAAGAAGACGTTAATAATTATAATAATATCTTTATTCACGAAAACTACATTTCACACTTAAAATTACTTATTTAACAATAGTATCGTGAAAAGGTCGTGGGACTCAGCTTCAGCTGCTTTTCAGCCCACGCCTTGTACGAATGCTGCCAACATTGTGTTTTAAAATTTAAATGAGAGGAAAAAAAAACAAATAAAGCAGAATCTAAATCTAAATAGTGCATGAGCTGTTTATATATATTATCTCCTGCAAAGGACTAACCAGCGCGTACCCACTCTGAATATTAGTCACGTTAATAATAGTAAAGTAGCGGTCTGTTACAATCCCATTGCTGGGAAAAGGCCTCCTCTCTCCGTTTCTGGAGAGAAGGGTTGGAGCTATGACCTACCACGCTGCTCCAATGCGTATTGGTAGGTTACACCAATTATATCTCCAGAATTTTCTAGAGATATGCAGGTTTCCTCACGATTTTTTCCTTCACCATAAAGCGTGTGATAAATTGCAATTATCAATTAGAAATATAAGTTTTAATAAAAAAAGTCATTGGTGCCAGCCCGGGTTTGAACTCGTGTTCCCCTTGAAAGAGTCGCACGGTCTCACCGCTGGGCTATCACAGCTCATCGTTCATAATAATAAATAAAAAAATGGAATTGTATAAAATAAAAAATGGAATTGTAAATATAGTACAATATGTCGTCAAAAAGGTTAAACATTTAAGTAAACTAATATTTATTAAAAAAGAATTTAAAAACAACAAAAAGTTAGGGCAACAGTTGATGGTACACAGATTACCCATAAATGGCTTAGGGTGGCTCGATCTAATTTACTGTAATTCAAAAAAGGCGGAAGTCTTTTTTGAATTACTTTTCTCTTTGATTCATATCTCCGATATAAAACATTTTATATATATGACAACCCTAGACTCAACACCTACGTACAACTTACATAATACAAAAATCAAATGCATTTAATACTGTATGTAATTGCTCGTATTGTGCCGTTATTAAAGAACAAAAAACAAACAAAAAGTACGCCGTTAAGAAACAATAAAAATGTTTTTAAGATATCGCTTTTGTAATTTGAAAGGCAGTCCATTATCTTCGCCTACGTTAAATTTGAAATTGCTTATTTTCCTTGAATCGAGAATATTATCATAAACAAAGAAATATATAAAAGTAATAATAAAATTATTTTGCTATAATCCGCGATAAAGTAAATACAAAATATATAATATATATAGTGCTAAATGTACAGTGGACTATCCGTTTTTTCATACCCGATACATGCAGGATTCGTAAAAACACATGCACAAACCTCTACCAACGCCATCACAATACACAAGCACTACACACGTTCACTATCACAAACTCAACAATCGTTGCGCCCCGCAACCGAAGCATCATCAGCAGGCCAGGCCTACCATGAACTCTTATTGCGACTCAATTGAAGACGTAAACGACGACCGCGAACCGCTTTCTATTCGTACCATGAAGTGTGAATTGCATTGGGGTCGTAATGTTTGAAAGGGATAACGTTATATGATCCATAAATAACTCTGTCTCTTTTACACATATGTTCTGAGGGCGTATTCCGAACTCTCATTCGGCAACGACTTAAAATGTGCGTCTTTAAAACGTTATGGTATGATAAAGCAAAACTATTTAGTTTACGTCTTCAATTGAGTCGCAAGAAGAGTTCATGGCACGCCTGCATGAGATAGACTCCACGATATTATGGATCTCCGCAAAGTAACGCCTAATGCTATAAATTATATAAAAGAAAGACAGGTTTGTTAGTATTATTCATGAATTTGGTGGTACCCGCGACTTCATTCCTTCAGAGCGACTATTTCTATTGCATAGTTGGTCAACGCTGTGTAGACAGAAATCTTTAAGTGGACTACTGAAGAGGACTCTAGGATAGACCAGACGTTTTCAGAGCGGGTACTAGTGATGAATTTGCCAGAGCGAGTTTAGTACACAGGTATCTAGGTACACATTTTATTGAACTTACAGATACATTAGACTTAAAGAAGCGTGAATGATTCACATCCGCGTTTTGATAAATGGAGACATCCATCGGCGTGTGCCCGTGGATGAGATTGCATACATGCATTCCGCGCAGTCTGCGCTTTTATTGTATTCTTTTTATTTAGATAAAAAATGACATTTACGTGAATGAGGACGCGGCGATCACGATCTCGAGATTTTTTGTGGCAATTTAATTTGACAATAACGAATGATATGCTCATTTGGTGGTTTTATTTTATTTGCATACAAGTCGCAATCTACCCTATATAGTATTGATAAAAAGTTACGAGTTCAAATAACAGTTTATAATGGTATTCTTTTGTGATGAACGACTAGTTTAATGGCTACCTTATATGATATGATGGATCGTACAACAACTCAACAACTCAGGTACAAAGAGAAAGAAGAAGCCTTGCCAAACAACCTAGAGTTGCATTTATAAATACATTCTTTTACTTAGAAATATTTACATTTATATATTTTTTAAATAAGCTCGTATAAAACGCCTAAACCTCTATAATCGTTTAGCGTTGATATCTTCTTATATATAAAAATGAATGTGTGTCTGTATGTCCTTTATACACTCCGAAACGGCTGAATCAATTTTAATGACATTTTCAAACAGTCTCTAGAATGACCCAGCGGGAGATCGTGTAAAGTTTTTCGGTAATTGTAGCATTTTTTTAAAACTATTGACTTACATTTCGAGGGTAATTCGAAACTACAGTGAGCAACAGCAACGAGTGGCCTGACAGCTAGTTTATTATATTTATTCTATTATCTCAATTTATTATTTCTTATCTTCTATTAAGTATAATTCTTATACCTAGTTACATTTAGCAATTACTATCTCATACAGAGCAGAAGAGTAGCTATATCCATGCATTCTTATCTTCTATTAAGTATAATTCTTATACCTAGTTATATTTAGCAACACTATAGTTACAGTCCATCCAGGGGTATATATGTTAGTGTCTAGGTCATTAACAGAGCTCTCTCTTTTGCGATCGGTCCTTGCTTGCGGAAGCTGTGTTAGTTGGTCGATTAACGTGACTTATTTTATTTATTGTGTTATATGGTTACATACATGTTAATTTTGTTCTCTTTTTATAAATCCCACTTTGGATCCTAAAAATACAATATTTTATTGACAGTAATTTTCTATATCTCCATATATCATATCTAACAGACGTTAGAAGAATTAAAAAACGTAACCACATTAAAATTTAGCATTAAATCAAATTCAAAATAATATTAATTTGAATTAACTGTTATGACTATAAAATCATAGGTACTAAAATATAATTTATCTTTATTTATCTTATTATATTATCTAGCTGTAAGTCGAAGCTGTGATAGCTGAACAATGAGAATATCTCTTTCGAGTGGGTCACGGGTTCATATCACGGGCAGATACCAAGAGTTTTTGATATTGGCAATTTATTCGTTAAGGAAAACTTAGTGAGGAAACTATAAAATATCTCTAGATAATTCTAGGGGTATGTGTAACCTACAAATGCCATTGGAGTAATGAAGTGGTCTTAGGCTAAAAAAGACGGAGGGAATAGGCTTATGGCCTGCTATAGGATAGTAAAAGGCATCTACTTTACTAACTGTAAATACTATGTAGGTATCAGCTTAACCCTACGAGTTAGGTGTTATCAAATTAAAATAGCTATGATAGACCAGCGGCGAGACCGTGCGACTCTTTCGAGAGGAACACGAGTACAAACCCGGGCAGGCCCCAATGAGTTTTTCTATTAAAACTTATGTGTCTAATTGATAATTGCAACGCTATTGATGATATCACACGCTTTTAGGTGAAGGAAAACATCGTGAGGACACCTCCATATCTCCAGAGAATTCTGGAGATATGTGTAACCTACCTAACCGCATTTAGGCAGCGTGGTAAGTCTTAGCTCCAACCCTTCTCTCCAGAAACGGAGAAAGGAGGCCTATTCCCAGCAGTGGGATCGTAACAGGCCGCTTGTTTATTTTTTTTTAATTAAAATAATCTTTAAGTAAGCTTTTTACAAGCACTTTTGAATAGTCAACGATCAATTAGATTTAATGAAGCTACAACTGGTTCAGAATATTGCTTACCGAGAAGAACTAGCAGGTAACTCGGCGGTCAATCAAACATTTTAAATTTACATTATTTAACCGCAGTCTAGTTATAAACTGAAAGGATTTTCAAATCAAACCATTTTTATCATTCAAATCATCTTCAATTATGTAATATGCTTTACGTATAAGCATAGTTCGTACACATAATTTAAACTTTTCTGTAGATAAGTCTAATATGGATTGCGGAATTTTATTGTAGAAGCGAGTACCGAGACCAACGAAAGCTAACTCTGCTGAGTCGTGACGCAGGAATCACAAGCTTTTTGTGACCTCTAATATATACATCGAATATTTTTCCGTACTAAAATAATATTAGGTACTAATATATATATTGTGACACCTAATTCCTATTGTATGTACTCGTATGCCTATTTCCTTAAACTTGTTGTGAAGAGGACTCTCATTGCCCCATATTATAGATAGACCGTATGAGTTAATTTATTTATCGTCAGAAAAATAAATACAGGAAAGTAAATTAATAAATGAGAATGATACCGGGAAACACCGCTAGAGTAATATATTGAACTGATCTCACTTGTGACTAATATTTTGGCAGTCTTTCCACGTAATATTGCGTCACTGGATTAGAATTTCATTGAAAAATGTTTCATTAAGCGATATAGCATCACACTCGGCCGGAAATTTTTTATTTCGTACATCCGCCAGCACATATCTATTATTAATAACATTTATTAATGACACGCAAGGTGAGTCGGAGCAAGTAGGGAACGGTGACTTCAGGGAACTTTCTGGAGCATTCCTGGAGAACCAGTTCATCCCTCAGAGAACCGAAATTTACTAACGGCAGGTCAAACTATTTTCTGTTTAGTGTAAACACAGTACGCTGTTAATGTAAATTTAAAATATTTTTAGTAGTATCATAAAAACTGTTTAATTTTCATATTTCCATACTTATATTATAAACCACTAGTTTTTAGGCGCAACTTCGTTCGCGTGGACTGCAGTTTTATTATTTAGTAAACCATAACACATATTAATTATGGTTAAAGTGGGTTAATCTTAAAAGCTAGACATATGCTTTCGTGGACTTTTATAAAGAACGAAAAGAGAACAATTTTGTAATACGTGATTTTTTAATAACTTTCACTGTTTCAGCTTAAATTAGCGTTAACGATGTCGTTGTTGTCGACAAAAAAAAGTTTAGATTATTTTGGAAAAAAAAACACACATATCTCAGGAATTCTCTAGAGATATGCAGGTTTCCTCACGATGTTTTTCTACACCGAAAAGCGTGGTATAAATTGCAATTATCAATTAGACACATGAGTTTTAATAGAAAACTCATTGGTGCCTGCCCGGTTTTGAACTCGTGGTCCCGTCGAAAGAGTCGCACGGTGTCGCCGCTGCGCTATCACAGCTCTATATTCAATATTCTCAATTTTCTTTACACGGTGCGAAAATAACGAATATGCATATCTTGACCGTCGTTACCATATACGTGCATATTTTATGAGAAATACAATATTATACAGGAAAACTCGCACATAATTTACGTTTGAATGTAAATATTTTATGACATCGGTGACTAATTGAACCGTGTGAAGGCGCCGGCTGAATTAATTTATTCGTGAATTATATTATTGCGTTTTAAAACTTATGTTTATAAAGCTCATTAAAATATCTGCTCATCTATACTATACTGTAATAATTTATTGGTTTAAATGATTTATAGAAGCAGGCATTACTTTGCGGAATTCCATTTTACAGACACTATAACAGAACTACGTTGCTATAATCCGCACGGGTTAAGCGAATGCATGCAAAGCTAATATGCAGGCAAAATTTTCGCACCTTATACATGCAGGACAAGTCACCACACGCACCCTAAGGCGCCTCCACCAGCAGCAATGCACACAAGCAGCACACACATCCACCGCCACAATCTCGACAATCGTTTCACTCCGCAACCGAAGCATCATCAGAAGGATAGGCTCCACGACAAAATCGCAATGCGAAACGATCGCCGAGATTGTGGTGGTGGTTGTGTGTGCTGCTTGTGTGCATTGTTGCTGGTGGAGGCGCCTTGGGGTGCGTCTGGTGGCTTGTCCAGCATTACACATGCATGCAGGTGCGTATATTTTGCCTGCTTCATACACAATAGCTTTGCATGCATTCGCTTAACCCGTGCGGATTATAGCAATGTAGTTCTGTTATAGAGTCTGTTATTGGTTTAATTTTATTGGGAAACTAGCTCTTCCTGAGGTTTCATCCATGTGGAAATTCAGACACAAAGTTTTTCCAGCGTAAATCCCTTCATTTTATTCTGAGTTAAACTGTTGCTGAGTTTTGCTATAATCCGCGATACAGTAAAGCTTTTGATTTTGTCGTGGAGTCTATCTCCTGATGATGCTTTCGTTGCGGGGCGAAACGATTGTTGAGTTTGTGATAATGAGCGTGTGTAGTGCTTGCGTATTGTGGTGGAGGTTCGTGTATATTTTTTTTACGAATCCTGCATGTATCGGGTATGTAAAAACGGATAGTCCACTATACATTTAGCATTAAATATATTCTCTATTTACTGTATCGCGGATTATAGCAAAATAATTTTTATTATTACTTTTGTATTATGGATCTCCGCAAAGTAACGCCTCATTCTATAAATTGTTGCCGAGTTGTTTTATGATAAGTATAGATAGATAAACAAAAAAACCGGTTATTGTAAATAACAATAAGAGATAGAGATATGCTATCGCGGACTTTTTATAGTATTTTTGTGGATTTACAATTATCAAGTACATTACTTTAGTGTATCTTTCTTGGTTTACGCGGTGCACTCGACCAAAGATCCCAGCAGGCGAGTTTTTTTACTACTGCGCTATTTATAAGACCGTTATGTACTATGAACCTTTACCTTCCTGAAGGATAGCAGCACTACCTTTTAGTGAAAAACCGCAAAAAACCCGTTCAGTAGATTTTGATAAAATTAATCACATACAATCCCACTGCTGGGCATAGACCTTTTACCTCAGTTTCTGGAGAGAAGGGTTGGAGCTAAGACCTACCACGCTGCTCCATTGCGGATTGGTAGGTTACACATATACCCAGAATTCTCAAGAGATACGCAGGTTTCCTCACGATGTTTTCCTTTACTGAAAAGCGTATGATAAATTGCAATTATCAATTAGACGCTTAAGTTTTAACAGAAAAACTCATTGGTGCCTGCGCGAGGTTAGAACCCGTGATCGTCTCTAGAGAGTTGCACGATCGCACCAGTAGGCTATCACAGCTATTAAACTTAATTTGGGACCTAAAAATTTTAACTACCAACTAAACAAAAATTTTAACTAACTATTCCACCCATTGTGAATTAGGCAACCCATCAAAATACTTTAACAATGAAAAACCTAAGAATGCACTTATGTTACTAATATCTTCAAAAATATATGCAATTACGAAGAATTGAACCTAATTAGAAAAATATGTCAAAAATTTTAATAATCAATCTCCTAAGGTATTTGTTAGATGAAGTCACGCGCAATATATTTAGCAAAGTGACCGCAAAACGGCTTAAAATGAGAAATGGATATCTTAAAATTAGTTTTTTTTTGTTTTATTTACTGTCTGTTACGCGGATTCAGTACTGCTGATGTCAAAGTAAAGATAAAGTAATTTACAGAATAAGGCGTTGATCAGTAATACAAAAGGAATGAAAATTTTATTTTGCTATATGTACAAGCAATAACAAAGGTGTAGGATTAAATTACTAGGGCTGATTGTGTCGTGGAGCCAATCTCCTAATTATGCTTAGCTTACGGGGCGAAACTATTGTTGAGATTGTCGTAGTGAATGTGTGTGTGTTATGTCATACACATAACAGCTCTAGCAGGGAAACTCAGTTCAGCAGCCTATGCTATTCGAAAGATAAGACAGTTTACAGACGTCGAAACAGCAAAACTAGTTTATTTTGCTTACTTCCATAGCATTATGTCTTATGGAATAATGTTATGGGGTAAATGCGCTGATATGAGAAAATTTTTGTATTGCAAAAAAGAGCCATACGTGGCATTTATAATTTGAATTCGCGTGAGCCCCTGCGAGAGAAGTTTAAGGAAACAGGTATTCTTACGTTAGCTTCACAGTATATTTTTAGCAATTTGATTTTTGTGCATAAAAATATACATAATTATAAAAAGATTGGCGATGTATATAATAGACAAAGTAGGAACCGACATAAGCTTGCGGCTCCTGCTTTGCGCCTTGTAAGAGTACGTAAGTCGTTTGTGGGTTTGGGTATAAGATTCTATAACAAAATTCCACAATCAATTTTAACTTTGCCATTACAGCAATTTAAAAATACTGTTAAAAAGAGGCTGATACAGAGAGCCTATTATACCGTGGAGGCTTACATTGATGATAAGAATGCGTGGATATAGCTGCTCTTTGACCTTGTGCAGGATAGCTATGACAAAATGTAATTAGTATTAAGAATCTTCTTTTTTAAAAGAGCTCCACCGAGTTTCTTGCTGGCTCTTCTCGGTAGGACGGCTTTCCGAACCAGCAGTAAAGTTGACGATTCAAAAGCACTTGTTTACAAGTTTACTTGAATAAATAATATTTTGAATTTGAATTTGAATTTGAATTTGTAATGCTTGTGTAGTCTGCTGTTATCTGTAGTGTAGTCTATAGTGTGGTGTCTTGTAATACGTGCGGTAACTGATCCAGGTCTGAAAACGGTTTTGCTGTCTACATTTAGCATAACATAACTTTTCTTAACCAACACAGATTATAACAAAGTAATTCTCGTAATGATGCTTCGGTTACGGGGCGAAATGATTCTTGAGATTGTGGTGGTGAAAGTGCAGCATTAGTGTATTGTTATGTTATTCGTTGTGGTTGCTAATGCATGAGTTTTACTGAACAAAAGTAAAACTCTGTCAGGTAATAATTATTTTTAAAAATCGAGATTTTGCATGTAACTACGAGCCAGATTTCTTATTAAAAACATTACTTGTTTAAATGAAAACTTGCGACGTACAAGTAAATACAGTCGCTTTTTAAAACATTACGTCGCAATGAGGCCCGAGGCTCGGAAACATGTGAAGACTTGGGTATCTATACGTTTATAATTCATCAGGATATGTTTTTAATTTAATGAAATTATGTCAAATATAATGGTGAAACGGTTGATTTAAACACTTTTCGATTAACAGATATTGATTTCGCAATAAATGATACCAATTTATCAAAATGGTCAAAATTACAAAAATAAAAAAATTTCTTGATAACATACGCCGATGAATTCATGTCATTCATCATTCTCCTGCCCTTATCCCACTCTAAGTGGGATCGGCACAACATGTTATTTGTAACATGTTGTGCCGACAACATGTTACAAATAACATGTTGTGTTATTCAATATGATAATTCCATCCATTATCAAATTCAATCATATTATCATTTTATACAATAACGAAATCAGTAACATAATCATGTAAAAAACATGTCTGACATTCACAATATTTTATGAAGCTAACTTAATGTGCTTTAAAAAAGTAAAATAATAACATAATATATCACAATTAACTTACATCTACCAGTCTACCAGAGTTGCCATGAAGTCAAATAATACCGTTGATTATAGCACTAAGTTCTACCCCACTTAGTTCATAGTTCATGTCAAATCAAATCAAATCAAAATAATCTTTATTCAAATAAACCATTTCAGGCACTTTTGAATCGTCAAGCATCAATATGATTAATGAAGCTACAACTGGTTCGGAATGTTGCTCTTACCGAGAAGAACCAGCAAGAAACTCGGCGGTCAATCTTTTAAATATTTTCAATTACACATTATTAAACCGCTGTCTTGTATGAAGCTGAAAGGATTTTCAAATCCAGGCTTTCTTATCATCCAAATAATCTTCAATTTTGTAATATGCTTTACGTATAAGCATATTTTTTACACTTGATTGGAATCTTTTTGTACACTGGTCTAGAATGGATTGAGGAATTTTATTATAGAAGCGACTAGCGAGACCAACAAATGAGTTACTTACTCTGCTGAGTCGCGACACAGGTATCGCAAGCTGTTTGTGACCTCTCGTATGTCTATGATATACATCAAATTTTGTTTTATACGTACTTATTTATATTTTTCCGTACAAATAGAATATTACTATATATATATTGTGATGCTACAGTCAGTATGCCTATTACTTGGAACGTTTCGCGAAGGGACTCACGTTGCTTCATATTATAGATAGCCCGTATGGCTCTTTTCTGGGAAACAACATTATTCCCACAGCATTATTCCATATGACATAATGCTGTGGAAATAAACAAAATAAACAAGTCGCGCTGTTTCAACATCGGTTAAATGTTTAATTTTTCTAACAGCGTAAGCGGCGGAACTAAGTCTTCCTGCGAGGACAGATATATGGGTGCCCCATTGGAGTTTATCATCCAAAGTAAGCCCCAAAAATTAAGTTGTATTTTCTATCTTTAGTATCTGCTTATTAATCTCTAACTTTATGTCTGACCTAATTACCATTGGTAACACGAATTGCAGACATTTGGTTTTATTTGCATTTAAAAGTAAATTATTTACTGAAAACCAACTTGATATCTGAGCACTGTTTACATCGTCAAAGTTGTCTTTATCTCGATCTACTTTAAAAATAAAAGAGGTATCATCTGCAAACAACACAATATGACAAATATTTTGAATACAATATGCTAAATCATTTATGTATACTAAAAACAGAAAAGGACCAAGGATTGACCCCTGTGGGACACCCATAACATAAAACGATCCAGATGACCTAACATCGTTAATGCATACCTTTTGTAATATATCGCTAAGATAAGAGGAAATAAGACCAAGCGAGTTATCATTTACACCGTAATAACTTAATTTTAAAAGAAGGGTCTTATGTTCAACGCAATCAAACGCCTTAGATAAATCACAAAAAATGCCTATAGCATTTTGTGAGTTCTGCCAAGCTTCAAATATGTGTCTTAAGAGTCTTGCACCTGCATCTGTAGTTGACCGACCCTTAGTAAAACCATATTGCTCTGAATGTAAGAAGTTGTTAAGATTAAAGTAACATACAAGTTGGTCGAGCATAATCTTTTCAAATATTTTACTAAGCGTTGGTAGAACAGAAATAGGTCTATAATTATTTGGATCACTCTTATCACCTGCTTTATAAAGAGGTACTAGCTTACTGTGTTTCATTAAGTTCGGAAAAACACCTGAATCTACTGAATCATTAAAAATTTTAGCTAGATATGGCGCAATTATTTCTATAATATTTTTTAATAATTTCACTGACATTCCCCAAAGATCTCCTGTTATCTTATTATTTAAGGTTTTAAAAGTTTTAATTATTTTATATGGGGTAATGTGCTTAAAGTTAAATGAGACGTCGCACTTAGCCACACTTCCTCTTAGCAGACTATGAGCTTCTGTTGGCGATGAATTTAACGATTGAGTAGTTGCTATTGGAATGTTATTAAAGAAATTTTGAAAAATATTTGCCACTTCAATGTCAGAGCTAACAGTGCAATCATTAATTTTAAGATTTATCTGGTTTTGTCGCACTTTATGTCTTCCCGTTTCCTTACAGATAATATCCCAGGCTGTTTTAATTTTATTATCAGAATTCTTTATTTTTTGTTTAATATATAATGACTCGGCTTGAAAACAGACAATTTTAAACAGTTTGGAATATTTTTTGACATAATCAATAAAATCTGAGTTCTGATTGAACTGCTTTTCTGCGTATAAATCGTACAATTTATTTCGGCTTTTAAAAATTCCAATAGTGGCCCAATCACTAAACTTTAAGTTTTTCATTAAGTCTTTTTCTTTGGTTTTAAAAATATTATTAAATTTTCTATCTATCAACCAAAAAAGAGCATTAAATAGATCATCTGGATTGCCCTTTATTACATTAAGAGTAGGCATACTGACGAAAATTTCCTTTTAAAATTTTAAAAAAATTTTAAAAATTTAATTTTCTGACTGGTTATCGGTCTGTATTTAATCATTTGTTTTTTATGATGTTTATTATCGGGAACACATATTTTTTATCCACCATGATCAGACTTTAATTTGCTAATGATTGATTTTTCTAAAACATCACAATCACAAAAGATATTATCAAGACCCGTAGCCGTAGTAGCTGTTATTCTCGTGGGGTCTGTAAATATATTATGTAAGTTTAAACATTTAAAAAGATTTAACAATTTTCCACGAATGGAGCTATCTACTAAGATATCCACATTAAAATCACCACAAACTAAAAGTTTTTTAGATGATGTACATAGACGCTTTAGAACATCCTCCATGGTGTTTTTAAATAGGTTGAAATCGCCGGAGGGTGGTCGGTACACGCTAACTATAATATATCGTTCCAGCTCCACGCAAGACAATTCAACAGTACGTTCCAAGGAGAGACGAACTATATCTTTTCTTTCTTTACAGCTTATATTATTACTTGTAATTACTAATGATCCTCCGCGACAGGCTGTCTTCCTTAGGAATGCACTGAATACAGTATAATGACTTAAGTTTAATATGAACTCATGTTCCTTAAACCAATGTTCAGTTATACACAGAACATCTACATTAAACTTATTAAAAAAAATTCTATTTCTAACTCTTTGCCAAGTAGACCCTGTATATTTTGATGTATAACAATAATTTTGCAGGGCTTGCTTGTTGTCTGTATTGCTAGTTTAAATTACTATTGTCATAATCTATGTTATTAGTACTAGTACTAAATGATAATAAATTAATCTTCGTTATACTGTTTATAACGGGGTTTTGTATATTATATGCTAACAATGTAGCTATTTGTCTGTTCTCTTTTTTCGAGAGGTAACAAGTACCCTGGGTCAATTTAAAAGTAGACACAAATTTATTTGTGTCAAAGTAAAAAAAAACATCACTATGATAATATGTTAAATTATAAATTAGTAAGTTAAGGTCATATATGTGCTTATTTTGTTTTACACTGTGCTAATAAGAATAAGGAAAAGCACATATTATAAATTTACATTTTGTATCGCTGTTAAGTATTAATAATTTATCAATGCAATTGATAATCTCTTTTTTTTAATTTTTAGGCTGTCTCCAAACATGTTGCCACGTGATTTGGCTGCGTATACGACCGGCGCCTGCCTGACGTCAACTTACCTTAGTCGCCTTTTACTACACCTCGGTAAGAAATGAGGGTAGTCTATTCTATGCAGCCGGATACCACACGGCACATACCTTAGTCGCCTCTTACGACACCTCGGTAAGAAATAAGAGGGGGTCTATTCTATGCAGCCGGATACAACACGGCACTTTTGCATTTATAATATTTATATGGATGATGATTATATAATCCCTGAAAGAAATAAATAGTTTTACCATAAAAGTGAAGTAAATAATTATTTCAATCATCCTGTCCTCATTTATTGTTTAGTGTTGTGGTGATCCTTACTCAGACCTATAATCAAGGCGGATTTCTCCAGCCATTACCGATCATAATTGCTTACCGACCTCTGTGTATTTTTAAATCATTAGCCGAGGACAGACGACAAAATCCCGATGAATTTTTTTGACGTCCCTTATTTCCCGAGCATTGTTATACCTATATCTTAGCAGTACTAGATGTACCCGCGATTTTTGGCTCAACTTAGGAATTAAAATACATTTTAAAATAAACAGTTAACATATACATAAATTAAAATTTATTTATAAATTATTTTGTACAAAAAAGTATAAAATAAATAAAATATCATCATCATCATACTCCTGCCCTTATCCCACTCCAAATGGGGTCGGGACAACATACTACAAACATGTTGCCTAATGATTTGGCTACGTATTTTACGACCGGCCGCCTGCCTGACGTCAACTTACCTTAGTCGACTTTTACGACACCTCGGTAAGAAATGAGGGTGGTCTATTCTATGCAGTCGGAAACCACACGGCGTTTGCCTTAGTCGCCTCTTACGACAACTCGGTAAGAAAGGAGGGTGGTCTATTCTATTCTGCCGGATACCACACGGCTATGTAAATTAGCAAGACCTAAACGGTATATTTCATTCGTTTATACCTGAATCTGTAGTAGTAAAGGCTTATTACTATCCCACTGCTGGGCGAAGGGCCTCCTCTCTGCGTTTTTTTTTTGAGAGCAGGTAGAGCGTGGTAGGGTTGTTCCTACCACGCTGCTCCAATGCGGATTAGTACGTTACACATATCCCTAGAAATCTCTAGAGATATGCAGGTTTCCTCAATATATTTTCCTTCACTGAAAATCGTGTCTTCTTCTTCTTCTTCTTGTTCAACCGATCGACGTCCACTGCTGGACATAGGTCTCCTTAAGGGATCTCCACACCACACGGTCTTGTGCCGCTTGGATCCAGCGGCTCCCCGCGACCTTTTTGAGGTCGTCTGTCCGGAAAATCGTGTGATAAATTGCAATTATCAATTAGACATAAAGTTTTAATAGAAGAACTCATTACTAATGAGTTCTTCTATTAAAACTTCTTCTATTAAGTGCCTGCCCGGGGCTTGAACCCGTGATCGTCTCTAAAGAGTCACACGGCCTCACCGCTGGGATATCACAGCTTAATGTTAAAATTAAAAATATACTTAATTCAAGTAAACTTGCAAACAACTTTTGATTCGTCAACTTTACAGCTGGTTCGGAAAACTGTTATACATTGACCAAAACGCCAGACAAGCTATAAAATTCAAATTCAAAACTTAAAGACACTTTTTTCCTTGTTTTATAAAAATCTTAAAGATTTTTATCACATGCTTACACATGAAATGTAAGGCTCAGTAATACAATCCAATAAAATGAAAATAATACATAATCTTCCTTTTGTAAACCTTTTTCTTTTAATTATTCAAATTCAAATTCAAAATATTTTTTATTCAAGTAAACTTGTAAGCAAGTGCTTTTGAATCGTCAACTTTACTGCTGGTTCGGAAAGCTGTTTCTACCGAGAAGAACCAGCAAGAAACTCGGCGGTTGCTCTTTTAAAAATATAAATCGTCTTGTACAAGGTAGAAGTGCACCTATATCCACACATCGTTATCATCTAAGTAATCTTCAACAGTATAGTAGGCTTTCTGTATCAGCCTCTTTTTAACAGTGGTTTTAAACTGCTATAAAGGCAAGGCCAAAATTGATTTCGGAATTTTATCATAGAATCTTATACCCATACCCACAAACGATTTACGTACTTTTGCTTGGCGCAAAGCAGATTCTGATCAATTCAAAAACGAAATTACAGCCTAAAAATTGTTTGTGCAAATATGATAAAAACTTGTATCGATATAAAGAATACGATTTAAAAGTTTTATTAATACGCCCACGTACACGTTATATAACACGATTTTAAAGCGGACCTGGTACTTTTATTGACCCTATACAAAGTCGTAAAACGTCAAAATAAAACTGTTGCCAAGTGGTTTTTGTACAAAGAGCGCGATTTTTTGCGAGTGCCGTCTAATAAGCGCCCTTGAAAAGACTTCAACGCTTAACTTCGTTAAGTTCACTGATCTATCTTTTGATTTACAGATATTGACGCATAGCTCGCGATTAAGTAATCATTCATAACGAACAGCATCCGTATGTGTCGTGTTAAAAACATAACCGGTAATCATTATTTGTAGATAACTCTTTGTGATTTTACCGTATTGACCTGGATAGGCGCAAATAAATATCTAAGTAGTCATTTTGTATTTTCATCAACTGAATATAGATATATTCATTATTTATATATTTTTAAAGGATTTCAAATAACAAACATAATCATTAATATTAAGTTATACTTTTATAAAGCTTTATTATATTGTTGGGTATTCGCTTTAGATTAAAATTCCAATCCATATTAGACTTGCTTAAAGAAAAGTTTGAATTAAGTGTAAGAGATATGCATAAATGTGTATCATCATCAAAATTGAAGATAACAAGGATAAAAGTGCTGAGATTTGAATACAGCTTCATACAGGATTACGGTTTAATAATGTAAATTGAAAATATTTACAAGATATATTACTAATATTTACAAATATTTATAAGACAACCGAGTTTCTCGCAGGTTCTTCTCGGTAAGAGCAACATTTCGAACCAGAAGTAGCTTCATTAAATCAAAATTGCTTGCAAAAGCTTACTTGAATAAAGATTATTTTATTTTGATTAGATTATTTTTTATTTTATTTTATTTTAATAGGAAAACTTACAGCGACATTAAATATATAAAGAACTACAGGAAATAAAAAGAGCTAATTACAAGTTTTCACAAATAAATTTTGTCTAAAACTAAAAACAACTCGCTTAGAAATAATGATATAAATATTAATTCTATTTCTGGTGAGGTGAAAAAAAGCCAGTACTTATGATTCTACGTACAGATGCAGCAGTGGTACAAAAAAGATCTATTTTATACTCGTTGGATATATTGTTGAATGCAACTGATGATCGTAGCAGGAAGCTGTTTCGTCTGTAGTTAGTATGCGAAATTGGGGTCTGCAAGGTGGAGTGATACCGAGAGTTCCTGAAAGGAACTTTAATATGTAATTTTTGGAGAAGATAAGGGCAATCTACGACATTGGTTGCAATATTCATTAAATAACAAACATCACTTATATTCCTAATATGAATATTATAATTGTATCGTAGAGTATTAGTGTGCCAGTGTAATAATATAATTTGAATCAAAAGTAATAATAAAATTATTTTGCTATAATCCGCGATACAGTAAATAGAAAATATATATAGTGTTTAATGTATAGTGGACTATCAGTGTTTTCATACCCGATACGTGCAGGATTCGTAAAAGCGCATGCACAAACCTCCACCACTTCCACCACAATACACAAGCACTACACAGTTTCACTATCACAAACTTTGTTCACTATCACAAACAGTTTCACTATCACAAACTAGTTTGTGATAGTGAAACTGTGTAGTGCTTGTGTATTGTGGTGGAAGTGGTGGAGGTTTGTGCATGTGCTTTTACGAATCCTGCACGTATCGGGTATGTGTACGGGCTGCTACTACCCTGTACTATCTTTTGTTGATAACTGATATTGATAACTGCGACGCTTAATTGATATAGTTATTTATTTGATTGATATAAATTATAATGATTGATAGTAATGATTTGATATGTTGAGCACGCGCGGCCGCTAACGTCGTACTGATTTCAAATTTGTATGAAGTGATATTAATAATATGGCGTAAATGCCGACGGTGCAAATGTACGTGTTAGCCCGTACAGTATGAAAACACTGATAGTCCACTATACATTAAACACTATATATTTTCTATTTACTGTATCGCGGATTATAGCAAAATAATTTTATTATTACTTTTGTATTATGGATCTCCGCAAAGTAACGCCTAATTCTATAAAATTAAATAATTTGAATCGTTAGGCGATGCAGCGGAAGGCGGGTGCAGCGCAGCAACGAGCGCGGCACTCCGAAGCGCATTCCGCGGAGGCGGAAGGCCGCGGCGGCGGTCGTCGACTCGCGGCGGGATCGTACGCTGCACTCGCACCGCGGCCGCCGCCGCCTGGCCGCGCTCCGTCGCCGGCGGCGCTCAGTCCGCGTCGACTCTCCGCTAGGGCCACACCGATGGTAAGACGGGCCGGGCGGGCGTCGGATGCGTCGCGCACTGTCTCAGGCGGCTGCGAGTGGCACGCGTGGCGCGCGGGCGTGCGCGCACGTGCCCCGCAGCACACGCGGTGGCGGCGCTCGGGGCGCGCTCGTCGCGCGGCCCGTTCCCGCTGCGGCCGTATTGCGCGCAGTTCCGTGCCGGCGGGCGACCGACGCAGAGCGCCGCACGCGCCGGCATGCGACGCTAGCGGGAGCATGCGGCTGCCCTTGCTGCCGCTGCTCGTGCTGCCGCTCGTGCTCGTGCGCCCGGCAGCAGGTGAGCATCGATTATTTTTCACATTTTCCTCAATTCACCAGTGTCAGTGAAAAAATTGTCATATACCCGAACTTCTATCCCCCGGTCCCGAAGCTATCAGTGAACGTCCCTGTAAAGATGTTTATGTTTAAATAATTTATTCTCAAAAAAACTTCTCACTTATATGAGAATATAAACTAATTACAAAAACTCAGGTGGCCACCAAAAGACATCGTTCATCAGTTGTAAATAACTTAAAATTAACGCAATTTTCAAAAATGTGTTTCGCGAGAAGTTTTTTAAAACTGTCGAACGAGCTTACATGTTTAATATCCGATGGTAACTTATTAAATAGTAGTGCTCCTGCATGCGTGATATTTTTTTTGACGTAGTTTGTACGACTTTTTGGGACGACAAGTAGACTTGGCCGACGAAGGCTACGTTTAGATATTTGACATTTTTTAGATAATTAATTATTTTAAGATATAAAATTTTAAGATAATTAATTTAAATTAATCGACCGCAAGCTAATGTGATAACTTTGGAGTCGCCCGACCGGTAAGGCAGCTCCCGTTCCGCAATATCGGAGCGGCGGTTTAAAAGTCCTCGTTTACGATTGATAAGCGTAGTGTTCGTATATTGTCGATGCGGTAAGTGAATCTTATTTTTCCCCCGAGTCTCGCCGGGGTCCGGGCCTGAGTGAACTGTGTAAATCAATCCAATTTACCTGATTTAAATTGTCACCAAAAAACTTGGCAAACAAACATCAAATAGCAATGCCCGCCAACTGTTTGGATACAATTTATTTTGCTAACTGTTTGAATAAACAACGTTACGCCGCGGTCATAAAAAGATATAATTATCACCCGTATTCATTTTTAAAACCGAACGTTTTGTTCTTGTTTTAAGTAGATAATTTATCGTCGATACTATAAAAGAAACAGTATTGTTACCTTACGAAATAACTCTGAACCGTTACTTCAGTTTTTTATATAAACTGGAAGCGTGCTAAATATGCATATCCAACGCTGTCAACAACCTGTGTATATTTTACATAACTTGTAAGAGTTATTGTTTACTGTAACGTGTTGTTCCTTAGAATTGTTTAAAATTCAATTTGTATTAAAAATCAGGTGATTCAGTTTAAATTAATCCCTCAGGTTTTATATTTGCTATCGTCTCTAATAGATTTCGTTTTCCTTGCATGTTCGCTTAGCATTCTTGGTTATTTTTATGAATTAAAAATGTGGTTAACATCAATATACAAATATTCAAAACTAATTAATATATGATATATAAAATTACATATTATAAAAAATCGTCATAAAAGTAACGATCTTTGTAGGAGTTTTAGATAATCAAATAAAAAGTCTTTGTCCAGTGGTGGGATATACAGCCATAGTATCCCACAGAGACCTCTTTTTTCTTATAGAGACTAATTCGATGTTTAGACTGACTTCTAGTCTTTTTAAAGAGTCGCGTATATCTAATCGTTTACATAAACATCATATTCGCCTGAGACTCGTAGATTTCTCACGATATTTTTCTTAATAAAATAAATTATCTAAGTCGCATAAAACAAATAAATCGTAAATGAGACATGGGAAAATATCGGTCCTTAAGCTTTTGTTACTATTGTATTAAAAAGATTTTAGAATAACTGGTTTTAATGTTTGTAGATAATTTCAGAATTTTATTTCTTTTATTTAATACATAATTCTTATTCTTAAACAGGTTTATGTGAATCTTTTTAAGATTTTTCTTTTCTAAGTTATAGCTGTTATCTAACAATTAAATAATTAAAATTTAAAAGCATAATTTTATCGTAAGGTATATACCAAAAATGAAAGCTGGTCTATGCTGGTCTAATATGATAACTAATAGGTAATGATGGATGAGGTTTTTTAATTAAAGATTTTTTACTAATAAAACAAATCTTTTGAATATTATTGATAAAAGATTGTCGAATATTATTAGTTCGTTATAAAGTTCGTTTGAAGGATTATTATTATCAATGGTTTACAAAATATTTTTCGCATAAATAAAGCTCTGAACGTACTGTGAATAAATTTAACCTCTCATCTCTTTTATATCAAAGACAATACATTTTCGTCTGTGTAGGATGTTATCAAAGTAAAAAAAAAAAATAATAAATACTTAATACTACAATTATTCTTCATAAATTTTCATTTTTCATTAATTAGCGACGAGTAACTTTAGCTGAAACCAAAAAAAAACACAAAAGAAATAATACCATGTGTATTTATTTTACTTAAAAACAGTATAAAAGAAAAGTATGTTCCTTTCACCCATTGCTAACCCAAACTTCCAACTCAAACTCAAAATATGATTTATTCAAGTAGACTGACGATTTGAACATTTGACGATTCAAAAGTACTGTATACTTTTGAATCGTCAAATGTTTTCAAGAAGTTACCACTGATTCGGAAGTTTGCTCCTACCGAGAAGAACCAGCGAGAAACTCGGCGGCCATTCTTTTTTTTAATATTTTTTTTCACAATTTGATTGATGGTTACAAATTAATCGTTGCAGCTTGATACCTATATCTTAAACCTCGAAACCATATGATATTCCAACGTGTGTTTTAACAACATTATTTTCCTTTTTCCTGGTATGGAACCAGGATCCTCTAACTATCCTAAATCATGTGTGAGAT
The DNA here is from genome assembly GCA_947086505.1 of Morpho deidamia. Lineage (NCBI taxonomy): Eukaryota > Metazoa > Arthropoda > Insecta > Lepidoptera > Nymphalidae > Morpho > Morpho deidamia. The sequence goes on along the minus strand of CAMTZC010000002.1, from coordinate 4,219,352 downwards.
GCCCTACATGAACCAGAAAGAAACTCGGCGGTAAATCTTTTGAAAATTTTCAGCTCACATTTTTAAGCTGCAGACCTGTTTTAAGCTCAAAGGATTATCAAATCCAAGCATTTTATTATTTACTAGCTGTGCCAACAACGGCTTCGCCCGCGTAGAATTCAGTGATTTACGAAACTTTTCCGAATTTTCGACATTTTAAACATAAAAGTAGTTATTGTAAGTTAACCGTGAGAGATAGAGACATGCTATTAGGGACTTTTTTGTAGTATTTTTATAGATCTACAATTCTCTACTACATTGCTTTAGCGTATCTCTGCTGGTTTACGCACCACACGCGACTAAAGCTCCCAGCAAGTAAGTTTTTTAACAACTGCTCGATCTCTTTAACACAATTTACATAATACCAATATGTAGTATTTACTTAAACCATCCGGAAGTATTGCACTATCTTTTGGTGAAAACCGCATAAAAATCCATTCAGTACATTTTGAGAAAATCGATTACATACAGACAGACAACTTTTTGGGACTTTGTTTTATAATAAGTATAGATAGACTAGCAATGCGTCTCGGTTTCATCCGCGTACATACCGATCCCGTGGCAGTAGAAAGTTTACTAAGCCTGACTATAGATTATTTTTTGTTAACATAAAAATTTTATTTCACTTAGGTTTCTTAGTTTTTAATTACACTTACATTCATAATCTAATTAATATACAGATTTTACTTTACAATTAATATATATCTAATATCTACATTTTAATATTTATAACATAATATAGGTAGAATGTGCGACATTAGTAATTTAAAAATATTCTACTGGTATCGGAAGCTTCTTGATTTCAAGTAAGTAAAGAAATAATTTTGAGTGGAAATGTTAAAACTTGCACACATACATACAAATCTTTCTTCTTTCTGATATATGTATAGATTGTTTATGTTATTTTACGCTATAAATTTACTTACCTCTTTAATAAATATTTCTTACCTGTGTTATGGAAGAGCGAGACCTTCTGACACAAGTATTTTTTGCTTGCTAGAAGGTCTCAATCTACGCCGTGTGGTATCCGGCAGAATAGAATAGACCACCCTCATATCTTACCAAGGTGTCGTAAAAGGCGACTAAGGTATGTGCCGTGTGGTATCCGGCTGCATAGAATAGACCACCCTCATTTCTTACGGAGGTGTCGTAAAAGGCGACTAAGGTAAGTTGACGTCAGGCAAGCTGCCGGTCGTAAAATAAGTAGCCAAATCATGTGACAACATGTTTGTATCATGCGCCGACCCCACTAAGAGTGGGATAAGGGCAGGAGAATGATAACTAGAAGGTCTCAATCTCTATTTCTTGTAACGATTTATTAAAGTAAAATAAATATTTTTGTATTTTTTTGTATTAGATATAATTTCAATGGAGTAAAGGTAGAAGTGTTCGATGATGCTTTTACATACATCCGTCAAAAACAATGACCAATAGATGAAATATTGTGAAATGAAATCACAAGGCATTACTAATAAATATTTTCACAATCCAATGTAGAGGTCAACGAAGTTACCCATTCAATGCACCCATAATGCACCACAGTATGGTAATATGAAAACGAATAGTAATAACGCATTTATTATGATTTATTTTGAATTAAAAAACGTAAAAGTATGAACCAGAACTGATGTAAATTAAGAAGGCTAATTCCAGTTTGTATATAAATATAAAGTAACTGCGTCTTAATATTCCATTGCCAGCTCTCCTCGCTCCGTTTTTGAGGAGAAGGATTGGATAATTTATAGAATTAGTGGTTACTTTGCGGAGACCCATAATACAAAAGTAATAAAATTATTTTGCTATAATCCTTGATTAAGAAGGATTGGAGCTAAGACCCTCCACGCTGTTCCAATACGAATTGGTAACATATACCCCTAGAATTTTTGTGAGATATGCAGGTTTCCTCACGATGTTTTCCTTCGCCAGTAAGCTTATTATAAAAAGCAATAATCAATTTCACACATAAGTTCTTTTTTTTTCAATCCCACTGCTGGGCATAGGCCTCTTCCCTCCGTTTCTGGACGAAAGGGTTTGAGCTAAGACCTACGGGGTTGGGGTTACGCATATCCCTAGAATTCTCTAGAGACATGCTAGTTTCATCACGATGTTTTCCTTCACCGAAAAGCTTGTGATAAATTACAAATATCAATTAGACACATAAGTTTTAATAGAAAACTCATTGGTGCCCGGGTTTGAACCCATGTTCATCACTAGAGAGTCGGACAGTCTCACTACTGTGCTATCACAGCTTAATAAATACATATTTGTTACGCACTAATTTCCACTCAGACGAAGCCGCTGAAAATGTTTGTTTTATATGTAGATAATTCGCTTCGATAGACTGTAACGATATGCGTATAATTTACCTTTTACCCAAGATTTATTTCTCCGCCGACAATACTTCGAACGCCGTACTAGCTCGCTTGCCCAATTCTTACACAAATTACTATCGGTGTTTTAAATAATTTACCCGTAAATAAGGGCGCGGCGGATGTCGGGTAAATTAGAGGCGGTTACACCTTGATGTACGCATTCCTCTTAAATTATCTACGAACAGTACTTTAAGCATCAATTATAGCATATTTGTGTCGTTAGTTCTTTGAATTATTACTGTATTATCGCCTTAATACATTCTCACGACAATCTTTTAGCGCTAACATTTCGACTAAAAGCATTCCACGAAGGGGCGGGATGTTTCAAATTAGACGATGTTTGGAAATATCAAGGTGTAGAATAAAGAACAGATTTTGCTCTGTTTAGAGTGTTGTGATTACCAACTTTTTTAATTTAATACTTTATTGATCTATTATTAGCCGCGTGGTATCCGGCTGAGTGGAATAGACCAACCTCATTTCTTAACGAGGTGTCGTAAAAGGCGACTAAGGTAAGTTGACCCACCGTATGGTATACGGTTGAGTATAATAGATCACCCCTCTTTCTTGCCCAGTTGTCTTAAAATACGACTAAGGTATGTGCCGTGTGGTATCCGGCTGCATAGAATAAACTACCCTCATTTCTTACCGAGGTGTCGTAAAAGGCGACTAAGGTATATGACGTGTGGTATCCGGCTGCATAGAATAGACCACCCTCATTTCTTACCTAGGTGTCGTAAAAGGCGACTAAGGTAAGTTGACGTCAAGCAGGTGGCCGATCGTAAAATACTTAGCCAAATCATGTGACAACATGTTAATAACATGTTTTTAACAGAAGATTTTGGTGGGTTTGAACCTGTGACCCTCGCACGGTCTCACTCCTGGGCTATCAGTGCTAAGAGAGAGCTTATAGAGGGAAAATACCGTACAAATAATATAGATAGTGCAACGTCAATCGATTTAGTCAAACATAAGGCTAGGAACCATTATTATTATCAACACATGCAATTTACATCGGCATTAATATACCAAGTACTTATAAAGACATTAATATTATATTCTAATGTTTATTATTATTCGACTATTACTCGCATAGTGTATCAAATGCATCTCTATCTAGGTATTTCTGCTGCAAGAAAATGAGTAATATAAAAAATGGCCGGAAACGCTCGTCGCATAGTGCCTCGTGCGATCATTAGGGGCTCATTATAACGACTATTACTGCAAATTGCAGTTTGCATTAAAAAAATCGTTTCAATTCTCCTTTATCCACCTCGTTATACAAAGCTTTAATCGTTAAGCTTACGACTTCATTTTTATTGATAAAATGTAATTCACGCCGAGGCCAAACATTTTATAAAAACAATTTGTTGGTTCGTCGAGCCTGGATGTTTTAAGTATTTATTTGAAATTATATATTCATATTTATCAATTGTCTGTCACCCATAACACAGGTATTAAGTTACTTACTTTGGGAACGGACGACCGTTCTCAGGAGATAGACTCCACGACAAAATCGCAAAGTCAAACGACAAGTCGACAAAGACAAACGGCAAGTCGACAAAATCACTTTGCGATTTTGTCGTGGAGTCTATCTCCTGATGATGCTTCGGTTGCGGGGCGAAACAATTGTTGAGTTTGTGATAGTGAACCTGTGTAGTGCTTGTGTATTGTGGTGGAAGTGGTGGCGGTTTGTGCATGTGTTTTTACGAATCCTGCACGTATCGGGTATGAAAATACTGATAGTCCACTATACATTAAACACTATATATATTTTCTATTTACTGTATCGCGGATTATAGCAAAATAATTTTATTATTACTTTTGTATTATGGATCTCCGCAAAGTAACGCCTAATTCTATAAATTATTTATACCGAGATAATAGTTAAGTGCAAATCATCATTCTCCTGCCCTTATCCCACTCTAAGTGGGGTCGGCACATCATGTTACAAACAAGTTGTCACATGATTTGCCTACGTATTTTACGACCGGCCGCCTGCCTGACGTCAACTTATCTTAGACGCCTTTTACGACACCTCGGTAAGAAATGAGGGTGTTCTATTCTATGCAGCCGGATACCACACGGCACATACCTTAGTCGCCGCTTACGACACCTCGGTAAGAAAGGAGGGTGGTCTATTCTATTCTGCCGGATACCACACAGCGTATAATAGTTAAGTGCAAATGTCATAGATAAATAATATGGCTAAACTATAGCTATATATATATATATATATACATATATATATTTAGCCCAGTGGTGAGACCGTGCGACTCTCTAGAGACGAACATAGGTTCAAACCTGAGCAGGCACAAATGAGTTTTTCTAATAAAATTTATGTGTCTGATATTTGCAATTTATCACACGCTTTTCGGTGAAGGAAAACATCGTGAGGAAACCTGCATATCTCTAGAGAATTCTAGGGATATGTGTAACCTACCAATCCGCATTGGAGCAGCGTGGTAGGTCCTATACTTCTCTCCAAAAAAATGGAGAGAGGAGGCCTATTCCCAGCAGTCGGATATTAACAGGCTGTTACTTTTATAGCTATATTGTTAAAAGCCGATAATAAAGCATAAACTTAGAGACATGCGTACCGGTAGGATGTCGAGTGATGATGGCTTGAAACGGACCGCGCACCTGCGGGCTGGTGGCGACTATTCTACAGATTCATCGATATCGATGTGTACAATATATATATCAACGCATATTTAAACTTGTATTCTATATATATAATTATTGTGTAAAAAAACTGATTTAATCTTTATTTTAACATTTAAAAAAATACTCTTATTGCAGTTTTATTTTATGAACCCATAGTTATTAATAAAATCTTCGCGTTAGAAATAGAGTTTGAGGCGAACTGTCTTCAACATTCCTAAATCTTGCCCCGTTTTCCAATTTTTATAGCCGGTACTATTTTATTTTTTTTACTTTACGCTTGTAGGGTTTAAAAGCATTTGTTAGTACTACTGTAACACTGTACTCTTCCCTATGAATATAGAAACATCAGGCATTGAACTCCAGAACGCGATATGTTATTGTAACTAATAATTTTAGTTTCCTTAATAAATTTGTGATTTGTACGAAGCCTTTTAAATAATTAATCTTTAGAGGCCAATTATACTCACGACTTATTTAAATTAAGCGTGAGTATAGCCGGTCTCTAAACAATAATTATGATTACCACTCACGATCGTTTAAATTCAAAAAGTCGTTTAAACGTTTAACGTTCTTGGCGGTCTCAATTCGATATGCGAAATCGACTTAAGTATTCAACTAGGAATCTCGTCGATTTCTGTTTAGCTAAGATTTATCTAACGAAATTCTCGATCTAGTTCTTAAACTAAGTTAAAACTATCAAACTGTTATGAATATGAACAGCCGAGTGTTTGATATTTGAAATTTTTTACATAATATTTTTTATGGTCGTATATATTGTCATGATAATATTTGATAATTTAATTATATTGAATGATAATTGAAAGTTAAAGTAAAATAATATTTACTGCTTTAGTTGAAAACTGTGCCGCAGCCAATAACGAATGTAAAATTAATGAGAATTATATTCGTCGCAGCCATTCCAATTTGCTGTTGTGTGTATTTTGAGATTTTTATATACTACTTCAATAAGTTGTTTAATGTTCTACGATATGCATATTACGTCGCCGCTAACGGGTTTATTGCTTTGGAATGAACGCAGCCGTCTGCATGCCAAACGGCAATTCCTGGTGATCGCCCCTTTGAATTATGCGCACGAGCACGCTTACGCGTCTGCATTCAATCGCCTCCCGAGATTTATGTATGGCCCACCCGTTCAACACATACAAATTATTCCCTGAATTTCTACAGTAGACACTTCAAATTCTGAATATTGACTGACTGATGACTGGTACCATACAAATAACTCCATAGTTTTACTAAAGTAAAAGTAAAGTAACGACTTGTTACTATCTCACTGCTGGGTATAGGTCTCCTCTTTGCGTTTTTGAAGAGAAGGATTTGAGCTAAAACCTACCACGCTGCTTCAATGTGAATTGGTAGGTTCCACATGTCCCAAGAATCGTCTAAAGACAGGTTTCCGACGATCTTTCCGTCACTGAAAAGCGTGTTAAAAATTGGAATTATCAAATGATTTATAGAAGCAGGCGTTACTTTGCGGAATTCCATATTACAAGCAATATAACAGAACTAACTACTTTGGTATAATCCGCACGGGTTAAGTGAATGCATGCAAAGCCAATGTGTATGAAGCAGGCAAAATCTACGCACCTTATACATGCAGGACCAGCCACCACATGCACCCCAAGGCGCAATTCACCAGCAACAACGCACACAAAAGCAGCACACACACCCACCACCACAATCTCGACGATCGTTTCGCCCCGAAACCGAAGCATCATCAGGAGGATAGGCTCCACGACAAAAATCGTACTGCAGTACGCCTTGGGGTGCATGTGGTGGCTGGTCCCGCATGTATAAGGTGCGTAGATTTTGCCTGCTTCATACACATTGGCTTTGCATGCATTCACTTAACCCGTGCGGATTATAGCAAAGTAGTTAGTTCTGTTATATTGCTTGGAATTAGACACATAAGTTTTAACAGAAGAATTATTGATGCCTTCTCCGGGTTTTAACCCGTGACCATTCGAAAGAGTCACACTTTCTCACCGCTGGGATATCACAGCTTTTTCGTGGTTTTACAGTTGCTCTAAATTATATCGATATGCTTGTTTACGATGCTGTCACAACTCTACCCGGCATGTTGTGGGACAGGCAAGTATAAATCGGTTATGTTAGTTCATATTATATTCTTGTATTTGAAAACTATATATAATCTAACATTTGCGTATATTCGTTTTGTAAGTCTTATCTTATCTTATAGGAACGAAAAAATTTTAGAAGCTATTGTACAAAAATAAAAAAATAAAATTGAAGCAATATAGGAAAAAAAACTTATTTATTATTAAAAAAACAATAATATTTGTCAGTTAAAAAATGGTGTTACATGAGATACCTATTAATAAAATAATATTAAAATTCTAGGAATGCAAATAGACGCAGAGATAATCGTAAAATTAATTTCATTTGTTTCTATTGTCTATTAATAGCCTTTTAATCGTTGGATGACCATTTCTGAATATGTGTTTTATATAGAATTTTATTATCTATGATATTCTTTTTTACTCATACGTCTAGAGTCAGATAGATTAATCTATGAGATTATTATTAAATTCATGAATTTTATTCCTGTATTGACTTAGCTTGAAATGTAGATTGCTTATATTAGTGCTGAAAGAATCTTTTGTCACCGATGACAGTTTAGGTTTTGATTAGCTGGACCAAATGCCTTAACTGATTTGAATAAATTGCTTCCGGTTTTCCGGCACAAGATAGGATATTGGTCTCTGTTCTGCCTTTCACCGCATATAAATTGATTTAATATTTTAACAAGTAAACAATAATTCGCAAATTTATTAATGTCTTCATGACACGCTAATGAAAAAGCGACTTCATTTCTAATTTCCTGACGGATAAGAAATTGTCTGTCAAATATTTCTCATATTTCTCAAATGCACATTTTGATACATCACGTCCGCCAGTTCCAAATAATTTTTTGGCAAATCCTCAGGAATTTTGCACGCTCCTATGTCATTTCTTGAACATATATAATGACTACAATTCCTATTATTCTAGATTCTATTTCAATACTTGTTTATTACCTATCATGAGGGAGCAACGATCTGAAGGAAATTTTTATATGGATATTTTTGAGTTGATTTTTTCATTCATTCAACTTTTATTCTAATAAAATCCTTGCCATCTGTTTCATCAAACTAATAAAAACAAACTCAGTTAAACCTTCTCAAACTATACTTTACGAATACTTTGTTTATTAAGACCAAGTAGGTATAACTCATAAATTGGGGCTGTTCATTAAAATAGCGAGTGTTTCCGTAGATTTGATAATGGATTTGATGTCTATCGGCTTGGTTGCGGAACAGTCTTTCCAGTGGACAACATCATTTCGAACGTTTGACATCTATACCTGCTAAAAACTCTATTCAATATCTAATGGTAGCCGAACTATTCTTGCTTAGTCTTTTTTTTCACTGCCGTGTTAATCCGACATATTTATATGTTTAATTCATTAACAAAAACAGCAAATATGTGCTATCCACACCTAAATCTGTAAATGAAATCCGTAAATCGCACTTGTATGCCAAAATTAATACTTCATGACAAAAAAGGTGTTGATGTACATTAAACGAGTTCCTGGAATGTAATAAAAACTTTGATAGGATGAAGACGTAAATTCTATAAAGAATGTTTATTTTATTTCTTTAGTCGAGAAGTAGATAGGGGCAAACTTTTTGAAAAGTTTACAAAGTTTATCGTTCTTCATTGAAACTTAAATAACAGTATGTGTGCTGGGTAGGTCCTTACCTTACCTTACATATAATAAATAGCTTGTGTTCATACACTCTGCCAACATGTTATTACTGTTTTCAGTTTTTTTTAATATATGGGACTCTTACACACATGATCGTTCGTCCCGTGAGTAAGTAACTGAATACTTGTGTTATGGGTGACCACAACAGACAACTGGTAGATATACTACATATCTAATTTTAAATACATACTTAAAGACTGAAAAGGACAAAGCCTTTTGAGTTAGTGTAATATAGTGTTAGTGTAGGGTAGTGTTAGTGCTTCTGAAAAAAAACACAAGAACGAAGTGTCTCCTATAGTAAAAAAGACTAAGATATGTCATTGGACCTGTTCTTAGATATAAGTTAATTTATAAGTTTAGGTTAAAATTAAGTTGCTCATTAGCCTAGATTGTGACTACAATAAAGTACTTCCATTGTGATGTACTTTATAATAGGGAAAAAAAACAACTTAAATACAAATATACACCCAGACTCGAAGAACCAACAAATTGTTTATAGAAGATGTTGGCCCTCGGCGGAAATCGAACCCGCGACCCGCGGAGCTGAACTTACCACTTACCACTGCGTCAACGGACCAGTCAAATCATTTCAACATTAACACGTCAGGTCCATTTTTAATTTTTCCTGTTATTATTTTATATACATTTACATTTAGAATGTACACTTCACAATACAAATGTATTTAAACTTTGTCGAAGCCGTAAAACATTTTCCTGAGTCCTAATTTAAAGTTTCCCTAATCTCAGATAATGTAATCCGCAGACAGATTTATTTCAATAATCAAATCGGCTAGACGGCGAGTTAGCATTATGTAAAATATAGTTCCAGACACCTGCTTAAATATGTCCTTCAATGTCCCAGAACCGAAAACTGGGTCGCTCGGAGGCTGCCAGACAATCACAATTTTAAATTAGGTACCAACTTTAGAGGGAACGTTTAATGCATCTCGTTTCCATCTGTCGCCACTCTTGGCAACAATTGGAATTTTATTTTACCGCGTCCCAGTGACTTATTTGTAAAATGTTCTACTGCGTTTCATTTCTAATTTGAGTTGATTTTTATATAATTACTAGCTGACTGGACAAACGTTGTTTTGTCATATATATTATTTCTAGAGAATTTCTAGTGTACATTATAAAAAAAATGTTTTGTGCTATCCGGCTGAGTAGAACAGACCACCCTTCTTACCGAGGTATCGTAAAAGGCGACTAAGGTAAGTCGACCCGCCGTGTGGTATCCGGTTGAGTAGAATAGACCACCCTCATTTCTTACCGAGGTGTCGTAAAAGGCGACTAAGGTAGTTCAATCCGCCTTGTGGTTAGCTCATGGGCTAACTATTGCAAGTGGCACATCTCAAAAAGTCATGTTTTGATATAAATGGGTTTAAAGTTTGCATTGCTAAGGAAAATGCATATATTTTTTTAATTTATTCTTGAAGAATACAGTAAACAAATAATAATATATAGTAAGACTTAATAGCTAGTAAAAATGTATAGATCATTAAAATTTTCTCTATTTTAAATGCTTAAGTTTTTTTAAAGGAGCGGATTATTGAATTATAAGTTGTGTCGGTATTGCTGCTGAAAATAATATGTATTTTGACATTTACATCTAATTCTAGTCCTAAACACGTGTTTTTTGAGTTGTGCCCCTATTACTGCCCAAGAGCGAAATATATGGGACAATTATACATAACGTCGTCCATTACTAAAATAACTTAATACTTGTGTTGTGATAGACATCTGGTAAATTTTAAATATATATTAAATTCTAAATAAATACAAACTTAATAGTTATATTACTTACATAATAAACAACATCCATCCGAACTCGAATAATGCATAAATATATGTTTTTTAATAATGGCCCTAGACGAGAATCGAACCCGTTACTAGCGGAACTGAAGGTAGGGTTACCGCCATCGAAGTCATGTGTCTAAAAATCTCCAAAAATATAGCTTTTAAACATAATAGTTAATCAGACTTGTTAACATTTCCGTGTAACTAGATTGATCTAATATAATGGATTTTGTACCATCGCCTTCCTAGGACCCTTTTTTAAAACTATAATAGTTTCATATGGTGATACCTTCTACAATGTGTGTTTGTGTGTGTGTTTGTGTGTGTATGTGTTTGTGTGTGTGTGTACCTACGCGTGTGTAAAAATTATTGTCTTTCGTTTTTAGCATATTAAGTTACTTCGGTGATTAATTCCTCTGTTTTTAGATAACTAAGTTCTTTCAACCATACATTTACGGTTTTTTTACATGAAATTTTATTTAATTTAGAAATTTTTAGAATATTGTCAATTTTGTTATACAGTTTTGCGCTAAGGAAATAGTACTGTCGACCAGCTAAGACGGTTCTATGAGCCAAAATATCAAAAGTCTTTTGTTTACGCCTTTTTTGTGGCATTTGGACAATTGTTACTTCTGAGTGTTTACGCAATATTAAATTTGAGATAAAAAGCTGCCGGACATTTAGGACATTCCACTCTTTGTAAAGAAGAATTGTTGGATGCCTAAGGGGCTTATTGCCCATTACTTTCAATATGCCTCTTTGGGCTCGCTCGAGACGAAGCATATCTCCTTTATTAGCACCGCCCCACACTGTGATGCAGTACGAGAGTAACGATTGTGCCAGCGCAAAGTAAACTGTTTTTAATAAATTACGATCAGCAATGATTCTTAATTTTCTAAATACAAACATCAGCTTCCGAAAACGCGAAACGACTGAATCGATCTGTTTTCTCCAGCATAAGCATCCGTCTAATATAATGCCAAGGTATTTTATATCTGAGGTTCTTTGAATTTCTAAGCATGAACAAATCCCGTGTAGTGGATCACATGAGTGCAGTTTTAAGGTAAAGATCTTTGGCTGTGTTTTCGGAGTGCAGCTGAAAGTGACAAACTTGGTTTTGTCTAAGTTTAGTGTAGGCAAATTTTGTTGCAGCCAGTTACTTACACATTTTAATGCATGTTCTGCATTACGTTTAACATGTTCCCAACTCTGTCCCTCAACCAAAAGAACAGTATCTTTAATCTTTAAATAAGTCATGTGCTTTACCCCTTACGCCTATAGCTTCAAATTATAATGCGATAGTAGGTTTATTTTTTCTGTAACCGAACTAAGTTTAACGAATCTACTATTTATTTAATGTAATAGAAGCATACCTGCTGTAAATCATAAAAAACAATTAAGATGGATTTGGTTTAAAAATTTTGGTTTAATGCGTTTCCTAAAATTGACATTTAAGGTCCAAAATCGAAAGTTAAATATTCGATGCTAATTATTAAAGATTCGACATTTTAATAATTCAATTGGAATTAAAAAGGTGTTTTATCTTTTAAATTAAAAACTAAGTAATGTAAAATCAAAATTAAATAATGTTATTTCATATCCAAAGCCTTCCTAAGTTGAAGGATAACTACTTATATAAATAGATTTTTCCAGTTACGCTTTTTGGGTACAAACGCTTTATGAAATGTGAAATATTACATTTATAAGGATATTCATCTATCCATCCGTAAATCCATTACATTATATTATATACTCGCAATACTGTGATAATAGAATCAAATTTGACACGGGAGTTGGATACACCATACCAAACAGTTTTTGTATGTAAAATTTATCGACATTCGCTGAGTAATGTAGCTTATTAAATACTAGTTTGATAAATCAAATTTCTAAATCCTGCTGTACATCCGTGTAAAAATTGATGAGCGGCATGAACACTATCTTACCTGAAGATAGGTGATCCGTATGAGTTGAATAGAACACCCTCATTTCTTACCAAGGTGTCGTAAAAGGCGACTACTGTAAGTTGATTCAGGCAGGCGGCCGGTCGTAAAATACGTAGACAAATCATGTGACAACATGTTTGTAACATGTTATGCCGATCTCACTTAGAGTGGCATAAGGGCAGGAGGATGAGGTGACAACATTAAAGTTAAGTAATGTAACCGCCTGTTTATCCATTTTTGGAGAGAAGGGTTGTCGTTAAGAGCCACTACGATGCTCCAATGCGGATTTCTAGGTTACACATATCCTTAAAACTTGCTAGAGATATTCAAATTGAACGTCTTCCTTCACCGAAAAGCGTGTGATAAATTACATTGCATCCTATTTGTTTGTATTATGCATACAGCTGTGATAGCCCAGCCGTGAGACCGTATGACTCTTTCTAGGGTGTCATGGGTTTAAGCCTCGGGCAGGCACCAATGAGTTTTCATTTTAAACTTATTGTCTTTAACTTGTGTCTTAGTGATAACTAGATGTGCCAACAACGGCTTCGCTCGCGTGGAATTCACTGATTTACGAATTTTCGAAATTTTGGACATAAAAGTAGTTATTGTGATTTAATCGTGAGAGACATGCTGTCGCGGATTTTTTTTGCAATATTTTGATATATCTACAATTCTCTACTACATTACTTTAGCGTATCACTACTGGAATACGCAGCGCACGCGACTAAAGCTCTCAGCAAGCAAGTTTTTTAACAACTGCGCGATCTCTTCAATAAAATATACATAATACCGATATATACTATTTACCTAAACCATCCGGAAATAATGCACTATATTTTGGTGATAACCGTAAGTAGATTTTGAGAAAATCGATTACATACAGACAGACAGCCTTTTGGGACTTTGTTTTATATTAAGCATAGATTACAATTTATCACACGCTTTTCGGTGAAGGAAAACATTGTGACGAAACCTGTATATCTCCAGAGAATTTTGGGGATATGTGTCCCCATTGGAGCAGCGTAGTAGCTCTAAGCTCCAACTCTACTCCTCCTAAAAATGGAGAGGGGAGGCCTATGCCATAGTAAACTATGCCATAGTATACTATGTTATAGTAACAAGTCGTTACTAGTATTCATTACACGCATAAAATTTTTAACATCAGATTGTATTCGCCATAGGTCATAACTGTCGTGTTATTTACGAAGACATTTTAGGAAACGACCAAAACTCGTAAAATCTTAAATTATGCGTATAACGACTGAGTAGTTTAATCAAAGATTCATACTACCACTGCTACTGCGTAGCATATTATGAAACAAAGTTACTAAAAGCTGTCTATCTGTATGTAATTTCTCAAAGTCTACTCAACAGATTTTACCAAAATATAGTACAATTTTTAGGGGAGGTTTAGGTAAAATAGTACACTGCCATATATTTTCCGCGGGGTCTATATTTATGCGGGAAAACTTTGTGACGTTTGATATGTGAAAGTTTGGACTTCGTTTGTGTTTTTTTTATAATAAAATTCCTCAATCTATTTAAACAGTTATTCATGAAGCTTATGAATTATACTGTTGAGGAATATGTCAATGATAAGAAAGCTTTGATTTGAATTGCGACTAGCTACGCTCTACATTATATTGTAATTTTTGAATTTTGATCAATTACAAATACAATATTGTAATTTTTTTAAAAAGAGTGACCGCCGAGTTTCTTGCTGGTTCTTCTCGGTTAGAGCACCATTCTGAACCAGTCGTAGATTTATTTTAATTTGACGATTCAAAAGTACTTATAAGGCCAATTTGAATATAGAATTTTTTGAATTTAAATTTGTGACACTGATGTCCACTCAGATCTGATCAGCTAGCGGATTAATATTTTTATATTCTTTACTCAGAAATAAAGTAATTTGTTGATAGTTTAGAATCAAAACACGCGGCGCGTATAATTAACTAAACGGTTGTAAAGGTGGCTATTCTGGGGCCATTCATGATGCGACTAATATCAGGGTTGACACAAACTATCCGCGACGGAGCTATTTGCGTCGTCGCGCAGAATTCAGACCGGTGACTCGTTGTTTGTTTTTCATATTTATGCTGTTTTTGCGTTGTCCTATTATTTTATTACACTCTAAAATGCAATTTCATGCTCTATCGTCAGCAAAAATGATAATTAATAGGTACTCTTGTTGCCAATGGCACAATGCTGTTGGCCAGAACAACTTAAAGTGCATATTTTCTACTAGTAAAAACTTTTTGTTTATAGTCTAGTAATTAAAATATGATTATGTTATTATACATTATTGTCATACTCATCGTCGTGTGATATCCGGTTGAGTAGAATAGATCACCCTCATTTCCTACCGATGTGTCGTTAAAGGTGACTACGGTAAGTTGACGTCAGGCAGGCGGCCAGTCGTAAAATAACTAGACAAAACATGTTGTGTTGACCCCACTTACAGTGGGATAAGGGCAGGAGAATGATAAGTAATACTCGTATTAATTATGGTTAAAGTGGGTTTAGAACATTAAGAGGGGATTTTTTTTTGTAGTACATGATTTTTGAATGACTTTCACCGTTTATTTAGCACACTTGAGGAATTTTGATCAATTTTGATCAAAACATGTTGTGTTGACCCCACTTACAGTGGGATAAAGGCAGTAGAATGATGCTTAAAAAGCAAATTCTTCTTTCTAAACTCTATCATCAATGTTTCTTAAGTGAAAAATTCATTTATGAATGTTACATAGGGGATCAAATAATAAGGTGGGGTGTGGCACAAAAAAAGATTGGAAAACACTGAGCTAGACGGTTTTAGAAGCGGTTATTCTGGTGCCATTCATAACACAAATATCAGGGGTGACACAAAATAACTGTAAAGTTATTTGTGTAATCACGTGAACGCTGAGAGTCACGCGTTATTTATTAAACTGGTATGTTTGGAATTTGTTACGCTAATGTATTGTAACGAAAATAGAAAGGATACCAGTGCACTTTTAACACATTATATTTATATCTATTTCAAATATAAGCTTAGAATCTGGTTGAAGGGTTGAATACTGATTTTTGTTTGCGTGTTTCTAACGTAACTGCCGTCAAAACGAGTGATATATAAATTCTCTATAAATAAATTTGAGAATTCTTTAGACTATAGATAAATAGCTTGACTACAACATAAAAACAGGCTCTACCCGAGGCTTATAATCTTAAGATACCACATATGTAACATGTATTTTTCCTGTCGCCGATGAAATAGGAATTTTTAAAGAAATTAAAACAGAACTTCTTTGCTATAATCCGCACGGGTTAATCGAATGCATGCAATGCTAATGTATTTGAAGCAGGCAAAATTCACGCACCTTACACATGAAGGACAAGTCACTACCTGCATTCCAAGACGCCTCCACCAGCAACAATGCGCACACAAGTAATACACGCAACCACCACCAAAATCTCTACGATCGATTCGCCCCGAAACTTAAGGATCATCAAGAGGATGATAGGCTCCACGACAAAATCGTAATGCCTAAATTAATTTTAAGGAACACTGATAAGAATAAAATCTATACTATTATATAAAGCTGAAGAGTTTGTTCGTTTGTTTGATTGTTTGAACGCGCTAATCTCAGGAGCTACTAGATTTGAAAAATTCTTTCAGTATAAGACAGTCTATTTATCGATGAAGGCTATAGACTATATAACATTACGCTAAGATGAACACGCGAAAACGGCAAAATTTTAAGCTTTCCTCACGTGTGCTAAATAAACGGTGAAAGTCATTCAAAAATCATGTACTACAAAAAAAAATTCCCTCTTAATGTTCTAAACCCACTTTAACCATAATTAATACGAGTATTACTTATCATTCTCCTGCCCTTATCCCACTCTTTGTGGGCACAACATGTTACAAACATGTTCTCACATAATTTGGCTATGTATTTTACGACCGGCCGCCTGCCTGACGTGATCTTACCTTAGTCGCCTTTTACGACACCTCGGTAAGAAAGGAGGGTGGTCTATTCTATGCAGCCGGATACCACACGGAACATATCTTAGTCGCCTCTTACGACACTTCGGTAAGAAAGGGGGGTGGTCTATTCTATTAGCCGAATACCACACGGCATTAAATGTAACTAGTTATAAAAATTTTATTTTAAAAAGAGCAAACGCCGAGTTTTTGCTGGCTCTTCTGGGTAGGAGCAGCTTTTCGAACCCGCAGTAGAGTTGACAAGATTGAAGGCCTATGCCCTTGTATATATACACAGAATCTGACTCTGATATTAGCTGGATACCACACGGCACTAATAATAGTATGAGTATTACTGTTAACTCAAATAATAAGACTTCAGTCCACGCGAACGATTTTGCGTTTAATAGCTAATCGCTATATAAAGATACTAGCTTTTATCCGCGACTTTGTCCGCGTGGACCGAAGTCAGTAGCTTTTATACTACCCTGTCAAATTTATAAATAATTACATTTATCCAAAAAAAAGGTAAGAATTTAAATAATATAAAAACTTTCACCTCTACAGATTCGACTTAAAGGGCTCGATTCCATGCCGTTAATATATAAGTAACTATGACAAATTGAAAACAAAAATAACTTATTATGTTTATTATAGATGGCGTTTTTGAACGTCATTTTATTCCTGTTGAATTAACAGGATTTCTATAGCTTATATGTTACCCCAGTGTATAAGGAACAATTGGGCCAAATTTCATCGATATTTGTTCAGCGGATTGACCGTGAAAACGACACAGACAGACAGACAGACAGACTTTCGCATTTATAATATTAGTAAGGATAGGCAATAGTAACACAATTTATTTAACAAAATTAACCATGTAACAGAATATCTCGTTCGTTAGCTGTTATAGTACAAAAAATTATATTAGATGATCAAACTACAATTTTTTTATCTGTGGAATGTGAGAAAAAAATACAATCAGTCCGGTTGCTAGGTTAATTAAAATCGTTTTTGTAACAAAAAAATGTGTTAAGATCCGCATCCACTTAACAATTTATGGCGCCAAAACTAAAGGAAATGGCGCCGTGAAGCGACGGTCGGCAAAAGTATAGCTGAGTTTTCCTTGTATTTTTTAATTATTACATAATTTTTATTTGCTGTATCGGTATTTATATATGATAGTTTAAATTTAATTGTAGACCAAAATTATGATACGTATTGTTTTCTACTGTTCTACTACTGTAACAAAATAATAAAACGTCCTGTCATATATATAAATAAATATATGGGACACTTTCACATACGGTCGTCCATCCCGAAATTAAGTAATACTTGTGTTATGGGTGACGGACTGGTAAATATACTACGTATATAATTTTAAATACATACTTAAATACAAATATACACCCTGCAACAAATTCTTCAAAGAAAATGTTGGACCTTCGCGGGAATCGCACCCGCGACCCGCGGAGCTGAAGGGTCCACTACCCACTGCGCCAACGGGCTAGTCAAGTACTATTCTAAGTTAGAACGTTGTAGATTAATTAATATTCTTGGGCGTTACTTTGCGGAGATGTATAATTTAAATGTAATGAAAAGATTATTTGCTATAATCCTTTTAATATAGTAATAGGAAAATAACGTTTAATAGATTAATCTTGAAGCTTAAATGCTTTAAATACATGCATATTTTTTTGGAAATTAACAAAGATACGTATAATATTTAGATTCAAAATATTAGACGTATCTAAAGAAAAATTTAAATTAAGTGTAATAAATATGCTTATACGTAAAACATATTACACAAATGAAAATTATTTGAATGATAAAAATGCTTGGATTTTTTTTTAATCCTTTCAGCTTCAAACAAGACTGCAGTTAAATAATGTAAATTTATAATGTTTAGATTTAAAGCCTAGTTTCTTGCTGGTTCTTCTCGGTCAGAATAACATCCCGATCAAGTTGTAGCTTCATTAGATCTAAGTCACATAATAATGTAAACCAGCTGGTATACATACATCCTTGACGATTCAAAACTGATTGTAAAAAGCTTGCAACGGTACCTCGCTCCACACCGAACTCTAGTGAAATGAAACTTGGCGAATACTGTTTCCAAAATAAAATATAATTAACTAGTTCTCATCATCATTCTCCTGTCCTTATCCCACCCTAAGTGGGGTCGGCACAACATGTTACAAATATGTTTTCATATGACTTGGCTACGTATTTTTCTACCGGCCGCCTGCCTGACGTCAACTTACCTTAGTCGCCTTTTACGACACCACGGTAAGAAATGAGGGTGGTCTATTCTATGCAGCCGGATACCACACGGCATATAATTAACTAGTTCTACCAACGACTTAATTCCCATCAATTTTACTGTTAATTACCCCTCAACAATAAATGAATGAATCAGCCGCCATATGTGTGTCGTATGGCTCCGTTTACTGAGAGCAATTTTACAATCCAGGAAGCTAGTCAACGATCTAAAAGCACTTGTTTAGAAATTTATTTGAATCTATATACATATTATAAAACGAAGTCCCAGAAAGCTGTCTGTCTGTATGTAATCGATTTTTTCAAAATCTACTCAACGGATTTTTGTACGGTTTTCACCAAAAGATAGTTTAGGTTTGAGATGGTTTAGGTAAATAGTATATATCGGTATTATGTAAATTGTGTTGAAGAGATCGCGCAGTTGTTAAAAAAACTTGCTTGCTGGTAGCTTTATTCGCGTGCGCTGCGTAAACCAGTAGAGATACGCTTAAGTAATGTACTAGAGAATTGTAGATATATAAAATACTACAAAAAAAGTCGTGATAGCATGTCTCTATCTCTCACGGTTAACTCAAAATAACTACTTTATTGTTGAAAATTTCGAAAATTTGGGAAAAGTTTCGTAAATCACCGAATTCTACGCGGGCGAAGCCGTTGTTGGCACAGCTAGTAAATAATATTTGAATTGAATCGAAATCATTGTTTTAATGATTAAATAACCCTTTGTAAAGTATATAATTAACATGAATAATAATCTGTTTATTATATATATTATAAATGTTATTACAATACTCGGTACGCCAGAAATTTAAAATTTAATAACATCCGAAATGCACTCTGGAAATAGCTGGGAAATATTGTATTGTAGGTTGTAAGGGAGCCTGCATATCTCTAGAGAATTCTGGGGGATATCAGCAACCTACCAATCTGCATTGTAGCAGCGGGGAGATTCTAAGCACCAATTCTTTCTTCCAAAAAGCAGTGAAGTGAACAGCAGTGTTTTTTTATATATTTCTTATATCTAATTACATTAAATCATTACTATATTGTACAGGGTCGAAGTGTAGATATACCCACGCATTGCTATCTATACTAATATTATAAATAGGAATGATTTGTATGTTTGTTTGTTTGTTTGTATGTATGTATGTTTGTAACGTTTTCACGCAAAAACTACTTGACTGATTTCAAAAATTCTTTTACCACTGGAAAGCTGCTTTTTCACTGAAAAAACATTGGCTATATTACATTTTCAAATAAAATAGCGATCTGTAACAAAATTGTAATAAGGTGTGAAAAATTAAGTTCTAAAAATCTTTCATCGCGTGCTCTGCGGAAACTATTGATGATAGAACAAAAAAATGTTCTACAGTATTATAGAATATCCACAAAAAAGTCCGCGATACCATATGTCTAACCATTATAGTTATGCCAATATAACTACTTTTTTACATTGTAAAAGTTGCTAAAAGTGCTGACAATAATCAAACCATTTTATTCAAATCTCTGTATTAATCCTTATCCCATTAAATTATATTTTATTAAAAACTGTTTCAATACCTGTAAAATACTTTTAAATTATTAAGATCCGACATCCCAATCAAAAGATATTACGAATTTAAGGCGCTGAACAGAGCCAAATAGGCTGACTTTAAACACGTTTTTAACAAAAGCTATAGGGATGACGATTACAAGAAAAATATATGTTAATATACATCATATCTCAGAGAGAATGTAAGATTTCAAAACATGATTACGATACTTTTTTTCGATAAAAAAAATTGGTAAATAGACCTCTGATTTTTACTTTGATCGTAAATATCTCTAATATTTATCAACAAAAATTGGTAAAATTAATAAGACTAATAAATCATTATAATATAAAGAGAATGTAAGATTTAAATTTTGAATTAATTAAGATATTTCATTCAAATTAAATATTTTTTAGAAAATAGCAAAACTGAAACGAGTCATCGTCTCGCTTCTCTTTTACATCTACGAATATAGACAGTGATCGCTGAGGCGCGCTGCTATACGGACGTGTGTCGCTAGCTGCCGCCTTTTGTGACTATTCCTTGTTGATAATATGTCTTTTTTTAGGTGTTTAGTTATAGTTTCAGCATACTTAGTTTTATAAGATTAATTAGACATAAGTTTTTTAAATAAATTGTACAAAAAAAGTTTGGATAAAATAGTGTACACCTACAATGGGTGTTAAAAAATTAATTTTGTCGCTACGCCGTCGCAGAAATTGTGGGCGTGGCTTATATGCCGAAATCTGAATTTGCGCCAGCTCTGTTCAGCGCCTTAATAATGTAATTCGAAAGCAAATAATGCCATAACAAATTCATTGTAGCGACCGCTATAGCAGGGTCTGCATTTGGTGAGTTAGCCCTTATTCCAAGAATACTAATGATACCCATTTTTTATAATGAAATAACCTATAAAATAAATATATAGTCCGACTTCGTAGACTTTCCACTACCACGAGATCGGTATGGACGCGGGTGAAACCGCAAGGCATTGCTAGTCATTTATATAGTTATCAAAAGTATTCAGTACACTTTCAGTTTACTAATAACTACTAAGACGAGGCATCAGCTTCCTTTTTTATTTTAACACTTATTTTAGTAGTTATTTTAACCTGCTGTAATGGCAATACCAAAATGGATACTAAAATTTTATTATGGTACCAAATTCCACAAACGTATTACGTAGTTTTTAAAAGCATGTGTCGGTTTCCACTTTTACTACTATTTCATTCTCATGCCCTTATCCCATTCTAAGTGGGGTCGGCACAACATGTTACAAACATGTTGTCACATGATTTGGCTACGTATTTTATGACCGGCCGCCTGCCTGACATCAACTTACCTTAGTCGCCTTTTACGACACCTCGGTAAGAAATGAGGGTGGTCTATTCTACGCAGCCGGATACCACACGGCACTTACCTTAGTCGCCTTTTATGACACCTCGGTAAAAGGAGGGTGGTCTATTCTATTCTGCCGGATACCACACGGCATACTACTTAGCACTATTTATTCCTTACTACTATTTATTGTATTTAAATTTAATGTATTTGAATATATGTTTTGTTGGTTATCCTCAAATATTACACTAAACTCAATAACTAGTATTATATATGATAACCTTAACCTCTCAGCCACTTTAAACTTAGATTAAAGAAACATTATACTTCTTTACTCTCTAAATGTATTTGTTGACATTTATGTATACAGTAAAGTAAAGTAGCGGCCTGTTACCATCCCACTGCTGGGAATAGGTCTCCTCTCTCCCTTTCTGGAGAGAAGAATTGGAGCTAAGACCTACCACGCTGCTCCAATGCGGATTGGTAGCTTACACATATCTCCAGAATTCTCTAGATATATGCAGGTTTCCTCATGATGTTTTGCTTCACCGAAAACCGTGTGATAAATTGCAATTATCAATTAGACACATGTGTTTTAATAGAAAAACTCATTGGTGCCTGCCCGGGTTTGAACTCGTGTTCCCCTCGAAAGTGTCGTACAGTCTCACCGCTGGGCTATCACAGCTCATTTACACATTTATGTATATATTATGTTATTTTATACATCGCATATATAATATATTTATGGTTTATATATATTTATATAACTTTATTGATAAGTTAGTATATTATTAGTAAATATAATTTCAATTCCTAATCTTTGATATTTGATTTTGCATACCAAAACTAATGCCGTGTGGTATCCGGCTGAGTAAAATAGACTAACCTCATGTCTTACCAAGTTGTCGTAAAAGGCGACTAAGCTAAGTTGACCCACCGTGTGGTATCCAGTTGAGTAGAATAGATCACCCTCTTTCTTACCGAGGGGTCGTAAAATACGACTAAGGTAAGTTGACGTCAGGCAGGCAGCCGGTCGTAAAATGCATAGCCAAATCATGTGACAACATGTTTGTAACATCTTGTGCTCACCCCACTTAGAGTGGGATAAGGGTAGGAGAATGATGACGCGTATCAAAACTGCTTTACTATGAATTGTCACACTCCGTAGGTTGGCTGCTAAGGATCTCCGTCAATGGGTTAAGTTGACCTTTGTACACTTTTTTTATAATTAATCTGTGTCTTAAGTTTTTTTATGGTACACATAGTAAATAAATAAACTACTCGAAGCTTACCGTACGGCTGAGTTATTGTTATTACAGTAATACATAAGAACTAGTATTTCATCTGAGGCCATGAGAACCAGAGTGGCTTAACTCCTTCATGTTTGTACAATAAAGAAATAAATAAATAAATTTCGTAAACAAGAGGTTACACTATTAAGGAAAAAATTAACCCGTATTTTAAATAATTAAAACTAAAATTTTAATATTTGATAAATATTTGCTATCTTTCTCTCTTATTATGTATGACTGGCCCCTTCGCGCAGTGGGTAATGACCCTGCCTTCAGCTCCGCGGGTCGCGGGTTCCATTCACGCCGAAGGCCAACATTTTCTATAAACAATTTGTTAGTTCTTCGATTCGTATTTCTATTTGAGTATGTATTTAAAATTATATATGTAGTACCAGTGGTCTGTCACCCATAACACACGTATTAACTACTTTGGGGACGGACGGCCATGTGTGTAAGTGTCCCATATATATATTTATATTAATATTCTTTATATTTAAACGATTTTGCTAAGTATCTTATTCATTGATTAAATTCGATATGAAAAAACTGTCAGTTAGGCCAGTCTGACTCTCATGGCTTTATGTGAGATTTCGTTTTAAACTGAACAAGTCTCAGACGCACATGTAAAAGTAAAGTGCATTAAACGCGTCGCCGACTAACGGGCGGCCGTGTAAGGCGCGACGTGCTCGGCCGGCTTTGAGAAATAGTGTCTGCCGGCCGTCTAGCGAGTAGCGGGGCCGTGACTCAACGATGGAATCCGACCGTGCGCGTACACGCATTGCTTAGGCCGGCTACACTACTGGAATCTATAACCCGCACAATAATAATAATAATATTCTTTATAGTTAATAACGATACCGGCTATACTCACTGTAGTGTATGCACGAACAGTCAGTCAGTTGTCGGCTAGCAGTCGAAGACGGCGGACGTGAACGCGTGCTTATATTACAACCGAGTGTAACTATTTGTGTTTCAATACGTACGTATAAGTGTTCATTGTATCTCAAGCAGTCCGCTACACTCACGTCTAATTTTATCGGATTAGCCCAACTAGTTTCGAACCCGTCCGGGGTACTTATTCATGAGCTCTTTACACGACGTTATCGCGGCGGGAACTGATCAGTTGAAACTAGTCGGGCTAATCCGATAAAATTAGACGTGAGTATAGCCGGTATCGTTATTAACTATGAATACTACTCACGATAGTTTAAATTTAAAAATATTCTTTATTGCTAGAAAATGGCTGTACGGGCTAACACGTACATTTGCACCATCGGCATTTACGCCATATTTTTAATATCGCATAAATTTGAAATCAGTAGACGGTAGCGGCCGTTAGCTCAACCTATCAAATCATTTCTATCAAATCATTATGATTAAATAAATCTATCAATTAAGCGTCGCAGTTATCAATCTATCAACAAAAGATAGTACAGGGTAGTAACAGCTCGTACAATGGCACAATAAGGTTTTTAATATTTATATAGTTACATTTTCTGCCATTTTGGCGTTCAAAATTAGTTAATAAAATAATTATAATAAAAATCTAAATAAAAAATTTAAAAAAGGCCTTAATAATAATAGTGAAAATTTATCTAAACTCTGCTTGTCTTGGAGAAATTCGTCTACTCAATAATAACATTTGTTTAACAAAATTTTAAATAAAATTAATTTAAACGATCTCCTATTTTGATTTTTGAGGGTTTCCGGCAGCTTGTAATAAATGCGTATGGCCATACAGTAAGCGTTTTTCGCAAACAATTGTATATTATATTAATATTAAAGTGACCTTCTTCTTTCTCCTGGCCTTATTCCACTGTAAGTGGGGTCGGCGCAATATGTTTTTTCTTCCATTCTCTCATATCATTCGCCAACTTTGATGCTACTTCTTTTATATGTATGTCATACTGCTGGTTGTTGCTCCAATGCGGATTGATAGGTTACACATATCCCCAATATTCTCTAGAGATGTGCAGGTTTGCTCACGATGTTTTCCTTCACCAAAGTCACATATTCATATTTAATATTTGCGTCTCTCGTCTTTTCCATAATGGGTGCAACGTTCAGACTTCGCCTTATATACTCATTTCGTATTTTGTCTCGTCACACCACGCCTCCTTAACATTCTCAGATGAGAAGTGTAAAAAGTGTGAAAAGTGTATGCAAATGAGATCATTTGCATACACTTTTCTTTATACCATTTTACATACGTCGTACATTACGACAGATCTAATGGCCGTTTTATAAACTTTGCCTTTAAGCCTTTTTTGCCTTGTAATTAACCTTTGTATTCTAATAATAATAATAATAATATATAGGCCTCATGAGGGAGCTCAGAGTCACACTGCGGGTGATGGAGCGGGCTATGCTCGGAGTATCTCTATGTGATCAAATTAACAGACCTTTTTTCGAAAAAAAATGTCGTGACAAAAGCAAAACTATAGTTTGCGCTAGCCCTTACGCCACCATAAATATTAGGTCTCGGGTCTTGACTTTTGATCCTCGTTCCAAGCGCTTATTTTTTAAATTTAGGCGCCTTAGATGGAATGTAGGTTATGAATTTCTCTTTGCTGACGATTTCTAAAAAGAATTTGATTTTGTAGTGTACATTGAGAACCGAAATTTTATTGTAAACATCATTCATTGAAAATTGAAATTGCGGAAATTTAAGGAAACTCTCTTACTTTGACTGGCCCGTTGGCTTCGCGGGTCGTGGGTTCGATTCCCGCCGAGGGCAAACATTTTTTATAAACAATTTGTTGATTCCTCGAGCCTGGGTGGGTATTTGTATTTAAGTGTGTATAAAATTATACATATATATATTTACCAGTTATCTATCACCCGTAACAAAAGTATTAACTACTTTGGAGATGGACGACCGTGTGTGTAAGTGTCCCATATATTTTTAACTATTTATTACTTAAGTAGTTAAGACAGGACAAAGTCTGTCGGGTCAGATAGTATATATACATAGCTTAGTGTTGCGAACAGAATTTCGAAACTTATAGAATTATTACGAACGAGTGGTGTATGGTATCCGTGTGGTATCCTCATGGTATCATTTCTTACCAAGGTGTCGTAAAAGGCGACTAAGGTAAGTTGACGACAGGCCGGCGGCCGGTCGTAAGATACATAGCCAAATCATGTGATCACATGTTTATCACACGTTGTGCTGACCCCACTTAGAGTGGGATAAGTCCTGCAGGCCTACCATGAACTCTTATTGCCACCCAATTGAAGACGTAAACGACGACCGCGAACCGCTTTTTTTTCGTACCATAAAGTGTGAATTGCATTGGGGTCGTAATGTTTGAAAAGGATCACGTTATATGAACTATATAACTCACAAATGTTCTTAGGGCAAATTCCGAACGCTCATTCGGCAACGACTTAAAGTGTGCGTCTTTAAGACATCATGGTATGAAAAAGCAAACCAATTTCGTTTACGTCATCAATTGAGTCGCAATAAGAGTTCATGGTAGGCCTGCTGGGGGGAGTATGTACGATTAAGTCACCTGCTGGTTTTTCTGTATTCAGCCGGGATCTGCTGGTCGGGAATGGAGCGCGGCGGGCGGTGCAGCTCTGTAGCAGCGCTGAGAGTCGGGCGCGCGGAGTGCTGCGCGGGAGGCGCGCGCGCGCCCGCTGCCTGGAGCCCGCGAGATCTTGACAGCGGCGAGATATTCTTCTATAAAGCACTTTCTGGCGGTGTACCTTGTACTGCCTGTGCTGGTGAGTTATTTGTATAACTTGTTTTATCGTATTTTACTACCTAGTTGACGTATCCGCCGTGTGGTATCCGGCTGAGTGGAATGGACAACCCTTATTTCGGAGGTGTCGTAAAAGGCAACTAAGGTAAGTTGGTGTCAGGCAGGTGGCTGGTCGTAAAATACATAGCCAAATTATGTGATATCATGTATACGCTGTAATAGCCCAGCGGTGAGACCATGCGAATTTTACGAGGTGAACACGAGTTCAAACCCGAGCAGGCACCAATGAGTTTTTCTTTTAAAACT
Organism: Morpho deidamia; assembly: GCA_947086505.1. Classification (NCBI taxonomy): domain Eukaryota; kingdom Metazoa; phylum Arthropoda; class Insecta; order Lepidoptera; family Nymphalidae; genus Morpho; species Morpho deidamia. The sequence goes on along the minus strand of CAMTZC010000002.1, from coordinate 4,192,310 downwards.
TATGTGTTAATTGATAAGTGCAATTAATCACACGCTTTTCGTAAAGGGAAACATCGTGAGGAAACCTGCATATCTCTAGAGAAATCTGGAGATATGTGTAACCTACCAATCCGCATTGGAGCAGCGTGGTAGGTATTAGCTCCATGCCCTGCAGAAACGGAGAGAGGAGGCCTATTCCCAGCAGTGGGATTGTAACAGGCCGCTACTTTACTTTTTTTACTATGTATGTAACGTGTTGTACCGACCCCACTTAGCGTGGGATAAGGGAAGGAGGATGATGACTGGCTCGTTGGCGTAGGGGGCCCGACCTACTTTAAAGTTCTGCCTTTAATTCCAGAAGTCGCAGGTTATATTCCCGCTGAGGGCTAACGTTTTCATAAAATATTTTTTTGGTTTTTCCAACATTAATGCATATATTTCAAATTATATAATTTGCAACGATTTTAAACGAGGATACAAAATATAGAAACAAACTGTTGTGACATGTAGTTTAGTTTAAAAGCCTTGGAAGCTGTAAAAGTAATAACTGGTTACGAGTCTTTAAATTATATTATTATAACGAAGCTATAACTAGTTCGGAAACTTGCTCTTACTGAAAGAAATAAAAAAATTGATAAATTTAAATTAATTTAAATAATTACTAAATATTACATTTATTTTTATCTTTCATGTATAATATGCAAAGATTAATCTTTGTATATAGTTTTTCCTTATTTTCTTCTTCTTCCTTTCTATTTTCATTATCCGTATTTCACTCCTTGTCCTTTTTCCTTCTGTCAAAGGTTGACTGGAAGAGATCCCTTTTAGGGATAAGTTCGCCTTTGCATATGTGCTATTTTTTCAAAAGTAATAATAAAATTGTTTGCTATAATCCGCGATACAGTAAATAGAAAATATATAGTGCTAAATGTATAGTGGACTATCCGTTTTTTCATACCCGTTACATGCAGGATTCGTAAAAATACATGCACAAACCTCAACCAATACCACCATAATACACAAGCACTACACACGTTCACTATCACAAACTCAACAATCGTTTCGTCCCGCAACCGACGCTTCATCAGGAGATAGAATCCGCGACAAAATCGCTTCTTCGCAAAAATTCTTTCTCTTTCTCTTTTCGAACAATATGTACGTACAATAAAAAAATAAATAAATAAGAAACAGCACTAAACTCGGCGGTAACACTTCTCAAAAATTACATATAACTATTTAATCAAAATAATGTGCAATCTAATCTAGTGCGTTGCTGGTTGCAATAAAACAAAGATTTCTTATCATTAGGATTCAATAGCTTTGTTGATAAATCACAATCGTATATCTTTTCCAGACAATCTGCTCGTCATATCCGTACATATTAAATACAAAGGGTCTGTTTAACTATTCCATTAACCGCCTACTAAAGATAACTAAGTGTGACGAAGTATTTAGATCACTGCACAGAAATAGATGCTATAGAATAATTTCATTGCCGACCTAATGCTATTAGAGAACAGCATAAACAGCTATTAGATTTGACTGATAGTCATAGTAGTTGTATGTGTTTACCAGAAATATTTCGTTAGACATATAATATATTTAATAAAAATATCTGCGTGATCGAGCTTTGCTCGGTATTTTTTTTTAGATTTAAGATAATCAATATAAAAAGCATGTTAAGGTGTACTCTGGGACTCGATCTGCGGTTTTATCACTTCCGTATTCGGCGAGTCCACAACACACTTAATAAAAATCAGCAAAATTAACCTTTGTATTCAATGCATATTTTAGCCTACATACTAAGTTTCATGAAAATCGTTGTAATCGTTTCCGAAACATTCAGATTCAGATTCTGTGTATAAATTCAAGGGCATAGGCCTTCAAACTTGTCAACTCTACTGCGGGTTCGAAAAGCTGCTCCTACTGAGAAGAGCCAGCAAAAAACTCGGCGTTTGCTCTTTTCAAAATAAAATTCTTATAACTAGTTACATTCAATGCCGTGTGGTATCCGGCTAATAGAATAGACCACCCTCCTTTCTTACCGAGGTGTCGTAAAAGGCGACTAAGGTAAATTGATGTCAGGCAGACGGCCGGTCGTAAAATACGTAGCCAAATCAAGTGACAACATGTTTGTAACATGCTGTGCCGACCCCACTTAGAGTGGGATAAAGGCAGGAGAATGGTGATGTACTGGTTACATTCAGCATCTTGTACAGGGTCGAACAGTGGCTATATCAACGCATTCATACCATCTATGTAATCCTCAACAGTTCAGTAGGCTTTCTGTACCAGCCTCCTTTTAGTTATTTTAAACTGCTAAGTGTATTAAACCTCACTTAAAACATTGTTTGTTGAATTTAATTGTAAATATTTATTTTTTCAAAATCAAATATTATTAAAAAGAATTAAACGTTAACCTATTAGATATGGTGAGAGATTAAAATAAAAATTTACTCTACACTTGTAATTATTTTATGTTAAGTTTATGTAGAACAGAGTTTAAATGCTTAGAATTTAATTACTGTTGAATAATTAATATAAAGTAGTACGGTAGTAGGTGAAAAAAAAAACCTAGCACTTAGCAGAAATTATTAAATACTCTTCAAACCGTAGAATTTGTAATTTTTGTTATTCCTTGGTTCGGTGATTAAATAGAAATATTAAGGTAATATTTAAGTTAAGTAACTATCACGCATCAGAACTGGTGGGCCTTCTGTATCTTTAGAAAGTACTTTTTTATCTTGATATATTCGATATAGACGCTTTTCTTCATTTTCAAATTTGACGAAAACAGACTATACGATCCAAGATGACGTCCATAGTTGTATGACAAGTTTTATTATGCAAAGAAAGGTATTGCAAGCATACATACTCATAGTTAGTACTGTTGTACCAATAATCAATCTATAAGTCTGTATTCGTAGATGTAAATAGTCGAATCATTGCCATCGAAGATTTCTTAATACATATTTATACCGGAACGAGTTTGTTTCCAATAAACTCTTGACTATAGGTAAGTTAGCGGGTCGAGGTATTTAGAGCAACGGTTCAGAAATAGAGTGCTACAACATAATTCCTTCGACGGTCTTACGTATTATTATTTCACCTAAACTTTTATGTTAAGTATTTTATAGGGACGAATGATGGTCCATAAAATAATCAAATGTAAAGTCATTTCGGACCAAATGTTTTCAGATTTAAAAATAGAAAAAAATACCTTTATAAAACGTAATTGTATGCTAATTTATAGAAGTTCGCGTTACTTTGCGGAGATCGATATTACAAAAGTGATAATGAAATTATTTTATTCCACAATTAAGTAAACATAAAATATATATAATGCTAAATGTATAAGGGACTATCCGTTTTAAATCTCATACTTGCAGGATTCGTAAAAAAACATGCACAAACCTCCACAACCACCACCAAAATACATAAGCACTACATACGTTCACTATCACAAACTCAACAATCGTTTCGCCCCACAACCGAAGCATCACTGGCCCGTTGGCGCAGTGGGTAGTGACCGTGCTTTCAGCTCCGCGGGTCGCGGAGATATATAAATCTGAAGAGATTGTTTGTTAGTTTGATTGATTGTTTGAACGCGCTAATCTCAGGAACTACTGGAACGATTTGAAAAATTCTCTGAGTGTAAGATACTCCATTTATCAAGGAAGGCTATAGGCTATATACTATCACGCTGAGATGAATAGCAGAGGACCAGCAATCAAAAAATATTGCAAAAACGGCAAAATTTAAAGCTTTCCTTGCGTGCGCTAAGTTGCAAGTTATTAAAAAATCATGTATTACAAAATTGTTTCCCTCTAAAAGTTTTTAATAAAAGTCTACGACAGCAAGTCTAGCTTATGGTTTACTCAAATAAAGGACTGCAGTCCACGCGAACAAAGCTGCGCTTAATAGCTTGTATACTATACATTTAAACCTTCTCGAAGAATCGCACTACCGTTGAGTAAAACCCGTACAAAGATTCGCTCAGCAGATTTTAAGAAAATCGATCACATACGAAAAGCTGTCAAAATCTCCAAAAGCTGTCTGTCTACAAGATAGACAAATTTTTGGGACTTTGTTTTACAATAAGTATAGATTGTCATTACCAAACCGTCGCGGATTAATCAACCTCTCCCTGATCCAGTCCTGATATGTTTTGAACAATTTATTTTTATATTAATTACATTTCTTCCAAAATTTTGATTATTAATATGATGCTTATTAATGATTTTCCCCTTAAATTTTCTTTATATTATACTAGCTGTACCAATAACGGCTTCACCCGCGTGGAATTCGGTGATTTACGTAATTTCCCGAATTTTCTAAATTTTGAACATAAAAGTAGTTATTGTGAGTTAACCGTGAGAGGTAGAGACATGCTATCGCGGACTTTTTTTTATTTTTATAGATCTACAGTTCTATAGTACATTACTTTAGCGTATCTCTGCTGGTTTACGCAACGCACGCGACTAAAGCTCCCAGCAAGCAAGTATTTGAACAACTCTTATAGCGCGATCTCTTTAACACAATTTACATAATACCGATATGTACTATTTACGTTACCCATCCGGAAGTATTGCACTATCTTTTGGTGAAAACCGTACAAAGATCCTTTCAGTAGATATTGAGAAAATCGATTACATACAGACAGACAGCTTTTTGGGACTTTGTTTTACAATTAGTATAGATTATATTATATGAATAATCATTCAATTGTAGTTCCAAGAGGACAACCCAATTCCTTATAGGGTACTTTAAAAGTGTCATGTAATAATGATGATACGACGATACGAAATATATCGGCCAATGATACATACCGATGATGATGACACAACATACATACAATAGCCGTCTCAACACTATTGTTTAAACAGTGCAATTATCTGATAAACGTTGTCACACTTTCCTACACCTCGTAATACCTAATTTACTCAATAAGGCCGGTTTAAACCAAACGAACATGAAGCTAATTTGTATATAGTTTTATATTATAAGTTGCATTTATTATACACTGGCCCGTTGGTTCGATTCCCGCCCAGGGCCAGCATTTTCTATAAACAATTTGGTGCTTCTTCGAGACTGGATGTATATTTGTATTTAATTATGTATTCAAAATTATACCTTTGTCACAAGTATTAAATTACTTACTTTGGGGACGGACAACCGTGTGCGTAGTGTACTATATATTTATTTATTTATTTATTTGGTTATTATTATTATAACCATTATTTACATGTATTTGTATATATTTACTAATCTATTTAGTGTAATCAGCATCTTCCCACATTCTTTTGCTATAATTCTGTTCATCAAAGATTGTCAGTAAGAGATTTCTTATAACAATAAGACCGCCTTTGTAAAGTGTAAATTTATCTTTAACCATTTATTTATATGTTATTACATGTACGTGTATTCTCATTTAAATATATGTTATACAAAAATAATTAAATACATAAATAAATAAATAAATAAGACAATCACAATCTTCGGGCGATGAAATTGCAAAGCTTTTTTTTTTAATCGTATATAACAGTAAAATAATTTTATCAAATCTTTTATAATAAAGAAGTCGTAAAGCTTCGTTAAATTTATAACGTTTACTTAAGAATTTATACTTCATCGTATATTCTTGTTGCATTACAAATATTTAATGTTAGTCAACGATAGATAAGTATTGATTGTTTTACTTAGCGAATTGGGTCAAACGTGCAGCGTCCGATATATCGTATAGCGCCTGGTGTTTATTGCAGATGTTGACCTATATTGACTGAACAGTATTTTATTAACGCTGGCTATAATATATGTATATAAAAGTAATAATAAAATTATTTTGCTATAATCCGCGATACAGTAAATAGAAAATATATATAGTGCTAAATGTATAGACTATCTATTTTTTCGCAAAATCGCAAAGTGGAGCAAAGTTTTGTCGTGGAGTCTATATTAGTTGTAGTCATATTAGTTGAAGAATAAAAGCAAGTGTAAATGTGACGTACCTAGTTATGTTTTTTTTCCTAAAACTGCAATCTTTGAGTTTTCTATCTGTTCTTCTTATTCTGTTCTACTTATCAAAGCCTTGATATTTTATAATATAATGATATTTAATTTACTTTTCCATGTCGTTTCATTGCCCTGGATTATGCGATCTGTAAACCAAATTTCGCCGCTGAATACTTAGTATTTGTTAATGATCCAGAAACAGGTATCTACTACTTTCTATATCCTATACTTGTTTCAATAATTACCTGAGCTCAAACAAAAGCCTAAAAAAGAGTTAAAATTATTTTAGAGCTGCTATCTTATACGACAGATATCTTATAAGCAAGGCCTTATTAAAGACATTACAGAACCTTGGCCGAAAAAATGACAAGTGAACTTTTGAAAGTTTCGTACGTAAACTGTACGATTTTTAATCTAATCAAACTCAACAATCGTTTAGCCCCGAAGCAACCGAAGCGTCATCAGGACATAGACTCCACGATAAAACCGCAAAGCTACGATTTACGCTTTGCGATTTTGTCGTCTATCTCCTTTTATATCGCTGTGGCGGTGTAGGAATCCTACATGTATCGGATATGCATCGGATAATCCACTGTAGATTTAGCGTTTATATATATTTTATATATATTTTCTATTTACTTTACTGCGGATTATAGCAAAATAATTTTAATATTACCCTTGTATGATCTCCGCAAAGTGAGACCTAATTCTATAAATTATTTTATGACATCATTGGTTCCCCTTATCTAAGTATTATAACTCTATGATGGAACCTAGACATGCGAGCGATCTTCTTTTTCATGAGTTGCCATCTTCTTTCGAAGTTCGGCGATCAATAAGGATCAATTTAGACCTTCAATACCGCTGCTCTAAATAAGGAAAACTTTTGCCGAACCAATGACGTAGATTTTTAGCCAATCCTCCGTTTCTTCGTTTACCTTGGATTTTGCCTTGTATGATAAACAGCAATTCATATTTAGCATTTCTAATGACGTGGCCAAAATACTCGAGCTTTCTTTTTTTTCACTAAATATAAGACTTCTGCCTTTTTGTTCATGCGACTTAACACGGTTATATTTATTTGTATCTCCAGGATATCCTTAACTTTCTGCTGTATATTCAGAATTGGAAAGATTCTAATTGTGCAATAGGCCTACTCAGTATGTTGGTAACATGTCGTCTACAGAATCGTGTGCGGGCGTCTCGTGTGGTGCGGGGCGGCGGTGCGTGGTGAGGAGTAGCCGGGCGAGGTGCGTCTGCGCAGCGACCTGCCGCCGGCCAGGGCCCGTTTGCGGCAGCGACGGCAAGACCTACCGCTCGCTTTGCCGCTTGCGACGCAGGGCCTGCCGCCGCCCCGCGAAACACCTCTCCCTGGATTACCCTGGACCTTGCCGAGGTAACAATATTTTAAGTTATTGACAAAAAGGGCGTAGCCAGAATTCCATACTGCGAAAATCCTATATTATATAATAATCTATTTTAGTAGATTTTATATAATATATTACTTTAATCAGGACCGCCGTGTGGTATCCGGCTGAGTAGAATAGACCACCTTCATTTCTTACCGAGGTGTCGTAAAAGGCGACTAAGGTAAATTAACCTCAGGCAGGCGGCCGGTCGTAAAACAGGTAGCTAAATCATGTGACAACATGTTTGTAACATCTTGTGCCGGCCCCACTTGGGATAAGGGCAGGAAGATGATGATTACTATATTGCGACTTGTCAGTTTCCCAGCGTTACAATTTTCAGTGTAAGATGCCCCCCTTGCCCATACCTCGCTACGCCCATGATTGACAACGCTTTTTAATATACGACATTCACAGTTAAGAGCTGTGATAGCCCAGCGCTGAGACCGTGTGACGTTCTAGAGATGACCATGGGTCCAAACCGCGGGCAGGCCAATGAATTTTTCTATTAAAACTTATGTGTTTAATTGATAAGTGCAATTTATGAAACGCTTTTCATTAAAGGAAAATAATCGTGAGGAAGCCTGCATATCTCTAGATAATTCTTGGGATATGTGTAACCTACAAATCCGCATTGGAGCAGCGTAAGTCTTAGGTCCAACCTTACTCTCCAGAAAAGGAGAGAGGAGGCTTATACCCAGAGGAATTGTAACAAGCCGTTACTTTACTTCACTGTTTTAAAGTTAAGAATTCTGAACGAAAACGGCACCATTATTCGTAAAACTAATATCATTGAAATAAATACAGCACAATATAGAGTATAGGGGTAATATAGGAGCACGATATAGAGAAGAATCCTCGTGGTAAAAAGCGTTATATTACTCATCGTATCCATTCGTAAAAAGAATATAGTAGTCAAGAATTCGAGAATTTTCAATGTGGAACTATTTTAGGAAAATAGACTTAAAAATATTATGACAAAATTATTTTGCTATTCGATATCGCAATGCATTGCGATTATGTCATGGAGCCTATCTCCTGATGATGCTTCGGTTACGGGGGTAAACAACTGTTGAGATTGTTGTAGTGAATGTGTGTAGTGTATACGTGCGGTAAATAATCCGGCATGTATTAGGTATGAGAACGGTTTTTCCTTCCTACACTTAGCGTTCCACAGATTTTGTTAAGAAACGCGGATTATAGCAAACTAATTTTATCATAACCTTTTTACTGTGGAAACTCGCTAAGTAACGCCTATGTCTATAAATTAAAGTATAAATTTATCCTCTGCCACACATGCATTTATGTAGTTAAAAGACAGCTATACCAGCCCTACATATACAGCATGTGGTTGCAAGCTGCACAAAGCGGTTCGTCATCTCAGGAGATATCCTTTTATTAACCTGGCATCAGTGCTATCAGTTTCCGCGAGTATTTTTCTGAACCACTAAATAAATTGTTTCGTTAGCATCCACATCTATCTATACTTATTATAATACAAAGTCCCAAAAAGCTGTCTGTCTGTATGTAATCGTTTTTGTCAAAATCTACTGAACGGATTTTTGTACGGTTATCACCAAAAAATAGTGCAATACTTTCCGATTTCCGTTTAGGTAATATCGGTATTATGTAAATTGTGTTGAAGAGATCGCGCAGTTGTTAATATACTTGCTTGCTGGGAGCTTTAGTCGCGTGCGCTGTGGAAACCAGCCGAGATACGCTAAAGTAATGTGATAGAGAATTGTAAATCTAAAGAAATACTACAAAAACGTCCGCGACAGCATGTCTCTATCTCTTATGGTTAACTCACAATAACTATTTTTATGTTTAAAATTTGGGACACTGATTTCCACGCGGGCACAGGCGCTGACACAGCAAGTTTAATTTTTCTAAATCAAAATTGTCCTTAGCGACACACGTTTGTTCCACGCAGACGACAGCTAGCAACTATATAAATAAATTCATATCATAGCTATAAAGGACTTTAATTGCTTTTATCAAGCACTCATTCCCACGTGGCCGCGTGTTCTTACAGCCTTAACGGATTCCAGTTTAGCAACGGCGCGTCTTAATGTCCAATAAATTCAATCAGCAATAAATATGAATCATCCGTAAATAAACGAACAAACATTTTACGGCAGTCGTCGGTTATTTTAATATTAGCAGATGCCGGCAGATCCACCCTGTAACAGAGAATGGTGTATGCCAATATGTATAAGATTATTTGAATAATTTATAGAAGTAAGTGTACTTTGCGGAATTTACTACACGTGTTTGGCGGCAAAATCCATGTTGGGGGTTGATCTATTTGTCTATAATACTGCTTAGTTGGGCTATGCGTCGTTTCGCGATTTTTTCCAGGGCGAAACGAGCATTGTGATGGTCGTAGTGAGTATGTGTAGTGTGTTGTTGTGGGTGGTGTTTTGTGATACGTAAGGAAACTAATCTTACATGTATAAGATATGAGAAGGGTCTTTGCTTCTTACACCTATCATTATATTGATATTCTTAACAAACGCGGATAATAGCAAAATAATTATATCAAAACTTTTATTTCTTATTTGAATCAAATCTGTAAAAGATAGTTAAAACATTTTTTTGATCAATGTGATGAAGCGAAGAAATTTAATTTTTAATGTCTAGAGGATAGCAATTCGTTTTTTTTTATTTAAATGTAAATTCCCGCCGTGACAACGCCGTGTAAAGAGCTTATGAATTAGTGCCCCGGATGGACTCGAAACTGGTCGGGCTAACCCGGTAAAATAGGAGTATATCCGGTTTATATACATAAACTATAAACTATAGCACCTACCGTGAAATTTATCAGTCTGTACGCCTTCGAGTAAAGCGAGTCGTTTTTATAGGAAGCTCATAGATGCCTTTTAAGAATTTAAGTCGTCTGTTACTTTAATTTTATGCGGTTACCGATATAAATAACCTAAAAATTAGTTATGGCATTGAGATTATCGCTGTATATATAAATATTAGTCTGCCGTTAAGGAAATCACTTTTTTTAATACGTGCAAATAAGCCGCCCTCTTCAGATTATGTAAAAAGGAACAGTTATAGTAAAAGACAAAGTTTTTATTTATCTCTATGAACCATTGATGTTTCCGAAGTAGAAAGCCAATGTATTCTAAGTTGAGACATACCTGTCTGTAAAATTAAGTAAAAATCCGTTAAGCCATTGAACTGTTTAAGCCGTATAGACAAACATAAGTTAACATATAATATTTATCAGGAAGACTAGACAATTTGATACTCTACCTGGCGACCATTGTTTTCATTTAAATAATTTCTTATTTCAAGCAATATAACAGAACTAACTACTTTGCTATAATCCGCACGGGTTAAGTGAATGCATGCAAAGCCAATGTGTATGAAGCAGGCAAAATCTACGCACCTTATACATGCAGGACCAGCCACCACATGCACCCCAAGGCGCAATTCACCAGCAACAACGAACACAAAAGCAGCACACACACCCACCACCACAATCTCGACGATCGTTTCGCCCCGAAACCGAAGCATCATCAGGAGGATAGGCTTCACGACAAAAATCGTACTGCAGCCTATCGTACGTGAACGATCGTCGAGATTGTGGTGGTGGGTGTGTGTGCTGCTTTTGTGTTCGTTGTTGCTGGTGAATTGCGCCTTGGGGTGCATGTGGTGGCTGGTCCTGCATGTATAAGGTGCGTAGATTTTGCCTGCTTCATACACATTGGCTTTGCATGCATTCACTTAACCCGTGCGGATTATAGCAAAGTAGTTAGTTCTGTTATATTGCTTGTAATATGGAATTCCGCAAAGTAACGCCTGCTTCTATAAATCATAAATAATTTCTTATTTATAATAAGCACCCAAAACAGATTGGATAACAAAAAAATATGTTCATATTAAATTGTCAATTAATACGTACAGGTTTGAGAATTATCAAACTCTATTAATATTTAATAGCCAAGTACCGATCTTAACAAGTAACATACAATGAATCAGTACTACAAAAAACGATACTCTGAATTATTCGCTTGGCAAAAACCTCTACAACGGTTCGCGGTTCTGAGGCGCCTAGCAACAGCTATGACGCGCTTAAGTATTAGAAAAACGCATAACTTTACTAATGTTGTTCAAGACAGCGGTTCCTAAAGTGGTTCCATGATAAATATAAGTAAGAAATAGGAACAGTCCTACTTACTTATATCAACTTATATCAAAAATGTCGCCTTTGTTAATGTTTTTAGATCAATTTTGGAGGCTGAACGGATTTTACGAGATTTTGTCGAAACGTTCATCTAACATATAGGACGCCGTGTGGTATCCGGAAGAATAGAATAGACCACCCTCCTTTCTTACCGAGTTGTCGTAAGAGGCGACTAAGGTATGCGCCGTGTGGTATCCGGCAGAATAGAATAGACCACCCTCCTTTCTTACCGAGGTGTCGTAAGAGGCGACTAAGGTATGCGCCGTGTGGTATCCGGCTGCATAGAATAGACCACCCTCCTTTCTTACCGAGGTGTCGTAAGAGGCGACTAAGGTATGCGCCGTGTGGTATCCGGCTGCATAGAATAGACCACCCTCCTTTCTTACCGACGTGTCGTAAGAGGCGACTAAGGTATGCGCCGTGTGGTATCCGGCTGCATAGAATAGACCACCCTCCTTTCTTACCGACGTGTCGTAAGAGGCGACTAAGGTATGCGCCGTGTGGTATCCGGCTGCACAGAATAGACCACCCTCATTTCTTACCGAGGTGTCGTAAAAGGCGAGGCAGGCGGCCGGTCGTAAAATACGTAGCCAAATCATGTGACAACATGTTTGTAACATGTTGTGCCGACCCCACTTAAAGTGAGATAAGGACAGGAGAATGATGATGTTCATCTAACATATAGGAGATTTCTTATTCATTTCTTTGTTTCTTATTTATTGATTATATGTCTCAAGTACTTATAAGTTATGATATGGTACTTCGGCTCTTATACTTCTCAGTTACAATACTAAAGTAAATTAGGTTAAACACCTCTCTCCTTGAATTGGACTTTGGAATGGATCTTAGACCAATGTTTGCGTTCAATGCACACATTGGTCTGCTGCATGCTGGCAGGTTACTTATATACTAGGAAACTTCTGGAATTTTTAAATACCTTCTACCGTGATAAACGTAATACCATTTAAAAATACAGAATACAGAGATTTTTTTAAACCCGTGAATTTTTGTTAAGGGTCACATTTTCACTGTTCTATAATCATTTCATCATTCGTCGATGTTATTCTAATATAAATGTTATTTGTAAATATTACAAAATATGTTAAATGATAAAGCCTTATTAGTATCAAAGTTGTACCTGATTTATATCGGTAAGTGGGTTAAGAATGTTTTAATAAATATGATTCGATATTCTTTTATCTTTTTTTTTTACTTTTTTTTGTATGTGTTCGTACGTGAAAACTGCTTAAAGCTTACGTATAATCTAATGCTATCATTCTATAATACTTAGAGGTTGCATAAAAACTCACGCTGCACGTTACTGCACGTTAAACACAATGACTTTTTATCTTATGAACTGTTAGGTAACTGTATATTGCAAATTTCACACTTCATTTTTTATGTCAACGAAAGTAAATTGATGGTAATTTATGTATTAGGTGTTACTCTGCAGAGGTCCGTAATACAAAAGTAGTGATCATGTTTATTGGTATAATCCGCTATAAAATATAATTATTAAAGACTAGCTGTGCGAAGCCGCTACTTCGCCCGTATAGAAATGAGTGTGTCACAAAGTTTCCTGAAATTCCGACTCCGCGTAAATTATAGACTGAAAAGAATATTTATTGCTCCACAACCACCTCTTACAGTGAAGATTGGCATCTTCATAATCTGTTTAGCCATTTCAGGGAACGTTCTATTAATCTAACCCTTTTTCGAGAATCATTTAGTAAAAACCGTACAAAAATCCGTTCAGTAGATTTTGATAAAATCGATCAGCTTTTGGGAATTTTGTTTTATAATATATATGAATAAATTTATCGTAAATTATAGAAAAATCATATTATATGTGTTTGTTTGTCCATATGCCTAAATAAATACTTAAAAAAAGAAAAGTAGCCGCCTGTTACAATCCCACTGCTGGGAATAGGCCTCCACTCTCCGTTTCTGGAGAGAAGCGTTGGAGCTAAGGCCTACCACGCTGCTCCAATGCGGATCGGTAGCTTACACATATGTCCAGAACTCTCTAGAGATATGCAGGTTTCCTCACGATGTTTTCCTTTGAAAAGCGTGTGATAAACTGCAATTATCAATTAAACACAAGAGTTTTAATAGAAAAACTCATTGGTGCCTGCCCGGGTTTGCACTCGTGTTCCCCTCGAAAGAGTCGCACGGTCTCACCGCTGGGCTATCATAGCTCAATAAATACTTGCCTATGCCTAAATAAATATACTTTTGTTATATTTTATTTTGCGTAGATATAAAACTTTTGGAGCCGCTGCTCTAGTACTCTATCAAAATAGCTTATAGTTCATTCAAGCTGAACCGCTAGCAAGCCGACTTGGCACGCTTATCGCCGTTAGCCTGTTTTAAATGCACTCCGACTTTATACGGCATTTCACAAAACCAAATACACGATAAATATACGAGTAAATTGAATGAAATCGTTTTCCTCTTCTACGAAGTATAGGAAAAAGGTCTTAATTATAAATTACTATTAGCTGTGATAGACAAGCGGTGAAACCATACCACTCCAAGGGAAAGACAGTATCAAACCCCGGGCAGGCACAATATTTTATAATACAAGACCTAAAATGCGATGGGTCGATGACATTAAGCAAACTGCTGGACAAGATTGTCTGGTAAATATTTCCAAAAAGAGGACCATGTGGCAACAACTGGAAAAAGTCTACCACCAAAAAGTCGTCCACAACAAATAATAATATTAACTATACTAACCTAGATTAAGGAATAATAATAAATACTACTAACAATCTACAAAAAAACCTGTTTTTAAGTCCTGGAATAAAAAAAGTAACGGCCTGTTACTATCCCACTGCTGGGAATAGGTCTCCTCTCTCCCTTTCTGGAGAGAAGGATTGGAGCTAAGACCTACCACGCTGCTCCAATGCGGATTGGTAGGTTACACATATCTCCAGAATTCTCTAGAGATATGCAGGTTTCCTCATGATGTTTTCCTTCACCGAAAAGCGTGTGATAAATTGCAATTATCAATTAGACACATGAGTTTTAATAGAAAAACTCATTGGTGCCTGCCCGGGTTTGAACTCGTTCCCCTCGAAAGAGTCGCACGGTCTCACCGCTAGGCTATCACATCTGAAACCTGCATATCTCTAGAGAATTCTGGAAGATGTGTGTGACCTATTAATCCGCATTGGAACAGCGTGGTAGGTCTTAGCTCTAATCCTTCTCTGCAGAAAGCGAGAGAGGAGGCCTACGCCCAGCAGTGGGATAGTAACAGGCCGTTACTTTACTTTTATATGCCCGGGTTTGAACCCATGATCGTCTCTAGAGAGTCACACGGTCTTACCGCTGGACTATCACAGCTTGGGATGACCATCTCTACATAGGAGGCTGGTGTGCGGCTGAGCCGGTCAAAATTCAGCTGGAGTAGATCTGGAATAAATAAAGGCCTTATTATTATAAAGATATTTGCAATTTATCAAACGCTTTTCGGTGAAGGAAAACATCGTGAGAAAATCTGAATATCTCTAGATAAATTCTTGGCATATCTGTTACAATACGCATTAGAGCAGCGTGGTCAATCTTAGCTTCAACCTTCGCTCCAAAATCGCAGAGGCCTACGCCCAGCCGTGGGATATCAAGCTAGTTAAACTTTCTTTGGTTTTATAAGTACACTTGTGTATTGTGGTGGCAGTGGTGGAAGGTTTGTGCATGTATTTTTACGAATCCTGCATGTATCGGGTATGAAAAAACATTTAACACCATATATATTTCCTATTTACTGTATCGCGGATTATAGCAAAATAATTTTATGATTACTTTTGTTCTCAATATAAAAGCCTAGTTTTGGATTAGGTCACTTTAATACTGAATGTGCGATATTCTTATTCGTGCACTGCGGTATCATAAAGTTCTATCTTTATAAATACAATTATTAAATTCGTTCAGAAAATTTCCTTTTGTCATTAACAAATCGGTTCCCATTAACAATAGACTACGTACAAAGGGTTTATTGGCAACCGATGATCAAACGCCGCCCTAAAGCGTTCTATCATTGACTCGAGCTGTAATTACGGCTTGCTCTCCAAGCCAGGAAACACAAGCTGTGTTGAATTCCTTTTAACCGTATTAATCCTTGTCCTGCTACAGACAGACCGTTCCATACTCAGTGGCGTAACTATCGGAAAGCTAGGCAGGCCTCGGGGCCCTAAAGCAAAGAGGACCACTCAGACTTACAAAATATACATTGAACTAGCCAAAATTTCTCTCACATTCGATATATAAATAAACCAAATTCCAGGACCGCAATCTTAATAATAGCAACTTGTTTGAAAAAATACAAGGAAATCTTGAAAGTCTCGAGTCAATTTCATATAAATAAATAAATATATCAGACACATACACAGTCGTCCGTTCCCAAAACAGGTAACTTAATACATGTGTTGTTGATGACAGACGGCTGGTAAATATATACTTATATAATTTTAAATAAATACTTAAATACACATATACACGCGCAGACAAATTATTAATTTATAGAATTAGGCGTTACTTTGCGGAGATCCATAATACAAAAGTAATAATAAAATTATTTTGCTGCCATCCGCGATACAGTAAATAGAAAATATATATAGTGCTAAATGTATTGTATAGCGCTAATTGCGATTTTGTCGTGGCGTCTATCTCCTGATGATGCTTCGGTTGCGGGGCGAAACGATTGTTGAGTTTGTGATAGTGAACGTGTGTAGTGCTTGTGTATTGTGGTGGCAGTGGTGGAGGTTTGTGCGTGTGGTTTTACGAATCCTGCATGTAACGGGTATGAAAAACGGATAGTCCACTATACATTTAGCACTATGTAATTTTTCTATTTCGCGGATTATAGCAAAATAACTTTATTATTACTTTTGTAACAAATTGTTGTTAGTAAAATGTAGAATCTCGGCGCTAATCACCCCGCGACTCGCTAAGCTGAAAACAGCTGACTGCCAATTGCGCTAACGTGCCATTTACCAAACTATGTTTGAAACTTGCGGGGAACACACATGAAACATCATCATCCTGCCCTTATCCCACTCTTTGTGGGGTCGGCACGTATTTTACAACCGGCTGCCTGTCGTCAATTTTATGTCTTACCTTAGTCGTATTTTACGACACCTCGGTAAGAAACAAGGGTGGTGTACGCTACTCAGCCGGATACAACACGGTGGATCAACTTACCAAAGTCGCCTTTTTCAGCACCTCGGTAAGAAATGAGGCTATTCTATCCGGATACCACACGGTGTAATAACACAGTCATAAAAACAGATACAAATTCCACGGTCGAATTAAAAAACCTTTTTTGAGACGTCCATTCATAATTTACAATGTATATTGGATCTTAATTGGTATTATATGAAGTGGACTACATTACAAATCAAATTCTAAACACGACAAATATTGTGAAACGATTCGAATTAGTTTAATTGGGGCCCTAGTTTAATTTTTAGGCCTCAGGGCCCTAGGTTCCCAAGCTACGCCTTGTCCATACTTGTTATTTGCTGTTTAGCATAGGTACGTCTCTATCAGGATCGAGTTGTATCGAGAATAGCCTTTTGCGATGCGAGATATGTCTGGTCGAACGTGTTGCCCGGGGTGCATGCATGTGAATGAAACTCATGGCCCTAACCACTGGTTTTTGAATGATTTAAGATAAAAGTACGTTACTGAATTCTTACACAATTATTTTTCACTTTAATTATTTAGCGTACGAGACTTGCATTGCATACATTGATAAATGCAATAACTTTATACTTACTTACTTCATTAATTAAAACGATAATATGTACAACATTGAAGTAAAATTTTGATGCGTTCGATTTATTCAATAATATTTATACATACTTATTATAAAAAAACTTTTACTTATTATAATGTATTTATACGTAAATGAAAAAGTATGTCTATTTGTCTTTTACGCTGTGTAGTGCTTATGTATTGTGGTGGCGGTGGTGGAGGTTTGTGCATATGTTTTTACGAATCCTTCATATATCGGGTATGAAAAAACGGATGGTCCACAATACATTTAGCAGTATGTATATTTTCTATTTACTTTACCGCGGATTATAGCAAATAGTTTTATTATTACTTTTGTATTATGGATCTCCGCAAAGTAACGCCTAATTCTATAAATTACATAGTAACCGATTCTCAGACCTACTGGATATGCATATAAAATTTCATAAAAATCGGTCAAGCGTTGTTAGTTACCACGTTAGTTACTCCTAACTAACGTGGTGACACGAGAATTTTATATATAGGATACATTTACATAGAGGCTCCGGGCAACATTGTTGCAAACATGTGTCAAGTCAGATATTTTTAGCTCACCTTTCAGGTGTTAATGTGTCAAAGTATCGCAACTTCCTTGCTAAATATTTAAGACCATTTAGAGGACAGTTTAAGTGAAAAAGCTGTGGTAGTTAAACGGTGAAAGCTCTGTGCTCTTAATGGGTTTACGGGTACGAACCGTGGTTCATACCCGTAAACCCATTAAGCTTTGTGGTACCCGGCGAACAACGCCGTGTGGTATCCGGCAGAATAGAATAGACCACCCTCCTTTTTACCGAGGTGTCGTAAAAGGCGACTAAGTTAAGTGCCGTGTGGTATCCGGCTGCGTAGAATAGACCACCCTCATTTCGTACCGAGGTGTTGTAAAAGACGACAAAGGTAAGTTGACGTCAGGCTGGTGGCCGATCGTAAAATAGGTAGCCAAATCATGTGACAACATGTTTGTAACATGTTGTGACGACCCCACTTAGAGTGGGATAGGGGCAGGAGAATGATGATGTGTATATTTATGTGTATGTATGTGGCACAAAAAATATTATTTTAATATAAACAAACTTTACAAAACTTTAAATTTTAAAGTACCTTTCGCTCTCAATCGCATACCCAATTTAAAATTGCATCTATATTTAATAATTCATACTGGCTTCTATTCGACGTTGTTATGTTCGAATTATCACACAGAGAAATCAACAAATGAAAAATACGAAAGCCAATTATAATCGAACAAAAAATAATAGGCGGATGTTTCGAATGCAGCTCGAAATTAACTTTTATAAAATTATTTATAAATAGCGTATAAAAGTTAATTGGCAAAAAACATAACATAAAAATCAATTATTTCCTTACTTCACTATATCTTAATACCACGTAATAATATACACTATTCCAGATTTTTTTTTTTTTTTCGAACTGACTGTATGCTGTTAGCCCTAATGGCTTTTACAGCGTCACCGGGCGGGACGGGCGAGCGCAGAAGCATCGTCGAGGTTGCGAAATGCAGGGAGTAGAGCGCAGAAGCTCTACTTAAGTCGGGGAACGTCGTCCTAAGGGTGCCTCCTGTGAGGCCGGACCACGGCTTAGGGCGACGCGTAGTGGAGGACTGATGGTGTGACTTAGATGAGTCATTGCGGCGTCGGAAGGGTGGCGAGAAGCCACGACCGACCGACGTCAGAAAACTGGGACCTCGTCTTCGCCGGCGAAGACGCTGTGTGAGTGTATTACGTGTTTCTGTGTTGGCGATCGTTATTTGATCGTCGGGGTCATACAGGACGCTTTTTGGACGCCTATATTTTCGATGGTCGGACCTAACTGGGATGTAGGTAGAAGCAACTGAAATCAGGGGGTTCGGGTGTACCTCAGATTTCTCGAAGTAAGATTTCGAAAAACGTTTAAAGAGGTGAGTAATGGTAGGGAGATCGAGGTCTCTATGGAGGTCAACGTTCCGCATGAACCACGGACAACCAGTGGCTGTCCGCATAAATCGGTTCTAAGTGAGCATTCTCAAAACGAACTTATAGTAATGGTGTGCCGGCAGGATGTCATCTGAGTGCAGAATCGGTGTAATTACAAGAAACCGGCCGCTGCGAGCGCTTCCTTCGTTACGCACACAGTTAACGTAACTCAATGGATGTGAAAAAATAAACTCTCACAGACTACAAATGCGTCTCAAAGACTGTGGCAAAAAATGTATACGTGATCGGAATTACGCATAAGATAAATGTGTACTATCGAATCAATTGAAATGAGTAGAGTACTACTATAATATACATATTCAAATTCAAAATATTCTTTATTCAAGTGAACTTGTAAACAAGTGCTTTTGAATCGGCAACATCTACTGCTGGTTCGGAAAGCTGTTCCTACCGAGACTTTTTTTTTTCGAACTGACTGTATGCTGTTAGCCCTAACGGCTTTTAAAGCGTCACCAGGCGGGACAGGCGAGCGCAGAAGCATCGTCGAGGTTGTGAAATGCAGAGAGTAGAGCGCAGAAGCTCTACTAACGTCCTACCGAGAAGAACCAGCAAGAAACTCGGCGGTTGCTCTTTTCATACAATAATTCTTATCACTAATTACATATAGTTATTAATGTCTTGTACAGGGTTGAAGAGAAGCTATATCCACCCATTCTTATCGTCTAGGTAATCTTCAATAGTATAATAGGGTTTCTGAATAAGATTTTTTTTAATAGTATTTTTAAACTGCTGTAAAGGTAAAGTTAAAGTAGATTGTGGAATTTTATAATAGAATCTTATACCCAAACCCACAAACGAATTACAAACTTTTGTAAGGCGCTAAGCAGGAGTCGCAAGCTTATGTCGGTTCCTACTTTGTCTATTATATACATCGCTAATCCTTTTATAATTATTTATATTCATATGTACAAAAATTAAATTACTAAAAATATAGTGTGAAGCCAATGTAAGAATATAAAATAAAGAATAATAAATAGAGTAGGAAAGCCAAGCTGTAATCAGCGGTGAGACCTTGGGACGCTCTCGAGGGGTCACAGATTTGAATCCCGGGCAGGTACCAATGAGATTTTCTGTTAAAACCTATGTATCTAATTGATAAGTGCAATTTATCACAAGCTTTTTGGTAAAGGAAATCAACTTAAGGAAACGTGCATATCTCTAGACAATTCTAGGGATATGTGTAACCTACCAATCCGCATTAGAGCAGCGTGGTAGTTCTTAGCTCCAATCCTTCTCTCCAAAAACTGATAATGGCAGGCATATGCTTTTGTGCCTAAGAAGGCGTGGACATACCTAATCTTCGACCTAGTACAAGACAGTAATGTTTAAATGTAGCTAGTAATAAGAATTATACATTGAAAAGAGCAATACCGCCGAGTTCCTTGTTGAGGAACAGCTTTCCGAATCAGTAGTAAAGTTGACAATTCAAAAGCACTTGTTTACGAGTTTACTTGAATAAAGAATATTTTGAATTGAATTGAAAATTTAGTGTCAGTGCACTAGGATTTGAAATTCCACAGTTATTTTCGAAGTATCACAAATATTTTCAGTAAAGGACATTCACACGACCTACATTTTCACAGACGTCTCTTAGAATAACAAATATTACGTTATAGCGGAAAATAAACATCAAATATTTCAGCGCGCATAATAATGTGAACGCAGTTTATATGCGACCACTTTATAGTACTTTACGATCCAATAGAAACACCACAAGCAACGTAATTCTTGGGATTCTTGAATATATTCACAAATTATATAGGTGTCTTCATTTCTATAAGTAATTTGGAAGACGAAACCACTCGTTTGCGCGATTTTTATTTTGTTGAAATTGCAGACTTAATATTAAAGTGACCTAATTTAAAAAAGTTGTTTTGTTGCAAATTCCAATAATGCATAACGAAGCGCTTACAAAACTCGTGACTGTTAAAGAGCATAATTTATTTAAAAAAAATAACTTGGAAGAGCAAGAAATATTTTGAGTTTGAGTTATTCGTTAAACTAATATTTCAACAAGCAACCTGCAACCCTTTTTTCCAAAAACGTAAGAGAGGAGGCCTATGTGGCCATAGCACTGTGAAAACAAGAGGGCGTTATTTTTTGTACTTTACATTATTTACGCTTAGAGAATAGTTTTTTTTTTTAATCTATTAGGCTTTAACATTTATATCATTCAAATCTATATTCTATTATAATGCAAAACTAAGTCTAAATGTAAAACTAATTAAAGGCAAACGCCACATACAAAAGTAACCTAAAACTACTTAAATGTAATTTACAAGTATCAATTACCAAGTAATTAATAAATAAGTTAGCTAAGGTTTTGCTGGATTTGCTTTCTAAAAAGATGCAGGGTAGTTTATTCAGTACGACGAAAAAGAAGGCAACTGATAATCAGAATCGTCTGATTACAATTATTATCTACTTTTTAGCTGTATTCCTTAACTACTGAATGTCGTGCACGTCCTGGCTTCCATACTTATGGATTATCTATACAGCATGAATTCCGTTTTTGTTCTTTTGACTTCACTTGATCAGTCCAGCAATAGTTCTACCTTTTCTCATCAGATAAGCGATTACTTCAATAACTAAATATCCGTATTTTCATATAAAATAATTAAGCTAATAACGAAATAATATAACACATCTTTGACACACGAATTTTAATTTAAACACCCTGTCAAATTATAGAAATTTCAATGCACTATTGCTGCAAATATTTTGAATTATTTATTATTAAGTATTAATACTTTAAGTATAAATTGTATCTAGGATTTGCATGGCAGTGTGAATATACATTGATCGTAGATCAGATACATAATACTAGCAATACTCTGTATATACCATGGGTTTGGGTGCTTAAGTAAATGTAAGCAAAATGTAATTGTAATTAAAAAATGTTTCCTTTTAGTACGCAAATTACAACACATTTCATTACTATTAAATATTATTCATATTTCGCCCTATCCGAAGAATAAAGTCACATGTCCAATTTATAAGCATAGGAAATGTGACTTTATTTTTTGTATAGGATGATTTGTTTTTCAAACCACATAAATTATTTATTGCACAATAATAAAATGGCGCAATTGTTATCAATAATTTTTAAAACGTCGAAATATTTAATTGAACAAGTTTTTTGGATTTGGTTTCAATTTATTTATTGTAAATCATATTATTGGAATAAAATGTTTGGCGCTCTTGAATCATATAGTTTGGTTCGTTTATATTTAGTTAAGTAGCTAAACCTACGGATTACATAGTACGTAGTCTTTGAAAGCCCTCAAGGGAATCCAATGGAACCTAGACATACTACTTTAACAATCAGTGTTGTTCGATCTGATTTCAACGATGATAAATTCTCTGTAATCTAAGCTCTAGAGTGGTTGCACTTGATCGCTGTCTAGACTAGACTATCTATCGCCGGTTTATAAGCAATACGATACAGTTCACTGAGAAAGGCGTCTGATATTTACAAGCCAAGCTCGTTAGTCTGATTTCTACTCCCATTATTGTGTTACAATGGGCATCATATTTCCTCATTCTTCGTTGTCATAGGACCTTTCATTTGCTTGCTTTTATCGTTAAGGGTCAAACAGTTCAAAATTTCAGTTCGGTTACAAATAAATCGGCGTGATTCATTCCACAGGAATCGTTTATGAAACTCATGCTTTTACAATTAGGAGCAAACAGTTCAAAAATTTCAGTTCGGTTACAATTAAATCAGTATGATTCATTCCACAGGAATCGTTTATGAATCTCATGCTTTTACCATTAGGAGCGAACAGTTCAAAATTTCAGTTCGGTTACAAATAAATCGGCGTGATTCATTCCACAGGAATCCTTTATGAAACTCATGCTTTTACAATTACGAGCAAACAGTTCAAAATTTCAGTTCGGTTACAAATAAATCGGTGTGATTCATTCCACAGGAATCGTTTATGAAACTCATGCTTTTACCATTAGGAGCGAACAGTTCAAAATTTCAGTTCGGTTACAAATAAATCGGCGTGATTTGTTCCCCAGAAATCGTTTATGAAACTCATGCTTTTACAATTAGGAGCAAACGATTCAAAATTTCAGTTTAGTTACAAATAAATCGGCGTGATTCGTTCCACAGGAATACTTTATTTCACAAAAAAGACAACGTAGATTTAACATTAACGTATTGTTTATCTGTATTGGGTATTTTTTTTTCAGAACTGAATATTTGTAGCCTTTCCAATCGTGACTAAATAATAATACTAATAAATAAATAATAATAATATCAGACCACTGTAGCAAGAAGGGTTTAACATACTCATTTTGTAAAAAACTTTACGTAAAAATCTCATTCCCTTGTAATATATATATATAAAAAAATATCTTACCTTATGTTTTACATGTTTTACAAAAAACTATGTCAATCCTTGACAAATCATTTTTCCTATTAAAAGCTTTTATACAACTTGCAATGGGTGTATGTGAAGGTGGAATCTTGGAAGTCAAATTTTACCCACTTCCCGATGTCCGATTGAGTTGAAATTTCACGTAATCGTCCAGTCTCGATGACAATGCAAAATTGCAAAGCAATTTGCGCAAAGGCTTTGCGATTTTTCTCGTGCAGTCTATTTCCTCTATCTTCTGATGATGCTTCGGTTGCAGGGCGTAACGATTGTTGAGTTTGTGATAGTGAACGTGTGTAGTTATATGTATAGTTATGTGTATAGTTTGTGATAGTGGCGGTGGTGGAGGTTTGTGCACGTGTTATTATGAATCCTGCATGTATCGGGTATTAAAAAATAGATAGTCATATTATATATTATATATTATCAGTCAGTAATACATTTAGCATTAAATATTTTTCTATTTACTTTAAATAGAAAAAAAGTAAATAGAATTATATTGAAGTAATTAGAATATTTTTCTATTTACTTTTTGCCGTGTGTATCCGGCAGAGTAGAATAGACCACCCTCCTTTCTTACCGAGGTGTCGTAAGAGGCGACTAAGGTAAGTGCCGTGTGGTATCCGGCTGCGTAGAATAGACCACCCTCATTTATTACCGAGGTGTCGTAAAAGGCGACTAAGGTAAGTTGATATCAGGCAGGCGGCCGGTCGTAAAAGACAACATGTTTCTAACATGTTGTGCCGACCCCACTTAGAGGATTATATCAAAACTAATTTTACTATTATTGTTTTATTATGGGTCAGCAAAGTAACGCATAATTCTATAAAGTTTTTTTAACTTGACTTGTTATATCAATGATATATGCCCTTTAGCCGATTGATTTGTTTGTCTTGAGTTTGATTGCGTTACATTGAATACTGTAGTATATGATCAACTGCAGTCATCTGAGAGTGCGTGAGAGTTATATCAAAAGCTGTGACAGCCTAGCGGTGAGACCGTGCGACTCTCTAGAGACGACATAGGTTCAAACCCGGGCAGACACCAATGGGTTTTTCTATTAAAACTTATGTGTCTAATTGATAATTGCAATTTATCACACGCTTTTCGGTGAAGGAAAACATCGTGAGGAAACCTGCATATCTCTAGAGAATTCTAGGGATATATGTAACCTACCAATCCGCATTGGAGCAGCGTGGTAGGTCTTAGCTCCAATCCTTCTCTCCAAAAACGGAGAGAGGAGGCCTTAGCCCAGCAGTGGGCATAGTAACAGGCTGTTACTTTACTTTTTTTTACTTTTGTTATATCAAACCTTGCAATATGATTGTTTGTTTTAGTGGGAAGTTGTGAAGGAGTCCGTTGCGGCGGCGAGAAACGTTGCGTTCTGGACGCTGAGCTGGGAGCGCATTGCGTGCGCTGCGGCGGTTGCAGCGTGGCGGGCGCACCCGTTTGCGCGGTTGACGGCAGCACGTATGCGGGCGCGTGTGCGTTGAGGAAGGCGGCCTGCGAGCGTGGGAAAGCGTTGCCCCTCGCTTACAAGGGATCTTGTATAGGTTAGTATATTGTTACGTGTTTCAAATACGACCTCCTTCAAATAGGTCAATAATATTAAAAAAAACAGGCACTATAACAGAACTACCTCGCTATAATCCACACGGGTTATAGCGAGGTATTTCTGTTATAGTGCCTGTAATATGGAATTCCGCAAAGTAACGCCTGCTTCTATAAATCATATTAAAAAAAAATTGTTGCCGTCAATGTGACGAGTTGTTTAAAGAGATTAAAGTCAGCTCACTTTTGAGAAAATTGCTTTATATTTATTGAATACTAGCTGCCAACAACAGCTTCGGCCACGTGGAATTCAGTAATTTGAATTTTCTAAATTTTGAACATAAATGTAGTTATTGTGAGTTAACCGTGAGTGATAGAAACATGCTATCGCGGACTTTACCGTAGTATTTTTATAGATCTACAATTCTCTAGTACATTATTTTGCCGTAACTCTGCTGATATACGCAGCGCACGCGACTAAAGCTCCCAGCAAGCAACTTTTTTAACAACTGCGCGATCTCTTGAACACAATTTACATAATACCGATGTACTATTTATCTAAACCACTCGGAAGTATTGCACTATCTTTTGGTGAAAACCGTACAAAAACCCATTTAGTAGATTTTGAGAAAATCGATTACATACAGACAGAAAGCTTTTTAAGACTTTGTTTTATAATTATTGAATAAGTATAAGGGAAAAAAATCGTCGTTATATTCAGATGGAGATGTAACCTTATCTCACAAATAGAGTGGATAAAATAAATATATGGACATTTTAAGAGATGATTGTGCCGTGTGGTTGCTATGGAGTAAATTGAAACCATTATTGAAGAGTTTAATGACGATAATTATATTCGGTTTATTAAATTGCAATTATCAATTACACACATAAGTTTTAATAGAAAAACTCATTCCGGGTTCCAACCCATGTTTGTCTCTAGAGAGTCGCACGGTCTCACCATTGGGCTATCACACCATTTAAAATTATATATAAGTTATAGTACGCGTAGTATAAGCTGTGATAGCCCAACGGTGAGACCGTGCGACTCTTACGAGTGGAATACGAGTTCAAACCCGGGCAGGCACCAATGAGTTTTTCTATTAAAACTCATGTGTCTAATTGATAATTGCAATTTATCACACGCTTTTCGGTGAAGGAAAACATCGTGAGGAAACCTGCATATCTCTAGAGAATTCTGGAGATATGTGTAACCTACCAATCCGCATTGGAACAGCGTGGTAGGAATTAGCTCCAACCCTTCTCTTCAGAAACGGAGAGAGGGGGCCTTTTCCCAGCAGTGGGATTGTAAGAGGCCGCTACTTAACTTACTTAAAAATACTTACTTACTTAAAAATGTTATGATGACTTTATAAGTTCAGCTGAAAGGAGGATTAAGATAAATAGCAAGCACTTTTGGTCTTTCGTTAAATCCAAAAAAGGTCTTTCAAGTTTCCCAGATACTATGCATTTGGGAAGTGATGTGTCATCTGACAGTAACGAGATATGCTCGCTATTCAACAAATATTTCCAATCAGTTTTTGAATTGCCGCATAATGATATCGACACTGGGCAGGATGTACGGTCAATTAACAACATAAATGGTAACTCAATTGTACTGACACCATCGTTAATTTCTAATTATTTAAAACAGCTAAATATACACAAGGGTTGTGGCCCAGATGGCATTCCACCAATATTCTTAAGACTATGTTATAATTCACTGGCATACCCAATTTATTATTTATTCAAATTATCGTTACAGTCCGGAGTTATGCCAAATATTTGGAAACAGTCTTATATTACACCCATACATAAAACTGGTGATAAACACGACATTCAAAATTATAGACCAATATCGAAACTAAGCACGGTCGCTAAGCTCTTTGAAAAAGTTATTTACGATTCAGTCTACCCAACTTTACGGTCAATGTTTATACAAGAGCAGCACGGTTTTATTAGCAAGAGGTCGACAGAGTCCAATCTTTGCCAATTTACCCATCAGGCAGTTACAGCTATGGATGAAGGATATCAAGTGGATGCCGTGTATACCGACTTTACGAAAGCTTTTGATAAAATTTGTCACAGTTTATTAATACAAAAATTAAATCAAGCCGATATACATGGCGATCTACTACGTTGGTTTGAGTCATATCTTAGTAATCGAAGCCAAGCTGTAACTATCAAGGGATTTTCCTCTTCATTTGTACCCATTACTTCCGGTGTACCCCAGGGTTCACATCTTGGTCCTTTATTATTTAATATATATATAAATGATGTTTCCTCAATTTTTAGTAACACAAATTTTATATTATACGCAGATGATTTAAAGATTTTTAGAAAGATAAAGGATGTAAACGATTGCTCCTTGTTACAAGAAGACTTAAATAAATTTTATATATACTGCAAAAATAATTTCCTTAATTTAAACATCGCTAAATGTAATTTACTTACATTTACGAGGAAACAAAGTCCAATATTTTATAGGTATACTCTTCAAGATGTGCCTATCACTAGAGTAACAGATGTGAGGGATCTGGGTATATACTTGGACACGAAGTTGACATTTAGTTCTCATATTAATTATATCACGTCGAAAGCATACCGTATGCTTGGCTTTGTGTTGCGTACTGGGAAAGATTTTAAATATGCGTCAACTCTTTTGCTGTTATTTAATTCATTTGTACGGTCTATCTTAGAATATGGATCACCCGTTTGGAGTCCTCAATATCAATGCTATATAAAGCAGATAGAATCTGTACAAAAAAAGTTTATTAAGCATTTTAAACATAAATATAATTGTGCTGGCGAGTCCATGCCTTTTTCTTTTTCTATTCCTTCACTTGAAAACCGCCGATTAGAAAGAGATCAGATGTTTTTCTATAAAATTATTAATAATGATATTGATTCACCATATCTTTTAAGTAGAATATTATTACGATGTCCTCGATCAGGCTCGCGAATGACTAAACTATTCCATGTACCGTTTTCTAAAACTAAATATGCTGGAAATACTATAATACATCGTTCTAGTAAGGCGTATAATGATTTATTTCACGATATTGATATATTCAACGATAATATATTTTCCTTCAAGAATAAAATAAGAAAAATACTGTATTGAACATTACATTAAATAGTTAAGCTCTTAACTTACTAACATTTATGTAACATTTTTTAGTGGAAACTTTACTGATGTATGATATATTTATATTTAAATATTTATTTAGTAATAGAACCATTGTTTGTTTCCCAAATAAAATAAAATAAAAAAAAAAAATAAAAAATAAAAATAAAAAATACTTTACTTTATAGTACGCGGCAATAAATAATGCACATCGAGGCTCAGAGAGAGAAATCGGCTAGATTCTGCTTCATAGAGCACTGTCCCTGTCGCACAGGCTGACGAACCCGTGTGTGACAATGACAGCGCTCTACGAAACCGAATTGGCCAGCTGTTACGTTCTAAGTTCGCGATGTGCATTATTTATTGCCGTGTACTATACTTACTTTGGGTATGGACGCCATAGCTCCATAGTATAGCATAGTACCATAGCTCCAGTGTCAGGATATTAGTTATTCTCGCAGCAAACGCAACATGTGCCCGCGTCCGTTGCGGTTCGGGCCAGCGGTGCGTGTCGGGCGGAGCGAGCGGCGCGAGGTGCGTATCGTGCGGCGCGTGCGGCGGCGGCTCGCGTAGGCCTATATGCGGTTCCGACGCCCGGACTTACCCCTCGTGGTGCCGACTCCAACGCGCTGCTTGTCACGCCGGCAGAGTAGTTGACCCGCTACACCCTGGACCGTGCAAAGGTAAAACCAAAAACTATACAAAACTATACACAAAAGTAATAGTGACTGGACCGTTGCCGCAGTGGGTAGTGACCCTACCTATAAATTATTCAAAAACTATATCGCTCATAGGTATTTTTGGACTAAGAATAGATGTAAATGGTAAAATACATATTCTTTTCAGCAGCAGTAGTAGCAGAACTCTTAATTCAATATTAGCTTGTTCGTTTATGCACACTAAAGCATTTTTTATGCATTTTCCTTAACAATGAAAACTTTTAACTTTTTTAAACTCGTTTATCTCAAAATGCTTTGTGTTGTGCCACTATTGCAGCCCATGCGATATATGTTGTAAGCTTTTATAAGTTTTATTGTATGAAAACAGATTTATTTGTATTTTATATTCTCGCTTCTGAGTAGCGCAGTTGGTGTAACCCTGCCTTAAATTCCGTAGATCGGATTTCCATTTCTTTCGGGACCTCGGAAAAAACACATTACATTATTGACAGTACTTAAGCTTTTATGTTGGTGCTAACGAAGTCGCTAGTATCACTAATATAGATATAAATTTAAACAATAAATACTTCCGAATATTATACCTTATGATGGCGTCGGCTTAGTTGTGCATATAGGTATAGAACGACTCGGTTTGAACAGATGATTCTTGATCTGAATTGTATATAATTAAAGATCTTTTTCTTATTTCAGAGAAAAAAAATATAACGGACAATATTGTGACCGAGGAGAAACATGGAGAAGATTTAGCTACCACTCGAGTCCTATAGTCATAGACTCTAGACTTAGCATTGCTGTGTTGAAATAGTTTTGTAGGTGGAAAAGCGGCCCGCGATCGGCTGAACAAACGATTCCTGTTCCTCGAGAATATACAATTTTAAGAATTCCTTGGAAAAGTTTACATGTCTTCAAATGTGTCGAAAAAGTAAAATGATTTAGAACTAAAATTTAAAGTAATAAAGGCCTTTTTCGAAATAGGAATATTGGATTAATTATTAAAAAGTGGGTACATGATAAAAACAAGTCAAGCTTTTGAAAAAAGCTTGTTACAGAAATTAATAT
Source organism: Morpho deidamia (assembly GCA_947086505.1). Taxonomy (NCBI): domain Eukaryota; kingdom Metazoa; phylum Arthropoda; class Insecta; order Lepidoptera; family Nymphalidae; genus Morpho; species Morpho deidamia. Next base: position 4,162,126 of record CAMTZC010000002.1, on the reverse strand, counting down.
CCCTACCGTAACCGTAGACCAGCAGGTCTACCATGAACTCTTATTGCGACTCAATTTAAGACGTTAACGAAATTGTTTTGCTTTTTCATACCATGACGTCTTAAAGACGCACACTTTAAGTCGTTGCCGAATGAGCGTTCAGAATTCGCCCTAAAAACATGTGACTAAAAAAGACAGTTATCTATGGTTCATATAACGTTATCCTTTTTACCCAAATGCAATCCACACTTTATGGTACGAAAAGAAAGCGGTTCGCGGTCGTCGTTTACGTCTTCAATTGAGTCGCAATAAGAGTTCATGGTAGGCCTGTAGTTCCCGCGTCTGGAGCCAATCTTGGTAGTAGCATCAGTTCATGCTAATCATAAACATGTGTTGCCAACGGGACTGGACTAGTATGTAGAATGTCATCTCAATCGGACACCGGGAAGAGTCAAATTTAACTTGCAAGATTCCACCTTCACATACTTAAATTGCAAGTTAAATAAAAACTTTTAAAAATACGATGAACTAACGTCACCAATTTTTTGTATACATCTAATATATCCCTTTTCTCATGTATCTACTAAATAAAGTTTGTCTACAAAAACTGTATGTCAAAAACAGATCGCATGATAGGAATGTTTGTGTGTAAGCGATTGATGGAGCCAGTGTTTCAAAACTAAACTTTAGTAGTAACTTTCTGTAGATTTAGAAAAATTCCCGAAACTGATGCACTTTATTCGACTATTGTAGATAAATAATTTTATAAATAAAATAACACTTTACATTATTAAAATTGAGCACCAAATTGTACTTAATATTTAGTCAAAATGTTAAAGATAGAACTGTAGTTAGCAGAATATTCAGTACTTCATGCGTGTATGTCTATTTTAGTAAATCCTAATTTGGATGAAGTAACTTAAATTTTAATTGGACTGACAAATGTTCTTAACATTTTAATAACTTTTAGTACGTACTTTAAAACCGGACATACACGGCCAGCTTCAAGCTGCGACCGCACTACGAAATACAGACTTCTTAGTCCGTTGTCAGCACGATGAAATTTCATTGTGCGGTCAAGTAGTCGTCAGGCAACAGCTCTCACGCAACTACTTCCGCCTGCGCACTATGGATGTGATTTGAAGTAGAAAAAAACGATTGCTGAATAATCGATTGTTCTCTCTTTAAAGTTTAATCTATTTACAAGCAATATAACAGAACTAACTACTTTGCTATAATCCGCACGGGTTAGGTGAATGCATGCAAAGCCAATGTGTATGAAGCAGGCAAAATCTACGTACCTTATACATGCAGGACAAGCCACCACATGCACCCCAAGGCGCAATTCACCAGCAACAACGCACACAAAAGCAGCACACACACCCACCACCACAATCTCGACGATCGTTTCGCCCCGAAACCGAAGCATCATCAGGAGGATAGGCTCCACGACAAAAATCGTACTGCTGTGTGCGTTGTTGCTGGTGAATTGCGCCTTGGGGTGCATGTGGTGGCTTGTCCTGCATGTATAAGGTACGTAGATTTTGCCTGCTTCATACACATTGGCTTTGCATGCATTCACCTAACCCGTGCGGATTATAGCAAAGTAGTTAGTTCTGTTATATTGCTTGTAATATGGAGTTCCGCAAAGTAACGCCTGCTTCTATAAATCATTTAATCTATTTGTGAAAAATATATTCATTCGAATCGAATTTCGCAAACAGCGCATCTGTTATTTTTTTTCGTAGTTGTCTACTTTAATTAGTATTCATTCAAATTATTTATTAAAATAAAAAGCAAATTTTTTGAATAGCCAAATTTTTTCTGACTACACTATTACTAATCATTCTCTTGAATAAATAGAAAATTGTTAAATAATCGATTATTTCGTTTTGAGATAATCGATTTTTTATTCATCGATTTTTCCACTCCAAGTCTCATCCCTACTGCTTGACCGCACGATGAAACTTCACTTTTTTTTTTTTTTTTCGCACTGACTGTATGCTGTTAGCCCTAATGGCTTTTACAGCGTCACCGGGCGGGACGGGCGAGCGCAGAAGCATCGCCGAGGTTGCGAAACGCAGGGAGTAGAGCGCAAAAGCTCTACTTAAGTCGGGGAACAAAAAGTCTGGGAACGAAACTTCACTGTGCTGAAGTAGTTGCAAGTTGCAACTACTGGAGCGGTTCATGTATGTACATAGAAGCCTGCAGTTCATTGTGCAGTCCCAGAAGCATTCACGGTAGCGTGCTTTAAGCTGCCCGTGTAGAACCGGTCTATGACTTAAGTAATTTTATTTCACTTAATGTGGTTTTAACGCTTATGCAATATTTATTATTAAGTTATAAAGTTTTAGTGCAATATGTTATTGAAAATTGTGTGAAATTTATGTTAACGTGTTTTGTTTTGTTTTATTTTTATATACAATTGTGTGTATCAGGATCAATATTCAATTCGGTCAATACGAAAATATGTTTTCAAAATACTTTTTTCAGTATTATGTGTATGTAAGATTATTTTAGAATTATTTAATTTTCGAGACATTTTAAATTGAAATTAAGTGATCTTATAGACTATAAAGTAATTTATTGTTACTTTTAAATTATTTCCAAAATGTTTCCAAGAATTTAATTTGTACGGATGCCAGGGGATTGTACATCGAAATGAGCAAAACGTGATGGGTTTCATATGTGAATTGTAAAGTTGAGTTTCTGGACGTCCTGCTTAGCTTTAAATAGTTTACAATTTGATTTCTTTAATATAGACTATTAGTCCACATAAGTCTAATTATTATTTAAGTTTTATTTAGTATAATAATTGAGTTTAATTTAAAATTATCTGTAAGATCTCAGATACTTACATGAAGTAAATAAAAAAGTGGGTAAAGTATTGAATGGGAAATGTCACATAGTTTTATAAAAGTTGATCCAAAGAACGGAGAAATTTACAAAATCTGGTACGAAATTGGCTTTGGTTGATATTTTTTTTTAAATATAGTGGTTCTAGCATTTTAATTGCAAATTTAATGGGTATATCTATCAAAAAATTGCAATATTTAAAGAAGAGTATTTCTTTTACGCGGTCTCCTAATTTTTCGTCACTGTTCAACTTATGGCTTTATTCTTGCCAACAAAACAAATAATTTAATCTATGTTGTTTTTAAAAATATTAAAACATAGTGGTAAAATCACTTTGAATAAGCATGCGACCAATATAGGTACTTTATTTCATATTATGAAGAATTGGGCAAAAATAATATAAACTAAGCTAGAGTTGTTAATAGTTAATAATTTTAATAGTTAATATTTTATCCATCTCAATGGATAAAAAGCTATAATCATAAATCAATAAGTTTGCAATTAAAATGTTGATAACTATTTTGGAAGCTGTTATGAATTTTAAATTTTGATGTCTGGAATCCGACAAATTTAGGCATTGTGTTATTTTATATGCTCGCTTATAAAGTAATATTTAAACACTCATAATGTGCACTTTATATTTTTAATAATTACCTATTTAATTATATTAATGTAAAACTTTGCCCTTGTCAATTATTTTTCTTGAATATACGTAAACGTGACGCTAAATTATTGAACACAAAATCTCTCCTACAATATTTCTGCGTAGTTCAAAATTTTATACGAAAATGTATGTATGTATATCTTATAGGTTTTGTAGCTTACCGAATCAATTAACATCCCAATTTGTTCACGTCCTATCATTCTGGTGTCTAAAATAATAACCGAAATGGCACGTTGTCTTTTTTTATGATTTCTTTAAACAAGAATACGTCTTTAAAATTTTATAATTTATTAATGTAATGAGTGGTTCAACTGTACGTTATATTTTTCTTTTTTTAAGTAACTGATATAATAGTGTCTTATAGAAAATTAATATTATACGAATAATATTGCAGCTGCCTAGGCACTAGTAAGTTATATATACATTTACTAAATGTATCTACAGTCAATATGGCAACTGAAATAAATGTAGGAAACTTGAGTCGCCATAGAAGAAGTAGGAATATTTTAACTGAACTGAACAGAGACGTATTATATTATATCTAGTAATTTATAAATAAATTAAATACAGTAAAAGCAAATTCGATTTTAAAATTTCTTATAAGTATATTAAAGTTTCTGTGGACACGATAAATTTGATGAAAACCTTACGATACGATTAAAAAAGTTTTGATTATGAAAAAAAATGTTTTTTGGAATTATGTCGCTTTCGATCTCATATATAAAATGTCACTTTCTTAATTATAAATTTAGATTAGAATTATTATGATTTGCTTCTCACAAAATCTGTTTTAGAGTGAACGCGTAATATTTAAACGAGTTGTTAACTTTACTACGTATTGTTGTAGTTGAACTACTAAATTGTTTTAGATGACACTTTCTAAATTAGAGATGATGTATAATATATTATCTATATTGTCCTTGTTTCTTCATAAACATTTTACATGGATTTTTGGTTTTTTACTTAATACTTCTGACCCGTATTGATTTTAATTTATAGAAATACCAGGTGACTGTATCAATTTTTTGTAAGAAATTTCAAGTGTACATTATAAAAAAACTGATAGATCCTGAGTTAAAAATTTATTGTAAAATATAATAGGTGACCACGTGGTCGCTGACTATGGGCCTCATAAGAAAGCTCAGAGTCACTCAGCGAGCTATGGAGCGAGCTATGCTTGGTGTATTTCTACGTGATCAAATCAGGAATGAGGAGATCCGTAGAAGAACCAGAGTTACCGACATAGCTCATCGTGTCGCGAAGCTGAAGTGGCAATGGGCGGGGCACATAGTATGTAGAACCGATGGGCGTTGGGGTCCTAAGGTGCTGAAAAGGCGACCCCGCACCGGTAAACGCAGCGTTGGAAGACCCCCAACGAGCTGGACAGACGACCTCAAAAAGGTCGCTGGGAGCCACTGGATCCAAGCGGCACAGGACCGTGTGGTGTGGAAATCCCTTAAGGAGACCTATGTCCAGCAGTGGACGTCGATCGGTTGAATAAGAGAGAGAGAGAAAAAGATAATAGGTGGGCGTGGACAACCCTTGTCGCATAGGGGTATGAAAAATAGATAGTAGCCGATTCTCAGACCTACTGACTATGCATTTCATAAAAATCGATCAAGCTGTTTTGGAGGAGTATGGTAACAGCATAATACAGTCCTACAAGATTTGACCATCCTCGGGCGCCGACTAGAATGTCACGGTTTTAAATGAATAAATAATAAATCTTAATTTCACGCAACTTTTGCCCAACAAACATTTACAAAGAAAAATAATAATAAAAAAATCATAAAAATTCATATTAAGATAAAAAAATATTGGTTGAGAATGGGTGAATCGACTTCAGGACTGCCTCACTACTGCCTTAGTAAAGCGTTGCAGCAAAGGCGAGTCCATTTTACATATTAGCGTCTTCAGAATAATGTTGGAATACGACCGCAATCTTGTTAATTAGGATGCGGTCTTGTTCCGTATTGTCGTATCGAGGTGTCGTAAAAGGCGACTAAGGTAAGTTGACGTCAGGCAGGCGGCCGGTCGTAAAATACGTAGTCAAATCATTTGACAATATGTTTGTAACATGTTGTGCCGACCCCGCTTAGATCGTGATAAGGGCAGGGGGATGATGTGATGAGCAAACATATTTGACGCGAAACAAAACCTCGAGCAGGCATCATTGAATTTTCTATTAAAACTTATAAGCCTAATTGATATCTCCAATTTATCGAAAAGATAAAGGAAAATATCCTGGGGGAACCTGCCTCTCCCTCTCTGTCTCTTTATCTCCGTGTAGAATTCTGGGGATATGTGTAACCCACCAACCCGTATAAGATCAGCGTGGTACATCCAACACAACCCTTCTCTCCAATAAAGGAAAATGGAGGCCTACACTATGCAGTGGGACAGTAAATGAAGATTACTCTACCTGAATAATTCTTTAATGAAATAAAACTATTACTATATAAGCAAATGGAATTTATTACCCTTAAATCAGTTTGATGTTTATAACCTTATCCTATTCTATTAATATAGAATTACATACAACTACATTAAAAAAACCCTACATAATACCATATCACCCCATCCAAAGAAACATGTTTGTTGAAACGTTACATGTTCCATGCACATAGTATACATTATATAACTTTATTTTTCGGGGCAATATGAACTCACATTTATTTTCACAATTTAATATCAAATTAAACTAAACTTACATGTGTATGCAACAAAATAAATTCTCAGTCAAAAGTCACTCAGATTTCTAATACTCACTTGACTTCATTATCTAATAAGTAAAAATAATAAAAAAAACGGTACAATAAACGGTTTCTTTTTAAGATCATGTGAAATTAATACATAGAAAGGTATTTAATGAATTCAAAAGGAAAAAAACAAATAATTGAGAAAAAAAAACCACTTCTATATCTTTTTCAAAGTAAAAGTAATGTTAGGGTTGTCACTATCCCACGGCTGGGCAAAATGATGATGATTGCCTGCTTCATACACATTGGCTTTGCATGCATTCGCTTAACCCGTGCGGATTATAGCGAGGTAGTTCTGTTACAGTGCATGTATTTGCTGGGAGATGTTAAAACTGTTAACTAATCATGATTTATTTATTTATTTATTTACTTTACCAAAATCCACAGCTCTAATATTAATTTACAAAATATTACTTAGTTCAACTTACAGGCAATTACGGATTTTAATTTTGCTAACAATATTATCAATATAATAAGGACGCCAGAGAAGTGTGTGTGTGTGTGTAGGTGTGTTGCATGTGTGGAGAAGTGTGTGTGTGTGTGTGTGTGTATGTGTATGTGTGTTGCATGTGTGGAGAAGTGTGTGTGTGTGTGTGTGTAGGTGTGTTGCTTTGTGGAGAAGTGTGTGTGTGTGTAGGTGTGTTCCATGTGTGGAGAAGGGTGTGCGTGTGTGTGTGTGTAGGTGTGTTGCATGTGTAAAGTGTGTGTGTGTGTGTAGGTGTGTTGCATGTGTGGAGAAGTGTGTGTGTGTGTAGGTGTTGCATGTGTGGAGAAGTGTGTGCGCATGGTTGAGTGCATGTTTATGCTATGCGTGGAAATGCTTCCAGATTATAGAAGTTAGTTTGTGAAATTCCATAGTACAGTAGTTAAAATAGAATTATTTTGTTATAATCCGCGTTTATTATGAGAATCTATGTATGAAGCATTTTTCGTGGAACCCGTCCTCCAAATGATGCTTCGGTTTCGGGGCGAAACGATCGTCAAAATTGTAGAAGTGGGTGTGTGGAGTGTTGTTTGCGGCGTTTTGTGATACGTATGATGACTTGTCCTGCATATATAAGGTATGTGAACGTTGCCTGCTTTATACACTTAGCATTAAATAGATTCTCATCAAATTGATAACAAATGCGTATTATAGCAAAATAATTCTATTGTAAAAATAAACTTTTGTGAATTAATAAATATTATAATAAATATATGGAACACTTACACACACGGTCGTCCGTCCGCAAAAAAAATAATACTTGTGTTATGGGTGACGGACAACTGGTAGATATACTACATATATAATTTTAAATATATACTTAAATAGAAAAACACATCCAGGTCGAGCCTGGGTGTGTATACACCCAGGCTTGAAGAACCGACAAATTGTTTATAGAAAATGTTGGCCCTCGGCGGGAATCGAACCCGCGACCCGCGGAACTGATGCAGTGTCATTACCCACTGCTTACTTAATACTCGTGTTATGTATAAGTTATCTTATTAGAATTATATAGAGAAAAGTTTAAATTAAGTGTTATGGTTATATGTAAAGCATATTACACAATTGAAGATTATTTGAACGATAAAAATGCTTGAATTTGAAAATCCTTTCAGCTTCAAACAAGACTGCAGTTCAATAATATATACATAATATAAATTTAGATATTTAAAAGATTGACCGCAGAGTTTCTTGCTGGTTCTTCTCGGTAAGAGCAACATTCCGAACAAGTCGTAGCTTCAATAAATCTAATTGAACCTTGATAGTTGACAAGTGCTTCTAAAGAGCTTACTTGAGTAATTGTTTAGATTTGATTTAATTTGATAATTTTTAAGAAATTTCACATATTTAATATTCTTAACTTAATATTTAGCTGCGTTATCATAGATTTATAGCTAGGGGTTTAAGGAAATAATGCTAATATTTTTATGTCGCGCCTACCGACGACCCTAAGACATTTAAGTTAGTAACTTAAGACCTCAAGGCGATTAAGAAGTTAGAAAATTAATTGCGAATTATCATTTAGCATATTCAAATTTCAAATTCAAAATATTTTTATTCAAGTAAACTTGTAAACAAGTGCTTTTGAATCGTCAACTTTACTGCTAGTTCGGAAAGCTGTTCCTACCGAGAAGAGCCAGCAAGAAACTCGGCGGTTGCTCTTTTTAAAATATAAATCTTAGAATTTACATTTATTTATTACTGTCCTGTACAGGGTAGAAGTGCACCTATATCCACAAATCCTTATCATCTAAGTAATCTTCAACAGTATAGTAGGCTTTCTGTATCAGCCTCTTTTTAACAGTGTTTTTAAACTGCTGTAATGGCATGGCCAAAATTGATTTCGGAATTTTATTATAGAATCTTATACCCATACCCACAAACGATTTACGTACTTTTGCTAGGCGCAAAGCAGGAACCGCGAGCTTATGTCGGTTCCTACTTTGTCTATTATATACATCGCCTATCGTTTTATAATTCTTTATGTTTTATGTACAAACATTACATTGTTTAAAATATAAAATAATATATTTTTTCGAACTGACTGTTATATGTATGCTGTTAGCTCTTATGTCTTTAACAGCTTCACCGCGCGAGACGGGCGAGCGCAGAAGCATCGCCATCCATGAGTATGGTATAATGACCCGCACTATGATAAAACATCCGCGTGTACATTATTCGGCTTTATGGGCCTATATGATAATTCTTCCGCATTAGAGTCCAACGCCTTTCCCCAAAAAGTAGAATAGCCCAGCAGTGGGATAGTAACAGACTACTTTACCGCACAACTAAACCCTCAAATCGTGTCCAGCATAATAATGATTTAGCAGATTGAATAGGTATTAATGCAATCGCAAAGCTGTGATAGCCTAGCGGGGAGACCGTGCGACTCTTTCGAGGGGAACACGAGTTCAAACCCGGGCAGGCACCAATGAGTTTTTCTATTAAAACTCATGTGTTTAATTGATAATTGCAATTTATCACACGCTTTTCGGTGAAGGAAAACATCGTGAGGAAACCTGCATATTTCTAGAGAATTCTGGAGATATGTGTAACCTACCGATCCGCATTGGAGCAGCGTGGTAGGTCTTAGCTCCAACCCTTCTCTCCAGAAACGGCGAGAGGAGGCCTATTCCCAGCAGTGGGATACTTACTTTTGGATTACTTTACTTAATGCAATCGCCTACCCTAAATATATACCGTAGTATTAAATATACTATCAAGAGATTTTATTAAAAGAAAATACATATAAAAGACTTAGAATACCGTTTTGACAACCCCCACAATAATTTACCATCACGGCATCAATAATACAAAAAAAAACTGACACATAGTTACCGGCTTGAAGGACCATACACTACATATAAACGTGCATTCACTATCCTACCCTCAAATGCACAGATGAATGTATTACTTAAATATAATCACTTTAGCACTTCAATCAATACACAAAAAAGACTTAGAATACGTTTTGACAACCCCCACAACAATTTACCATCACGGCATTAATAATACAAAAAAATTATGAAACATAGTTACCGGCTTGAAGGACCATACGCTACATATAACCGTTGCATTCACGATTCTACCTTCAAATACACAGATAAATGTATTACTTAAATATAATCACTTTAGCACTTCAATCAATACACATAAAAGACTTAGAATACGTTTTGACATCCCCCATAATAATTTGCCATCACGGCATTAATAATACGAAAAAATTATGAAACATAGTTACCGGCTTGAAGGACCATACGCTACATATAACCGTTGCATTCACGATCCTACCCTCAAATACAAAGACGAATGTATTACTTAAATATAATCACTTTAGCACTTCAATCATCACTAAGTAACACTATTTTTATTAAATTACACTTCAGCACTCTTGCACTTCATGTTGCATAGTGGTCCTAGTAAATAACTCCATAGTGAGCGCACTCAGGAACATGGGTATGGAATGGTGATGGTGGAGATGCAGCTCCACCAGCTCTCCGAGGGAAGCTGAGTAGTCCGTGTGGACCATTTCAATGCCATCATCGCAGAGTGTGAACGTTAAGTATTCATCTGAGGACTCTGCATACATATTTGATATCCTGTAAGAAATCATTGAATTATAGTTACCAAGTATTTAGTTTTGTAGTTTTTCAGAAGTAATAATAAAAATTATTTTTACTATAATCCGCAATACAGTAAATAGAAAATATATGCAGTGCTAAATGTATAGTGGACTATCCGCTATTTCATACTCGTTACATGCAGGATTCGTAAAAACACATTAGGTAGGTATTTAAAATTATATATGTATATTTTTACCAGTTATCTGTCAGCCACAACACAGGTATTAAATTACGTTGTGGACGGATGACGGTGTGTGTAATTGTCCCGTGTCCGTGTGTATTTATTCTTTTTGTAAAGTTACCTTAGTTGGGAATTTTTTTGATGATACATATCAAATAGAAAATGAAGGAAAACAGTTCTTGGGGTCACAGTTACCCATAACAGTCTAAAAACTGCTATTTGAAAGAACATACAAATAAATATACCAAATAAAATTAGTAGAGTACTACTATAAAATACATAGAGAAGGAAAGCCAAGCTGTGATAGACCAGCGATTTGACAGTGTGGCTCTCTAGATACGATCATGGGTTCAAACCCGGGCTCAAACTCATTTGAACTCGTTTCACCAATGAGTTTTCCTATTAAAACTTGTCTTATTAATAATTGCAATTTATCATACGGTTTTCGGTGAAGGAAAACATCGTGAGGAAACCTGTATATCTCTAGAGAATTCTAGGGATATGTGTAACCTACCAATCCGCATTGGAGCAGCGTGGTAGGTCTTAGCTCCAACCCTTCTCTCCAAAAACCGAGAGAGGAGGCCTATGCCCAGCAGTGGGATAGGTAGTTTACTTTTACTTTTTTTTACTCTACTTACCTATAGTTTTTATGACCAGTTCTGTCTATTTTGTAACCTAGAAGCATGTAGCATACATCTCTATACTCTTGTGCAGACGATGTGAATTCTTCTTTCATCCTGTAAATAAGTTAAAGAAAATTAAAAACCTTTCTAAATAACAGATATAAAAGTTTAAGTAAGGTGTTATATAGGGAGGTATCGATCATACAACATCATCCTCCTGCCCTTGTCCCACTCTAAGTGGGGTCGGCACAATATGTTTGTAACATGCTGTCTCATGATTTGGCTACGTATTTTACGACTGGCCGCTTGCCTGAAGTCAACTTTCCTTAGTCGCCTTTTACGACACCTCGGTAAGAAATGAGGGTAGTCTATTCTACTCAGCCGGATACCACACGACCTGTTTGAAGTTCATGTAACAGAATTAAAAAAACTATCGATCGTATCGATCATACAACGTTAATTTTAATTTTTGTTACCTGCAGCACCCTAAATAATAAAAAAAACAGTTAATTCAGCGAAGTATTTTAGCCACAGGAATTATTTTACATTTTTTTTAATAAATAAACACGATTTATACAGATCAACTACCGTACCCTATTACAACACACGAAACAAAAAAAAACCTTGACCCAAAAACTAAACAGTATGATGCGAGGGAGAACAAACAAAAAATTTATTGGTTTCTCTTGTTTTTTGAACAATCGATTGTTTGATGTGAAAATCCCTTGAAGAGAGGATAAGAATATAGTTGCATCTAGCTGAGTAGAATAGACCACCCTCATTTCTTACCGAGGCGTCGTAAAAGGCGACTTAGGTAAGTCGAGCCGACGTGTGGTATCCGGCTGAATACAATAGACCATCCTAATTTCTTACCGAGGCGTCGTAAAAGACGATTAAAGTAAGTCGACCTGCCGTGTGGTATCCGGCTGAGTAGAATAAACCACCCTCATTTCTTACCGAGGGGTCGTAAAAGACGATTAAAGTAAGTCGACCCGCCGTGTGGTATCCGATTGAGTAGAATAGACCACCCTCATTTCTTACCGAGGTATCGTAAAAGGCGACTTAGGTAAGTCGAGCTGACGTGTGGTATCCGGCCGAATACAATAGACCACCCTAATTTCTTACCGAGGCGTCGTAAAAGACGACTAAGGTAAGTCGACCCGCCGTGTGGTATTCGGTTGAGTAGAATAGACACCCCTCTTACCGAGGGGTCGTAAAATATTAAGGCAAGTTGACGTCGGTCAGGCGGCCGGTCGTAAAGTAGCCAAATTACGTGACAACATGTTTGTAACATGTGCCGACCCCACTTAGAGTGGGATAAGGGTAGAGAGACTACGATGACGAAGATGTCTATATACAGCTATATTCTTCATCTTATTCGTTAAAGGCACTTTTACTTATTATTCCTTCCTTATTATGTACTAACTAACTAACTCATCATGTTATTAATAAGTTAGGTCACATGATACTTACTTTTCAAAGTCCTCCACAAATGTGATGTAAAATCGTTATTGACGATAAATTTTATTTTGTTATATAGTACTGCTGTTTTGTTATATATTATAAATAAATTATATAAATATATAGGACATTTACACACACGGTCGTCCGACCCCAAAGTAACTTAATACTTGTGTTATGTGGTGACGGACAACTGGTAGATATACTACATATATAAGTTTAAATACATACTTAAATACAAATACACACCCAGGCTCGAAGGACCAACAATTTGTTTATAGAAAATGTTGGCCCTCGGCGGGAATTAAACCCGTGACCCGCGGAGCTGAAGGCAGGGTCACTACCCACGTGCCAACGGGCCAGTCATTGTATTCATATTATTATTATATAATACCTTTGTAGTTTAATCCGACTATTCTCTAACTGGGTCCGTAACTGATTCAGTTCTTCGGGACACGTCCGATTGCCGTCGCGTAACGCAGCCTTGAGCTTTTTAATCTAAAACAATAAATATATAATTTAATTGACTGGCCCTTTGACGCAGTCAGTGACCCAACCAGCTCCGCGGGTTGCGGGTTCGATTCTCGACGACGGCCAACATTTTCTATAAAAAAAATTGTTGGTTCTTTGAGCCTGGATGCATATTTGTATTTAAGCATGTATTTAAAGTAGCAGCCTGTTACAAGCCCACTGCTGGGAAAGGCGTAAAAGGCGACTAAGGTAAGTTGACGTCAGGCAAGCGGCCAGTCGTAAAATACGTAGCCAAATCATGTGACAACATTTGGGAACATGTTTTGCCGACTCCACTTAGAGTGGGATAAGGGCAGGAGGATGATGATTTTATGAATAAAGTAGCAGCCAGTTACTATGCCCACAGCTGGGAATAGGCCTCCTCTCTCCGTTTCCGGAGAGAAGGGTTGGAGCTAAGACCTACCACGCTGCTCCAATGCGGATTGGTACGTTACACATATCTCCAGAATTCTCTAGAGATATGCAGGTTTCCTCACGATGTTTTCCTTCACCGAAAAGCGTGTGATAAATTGCAATTATCAATTAGACACATGAGTTTTAATAGAAAAACTGATTGGTGCCTGCCCGGGTTTGAACACGTGTTCCCCTAGTAAGAGTCGCACGGTCTCAGAGCTGGGCTATCACAGCTACTACTACTACTATGTATTTAAAATTATATAAGTATATATGTTACGAGTAGTCTGTCATCCATAATACAAGTATTAACTACTTTGGGGACAGCGTGTGTCTCATATATTTATTTATTTATATTTAAAATAATCAGCATTTAGGTTCGTTTCATTATTTGCATTAGTTTGGATAGTCCCCTTTTTAAATAGGAACCAGGGATGATAGTTCCTAAATATGATAATCATAGGTATCAAAGGAACTTATGCATGTTTTATTGGAAACATTATAATATATTATCACATTGTATGTCACGTATTAGTATGTTTTCTGGCGATTAATACTTGAGCGCGGGACACGTACTAGTACGTTTTCTGACGATTGATACTTGAGCTCGTGTCACGTACTAGTACTTTTGTGAAGTCCGATATTTGAGTGCGGGAAATGTACTAGTACGTTTTCTGACGATTGATACTTGAGCGCGGGACACGTAATAGTGTGTTTTCTGACGATTGATACTTGAGCGCGGGACACGTACTAGTACGTTTTCTGACGATTGATACTTGACCGCGGGACACGTACTAGTACGTTTTCTGACGATTGATACTTGAGCGCGGGACACGTACTAGTACGTTTTCTGACGATTGATACTTGAGCGCGGGACACGTACTAGTACGTTTTCTGACGATTGATACTTGAGCGCGGGACACGTACTAGTACGTTTTCTGACGATTGATACTTGAGCGCGGGACACGTACTAGTACGTTTTCTGATGATTGATACTTGACCGCGGGACACGTATTAGTACGTTTTCTGACGATTGATACTTGAGCGCGGGACACGTACTAGTACGTTTTCTGACGATTGATACTTGAGCGCGGGACACGTATTAGTACGTTATCTGACGATTGATACTTGACCGCGGGACACGTATTAGTATGTTTTCTGACGATTGATATTTGAGTGCGGGACACGTACTAGTACGTTTTCTGACGATTGATATTTGAGCGCGGGACACGTACTAGTACGTTTTCTGACGATTGATACTTGGGGGCGGGAGACGTACTATTACGGGTTAGTGTAACAACATGGTTTGTTTGTAGGTACTAAAATAATACATATTGCGGGTAACTCATCATCATCCTGCCCTTATCCCACTCTTAGTGGGGTCGGCACAACATGTTATATACATATTCGGCTACGAATTTTACGACCGGCCGCCGCCTGACGTCAACTTACCTTATTTGCGTTTTACGACACCTCGGTAAGAAAGAGGATGGTCTATTCTACTCAGCTGGATACCACACGTGTACCCGCACACAACGAGTTAACAAATACTCACTTCTTCTTGTGCTGATTCCAGATCAACTTGCATTTGTTTGTGCGCTGTCGCCGCGGGATTTTCGGCTAAATGTAGCACCTGAAAATACATATACGTTTATAGGCCATATAGACTTTAAAGTAAAAGTAAAGTAACGGCCTTTTACAATCCCACTGCTGGGCATAGGCCTCCTCTCTCCGTTCCTATATTTAGTTATTACTATCTTGTATAGGGTTGCAGAGTAGCTATGTCCACGCATTCTTATCTTCTTAGTAATTCTCAACAATACATTCAGGCTCTCCGTATAAGCCAGTAGTAGTATTATTACCTTTGTAGGCGCAGCGAGTTTCTCCAAATGGGTCTGCAACTGGTCCCTTTGAGCCCTAATTTTGGACACTTCACGTTTCGCCGCTTCGGCTTCCTCACGGTATTTGCTGGCCTCCGCACGGGCACTTTCTAGAGCTATTAATAAAAAATTAATACATATAAAACCCTAAAAACTAAACCAACAATTAATTTTTTTTTATTAAATAAATATATGGGACACTTACACACACCACGGTTGTCTGTCTTCAAAGTATCTTATGTATTATGGGTGACAGACAACTATATAATTTAAAATACATACTTAAATACAAATCTGCACGTCAGGCTTTTAGCTTTCTAAAAGCCTTATGTCCATTTTTTGTAATTTTTGTATTTTCATTGATTCCCATCCAGTATCTGGTATACTATTGATCAAATGGTAAAAGACATTTAGTTCTACAGCCACTAATTTCGTGGATGTAAAATTATATATTACATTAACCCCTCGTACGCACGAGAGGTTTTTTAACGTGCGCTAAAAATACGTCGAGATGAAACAAATGGGTATTTAGCAATCTATTCACACGGTAGCGCTTTTAAAAAGCGACGTACTTTTATCGAGCTGGAAGACTTCCATTTTATGCGTTACGCGTATGGCGTTAAGCCAAATATACAATACGAAACTTCTTATTACGTCTATTGCGGAGTTTTAACGCGACGTATTTTTCACGCCCGTGCTTACGAGGCGTAAGACCCTAAGCGTGAAAAAGTAAACGCCACTGAATAAAGGTCTACTGAATAATTTATAAAAAGTGACTTAAGGTCCCTTAACTTTCATGTATACAAATATACACCCAGGCTCGTAGAAAACAACAAATTGTTTACAGAAAATGTTGGTGTTCGGCGGGAATTGAGCCCGCGACCTGCGGAGCTGAAGGCAGGGGACTGCCAACTGCGATAACGAGCCAAAAGTGTATCTGTTTATGTTTTGTATAAATTCAAGCGGCGCGCGCGCGCCTAGCCAACGGAGCTTTGGTAAACTCGCGTCGAAGCTGACTTGACGGGCATTCGAGTGCGAGGTCACGTAGGCTCGTCGCTCGCGTTTATTACATAGTGTTTTAGTAACGTTTTGAATTACGATAAGACAGGACGCCCGCGCGCATGTACGATATGCGCCCTGTATACGATCTTATTGAAGAACGCACATGCGTAATGACGCGTTTTAACCAGTGAAGGGTGTGGTGTTAGATAGTACCACGACTGCATTGACTTTTGATATTGATATAAGTATTTAGTGACGCGGTCAATTAGTGAAGCGTTTCGATTACTATAAAGATAAGACGCGACCGCGACGCGGTTTGAGTACGCGTTGGGATTAATGTTCGCCGATATGGGACGATTCAATAACGTGTGACCTTACGAAGGTTGTGTGCACACCGGGTGTTATTTGTGTTATTTAACCGCGTTAGTGAAGTGTATACGCCGGGAGAAATAGACAGTACGTGTTCGTGGAAGACTGCAGAGGCGAGCCAACGGGTTCGGGAATCGGCCAAGTACATACAAGCGCACACACACACGTACACATATACACGCAGTGATTCATGAGGCCGGACCGCATATGGCTGACGGCCGCATAAGGTAGGTTGAGACGCCGAAATGGTGGGCCCAGGTTTCGGAGGGTGTTTCATCCGCCCGCACGTTTATGCGGAACAATTCAGTTTATGTTAACAATGAAGCCAAACGTGCACCGCCAGTTAAAATAATTAGGAACTAAGATCAGTGAACTAAGCTAAACTAATTTATAGATGATATATGCGTTGTTGGCTTAAACCAAATTTATGACCGATATAAATTTGGTTGTGTGTGTTCATTAGATATATAGGATATACTTAGAACATTTTCTATACAACGCCAACAGGCCAGTTAGTCGGTTCGTATCCATTATCAAGATAATTTTTTGGTTAAAGGGGTGTAAGTGGGAAAATTGGTTACAGTTTGTTTCTGACCGACATAAATTTGGTTGTGTGTGTTCATTAGATATATAGGATTTACTTAGAACATTTTCTATGCAACGCCAACAGTCAGTCGGTTCGTATCGATTATCGATAATTTTTTGTTAAAAGGGGGGTAAGTGGGAAAATTGGTTACAGTTTGTTTCTGACCGATATAAATTTGGTTGTGTGTGTTCATTAGATATATAGGATTCACTTAGAACATTTTCTATACAACGCCAACAGTCAGTCGGTTCGTATCCATTATCAAGATAATTTTTTGTTAGAAGGGGTGTAAGTGGGAAAATTGGTTACAGTTTGTTTCTGACCGATATAAATTTGGTTGTGTGTGTTCATTAGATATATAGGATTTACTTAGAACATTTTTTATACAACGCCAACAGGCCAGTCAGTCGGTTCGTATCCATTATCAAGATATTTTTTTGTTAAAAGGGGTGTAAGTGGAAAAATTGGTCACAGTTTGTTTCACGTAAATCCGGTACCTTTCGCTTGTGCTTCGTGGTCCTGTGTTGACAGCACGTCCCGGTAGCCCTGGAGCGCCTTCTCTAGCTGCTCGACTCTAGCGGAGAGCAGAGCCGTACTGCCCGCACCCGTCGCCCCGCTGAGAGTCACTGTCAACTCCTTCTCGTAACTGTCCAGCTGCTGTCTAAAATGTGAGAACTTTGTTACATGCACTTGACTTGGACAGCTGTAGGCCTACCATGAACTTTTAGAAAACGATTCAATTCAAAGTCAGCACCTAAACCCAACCGCTTTCTTTTCGTACCATGAAGTGTGGATTGCATTGGGATCGTAATGTTTGAAAAGGATAACGTTTTATGAAGTATAGATAACTCTGCCTCTTTTACTCAAATGTTTTTAGGATGCATAACGAATGCTCATTCGGCAACGGCTTAAAGTGTGCGTCTTTAAGACGTCACGGTATGAAAAAGCAAAACAATTTAGTTGCATTTATTTCTTTTTAACATGAAAAATTAATGTAAATAATCTAGTACAAGATAACGTTAATACGGTGTTTGCTAAATTTGATAAAAATTGTTTGTAAAAACAAACCATTTTGGTAAATTTTTCGGTTCAAGCCAGCATATTATTTCTTAAAAAAAAATAAACAAAAGAGGGTAAAAAATTGACAATATAATCGATTTCTAAAATCAATTTATAATATTTAAATAATCGATACTTAAAATCGATTTTAAATTTTTAATCTTTATTCTTAACATTTTTATTTTCATTTTAATTTGAATTTTATGATTTTAAATAAATATTTATTTTTTTGTTAATTGTTTTTTGGCCATAATCGCTTGAAATGAAAAATTATTTTTAATTTATTTATATATCAAATCAAATCAAAATATTCTTTATTCAAGTAAACTTGTAAACAAGTGCTTTTGAATCGTCAACTTTACTGCTGGTTCGGAAAGCTGTTCCTACCGAGAAGAGCCAGCAAGAAACTCGGCGGTTGCTCTTTTTAAAATATAAATCTTAGAACTAGTTACATTTATTTATTACTGTCTTGTACAGAGTAGAAGTGCACCTATATCCACACATCCTTATCATCTAAGTAATCTTCAACAGTATAGTAGGCTTTCTGTATCAGCCTCTTTTTAACAGTGTTTTTAAACTGCTGTAATGGCATGACCAAAATTGATTTCGGAATTTTATTATAGAATCTTATACCCAAACCCACAAACGATTTACGTACTTTTGCTAGGCGCAAAGCAGGAGTCGCAAGCTTATGTCGGTTCCTACTTTGTCTATTATATACATCACCTATCGTTTTATAATTCTTTATATTTTTATGTACAAAAATTACGTTATTTAAAATATACTGTGAAGCAAATGTTAGAATACCTGTTTCCTTAAACTTCTCTCGCAGGGAATCACGCGGACTTAAATTGTAGATGCCACGTATGGCTCTTTTTTGTAATACCAAAATTTTCATTTTTTTTTTTTTAATTTTATTTATTTTTTTTATACAAATTGACATTACACTTTTATATATTTTGTATATACAAAGAACAAAATAATAAGAATTATTTGTTATTATTATAAAATAATCGATTAATATAAAAATCGATTATTATTTCAAATCCATAATGCTCACACTAACTTATCAAGCCGATGACGATGCCAAAACAGTTAGTGCTTTTAGCTTATAATCAATTCACTAAACACTCACCTGTAACTATCCCTCTCCCTAGTCACAAGCAGCAAGCGTTTCTGCAGCCTATGTATGAGACTTTCCTGGTTCTTCCGGACCACTTGTATATCATTTAACTTCGTAGTCGCCTTGTCACGCTCGAATTTCAGTGTTGCCACTTCCTGAAAAAGAAAGTGTTATTTTATTTTTTTCTTTATGTTTATACTAGCAATACCTACGGGTTCACCCGTGGTGTAAAGAATATTAAATAGCTAGAACAGTTTAAAAGATATTTGAGTACAGGTAACCCTCCTATTCAAATTCAAAATATTCTTCAAATAAACTTGTAAACAAGTGCTTTTGAATCGTCAACTCTATTGCTGGTTCGGAAAGCCGTCCTACCGAGAAGAGCCAGCAAGAAACTCGGTGGAGCTCTTTTAAAAAAGAAGATTCTTAATACTAATTACATTTTGTCATAGCTATCCTGCACCAGGTCAAAGAGCAGCTATATCCACGCATTCTTATCTTCAATGTAAGCCTCCACGGTATAATAGGCTTTCTGTATCAGCCTCTTTTTAACAGTATTTTTAAATTGCTGTAATGGCAAAGTTAAAATTGATTGTGGAATTTTGTTATAGAATCTTATACCCAAACCCACAAACGACTTACGTACTCTTACAAGGCGCAAAGCAGGAGCCGCAAGCTTATGTCGGTTCCTACTTTGTCTATTATATACATCGCCAATCTTTTTATATTACACGGTAGTTAGGTTCCTAGAAAAAGTCGTGTTGTGTGAAACCGCGTAATATGAGACCTAGAGCTAGTACAAAAAGGGGTATTCCAAAAACTTATTGAAAACAAATTATTTGTTTCTGACTACTTAATTTTTATTTGCAATATAAATGTATTTAAAATAAAAAGTAAATATATATATATATATATATATATATATATATATATATATATATATATATACATTAATATATATTTTTATATGAGTATATACATATTTTTTTAGTTTTACGTGTTATAGGAAGGTTACCAGTATTTATTTTGTAGCTGCTACACTTATCACAAACTAAATAGTTTTTTTAAGACTTTCAACTCGATTATTCAAAACTCCACAATTTTAATATATATTATATACTTAATAAAAATATTTTATGTATAAGCTTCTAAGATAGATATCTAAAAATCCTTGGATTGGATAAGTTGCTTGATTATTTATAGCTAGTGGTAGTAGACAGACTTGGCTGGCCTATTGGCGCATGTGACAGCGATCACGACTGCAGGTCCGTGGGTCGCGGGTTCAATTCCCGCCGAGAGCCAACATTTTCTAAAAACAGTTTCTTGGTTCGTCGAGTGTCTTAGTATTTAACCTTAATATTAAAGTGACCAAATTCAAAATAAGGCTTAAGTGAGTTAAATACAGTGTAATCTTTATTTCAATAATATGAGGCTATGAACTATTTTAAAAAAAATGAATTTTTTTGCTCTTTCAAACTATGGGTTTGTAGCTTTGTAGACAATACACTACGCTTTATTGCAATTTGCCATAAGTGAAACTTCTTTGAATTAAGTCACGTTAATACTAAAGTGCGATATGTATATATTTATCAGTTTTCTGTCACCCATAGCAAAGTATTAAGTTACTTTGGAGACGGGTGTTAAATTATCCCATATATTATTATAGAATTTCGCATTAATATAATAATGGGTATAAGAAGATTCTATAATAAAATTCCACAATCTACTTTAACTTTACCGTTACAACAGTTTAAAAATACTATTAAAAAAAGGCTAATACAGGAAGCCTATTATACTATTGAAGATTACCTAGACGATAAGAATGCGTGGATATAGCTTCTCTTCAACCCTGTACAAGATATTAATAACTATATGTAACTAGTGATAAGAATTATTGTTTGAAAAGAGCCACCGCAGAGTTTTCCGAACCAGCAGTAGATGTTGACGATTCAAAAGCACTTGTTTACAAGTTTACTTCTATACAGAATAATTTGAATTTGAATTTGAATAAAATTAGTATAGATTATTTCTGCATAGTTCTACAAATACTTACTTCAGTGAGTTGAGCCAGTTGTGATTGTGCTTGCGAGCATCCCGCGACAGCATTCAACTGGCTGCTGAGAGCTGAGTCTAGAGCAGTTGAGAGAGCGCGCGCGGTCTCTACACCGTGCGCTCTAGCTGCAGTCTTCCATTCCTCAAGCGATGCTTCTAAGGATGCTAGCTTCACCTTGAGAAATATCAAAATACGTAATAGTGCCCGGCAATAAATTATGCACATTGAGGCTTAGAGAGAGACAATCGGCTAGTTCTACTTCATAGAGCTTTGTCTCGGCTGCACAGTCTGACGAACCCGTGTGTTCCGCACAAACGTGCGGGCGGATGAAACAACCTCCGAGACCTGGGCCCGCCGTCTCGGCGTCTCAACCTACCTTATGCGGCCGTCAGCTGTATGCGGTCCAGCCTCATGAATCACTGCGTGTATATGTGTACGTGTGTGTGAGTGCTTGTATGTACTTGGCCGATTCCCGAACCCGTTTGCCCGCCTCAGCAGTCTTCCACGGACACGTACTGTCTATTTCTCCCGGAGTATACACTTCACTATATCGGTTAAATATAACAAATAACACGCGGTGTGCACACATGTGTACACACCTTCGTAAGGTCACACGTTATTGAATCGTCCCATATCGGGGAACATTAACCCGAACGCGCACTAAAACCGCGGACGGTCGCGTCTTCTCAAAACGCTTCACTAATTGAACGCGTCACTAAATCTAAAAACCACACCCAAAACGCATAATTACGCGTGTGCGTTATAAAAGGAATGCCGTATACAGGCGCGCGCGGCTTCTTCCTGTCGTGTTCGAAACATCACTAACTGGCGGACGTGAACGGCGGCGAACGAATGCACAAAGGTCGTTGATCCGGCCGGTCGCGCGGCGTCGCGCGTCAATTTATACAAAACACCGTGTGAATCCTCACATACTAAATGAGTGACAGTGACAGCGCTCTACTAAACCGAACTGGCCGGGTGTTTCGTTCTAAACATCGATGTGCATTATTTAATGCCGGTTACTATAACAACTTTGTTCGAGCCTCTATTTTTAGGCTCTAAAATTTAGTGATTTCAAAAACTTTAAGGCCCCTCAAATCAAGCCGCCATCCATCCATCTCCTCCATCCCTTTTAGGCCTAATTAAAACTACCATACATTTCTCAACAAATAAACAATGTCAAAATTTGAATGTATCATTATAAAGGTATCCAGTTACACGATCAATTCGGAACGAACAACTCGAAACCGTGTAAGTGGAAACTCAGATTTATAGGCTAGCCGTTTAACTTAATCCTCGCCTGCGGCACGGAAGAACGCCGAGGTAGGACGCGACGGGGCTTGAGGTAAATGCAGGCGGCGAGCACTCGTAACGTGATGTACAAGAGGTGACCGCTCGCACCTCCCTCAATTCCCGTTCTGGTCATACTCAGGGGTATTGTACCCAAGAGGCGAGGACTCAGTTAAACGGTTTGCCTATAGTAACGAATGTCACAGTGAGTGTCTAATAAATTTCCATTCTTCAAGAGCAGGAAGCAAACGGATTCTACAGATAGCTTAATCATATTTATAAATATATGATAAATAGTTATTATTTTGTCCTTTTTAAGAAAAATTTTATGCAACTTGTTTAGTTATATAACAGGCATGCAAATTTGCAAAAACAAAAAAAAATTAACTTAACACTGAGTAAAACCATTTCGGCCCGTTGGAGCAGTGGGTAGCGATTCTGCCTTCAGTTCCGCGGATCGAGGGTTCGATTGCCGCCGAGGCCTAATATTTTCTATAAATCAATTTGTTGGTTCTCCTATTTTGGGTGTGTATTTGTATTTAAGTAGGTATTTAAAATTATAGATGTATATATCTACATTTGTCCGTCACCCATAATACAAGTATTAAGTTACTTACTTTGGGGATGGACGACCGTGTGAGTAAGTGTCCCATCTATTTATTTATAGTGAAACTGAACAATTGTAAACTAACTTTAGCTTCATGCAGCTCCGTTTGAACCGGTTGAAGAGCCTCGACCCTCGCTGTTAGAAGATGCACCTGCTCTTCCAGCACCAACTTATTGCATATCGCATCGCGTAGCGAGCGTTCCGTAGCTCTCAATCGAACCACTTCCTTTTCCAACTCCGCCATGTTGGTTAGACGTTTCTGAGCCGTCTGTACATTACAACAGTTTAAAAAACTTTTAAAAACTTGGCAGTCATTCTTTTCAAAAATAAATATTACAAATCGACTGTGAACCGGCAATATCTCCTATCTCAATTTTAAGCCAAATCACTTTTTAACGTCATTAGGTACTACTGCCCATCATTTACCGTATCAACATGTGTAATCTACTAGAAAATTTGTAAATAAATAAACATATTTAAAGTCAACTGTTTTTTATTACACAAAAATTATTGCGAATATATTAATAATCACGTTTTCTCTTCTTCCTGAAAAGTTGTCAAAAATAAGATAGGACAATTTGCCAGTTCACAGTCGAAATGCAATTGTAATTGCTAACAAATCTAGTACTTAGCTGGTCGCAATTTAATTCCAAGCTTTCTTATTATTAACATAGTCTTCAACATTATAATAAACTTTAATAATGAGAGTCTCTTTAATTGCTTGTTTGAACTTGTGTAAAGGTAAGTCCAAAATAGATTGAGGAATTTTCTTATAAAAAAGCGTACCAAGGCCCACAAACGATCTACGTACTTTCTGAAGCCTTGGTATTATTAATTTATTTCAGTTCCTAGTTTGCCTATTACTAATACGCATTTTCTATTAAAAAGTATGTAAATAATTTATAGAATTAGGCGTTACTTTGCGGAGATCCATAATACAAAAGTAATAATAAAATTATTTTGCTATAATCCGCTATACAGTAAATAAAAAAGGTATTTTAGTGCTAAATGTATAGTGAACTATCCGTTTTTTCTATCTCCGGATGATGCTTCGGTTCCGGAGCGAAACGATTGTTGAGTTTGTGATAGTGAACGTGTGTAGTGCTTTTGTATTGTGGTGGCAGTGGTGGAGGTTTGTGCTTGTTTTTACGAATCCTGCATGTATCGGGTATGAAAAAACGGATAGTCCACTATACATTTACCACTATATATATTTTCTATTTACTGTAATTTTATTATTACTTTTGTAAAAAATGTATATTTTGTTTAACAAACACCATATTATTATAAATCACATCAAGAGGAAGCCACCAGACTATGTTGGAAGTTTAGCATCTTTGCATCCCGGGTCGAAGAACAGTTGGGAGACCCAAGACAGGATGGAAAGGAGTAGTGCTAAAAGATAAAAGGCATGCAAAGTAACTGACAATGAGGTCCAGGATCGAGTGAAGTGGAAGACTAAAAATAAGGCAAGCTGACCCCACCACCATGTGCGATTAATAACTTAGAAGAGAGAGAGATACTTTGGACCTTAGCCTGTTGCTGCCAGTCTTTGTATGAGTCCTTCTCATACTCTAATTCCTTCAGTTTGCTAGTGACTAGTTGTAATTCAAATGTCTGTTTCTCTACTTGAGTTCGCAGGGCAACACACTGCTCTGCACGGGAAGTCTGTTTTGCCACCTCCTTCTTTAACATTTCAACTTCTTGCTGAGCACCTTCTAATGCCTAAAATAAAGACAAGTCGGGTAAAGCAGTAAAGTAAAGTACTGTTACTATCCTACTGCTGGGCATAGGCCTCCTCTCTCCTATTTTTTGGCGAGAAGGGTTGGAGCTGAGACCTATCATGCTACTCCAATGCGGGTTGGTAGGTTACACATATCTCCAGAATTTTCTAGAGATATGCAGGGTTCCTCACAATGTTTTCCTTCACCAAAAAGCATGTGACAAATTGCAATTATCAAGTAGACACATGAGTTTTTACTAGAAAAACTCATCGATGCCTGCCAGGATTTGAACCCATGATCGTCTTTAAAGAGTCACACGGTCTCACCGCTGGGCTATCACAGCTATACAAATAAGTAATAATAATACATAAGACAAGTCAGATAAAATAATTTAATTGAAATCTGCAAAATGAAATTCATTCAATTAACAATATTAAAGAAACTAGTCATTCACTTTCAATCATTTTAATGTATAGAAACCGGTATACTCACATCTTATTGTATCGGGTTAGCCCGACTAGTTACGGCGATATCGCGCGATAACGTTATAAATGCGTCAGATGGGCTCGAAATTAGTCGGGCTAACCCGATAGAATAAGACTTGAGTATAGGCGGTTTCTATACATTAACTATGAGTACTACTCACAATAGATTAAATTTAAAAAATCATTCATCTTATTTATCACTAGCAGTGAACAAAACTGTGTTTTGAATTCTTGCTTCTTGGTTATATATATAACCTATATACTCTATAGGTTTATATATCACTCCTGAGTCAAATGGTTTTGTTTGGTTACATTTAGTTAAGTGCCTAAAACTATAGACTATAGAGTTTAGAAAAGTGTAAATTGATTAAATTATAATTTATATGTTCTTACAGTGGTAACCTGAAAACTTAAATACATTGTTATAGGGAATTCAGATGAAAGAAAAATAACCTGTAATAACTCGTCCATATCCTTTTTCATTTCTGACAATTGGTCCTTACTGCTAACATTTGCTTCCAAAAGTTTATCTTTAAGTTCCGCTACTTGCTTTTGCAGTTCAGCTTTATCCTTATCCCATTTGGTTTTACTTTCCTTATGCTGTTTAATAGTCTAAGAATAATAATTAATATTAAGTTAATTATAATAATATATTGAATAAGGTAGAGGTATGTGTGTGGTATCCAGCTGAGTAGAATAGACCACCCTCATTTCTTACCGAGGTGTCGTAAAAGACGACTAAGGTAAGTCGACACACCGTGTGGTATCTCCTTGAGTACAATGGACCACCCTCTTTATTACCAAGGATTCGTAAAATATGACTAAGCTCAGGCAGGCAGGAGGCTGGTTGTAAAATATGTAGCCCAACCATGTGACAACATGGTTTTAACATGTGTCACTTAGTGAATCATCCTCCTGCCCTTATCGGGATATGATTCACTAAAGTAGACATAATAATCTAATTTTATTTCTCATTCTCATTTTCACTTTTTTCTCTCTCTGTTAATATTTTGGAGCACTTTAGTTTGTACTTTGATATAACTTGTAATATCTTCATTTAAATAACACAGTATATAGGATCAAAATGTTAAGCATGAAATGCTTAAGGTAGCTAACATATCACACTATCCAAAGAACAAAGTCACATCTAATGCACTCACTAACACACACACAAACATACACACTCACACACTCACTAACATACACGCTCACAAAACACACACTCATATACACAATCAAGCACATCCATCCTCTCTTGCGACAAATGTATAGTATTGATAATATAATGGAAGAGCGGAGTCTTCTGGCACAAGTATATCCATGCTTAAAAGGCTCCTTACTTCGAGTTTTGTAAATCTGTTGATGAAATAAAATATTTTATTTATTTATTATTTTACATTTCCCATATATAAGCATAGATTTTCCCATATAGAAATGCGACTGTTTTTCAGATAGGGAAATATTTAAGTTGATAAGGATTAATACTATATGGGTCTAAATAGCTTTCGAAATTTGTACATTGTATGTGACTAATTTTAATTTATTAGGTAACCTAACCGATACAATAAAATACAGATGTACAGAAGTGTCACATAATAAACTCTTACTCCCTCCGAAAGTAAAGCCACAACAACCGCATCAATCAATAAAAATACAAATGTACAATTAATAAAAATATAAGTTATATACAATAATAGTTTTACTTAATTATTCATTTGATGAAAATAACAGTTATATAGAGATCTTTCATTCTAAAAGTGCACGCCCCTCCACCAAATTACATTATTTTAATGTGTGAGAGAAAATATTGACCGTAATATTGCATATGTGTGCGCGCAACAATTTCAAAGTTGACTCGTCTCATTCGCGCACTTAAAGATCAACTAATTGCTCGACTGGTATAAGTCAAGCATTTATATGGCGGAGAATGCACGCTTTCTATGAGACAACACGTCTATTCTGTCACGCGTTCCTATCATTTGTGCACTGGTTAACCAACCAATCCGGTTACACGGGTAACAAGTAACGTTTGCATAAAAATAAAATTAATATTATATAATATTTAGAATCAAATTTATGTTGAAAATTCTTTAGAATAAAAAGTAAGTTTTTAACGTTTCCCTGGAGTAATAGTAAGCGCTGTGGATTGTAAACGGGAAGTTCCGCATTCGAATCCTAGAAAAAACATATTAGTATATTTCTAAAATTTATCCCTGGTCTTGACTAGATAGATACTTCCGATGTACCCTTCTAACAAAGGCGTATCACCAAGCGGTTTAGCATTCAGGTACGATGTCGTGTAAAAACCCTGAATGGTTACACGTTTAATCTCCAAACCCTTTCAAGAAACTTAAACTACATCTGCATCCATCAGGTGAATTCGCAATGCAAGAGCTAGCTTGCCAACTTAATTTAATAAAATTTAATAAAAAAAATAAAAAGGATCATATCATATATTCATTATGCAACTATTAGAATGATAAATAAAATGTAATGTACAGAAGTCTGTTCTTTTATTTTATTAGTAAAAAAAGAAAAAAATTAAACCGCAATAAATATTTACTATTTTAACGCTATTCACTCACGTCACTATCTTCGGATTCAGACTCAACATTAATTATAAATTCAAAATTTTTCATATATTCTATCTCAATATCATTCACATTTCGACACATATTTTCCCACATACTTCTATCAATCATGTCAATTCGTTCCTTAATTAAAGCAATGGCTTTAATGATGAAATAATGATAGATGTTAAGTTTTGCCCGTTTTTTTTTTTCGCCACATAGTTTTATAAAATTCTCCATATTTTTCTATTAAAGAAAAAATTTATCTAATTAATACTTAAAATAAAAAATAAAAATATTTATCCTCTTTTTTATGACCTCCTAACTGTACTTTTGGCAATAATCGATGTGTGCTTCTACTTTCGTGTCTGTCGGGCAACTGAGTAACCAATTAGAACAACATAAGTTTTTTGTGTGTGAGTAAAGACATTGGAGGAGTGTGCACTTTTAGAATGAAAGATCTCTACCTCATTATATTCATCTTTTAGTTCCTGCTCCCTTCTTCTTATCAACTGTAACCTTTCTTCCATATCTGAAAGAGCTCTCTCATCTCTCTTATGTTGTTCAACCAGTGATGCTTTCTCTTCTTCAAATAATATTTGCATTTCTTTTCTAATTGTGTGCTGATGATTCACACGGGCCTCTAGCTTAATTATCTGTAAAATGAGGTTATACATCTATATTTTTAAGGTTATATATATATATATCTTCCATATAGACTCTGAAACTGCTGGACAGACTTTAATATATTTTTAAGAAAATCTTAGATTTACCCAGCAGATAATCCTGTAAAGTTTGGTGGCAACAGGAGCATTTTTGTTTGAACTGTCAAACCACAACTACATCGAAACCTGACTGAGTCACAGCATTGCTTGGCTGGACCACTAGTTAATTATGAAGCAAAGAAGACGCTATTAACTTGTAATTTATACATAAATTTCTTAAATACAGTTTTTTTAGCTTATAGTGGAGTGAACAATTTTTGTAATTTTTCACAATAAGAAGAGATAAAACTCATTTTAATAAAAATAATAATTTATAATAATACCCATACCTGGGCTTTCGCTGCAATTAAATCAATTTTTGTTCTTTTCGCTTCCCAAGGAGATGCTGTGGCACTCGAATTTGAGTCAGTGCGAATTCGCTTACCCGGAGTGCCTGATTCCGTTAGACCTAAACTAGACTTTCGTTTTCCTAAGAACAATAGCGGTGTACCTAGAAAGCAACAATTGCAACACATATATGCAACTCAATTACATAAACTTTAGGTTCTCATGAGTCTACCTTCTTTTATAGATTGATTACTATCAGAAAAAATCAACTTCTCCGACGCCGACAATTTGTCCTTTGGCGGATCAGTGTTTATAACCCGCCTAAATGGCTCTAATACATCATTGAACAGCGACATATCGCTTTCCTTTGCCATATTTTGGTTAAAGCGAAATTCTCTCTTATTCGAGCGCTATTAACACATATTAACGATAGTAAAATATAAAATATGAGCGTTTAACACGGTAAAATCAAAATTTCCACATTTACAATTACCATAAACAAGAAACCAAACGTCATGGTAGTAGTAAACAATTTGTTATGGTTTAAAAAGGTTTCTTGTGTCTATATGTATTCAGTAGTCTATGATATTCAGTATTACGAATATATTAACTAGATACAGATGTTAATATAAATACTAAATTATCTTAGTAAATATATTAAGTAAGTAATACATTAAGAATAGGACATGATCATTTTGATTCTAGTAAATTTAATTTTAATTTTAGTAAGAATTTAGCATATGTCTTGAGCATATGATTTAATTGACAATCATTTATGATTATATTTTAACTATGTTTGTAATTTTATTTGAAATATATAAGTTAATTATTAATAGTATTACTAACACGAATAATGATTTACATATCTTAGTCTTTAAGGATTTTAAATATTAAACACATTAAAAACATCAATGGTAATGACTCAATAATTTCTCAAACTTTAATTATACAGACATGTGGTTTATAATATCAGCTTTATACTATTATACACCTGCATTTACTATTCTTACATTTGCCGTAAAAAAATGACATGACATATTTCTTTATATTTACTATAAAGAATGGTTAATCTTATGATTATAAATTTCATATAACTAAAAGAAAAATCCGAAAAAATTCATATACGGTTGTCCCGAAAAAAAACAAAAAATCTTTAGCAAAAACTAAAAGTATAATTCAACATCGTTTTAACAATAGCAATAAATCATTCGAATCATTATTATATGGAAATTTTATTCAAATATGCTTATTATCGATGCTGAACACAAAAAAAAATCCATCAGAAGACTTTATTGACTTTATTAACTGTTATTTGCTAATATGAACTATTTTATTTTATTTTTATTTATTAGGATAACCAACAAGACTGACATTATTAATACTATAATATACTCTACAAGCTACTTAATTAAATGCAGTCTTAATTATAGGTTACCACTGCATGTAATTAGTAAGTTTAACTGATAAAATAATATGTATAGGGCCATAGTGTAGCTTCCAATCCTAAATACTCATAACATTCATAAAACAAAAGTAATAATAAAATTATTTTGCTATAATCCGCAATACAGTAAATAGAAAATATATATAGTGTTTAATGTATAGTGGACTATCAGTATTTTCATACCCGATACGTGCAGGATTCGTAAAAGCACATGCACTAACCTTCACCACTTCCACCACAATACACAAGCACTACACAGTTTCACTATCACAAACTCAACAATCGTTTCGCCCCGCAACCGAAGCATCATCAGGAGATAGACTCCACGACAAAATCGCAAAGCTTTGCGATTTTGTCGTATGTCGTTTGTATTATGGATCTCCGCAAAGTAACGCCTAATTCTATAAATTATGTAAGGAAATTAATTTCATGGTCGATTACTTTGTTCTAGATATTCTTTGTGCCAACTACACAATAAATTAATGTTTCTGATGGACAACTTGCAACACTACCTTCAGGCTGACGTGTTAGAGACAAACTTCTCGCGTCTAATGGAAGCTGTTAATAAGACTACCGATTTTGAGAAATTAAAGAAAGCCCATGCCACGTTTCTCAATCGACAAAATCGCAAAGTGACTTTGCGATTTTGTCGTGGAGTCTATCTCCTGATGATGCTTCGGTTGCGGGGCGAAACGATTGTTGAGTTTGTGATAGTGAAACTGTGTAGTGCTTGTGTATTGTGGTGGAAGTGGTGGAGGTTAGTGCATGTGCTTTTACGAATCCTGCACGTATCGGGTATGAAAATACTGATAGTCCACTATACATTAAACACTATATATATTTTCTATTTACTGTATCGCGGATTATAGCTAAATAATTTTATTATTACTTTTGTATTATGGATCTCCGCAAAGTAACGCCTAATTCTATAAATTAACATTCATAAACTTCATATGTAGCTTATTTTAAATAACTTTAATATCTCAGGTAAAATATGATTTAAATAGGTTTTGGATTGCAAGACTAAAAAAGAATTTGATTTGAATCTGTATACTTATATCAAATTACATCGCAAATAATGATTCTAAGATAAGGAAGTACGTAATAAATTTTGACATTATATGCCGTCTTATTGTGCAGTTACTTTGTTGCCTTCCCTAACTTTCAGAAATAAATAGACGGATGATTTCAGCAAAATCTTTGTCCACGTGAAAACCAAGACGAAGAGCGCGACCAGCGTCTAATTGGCTCGGCATTGACCTCACCATTGATGCAATTATCTCGTCGTATTCAAAGCTTACTAACGCTGCCACCGCATCGCCGGCTACAGTGCGAAGTGATTCTACCATCTCATGCACGGACACGCACAGACCTGGTAAATTAAGCACACGCCAAACACCTAAAGTACCGACCGGCAGCGCTCCTGCCATTACGATGTTTCGAGCCACAGTAGCGGGGCTCGTCAGCCATAATTTCATCCCCGGGTCGACCGGACAAACACTTGATTCCCCACTCAGCGGCTCTCGTATAATTCCGCTGGCGAATGAAGTAACAGCTCGATTCGCAGTACCAGCCCTTACGCTCACTGTAGGTAACCGCACAATTCGTGCGTCTAAGTACCCGCGTCGACTGTAATCATTTAGAAATACCTCAGCCATCGCCTTTTGGGATCCATAAGATGTTTGTGGAGTAGTTGCGGTCAGTTCGTCGATCACTTCTGGTAGATCGCCGCCATAGACACCAACAGTGCTGGTGAATACGAATCGAAGCGCAGGAGATCGGCGGCGTGCTTCATCAGCCAGCGCCCGAATAGCGTCAAAGTTGACTCGCAGACCTAATTCTAAATCAGCTTCAGCTTGCCCGCTCACTACGGCGGCTAAATGGAACAATACGTCGCAATCGGGCTGAACTACGAGAGCAACTGACGAGGGCTCCGCCAGATCTACAGCGAGTGTAGAGACACGAGGATCCTTACAGGCTGGCGGTCGTTGCTGATCCACTAATAAGAGTCGCGCCACGGGCAACGGTGAATTCTCGCTAAGGAGGACGGTCGTTATTCGAGATCCTAAGAATCCTGCTGCGCCCGTTACCACCACATTCATTTTGTCTTTTACGTAATAATTACAATTTGGAGAACTACGTAATAAATATGCAAGATTTATTACAATATGAGCGACGTTTTTCATTCAAACCTTGGCCTGTACATTAAATATTTATATAAAAGATAACTATAAGAGATAACACATCTAGATAGTACCTATCTTAGGTTAAAGGTGCGAGCGAGTCAAGTTATATTATTGTTTTTTATGTAATGGTTAAAACAACATATGCTTGTGGCTATGACTTTTAATTAATTTTATGGTGGCGTTGTATGTGCCAAGCTAAATAGCCAAGGGGCCAAGCTATAAACAATACAACAAAAATATAATAGAAAAATATATATATATCAAATATTCACATTCAG
Organism: Morpho deidamia; assembly: GCA_947086505.1. Taxonomy (NCBI): domain Eukaryota; kingdom Metazoa; phylum Arthropoda; class Insecta; order Lepidoptera; family Nymphalidae; genus Morpho; species Morpho deidamia. Next base: position 4,128,864 of record CAMTZC010000002.1, on the reverse strand, counting down.
ATTTTTTTCTTTGGATAGAAGAAATAAAGACTAGTCAGACTACTAGATTACTTGGACTAGTCTTAAACTACTAGATTAAGAGTACTACTAGTAGTACTAAACTAGTCTCTGGTAGGGATATAATTTGGAGTGGAAAAATCGATGAATAAATAACCGATTTTTCTCCCACTAAAATAAATCAATTTATAAAAAGTATATTATCTCGAAACGAAAAAATCGATTATTTAATAACCGATTTTTTCCTGATTACTTATAAATTTGCTTTATTATTTTAATAATGAATTAGAATAAATACTAATCAAAGTGGACTTCTATAAATAAAAATTAACAGATACGTTGTTGCGAAATCAGATTAAAATGTGTTGTTTGGCTACGTTCGTTTCATCCAACACCGCATATCTTATCTTAAAAGGTAAGAAAAAGAGAAGAATGAATAAAAAGAGGGCAATTAATACTATTCAATTTTTTAAATAGATTTGTTGTTCAATTAATCGATTGTTAAAAATCTATTATTGTGATAAAACAATCGATTAATTAAAAAATCGAATATTTTTATATCACTAGTCTATCATAATTCATATTGATTATTGAATATTGTAATTTGTAACTGATAATAAAATAAAAACAGAGCGTTATTGGTTATAATTCGTAAATTCCATTTTCTAAGTAAAATTGTAATAGGTTACTAGTAAAAATACTCGTACCCGCAAAATGGAAATAGAAACTTCAAGGGGTGATTACTTTTCTGGTTACGAAGATTTAGAGGTGCTGTTTTACAGACGATGTCCAGACGTATTTAAACTTTCAAGATGCAAGTTTGTTTAAATGAATAATATATTTTAGACTCACAGGTTAATGCTGGAAGATGACTCCAGAACTGATACGTACCGACGTGCAATTTTGGAAAATAAAAATTATTTTAAAGACAAAATAGTTATGGATGTCGGTTGCGGTACTGGCATTCTCTCAATCTTTTGTGCTCAAGCAGGAGCTTCTAAAGTGTATGCAGTCGAAGCTAGTAATATTGCCATTTTAGCAAAAGATATAATTAAAGAAAATAAGCTTGAACATATTATAGAGGTAAATAATCATTAGTAGCATACTCATGATTAATATATTATACATTTTAAATTATTTTAACCTAACAGAACTTTTATCTTGTACCAATCTGTTTTTAAATTTTAATACAGTAACACAGAACTTAATTATAAATCTATTATCAAAGAAATGTATGATAATACTTTTTAATTCATATAGGAACCTTCTCATTGGTTATAGCTTCAATTTTCATTTTAAAAAGTCTATATATTTTTCAACAAAATAATTGGCTATAGTTTCAGATGCAATATATGCCTTAATAAACCGTTTTCTGTATGTATTATTACTGTTGCAGGTTATACACAGTAAAGTAGAAGATATAATCCTACCAGATTCTGTCAAGGTTGATGCTATTGTCTCTGAGTGGATGGGATTCTACTTACTTCATGAAGGGATGCTAGATTCAGTGCTTGTAGCACGAGACAAGTTTCTTAAAGAAGATGGTGAAATGTTCCCAGAGACTGCTGTAATTTATGTTGCTCCATGTAGGTGAGACTTTAATACTCTTAAAGATATAATAAATTAAAAAAAAGTGAATTATAGTTTGTTCTAATACATGATAGCTTCATTTGGGGTATGAATCCACAACTTCTGTGAAAAATTGCATGATCCTTACCAGAAATCAGGTCCATAATCTAGCCAGGCATCTGTGAGTTTTCTTTACAACCTATGTTTATATTTGGATTATCAAATACATACTTTCTACTGAAAAACTTGAAAAATATATGTAAATAAACTAAATTGGTGCTCTAATATACAATCCTTCTCTTTAAAAACAGAGAAGAGCCACCTATGGGAAAGTCAAGCATTAGCCTTTTACTAGTAGTAGAAATGGGCGTCAGCATGATTAGTATAGTCATGTGTATTTTCAAATCAGATATGATTATAATATCTATATATAAAAACTATTTTGTTAATTGTTTCTGAGTTTTAACATTATTTAATTAATAATTTATTGTGATTGTTCCTCTTAGCAAAAAAGTCCTGATAGAAATAAGTTGTTTCAAAGAAGAATACAAAAATAAAGTATGCAACATATTCTTAGAAAATAAACTTTATTTCTAGTATTCCACAACTATATGACAAATGGTCAAACTTCTATGGAGCATCATTTTCCACATTTGCAAAGCATCTAAGAACGAGCAAAAGCAGTAAACCTGAAATAATGCAGGTCCAAGCAGATGATCTACTTGGTGATGAAATAGCTATGGCATGGATTAACTTAAAAGAAGAGACTGTGCAGAATTTGCAATCTTTCAGTATTGAACATGTATTAGGTATGCAGCATAAAATTGTCTTGGAAATTTCATTGTTATGTCCACATTACCCATCATTTTGCGTGGCGATTATACATTATTGTTTCTAGACCCACAAACCTCATTTCTCTAAGCTTTTGGCTAATGAGCTTTGTGCCCTATAAAGAGCTCTTTGGTGCCACTTTTTTTGGAGTTTTTACTCTTTAGTATGCATGTGTACACTCCCATCGCCATATATTGTCTTTGTCTCATTCTTTTAATTATTTTCGAAGTAATACTTCTCAGTTGCTTTCAGGTGCAAACAAAAATGGTAATTATCAAGGTGTATGTGTCTGGTTTGAATGCAATTTCCCTCAGTTATCAAGTGAAAGTCGTGTGATACTCAGTACAGGGCCAGAAGCTAAGTTGACACATTGGAAGCAAACAGTAATTCTGCTTCCAGACGAGCAAAGTGTTGAGGAAGAAGAGCCTATTGCTTTTCAACTTGATATGAACAGAGATCAAGATAACTGTAGGAGGTATATATTTAAGTTTAGTATTAGCACTTAAATACATATTTAACTTTTAAACATATGCGATCAATATATTTTTACACTCATATAATAGTTTCACCTGTATGACTCCTTTATTACATGCTTTGTGCTATTTTTTCTATATATTCTTGATATACCAGTATATACTGGAGCACCATACACCTTTTTTTTACCATAATACTTATATATTTCACTTTTTGTTCTAATGCCTGTTTTGTATATAGTATTTCTAACTAACTCTATTTATTTAATTTCTTTTATATAAAAACACTGATTTAAAGCTATCCCTGTCAGTTTTCTTATACTGTGTAAATGTTGTTCCTTTTTGTTGCTGTTGTAAACTCAAAATAATTGAATAATAATTTTAGTAATTTAAATCTTTTGATAGTATGTATTAAAAATTACCTAAGTAGTAGTCAAAGGCATGTCAGTGATTGAGTGGTCGCTCAATCAGTTAAGCTAGACAGGTTTTTTGCATGTTTCATTCAGACAAATCAGTAGTTATCAATCTATTTGTTACAGATACAATCTTCAGCTAACCCTACTTGATCCTGAGGAAGTTGAACACCCGATCCCTTGTTCCTGTGACATGACTAGGTGTATATTAATTAAGGCAGTTATGCATCAACATGCTGAAAAGGCAATAAATCCAAACATATTAGAAGAAGATACAATCGATGATTAAAAGACTATATTAATATAATATTTTATTTCAGTCTATCAAACTAACATAACTTTTCTTTTAACTTATTTTAACACCTTCATGAAAGAATCGCAAAAATACAAAAGTGAAATTCAAATTATTTTGCTGTAATCTGCAATAAAATAGATAGAAAAAATATATAATGCTAGCAATAAAATATAGTAAATGTAGAGTGGACTATCCATTTCCATACCTGTTACATGCAGGATTCGTAAAAACTCATGCACAAACCTCCACCACCGCCAAGTCTGGTATCCAGTTAAGTAGAATAGATCACCCTCATTTTCTTACCGAGGTGTCGTAAAAGGCATCTATGATAAGTTAACCCACCATGTGGTATCCAGTTGAGTAGAATAGACGACCCTCCGAGGGGTCGTAAAATACGACTAAGGTAGGATGACGTCAGGCAGGCGGCCGGTCGTAAAATACGTTGCCAAATCATGTGACAACATGATTGTAACATGTGCCGAACCCACTTACGAGTGGCAGGAGGATGATAAATGAATCTAACTCAATTAAGCATAATTTTGAATTCAGTCACTTTAATACTAAGTGCGATATATTTAATGGAATATTTAGGACTCCATTGCACAGATCAACTGTAAAATATCATAGAGCTGATACATTCAATATAATTTAATATTGATCAAATTAACTCATATTCAGAAGTGGGTTTTCAGAAGTGGGTTTACGGGTTTCCGTCGTATTATCGTAGCATATTAGTAACAGATTGTGTAAGCTGGGCTTCACGGCTTAACCAACGGTTGTAGTCAAGTCGCATCAGCAACCTCGCCAAGTAAACTCCGCTTGGACGGTCCCGAAATGATACCAAGAGTTGCAGCAACTGTTTAACAAGCTTGTTGAACCTGTGCGGAAAATTTGAATGAATGAATTATTTATTTGACACAAAACACTATACTATTATAAACTTACAAATAAATTAAAATAAACTATAATTAACTTAATCAAACACAGAAAAACTATAATTAACTTACACAAACAGACACAGTTATTAATTAAAAAAAAAATGATTTATGTCATTTGGACCATGAGTTTCCGATCTGATACTAAAGAGTATTTCAAACCATGTTTTATGAGGAAAAAATGGACATAACCTGCACAAAAATAACTAAAGGCCATACACCATCCTACTGCTAGGCATAGGCCCAATCCTTAAAGCCTTCTCAGGGTTGGAGATTATATCTACCACACTGCCCCAATGCCAATGGTAAAGTAGCGGCCTGTTACAATCCCACTGCTGGGCATAGGCCTCCTCTCTCCGTTTCTGGAGAAAAGGGTTGGAGCTGAGACCTACCACGCTGCTCCAATGCGGATTGGTAGGTTACACATATCTCCAGAATTCTCTAGAGATATGCAGGTTTCCTCACGATGTTTTCCTTCACCGAAAAGCGTGTGATAATTTGCTATTATCAATTAGACATAAGTTTTAATAGAAGAACTCATTGGTGTCTGCCCGGGGTTTGAAGTCGTGATACCCACGAAAGAGTCGCACGGTCTCACCAAGGTCGTAAAGTTACACATTTATACACCTCTGAACAAGCAATAAGGGCCCACGACAAAAATCGGATTGTGAACGTGTTAATGAAACATACCTTTCAGAATATCCCCGAACGTAATAATCCTCCTCTTCTTTGTCGGTGACCTGCTCGTTCATACCGCAGAAGGAGTGGCACAGTTTTAGCAGCTCCATGATATTGCAGAACACCGGATTGTTTATACAGTCCAGAGCATCACCGGAGACATTATCAGACTGTAAACAGTAATTGTAATCACACAATGCGCTGTTCAATAAATAAGTGGAGTCAAAAGGTTACTCCATGGTACCCCAGGGATGGAATAAGAACTAGAGGGCGGCCAGTGAGATGGGAAGACGACCTCATATTAACTGCTGGCCCTTTCTGGACAAGAGTGCCAAAAGATAGAGAACAATGGAAAATGTTGGAGGAGTAAGAGATTTCTGCAAAAAAAAAGACCCAACTCGATTCATGTTAAATGTTCGGAATAAAAGGCTTATTATTATTTACTTAAACTACGCCTCAGGTTAAACCTGGTAAAAATAAATATTTACGGGTATAACATAAAAAAAAAAAAAAGTGAACCAAGTGAATACTTAAGTTTGGTTGGTGTTAGTACATAAAACGTCACCATCTGATGGTAATTGGAAGAATTTTCGAACTATTCTACGAGTATTTAATATAGCTGCTTTTTGTAATGTCATAAATGTATTTTTGGGGAGCTTTAAAACGCGAATAATATGATGCAAATGTTTGGGTACAACTCCGGTGGTTGAAATAATTGGGACTATTTATTGTAACTGCATTCATGTTCCAGACTCTTTTTTTATTTCCTGTAGTTCTGTGTACTTTCTAATTTTTTCCGCAATAGTAACTTGTAAATTATTTGTGTTGGGCACTGCAATATCGATAATGTATGTATGTTTATTCGTTTTATCTACGAGAATAATATCAGGTCTGTTGTTATGAACAGTATGGTCCGAGAATATTGTTCGATCGTAGTATAATTTGTGGGTATTATTTTCTAAAACTTTTTGTGGAGTGTATTTGTAATAAGGCATGTTAGGTTCGTTTTGTAGTTTGTACATTTATTATTATTATTATTAAGAACAGTAATTGTATGTGATTCTTCTCTCTCACTTTATCCCCTTTATGAGAGACTTCGTGGTACCCGCGACTTCGTTCACGAAAACTTTAACTTTTCAGTACTCCCTATATGTGATTTTTCCTGCCCCTAAAGAAAACGTATTATTTGTTTATGTTAACTCGATATAAGCAGGTATACTATTATCATGAGCTTAGAGCAAACAGATACACAATATGCGAGCCAACATGAGCTAGAAGCAAACAGGTATAATATCAGCACGAGCATAACACGGGAGTCAGCTTGAAAGCTATCCAGTAGAATTTGTTCAATTGTTCCTTACGGTAGGTAGATTTAGAAAATTCAGCTATATGAATGTTTACTTTCCGGTACTTATCATCAGGCCTACCATGAATTCTTATGGCCACCGCGAACCGCTTTCTTTTCGTACCATGAAGTGTGAATCGCATTGGAGTCGTAATGTTTGAAAAGGATAACGTTATATGAACTATAGATAACTCTGTCTCTTTTACTCACATGCTCATAGGACGAATTCCGAACGCTCATACAGCAACGACTTAAAGTGTGCGTCTTTAAGACGTCATGGTATGAAAAAGCAAAACAATTTCGTTTACGTCTTCAATTGAGTCGCAATAAGAGTTCATGGCAGGCCTGCTGGTTAGCGAAGAAGCTGAATACGTCGTACAACAGGAAAAGTTACATCTTAGTTAATCAACGAATGGTCAAGTTGCCATTTAAGGCTCATAGCGATCGTGATAAAAGAAAGTAAATCTTACCGAAGTCACGGTCAAGAAAGACTGACTCAGTATATCAGCGAGAAACGTGGCATGGGCTTTCTTTAATTTCTCAAAATCGTTAGTCTTATTAACAGCTTCCATTAGACGCGAGAAGTTTGTCTCTAACACGTCAGCCTGAAGGTAGTGTTGCAAGTTGTCCATGAGAAACATTAATTTATTGTGTAGTTGGCACATAGAATATCTAGAACAAAGTAATCGACCATGAAATTAATTTCCTTACATAATTTATAGAATTAGGCGTTACTTTTGTTGAGTTGAGTTTGTGATAGTGAACCTGTGTAGTGCTTGTGTATTGTGGTGGAAGTGGTGGAGGTTTGTGCATGTGTTTTTACGAATCCTGCACGTATCAGTTATGAAAATACTGATAGTCCACTATACATTAAACACTATATATATTTTCTATTTACTGTATCGCGGATTATAGCAAAATAATTTTATTATTACTTTTGTAATTTCCTTACAGTGTTAAAAATATTCCAAGGCGCGAAATTTCCTGATTGAGACATTCAAAATTAGGGGGGAAAAAGACATGAAATAATCCATTTTAAAGTCCAATAATGTTTCGATGCAAGAGTGACGTTCATCGTCTATTGAGGAATGTTAAGACTTCAAAACACTTATGTGGCGTCACTTATTTAGTAATTATTCACGAAATTAGGACATAATTTCGAAAATCGCAGTGTTGATCCACAAATGGCATCGATATCCCTAGATTCTATCAGTATCATAAAACCGGACGGACATCTTTAAAAAACAGGACGTACCTTGGGATAAGACTATCCAATTTTTGGCCAATTCGGCTGCCAAACTTGTTATTATGGACAAAATCTTAAATAAATAAGAATAAAAATGTACTCCGAATGTGATGGATGTAATTTTGGATACTAAACTCTATAGCTCTTTGTTTCCAATGGTAATATTGTTAATATTAAGAATTTTATGGACTACCTATTCTAGAGATGAGCAAAATATATGCCTGACAAGAAAAGGGCATTTCTGATCTTGGGATATATATCACTCTTTTATATCTTTAACTCATTGAGCTCAGTACAGCTGTTTTAACTTGTCGAATCTCAAAGATTGTCGCTCCGAAAATCCGTTGCATTTTTAATACAAACATAATAATAATAATAATAATAATTCAGCTTTATTGAGTCCATACATTTACAATTATAATTCATTACTAACACAAAATTAAAAAAATAAAAACTATATTTACTAATTAGAATATTATTATAGCAAAAAATTCTCTAAAATAAAAATTAAATTATATTAATATGTTAAATTATATGTCAAAAATTATAAATGTCAAAAAACTATATATATAAATTTAAAAAAGTAAATCGTTAAAAATGTCAAAATTAAAATTGAATAGTTAAAATTGTAGTAATTATAAAAGTATTTTAGTCTTTTAGTTAATTCTATGAATGGACCCCGTACGGGTAAAAGCCTCCTCCATTTTTAATACAAACATGCAATAGCTATCCGTCTCTCTCTTTTACGTGTAAATTGCTATATAAGCCCATCTCTTTCTCTCTAACTCTGAACGAGCCGTAATTCATCGTGAAAATTGACTCTGAAGTACAAATATATACAGATATAATTATTTCAATTACATGCGAGCTAGAGAGTAATTGTATCTTTGTAAAGATATATATCTTTCTTGTCTTTGGCTCGCGAGCTAGAGATGGTCTAACCTATTCACTTTTTTTGATGGCGTCATTACGAACCCGTCTATCTGCGTAGGCGTTGGTAGAAACAACTCGGTATTACCTGGTAGATTGTTTATAAGCTTTCCAAAGTGCGTGTAGGTCGTGCTGAGTCTTTTTTATCCTCAAAAGCAATCTGAACATGTCGTTGTATCGAGCGAGTACTTCTGGCGCGAACAACAAATGCAGGGGCCATTTGAAGTCATACTTCAGGATTATGCTGGACCATCCATCATCTGCAACATAGGTAATTACCTATCCCAAATCTGATCTTAAAAAATATACAGTGTGGTACCAAAAATTTTAGTTTAGAGTTTTTTATTTTAGCCCAGCGAAAAAATCAGTTAATTCATACAAGTCTTGTAGCCACAGCAATTATTTTACGTTTTTTAAAATATAAACACGATTTAGATACCGTACTCAATTACGACAGACAAAAAAATAACCTTGACCCAAAAACTTCCTCAGCACCCTACGTGAAAAATCAATCAATTCAGCCACAAGTATTGTAGCCACAGCAATTATTTTACGTTTTTTAAAATATAAACACGATGTAGATACCGTACTCAATTACGACAGACAAAAAAATAACCTTGACCCAAAAACTTAATAGTCTGACGCGTGGGAGAGAAGACAGCAATGCTATTGTTTTTTCCTTTTTTTGAACAAGCGCCAGGTCAGCATTACTAACAAAGCCCAAACTCAATTAAATTATATTTATTTTCTTCGAAAATACATTTTATTCAAACGAAATGAAAAAAAAAAAAATTTGCCAAAAGTATCTATTACGTACGAATTATTAGTAGATTCATTGAATGACGTATAGTCGGTACTACCCTGTATAAGTTATACACTAGGAGATAAAAAAATCATGAATTATCATAAATAGTAACATTCAATTCAATTCAAAATATTCTTTAAGTTAATTCAAAGAGTTAATTAGAGTTTATTTATTTATTCGGATCTTCAACAGCATTACACAATAAATCATCCAACATATATCCCATATAGTTTTAAATTAAATATGTAGTACCAATTATAGAAGAACACATCATTCTTAGTTACAAAGTCGCAAATTATAAACCTATAAACTATGACTTAGGTTAGAGGATCTAGCATAAAATGTATCAAATAAAAAAAGAGAAAATATTTGAGAATTCAGTAAAAAATACACAAACATTTGATTTGGTTTGATTTTAAATTATATACTGAGCTTTCTAAAAATGTAAGTAACTAACGCGATAAGTGTACATTTAATTTCAAGTACGTTTGTACTTGAGTAAAGAAATTTAATGAATTTAACTCTTATTTAATTAATTAATGGCATACCAGAGCAGCTATCATCGTCAATGGTAGAGTTAGCTGAGATATTTGGCTTGACGTAAGGCAGCTCGAAACTGAACTTTTCTATATCAACACTGTTACTTAGAAATACCGCCCTCGCTGCCAATTGGAAGGCGTGATTCAAATCTGTAAATCAATTTAGATAATATAATATCTCGCCTTCATAAGCCTAAGGACCAAAATCCATTTTTTCGTCTCTTGCACAATATGTACCCATATACATATACCCGATAATATATACCCGAATACAAAGGGATAATTCTTATAAATTATAAAATTAATAATAATAAATGACATTTACTTGAATGTCATTGCTAAGTCTTATATCAGGTGATATAAGGCCATTGGTGATATGAAAATCTCTGCGCACTTTATTAGAATAGGTAACATGTTAAATATATCTTTAATTATCAAAATTTAAAATAAATAAACATCAATTACCTCTAGTTGATTTTCTAGTTGTAGGCTTATCGAGCATTGGCGCAGTAAGTCGTAATAACTCTAAGAAGAGTTCTCCCCGACCCAGTAGATAAAAGTCTTTCATAAGACGGAGCTCGTGTAAAAGTTGAGCTTCCTCCACCGCCACCGTCCAAAGATGCTAGAAATGTTATAAGTTATAGGTCACTATAAAAATCTACTACAGAGCTCGCTTTCAACATTCGATGTCCAACGTCCATCTTCACCCCTGCTAGATGGACCCCATGGATAATATTTTATGGCAATTTTTCATTAAAGAGGCATATAATATAGCCCTTACAATAACAAACTCATATTTTTGCTGTCATACACAAATAACAAGAAATTTAGATTCAAATAAAAGGTATTAGATATTTTCTTAAGCTACACTTATATGATTAAATGCAAATTAAAGAGACAATTTAAGTATATTACTTTTTTTAAAAACATTTAAAATAAACTATATTTCCGTACCAAGCGTGCATATTGTTAAGAACATACGAAAAGAGTTCGTTAATCATATGTCATAGGGTTCAAATTCGCTCGACGCTAATTCTTTGGAACGTTCAGCTGTTTACGAAATGTTGTTAAAGATCTCCCCAAGGACTTACGAACGTTCGCGAAAATTGTCGTCATCGGTTCGTTCGATATATAATAATAAATAAATAAATAAATAAATAGAAATTCAATCAAATATAATTGAATAAAATTGGTACATAACACTTCCCATACAATGTTTTTAACTAGATTTCTTATTTTTATCATAGTTTTATGCAATTTTATGCCTTAAAACATATCCAAATATCCTATGGTATAAGCATTTCAGTTTAATGTTTTACATAAAATTACCATTTCTACATATGGAGCAATTGATAAGACGTATCCGTATATTTATGTAATGGCGTAACCTAGTAAAACTGCAATAAAATTATTCAAACCTTATCTCTAATTAAGTAAATAATACTATCTCTTTTTAAAATTCAAACATTGTATATAAAGTACAACACTATGTGTTAGGCCGTATTTAATACTACCGTCTTAGCAGGTGTAAAAATGATAAACGCGGAAACTAATAAAGTGAAAAATGAATCCAAAAATAAAAATGCCGAATCAAATAAACACGATGAAAAAGAAGACAATTTTTCAAATAATATGGATTATGACGAGTTACTATCTTCAGCTGGAGAGTTTGGATTATATCAAGTATTTCTTCTTGTCTCAACATGTCCGTTTTACATATTCGGTGTGTTCTCATACTTTACTCAACTATTTATGACAGAAGTTCCAGCAAATCACTGGTGTTGGATACCAGAATTAAAAAACTTATCGGCTAACGATCGAAGGTTGCTTGCGATTCCACACAGTACAAATGAATTGAATGGATATTCCCATTGTAAAGTCTATCTTGCAAATTGGACCGAAATTTTAAGATCTGAAATTAAACCAAACGAGTCCTGGCCAACGGAAACTTGCCAACATGGATGGGAGTTCGACTTAACTCAAATACCGTATCCAACTATATCTAGTCAAATGGGATGGGTTTGCGATAAGGACAGTTATCAAGCCACAGCACAGGCTTTATTCTTCGTTGGCTCCATTATAGGAGGGTTATGTATAGGCTGGTTAGCTGACAGAAAAGGACGGTTATCGGCGGCAATAATCGGTAATTTAATTGGTTGTGTAGCTGGTATATGCAGCGTATTCGCAACAAATTTCTTGGAATTTTGTATTTGTCGATTCTTTATGGGCATGTCATACGATACTTGCATGATGATGATATATTTACTGGTATTGGAATATATTACTCCCAAGTACAGAACAATTGCGGCAAACCTCCCCATGGGTGTATTTATGACGTTTGGACTGTGTATATTGCCGTGGATGGCTCTTTATTGTGGAGATTGGAAAGTACTTGGATTAGCGACTAGTATACCAATGGCGTTACCTATAATCGCACCTTTCATCATACCGGAAAGCCCAAGATGGCTACTTTCGCAAGGGCGCGTTGACGAAGCCATATCAAAAGTTATAAACATCGGACGAGTCAATAAAAAAGAAATTCCAGAAGCTACTATTAGACAATTTAAATTATCTGTGAATGCAGAAAAGAAGGAAGATAATACTGCCAATATTTTACAAATTTTTAGAATACCAATATTACGACGAATGCTGATATTCATATGCTTGGAATTTATGTGTTGTGCGACAATTTTCGATGCATTATTAAGAAGTATTGGTACGTTAGATTTCGATTTTTTTTTATCATTTACAATATTATCTCTAACAGAGTTCCCAGCATTATTATTAATATCTTTCACTCTAGATATGACAGGTAGAAAATGGATATCAATTATAACATTGACGGTGTGTTGCATATTTTGTATTTTAACATCTGTCGTTGGAGATGGTTTAGCATCAGTTTTATGTGCTGTTGTGGCAAGATTTGCAGTAAATATAGCTTATTCAGTCTCTTTCCAATGGAGTGCAGAAGTGTTACCAACATCAGTTAGAGGATCTGGCACATCGTTAGCACAAATCTGTGGATATATTGGTACAGTTATATCACCCTACATTGTATATTTGAAAGTGTATGTGCCTGGACTTCCATTGATTATAGTTGGCATAATTTCGGGCGTAGGTGCATTTGCTGCAATGTTTCTACCAGAGACAGCCGGTAAAATAATGCCGCAAACTTTTGAGGACGCCGAAACTCTAATAAAAGAAAGTAAATTTTTTGATGTCCCGTTTTTACGTGCAAGACAGAAACAATGAGTATTTCACTTAAATTAATATTTTACTACGTATTTTGTATATATATTAAGTAATAAAATGATTTATAGTAGACCATTTATAATTGTAATTTTACCTTCGTCACACATTCCTTGATTTCTCTAACGACACCTCTTAAGTTGTATACTTCGAAAATTTCAGGAGTCTTCAATTTTTGTAATTTTTCGTGAAATACAGCTTCTTTCTCTTCCCAAATTGTAAACCTGTAAATATATGTTGAATATATTTATCGTATTGTAGTAATTATATTTATACTGTATCTGTAAAATTATCAAAACATTTCTCAAAATATAATTTAAACTAGCTGTGCCAACCACGGTTCGCCCCAGTGGAATTCAGTGATTTACGAAACTTCCCGAATTTTAAAAATTTTGAACATAAAAGCACTAATTGTGAGTTAACCGTGAGAGATAGAAACATGCTATCGCAGATTTTGGTGTAGTGTTTTCATAGATCTATAATTCTTTAGTACATCATTTTAGCGTATCTCTTCCCAGCAAGCAAGTTTTTAACAACTGTGCGATCTCTTCAACACAAATTACACCATACCGAAATGTACTATTTATCTAAACCATCCGGAAGCATTACACTATATTTTGGTGGAAACCGTACAAAAATCCATTCAGTAGATTTTGAGAAAATCAAATCAAACAGCTTTTTGGATTTTGTAATAAGTATAGATAGATTAAAAAGTTTTAGTCTTTTACTGGAAAACTATTTGTCAACCTATTTGAAACAGATTGATGAGACCAGAAAAAATTAGTTTAATATGGGATCCAGGAATGGGATCCTACTTAAATACCAGAAATAAGTAATAATTAAATATAAAAAAGCGTAATGGGCAAACGCTGACCACCCAGGGAGGTCCAAGGGATTTAAAGGGGGGGGGGGGGAGGTCTTGTAGTTACCGACAAGTTTTCTATCAAAACTTGTGCTTTATTGATATGCGATTCAACACTGGCTCATAAGTGACTGGCCCGTTGGTGCTGTGGGTAGTGACCCTGCCTTCAGCTCCGCGGGTCGCGGGTTCGATTCCCGCTGAGGGCCAACATTTTCTATAAACAAATTGTTGGTTCTTCGAGCCTGGGTGTGTATTTGTATTAAAGTATGTATTTAAACTTATATATGTAGTATATCTACCAGTTGTCCGTCACCCATAACACAAGTATTAAGTTACTTACTTTGGGGACGGACGACCGTGTGTGTAAGTCTCCCATATATTTATTTATTTATTTATTTATTTATTTATAAGTGTAGAAATCATCGTAAGAAAACCTACAAAATTTTTAGAATTAGGCGTTATTTTGCGGAGATCCGTAATACAAAAGTAATAATAAAAATCCGCGATATTTATCCGAATCTTATTATTACTTTTGCATACTATATGCTTTAATTTATTAGGTCACAACAGGAGAAAGGTCTTGTAGAGGAGTAGTGGGAAAGCATGCCTTACTACAAAATATACAAAGACTGATTAACACCAACATAATATATTTAGCGATTAAAAAAGTTTGAAAGATACCTTCTGGAATCAGCATTTATCTTCTGCAGAGTTAACATAGGTCTATTAAATGAAAAACTATTGTGTTTCTTAACTTTCTTCGGGTCAAAACCAAATAAAATCACTGTCTTGCCAATAAATAAAATTTCTTGGGCTAACGAGAGTGGAATGAAATATGGCATCATATTTGGGTTAAGGCTATATCCACAGTCTAAAGGTGTTTGTTGAAGCTGTAACAGAATATAATTTGCACCTGCAATAGAGACCTAAGACAAGATAATAATTTGATTTGTTTTTATTTCCTGAGATCTTTATTATTGAGTTATTAAAAAAACAAATTTAATAATTATTGACATTGTTATGTATTGATCATCATCATCATGATTCTTCTGCCCTTATCCCACTTCAAGTGGGGTCGGCACAACATGTTTTAAACATGTTGTTACATGATTTGGCTAGGTATTATACGACCGGCCGTCTGCCTGACGACAGTCGCCTTGTACGACAACTCGGTAAGAAATGAGGGTGGTCTATTTTACTCAGCATCCAATCAAATACGACATAAGTTTAAATAAAAACTACATTAATTCAGATATGTTTATAATTAATGTATAGAAATCGGCTATACTCAAGTCTTATTCTATCGGGTGGGCCTGAATAGTTTAAAGCCTATACGAGGCCTCTCATTCTCTCTCATTCATGAACTCTCTCCATCTATAAGAACCCCCAATAGAAAGCTCATGAATAAGAGCCCCGTATGGACTTTAAACTAGTCAGGCTCATCCGATACAATAACATCTGCCTGACGTCAACTTACCTTAGCCGCCTTTTACGACACCTCGGTAAGAAATCAGGGTGGTATAAACTACTCAGCCGGATAGCACCCGGCGCGTCAACTTACCTTAGCCGCCTCTTACGACACCTCGGTAAAAAATAAGGGTGGATAGTCTACTCAGCCGGATACGACCCGGCGGGTCAACTTACGACTTACTTCGACTTACTTTAGCCGCCTCTTACGACACCTCGGTAAGAAATGAGGGTGGATATTCTACTCAGCCGGATACCACACGGCGGGTCAACTTAGGTAAGTAGCCTTTACGACACCTCAGTGAGAAATGAGGGTAGTCTATTCTATTTAGCCGGATATCACACGCCGGGTCAACTTACCTTAGCCGCCTTTTACGACACCTCGGTAAGAAATCAGGGTGGTCTATTCTACTCGGTCGGATACCAACCGGCGGGTCAACTTACCTTAGTCGCCTTTTACGATAACTCGGTAAGAAATGAGGGTGGTTTATTCTAATCAGCCGGATACCACTCAGCAGACATTATTTATTGATGATATACACAATAAGTGCAAAGTAGAATCAGTTTTAAGTAGATTTAAAAAAATTCGCATGCCACTAATCTACATAAAATTATGTTATACACATTCTATTTTCGCACAACACCGACAAAGGTTATCTTAGTTTCGGTTGTCTAATCCCTGTACTAAATTTTATTGTATTCGCTTTATTTTAATAAAAGATATCTGATTATATTGTTATTACGACCACATTAAAAATATTACTTACAGTGGAAACAAGTGATTTGTCACAAGTATTTGTAGTAGAATTAGATGAAACTAATGTATCAGACGTTTCATTTTTCTTAGTTTGATACACAAAAAATTCTTCATAAGGATCTCTTAATTCACCATATAACAACCATGTACATAGTTGATTGATAAATACAGTATTGATACTTGAAAATATTCTGCAAAAAAAAGAATTCATAAAGATATATTTAAAGTATTAAAACTGAATACTTTAAATATATCTCCATTTATGACTTCTGCTGATGGTTGCAGGCTCAATATGCCACTGCTGATATCTATAGGTTTTTTTATAAAAACCTACATCCTTCATCATCTTAGTAGCTAATTCAAATTAAAATAACTATGATAGGTTTAAGTTCTAAGCTTTTTCTTCGAAATGGAGAGGAGGCCTTTCACTGGCAGTATAATTCTGTAGGTGAAAGCTAAACAACCTTAAGTCATATTTTAATAAATTATTCAGTAGAGCTTTATTTAGTAGTGTTTATCTTTTTCACTCTTAGGGATTTAATGTCAATTATAATTTTACATCCATGTAATTAGTGGCTGTAGGACAAATGTCTTTTACCATTTGACCAATACGGGTATACTGAATAAGAATCATTGAAAATATAAAAATGACAAAAAAATGGACTTAAGGTCCTTTAGCTTTCACCTACAGAATTATAGTAAGATATTTCTTTTATTCAATTTATAGTTAAAAATCAAAATTACTGTACTTACTGTATAATAGCTTCATGAACCAACTTGTTGGAGTTCAAAATATATTGGTGTACAAGACTCAATATTTGACAGCCAGCCAATCTTCTCTCTTTTATTGCACTTATAATTCTATTTAATGTGTTGAACAATCCTTGAAACTTTTCTACATAACTGTACACAAATGATAATGTGTAGTTTTGATTGCCAATAACTAAGTCCTCCACTTCCTTTAAAGTCTTTTTATAGGATTGAAGAATTTCCACAATGCCTTCACTAAGAGCTTGACCATACAATCCATATGATCTGTGACCTGATGCTGATTAAAAAACAAATGCTGACTTAAAACATTACTGCAGAACCTAAATTTTGTTCCTAAACATCAGTTTTTATTAATGCAATGATACATTAGATCTTTAAAACCGCAAAACAAAGACATCATTCTCCTGCCCTTATCCCAACCTAAGTGGGGTAAACACAATATCTCTTTCTCTTCTATCTTCACCTGTTATTCTTCTTAAAACTGCAGGACAAAGTCTTTAAATACCTGACAACTGCCAGTATATAAAAATAGAACTCTAATTTTGAATGAACACAATTAATTAGTAATTTTCTGCCAGTACATAAATTCAATTTGCATACCTGTCAGTATTTTTCTAGAATGGAAGGCACTCCCCAAAACAAAACTTTGAATTTTTTTATGACTCTTAGCAATTTTATGTATTCGATTATATATTTCACTATCCCCTTCATTTGCATAAGTTATAGATTCAGGCTGAAACTAAAGTTATAATTTATCAAAGTTATATCTCTTTAAATTATAATCAAGTTTAATTTATAATACTCTTTGCAAAAATGAAATGGGCAGGTAAGAATAAAAAATACTAATAATCAAGTTGAATTTGAAATCTAGAATCTTTAAAGGCTTGGTAAAAAATTAATTAAAATGTCAATAAGCCAGTCGCTCCAATATTTTGGATACATAATTGTATAGGAACCTCGGGTAGAATGTTTACCTGATGTGTGTCACACTGGGAACAATCCCACAACATCAACAATGCATCGTGTATCATTTTGATGAAAAATTCTTTGAAATGGCTAAGATAGAATAATTCATTTGGTTGCAATAACAAATTCTAAGTTTATGAAGAATAAGACACTAGGCTGGTATTCTATAATCGGTGTATTATTGTCACTTAATAAACAAATCGATTATTGCAGAGGTTTTTAATATATTAAATCACGACATAGATTACAACTAAAATAATTATTGACATTATCTTCTTTTTTTAATGGCTTTTAGGAGCGTCATACGAGACTAATTACTTCGCCAATGTCACGTGGAATAGAAGAATCACGGTAATAAGAGTTAACCGGTTCCAAATTGATTGATCGGTTCAATTTTGCAGTGTGATAATAGCCAGAATTTCTTCTTATGCCTTCACCTAAAACAATACAGACAACACAACATATAACCCAAAACCATAACTATTTGTACTATATATTTAATTATAAGGTTTAGTATACTATAGAAGTTAATCAGCTACTACAACTTTATTTGACATGATCTTATGATTATTTTGATTCATAAAACAATATTGACGAATGACGATTCACACTTGACAGCGTTTGGTATCACGATAAGTATTAGAGCTGGGCGTTTTTTCCTGAAACCGTTATAAAAACGCTTTCTTACTGCGTAACGAACAAACGGTTTTTGTTTACAGCAGAAACCGTTTATAAAAATCTAGTTGCGGTCGTCTCGATGGGCTATCATTTATCGAAAGACAGGCACGCAACAAGAAATTAATTGTATTAATAAAGTATATTCGATATTAAATTTGTATAATGTGTAGTTCTAAAGCGTTTTTAAATAAATGTTTCGTTGAAACCATTTTTTTTCGTCTAATAACTGTTTCGTTTCGTTTTTCACAAAAGTAGTTTTTGCCCAGTTCTAATAAGTATTCTTATTCTACTTATGTATAGTAGGGATGTGTTAAAATGGTTGATTTTTATATTAATTGATTATTTAATCACAATAATCGAAACATAAATCGACTTTTTAAGAATCGATTATATTAATTACTCTGTTTTTTTTGGTTAGGCTATTTTTTTTTTAATATATCCTATGCGTTGTTAGATGACACCAATATAGCTAAACTACAACTTGCTATCGAACTTCGCAAACAGCGCAACTAAAACACTCCTTTTTATTCGTACAAGTCCACTTTAATTAGTCTTTATTCTAAATAGGTATTAATATTCAAAAACAACTTTAGCAGTCGTAAAAAAACAATAATTAATAATCGAGTCTTTCGATACGAATTACTTGAATTTGTTAACATTCGTGTCTGAGACAAAACAATAACAACAAAAATAACCAAGAATTATAAACAATTCACAGTAGATCGAAAGATTGTTAAAAGTCTGCTTTGCAAGGTGTTTGCAACTGCTGTCTTTTTTGGAATGATCAACATAGTTATATATTGTTTTGTGTTTATGAAAATATTGTTTTTTGTCTGTGGTAAAGCGAATGGAGTACAGCGACCTCGGTCATATAAACTTGCGCAGGCGCCGCCGTTAAATTGTTTTATGTTTATGTTATAAATAAACAACAAATAAGTTGACATTACTATAAGAGAGACCATTTATTTTATTTCTAAAATAATCATTCTGAAGCTTTAAAATTTAAGTCTTATATCATTATGTGCATTATTTTGAACAATGGCAGAGGCTTGTAGGCTTGGAACTTTAACAGAAAGAAAGGCTGCATGTACTCAAGATGAAAATTACTGTGTTTTCAATGTACTCAGTGTGTTTATATCACTAGTATGTATCCTAGCTGATTTAACCACAGGTATTTTAATACTTCTTTTATTTTTGGTGAATACTAATTGAAACAATGAAATATAAATATAAATAAAATAAAGATTAGTTTTGGCGTTCATTTTTGTATCCAAAAATATTCTTCTTTCAGATATTCTAGTTTTTGCTGAATATTGCAAGGATGGCTACATATACTGGGCCTTATCAACATTAATCTTCATACTATCTCCTAATATTCTCATTAACATTTTCTCAATGAGATGGTTTGTTATCGATCAGAAATCAAATCTTCGCCACTGGATTAGTCATTGCTGTCTTGTTGGTTTATTGGAAAGGTACTTATTAAAAAAAAACATATTTTGGTATTAATTTTATAAACAAACTTAATGCTTTTTATTTTTAATATATTTTGGTAATATTATAACATAAAAAAATAGAGAGGGAGAAATAATCCTATTGTTTGTTGCAGGTACATTATATTCCTACAAAAAGTTTTCTCCTGCAAGAATTTAGAATCTGTAAAAACTCAAAAATTAATAAGTCAAAGGAATGATTTAAGTTTGCTCCATTTTTTGTACATATTTACAGGGACTATTCCACAAATTATATTACAAACTTATGCAATTGTGACATTAAATGAGAATTATCATACTAAAGGTACAATACTTTTCCAATAAGAGAAATCTTTATTAGTCCTTATTTTATTATTAATATATTTATCATCTAAACTGTAGGTTAAAATGTGTGTTTTTTTTAATTAACAAGTTTGATATTAAAATTCATAACATGCTTTACGGTCACAGAAAGAATGCTGTAAGAATGCTTGGGATGTGTATAATCTCCCAATCTGCATTTGAAAAATGTGGCATTTCCGAGTTTCAGTCTCCATCTCCTACTTGAATGCCTTTACTATGTAATACTACTAGCTTGTTACTATGTAATAGTAAAACGCTGCCACTTTACTTTTACTTCATACTAATGTAAGACAAAATATTTTAAACTGCCATTTATATTATGTCTTTTTTTTTACAGTATTCGCCTTGGTAGCAGCGATAGCATCTGTGATATTGGGCTGTGTGACATATATTTACAGCATCACAACATTTACGACTGATAGTTTTGAATGGACTTCAATAGTATTAAAATTAACTTGGCACTTTGGTATTTTGATTGGTAGAATTGCTGGTGTATTGTTATTTACTATAATTTTTGGAATATGGACGTTGATTCCATTGGGTAAGGTATTATTGTGTAGTCCTTTTATTTTTTTCATTACATGTGATTTAATAATCTTTTTTTTAGGTCTCCACTGGTCTGCTATGACATTCTGGATAATAACACAAAAGACCACATTTTGTCCAAATAAATTAGAGGAAACATTTTACAACGCCGTCATGGGTTTTGTATATTGTTTCTGTTATATTAATTTAAGAGAGGGTCATACTAGGTATCGCTTGCTTATGTTTTACTCACTTATTGTAACTCAAAACTTTGGGAGCTTGCTCCTCTACATACTTATATCTGATTTTGAAAAACAAAAGAAACCTTGGTCCATTGCTGCAACTGTATGTGTCACTGTTGGAACAATTATTGGTAGGTCTTTAATATTTTTAAATATTAAGTAAAATGTGGTATACTTACTATGATACATTATATATTTTAGGTATGGTTGCGATGATATTATATTATAGATACTTTCACTCAAGAGGTCCTATTCCTTGGAAAAGTACACAAGATGATGTCGAATTGAATAACAAAGTGAAGTCTCAGAGTTCTGAGAAGAATAATAAATGTAATGGTCTTAATCATGTTAGATCATTCAAGAGTTCAACTAAAGTCACAGAATCAAGGTAATTGAACTGTTAATAAGTACTTATTATTTATTAGTACTAGTATTTATAACTCTGATTTAAATATATATATTTTTTAGGAATGATATTACTGTCCCTAAACAACAAATAACACAAAATAATAGTGATACAGCTGATAAGAAGTTCTTATTAGATCATTGGATTGCTAGATCTGGCTCACCAACATTCACATCAGCTCCTGTTGGCACTTTGAGTATGGATGCTTCTAGCATAGAAATTTATACAGTAGAAAATACACCACAAACAATACAAACAAAAAGAGAAAATCCCAATAACCATACAACAAATATAAAGATCACAAAAAAGAAAATATGTTCTTCAACAGAGCTTAGACTAAAGCTGGCATCTATTAAAAACTTTGAGAGTTCTATTGATGAAATAACCTCGTGTACATTAAACCTACAAAAGCGTCGTGGAATTTGTTCCTCAGATGAATTACAAGATGATTTATCTAATTTAAATTTAGATATCTGTAAAATTGATAATGAAGATTTTACAAAAACTATCAAAACAGATCATAGTTCTGAAATCAGTCATGATACAGATGGTTCTAACAAAAAAACGTCATCAGATTCGATTGATATGGATTTAGACTTAAGTTTTAGCGACATCAATAGTTCTGATATAAACACTTTTAATGAAAATATAGTACAGAAGCTTTGTCTGAGTGCTTTAAAAAACATTAAAGTTGGCAATCAAGATGCAGATATAGAAAATATACAAAGAATAGCACTAGACATACTAAAAGAAATGTACACCAAAAAGGATAAAATAAAAAATGGTATTACGGGTGAACTTATTAACTCACAGACGAAGCGTGATCTCGACACACCGACAGAAATTTTATCTGTACATGATTATGAAAATATCTGTGCAGTCAATATTGCAAGAGAGGCCTGGGGTTTAAGATCATGGAATGGATACTGTGATATTGAGAATTGGCTCCATGATGGTAGTGTAGTAAGAGACAGAAGTAGAGATACTTTGACATCAGGAAGTTCTGAAATCAGTAGTTGTCTCTCTCAGGAATTAAAAAATGCTATCTTAGCTGCACCATCATTTCCTAGGAAGCCTCATACTTATTCTAATGTTTTTGTAAAATTTGATAGAAATCCTGAGGATTATGTAAATACTGTAATGTGTCACTCCGGTGAAGATACATTCTTAGCTAAACCTTGTGTGATAGAAACAAACAAAGATCCTAATCATTTAGAACCAATATTAGAAGAACTAGATGATTTAGGTGATATTGATAATTCTTGTAAAAAACGTTTAAACTCTGAAAGTTCTCTTGTTGCTACTATAGATGAAATTAGAAAAGCTACTGTAACTAATTCACCAAGAAATTTATACCACAGGAGAGAACATCAGTGGGATTCACCACAATTTTTGTCTTCTGATAAAACCGATCTTAAACAATCAATTTGGAAAGAACCATATAAATTTGATGCTAGCAATATAATGGAATCTCAGCCAGAAAAAGACTGTATAATTGATGTATCTCATGGGTCTAAATTTGATTCAAACAATAAGGACCTTAGTTTTTTGTCATTGTCTACTAAACAAATGGATAACAATAAACACCAAATTAAGAATGTGGTTAAAAGACAAAAAACTAACTATACAAAGACTCAAAATAAAAAACTACACGTGAAATCAGAGCAACAACTGCCAGATCTTTCAAATCAAGACATTGACTTTCTATGGCACATAGTTTCTGAAAATGCATTGCCGCTCACTTCAGGCGAAGATCTTACATTAAGTCGCAAAACACCATCATTACAATCTCTCATACAAAAAGAGACACAATCAAGTTTGTTAAATACCTCCACATCCAAAATATCAAATATGAAAAAAAACGTAAGAAACCGACCAAGGAGAAAATTTTCTATTTTGAGAGAAAGATTTGAACCAAAGGTAAATTTTAATTCTGATGAAGAAATCTTGTATCATTGTTCAGAGATATTGGCTCAACAAGAAGACCCTAATATTATGAATATTAAGAACCAGTTTGAATGTGTTAACGATAAAACAGATATTGTTTGTTACAAAAAACAACCAAATACAATACCGTGTGATGATGATAAGACTAGTTCAATGATTGGATCCCATATAACCCCAAAGTCTGTAAAAGAAAAAAGGTCTTTATTTATGAAGCAAGTGCTCAGCCCACCAAGATTTAATACCAAGTTAAGACATAAAGTGTAATTTTACCTCTTAGATAATTTTTGTAAGTTCCTATACATTGGAAATAATGCAATATTATTAAGTAGATCTCACAATATGTGTTATAACTTTAGTTTTACCATTACATACCATAATTGAAAGGCGACCAATCTTGATAAATAGCAATTTGCTAATAATATAAAATGATTTAAAAAATTTGCCATAAGTTATAAAGATTTAACATCTTGCAAGATAGACTGATTATTGGATATAATTTTAAATTGTTATAAAATAGTAATATAAAATTAATGTGATCAGAAAAAGGAAAATACTATTATTTAAGTATTAAATAGGTAAACTTAGTTTAGTTATTTTTGCAAACTATTTTATAATAATTATCAGTTCTTCCATAATATTATATACATTTTGCCGATGTTTTTTTAAATAAACTTTCTTGCCATTGCAAGTCATTCCAAAAGTTATTATACTGTGATGTATGTGCCTTTATTTTTATTGTAATTTGCCAGTAGTATTTTAAGTGCTTTAGATATAATGTAAAAAATAAAAATAATGTAATAAAACATACTTACTTTTGATTGGGTTTAAACATATAACAAAAGTGCATACTTAAAAGTACGTTTTTTTTGGAAGGATGAAATCAACACATCAAATGCCACATTAATTTTGCATGGCTGTGAAATGGCTAAAATGAATTTCGCAACTTTATATTATTTACAACAGTTTGATTTTAGTAATCATTTGTGACACATTTAGCCCCAAAGCGCTGAAAGGCACTGTTATTTTATTTGTTTTTGTTTTTTTTTTAAATATAACCATGTGTAAAAAATATTTTACCAATTTTACCAAAACCTTTTGGTAATTGGTGATTAGGTTAGGACAATCTCATGCCTTCAATTAGATTAAGAATTACCAATAGATTTATTGTACATATCTGTACATTTACCAAGGAACATGATTTGTGTGTTTTGGTAGGGAATGAGTTTGAATATAAAAACAGACGTTAATAATGATTTTTTATTATATAAATATTCAGTATAGCAGCTATAATGTTGCATATTATGTATATGCATAAATACTATCTTAAAATAATGATTACAAGATGCATTTTAAATGCTCTAATATAACAATTATAATACTTGAATAGATACTTTAAATATTTTCATAATATCACAATTTTTTTATTTTGGAAAAATCAAAAAATAATATTGTTCTTAATTATCTTTCATTTGTCAACATCAGTCTTATAATGGAATATGTATATCAAAAATATATTTATACCTATCTAAATAATATAATTATAGGATAATAATCTAGGTATAAGTCGCAAAATATATCAAATGGCAAGATTGCCAAAGTAGTTTATATTAGCTGCCATATATTGGTTAAAGGTCTCAACCTAAATATCCAAATTACAAACAACTCCACAATGATACTCATCATATCAATACTTAACACTCCATAAAAAAAGATGGCACTACTTTTAGTCCTTATCAATCTGATAGTTTTAGATCTAGAGATAGCAGCAAAATAATCTGTGCCCCTCTGACACCCACAAACGTTATATACTAATAGCTGAAAGGTTTAAGTAAATTGATGTATTTGAATGTTACAATTGAAGTTCCTGCTTACAAATCTGTTGTCATTACATTGGTGAGGAGACGGATCCGGTGTGCATTGCAAGCTTTACATAAAATGTGATCGTCTAGGGGATAACAACCTCTCCCCTGAGCTTCTGATGACAGCATAAGGCCACAATCCTCACATTTATAACAACGCACATGGAAACTACGATCAAGAGCGACAACTCTAACAGTTTCTTCTTCACCTTCTTCAGGCATTATTGGCAGCTCACATACACAGCAGCGTGGTGCGAATTTTTTATGGAAATCTTCAATACAATGTATTTGGTTCATGGCATCTACAGTGAATGGTACTCCGTCAAGGCTTTTACCACACACAACACAAGTAAAACATGTAGGATGATAGGGTTTGCCAGTAGCTCTCAAAATTCTATCTAAAATTGGGTTATTACATACAGAACATTTCTCTAATGTTTCATAATAATCTACCTCACAATATGGATTTCCCTCCACTGCATAAAATGGTTTTCCTTGTAGATTCATGTTGCAGTGATGGCAGCAGAAACATTGAACATGGTACATGTTACCCATAGCAGTGCAACCAGAACTTTCACCTACAACTCTTTGTTCACATTTAATACATGTGCCAAAAATATCCAAATCCTGACTGTCTGAAATGGACTGAACAAGCATATTAGTTAATGCGTCAACCTCTTCCTCCTTTGGTAGTGGAGATTTTCTTACTGATTGCAAATTGCTTTTATATGTTGGATTTGCATCAATTTGTCCCATATTTGCAGATAAGTTTGTATTAATAGGCTCATACAGTGACTCATATGTTGATGCTTGTGACACTCCATACTCAGGATATTCATTTTGATATATTGCAGGATAAGATGGTCGACCCTGACTAAAATTCAAATTTGTAGTAGCTCTCATTAATTCACTATAATTAGAGCTGACAGGGGATGGTGGTGGGATGTATTCCTCATTATTATGGTTTGAATCATATGATTTGCTTGATGTAATATGAGGTAAAGGTGGTGGTGTAGGTGGGCTATTGCATGCATATTGTGGTGTTACATTATTGAACATTGTGGTGCATCCCTTGGCAGTTGTGGGCAAGTTTTGCCTGAATGGATGACTAGATAGCGACAATTGAGTCACATTCGCATAATCTTTATGCATCGGATGAATATTGCTTGCCTGTCTTGGAATGTTGCTGTATGTTGGTGGAGGCGGTGGCGGTGGCGGAATCGCGTTGCTTTGTGTAGATATTTTAGAAGAGAAAGAGGGTTCACGTAACGTGTTGACGGCAGCGCTATGTGGAACTTGAGGTTGAGCCTTTTTTTTGGGTGGTACAGCTGGTGGTATCTTTTTTACTTTTCCCGGTGAAATCTGATCCCTTACCATTTGCAGTTCTGCCAGTTGCTTCTCCAAGGCGTCCATGTTATCAAGTCGAGCCATTTTGTACTATATTACGCAAAGCGAAACATAGAAAAGTAAATGTCACCAAAAAATTAAGAATTAAGTCGTCGCTAAATATTCGTCATTCTTCTACGATAGGGATGTCAAAAATAATCGATTACATTAATCGATTATTTTATTACGATAATAGATTAAAGTATTAGATGCAAAGAATTATTATAAATCTATGGCTAGATTATTTTAGTTGGTAGTCTATGGATTCGAACAAAGTCTATGGATTCGATGATACAACACTATTAGTAAATGTCATAGAAGCCTATGGTCATAGACTCGTGACGGTGTAAATGTCAACGAATTTAATAATAAACAAAAGTGTTGATTCCGTTCGTTAGCTAGTTGGTAAACACACGTGTTTTTGAGGTTGTTTACTATCTGGTTTTTTTAATATTGTTTTTAGTAGATATTAATTGTTGGTGAGTGTATATATTGTGTTGTCTTATTATTTTGTAGTTATAATTAACATTTTTTAGTAAAATGGGGGACGAATCCCCCGGGGATCCGTCCGATCGCCCTCCTGACTTACATTCTTTAATGAACGTGGGCAAAGACCGAGGCATGAAACGTCGCGCTGATCCTGTTCCTAATAATTTAGCTAAAATAACGGTCACAGAATATGACTCACCTGCTGCCTCTATCGAATCAATTTTCGTTCACCCTTCTGTAACCATTACTGATCGCACCTATGGCCCTGAAGACAGAGCTCCCTATGTCGTCCACATTTCGCGGATTGAACCTGACCTAGCAGCGGGCCTTAGTCTCCGCCCTGTTAAAATAGGCTCAATATTGGTTAACAATAAGGTAGGTAATATAGTAAGAGATGGCATTAAAAGCATTGGACGCAATCGTGTATCTGTCGAATTTAAAACTAGTGATGACGCTAATTCTTTTTTGTCTCATGAGTGCCTTGTCATTAATAAGTTAAAAGCTAATGTACCATCTTATCATGTTACACGAATGGGTCTAGTCAGGGGAGTACCTAAGGAATGGACAATGACTGAATTTGTTGAGGCTATTGAACTCCCTGAAGGTGTCGGGAAAATAATTAAAGCGCGTCGGTTGAATAGGAAAATTGTTAATAATGAGACTGCTTGTTGGGTCCCTACCCAATCAGTGGTTTGTACTTTTAGTGGACAAATTCTTCCCAAACATGTCTATGTATACCATACCTCAATGCATATAGAAACATACCTCCTGCCAACGATTCAATGTCATAATTGTTGTAGATTTGGACACATCAAAAACCAGTGCAGATCAAAACCCAGATGCTATAAATGCAGTCAAATGCACTCTGGTGATAGTTGTGAAGTGTCATTGGATTCTGTGTCTTGTCTGCTTTGCTCAGGTACCCATATGGCTACTGATAAAAGGTGTCCAGAGCAATCCAGACAGCATACTATTAAATTGTTAATGTCAGAACATAATATCTCATATTATGATGCATCAATACAAGTACCCCCTGTACGAAGATCATATGCCGATGTTGCATCTGCCATGTTTGCTCCTTCCCCCAAGGTATCCTACCCTACAGACCCTATCAACCAATTAACTCCCCATCCCCAAGCCGTTAATAGATCCTATAAAAAAACTTTTATATCTACTCCTAGAGCAAGAACATCCACTCCGTTAGGTTTTGATAGAAGACTTCACCAGTCCCTTGTAGAAACTCCTGCTTCGATTATTCCAAATGGGTATGCTTTACAAAATCAGGCAAACTCAACTGATCAGACTTCTAATGAAGAAGTCATTAATCTGATATTGACACTAGTAAAAGTATTATCACAATCAAAACAAAATTTACCGAACATCGTTGCTAATAAAATTTCTGAAATAATCAATATAATACTCGACAAAAATGGCCCAAGCTCTTTTTCTCCAATGGAATTGTAGAAGTATAAAAAATAAAAAACATGAATTAATTCATTTGATTAAAAAGCACAATGTTGCCATTGCTGCTGTCATGGAAACATGGCTATATCCTCACTCTGTATTTAGAGTGCCTGGATATGCATGTTTGCGAGCTGACAGAGGTGATGGCCATGATGGCTGTGCTTTATTTATAAAAAAATCTGTCACTTACTCCCAGATACCCCTTCCACAAACTTCTCTTGATTTTGATGCTATTGCTGTTAGGGCAATGAACATCTCATTTCTCTCTATTTATGTCCCTCATCCTCACTCTAATATTATACCTGCACTGTCCTCTATATGTTCTCTGTTACCTTCTCCTATAATTATCTTAGGTGGTTTTAATTGCCATCATATCTCCTGGGGATGCTATTACAATGACTCTTTCTCTAGCCACTTAATTAGCATATTTGATGACTTTAATGTATGTGTAATAAATGATGGTTCGCCCACTCGTCTAGTACATCCTGGCCAAAACCCAAAATCTGCGGTGGATCTTACACTCTGTTCTCCATCCTTATCGTCTTTACTATGTTGGAGAGTTTTACCACACACCCATGGAAGTGATCATTTCCCAATTCTCATTACTATGCCCAACCAAGTTGCCCCCACCCCTTTTAATCAACCGTTACTTAAATATAAGCTAAAAGACGCTGATTGGACAGCTTTTTCTAGAACAGTGGATACCAAAATTCAAAATTATAATTTGCAGGTTATTCATGACTTTACTGACTTCTATAACATATTTGTAGAAATTCTTACAACTTCTGCAAATATTCACTTCCCAATAAAACGAGCAACACAAAAACTTTCTTCTCCTCCATGGTGGGACAATGACTGTACAGAGATAATAAAAAAACGCAAAGATGCAGAGCGAATTTATAATATTAATATGTCTACTCAAAATTTTTTAACTTTTAAACTAATATCAGCTCAGGCTAGAAGGTTATTTTCTAAAAAGAAAAAGAGGGGATGGATCCAATTTTGCGAAAGTTTATCTCCTAGAACTCCTTCCACACTCGTTTGGGGTAAGATTAAAAAATATAGAGGATCTCGTATCGCGGATACGGTAACATCTAATGATCCATCACCTTGGTTTGGGGGGTTGATGGCAGTCGCTACGCTCAGGGGTGTGAACTGAGCTACAGAGCACTGCCATAAGTCGAACCATACGCGTCCCCGCCGCACTTCCCGGGCAATGTTGCAGTCAATGAGATCACACACCCATTACAAACCTCAGGCTGCAATAGCAAGTATGGTCTGGCGGTGCGGGGCTACGGTTTCCCACGTAACCACGCACGTCCGCTATCCCCTTCCTTTACACCAGAATCCTTCTTAATCCAATCCTTCCCCCCACAAATTATCCCTCCTCACCTGCGAAAAATAATGAACGCGGAAAAAAAGAACAACCTACCCCAGGAGGGTACCAGCTCAGCTGGAGAATCCCTCCCTGAGACTGCTGCTCGGATTACGGTCCGAGCACCAGTCTCAGGCTGCTCCTCGTATTCTGGGGGGAGCAATTTTTCGCCTTCACTAGTGCGTCCTGGGGGCTCTGCAGTGAGCCTTCACGACCAATTATCTAGAACCCTCCATCTGAGGGAAGAAGAAGAACTCTTGAAGTCGCCGACGCCTATGCTCCCTAGTGTGGGCGAGGGCGAGTTCAAGTTGGTCACATCTAAAAGACGTAGGAAAAGATCAAAGAAACTTAGTAGACAATCGGCCGTGTCGGAAGAGCCTTCGACTTCCCGATCTGCGATGGGGGAAACCTCATCGGGGGTTGGAGAGTTAAGGACCTCCAGACCGCTGAAAACGAAAAGGCAGGGGACAGACCCTGAGGAAGGACCGAGTGATCAGCGACCGGCAAAGCGTCGCAATCGGGGGGCTGTGGCGGGACCACGTTGCACTGCAAAAGAGCAAAGTGATCTCGCTGTTGCCATCCATCGTGCAGACGGAATGCCGGTCGATGAAAGCCTAGCAACTTATATTAGGGACAGATTAGCTGATCTTATCGAGGCGGCTGTTGTGGAGGAAGTCGATAGCGCCAAGCTAAACTTCGCAACCTCGGGGCTGGTGGCAGAAGGATTCTTTCTTGTGACACCGGCCACCGAGCTATCGAGGGATTGGCTGCTGGAGTGCGACTTCGGACTTTACAACGGCGTCTCGATAAGGGCAACGAGAAGGGACCGTGGAAGGGTTGCGATTTGGATCCCGGGCAGCAGAAGAGCAACTGATCCTCTTCTACTGCTCAGGGGTCAAAATCGCAATAGGACAGAGTTAAGGTTACCTGAGTGGAACCTCATAGTCAGAGAGCCGCTACCTCTAGGGGAGCGTCTGATTGTGGGGGTTCCTCGGGAGACGAACATCCATTTTCGTGAAGGACTGGTGTGGCTCTTTTATCAAGCTACACAAGTACAAGTTAGGTATTTAAACCCAAAACAAAGACCAAAACAAGACCATGAAGCACAGAGCCAAGTTGACACCGACCCAAACTCTGTACATAACAGAACCAGTAGCGATGCTCGTGTGTTGGAACCGGCTGGCACGATGAATCCACTCATCGGAGCGTCTGGCGGGGCCCCTAGTACCCCCCCGCCACGACATCCATGTATGGAATAGTCGAAGCCGCTGGTACCACCACAGCACGCTAACTGTTATAGAGACCGATACATAACTGATGCCTTGTTGGCTTCTTGAGCGCCCTGCCTCACAGCGGGTGCTCGAAGCTATGCGAAGCATCATTATGTATTGGCAAGCAACAGAGTACACACACGACACAACACCCACATTCACATTCACACCCAATAAACATAAACAAAAACACACACAAAAACACTCAACACAGACACTAAAGATCCTTCAGTTAAACTTGCATCACTGCAGGGAAGCCACAAGCGAACTCTGCGACTATGTGATTAGCAAGCAAATAGACGTGGCCCTGCTACAAGAACCGTACGTCGTGAACAAACGTGTGGTCGGTATGGGTTGTTTAGGGGGAGACCTGACCTATTGTAGCAATGGTGAGTCTGACCCCAGAACATGTATCTATACCAGTAGCAGGATCAGAAACTTAGGACTAATTGAAATAGACTGTTACAGAGACTTAGTAACGGTGGAAGCTGTAATTCCACTGGATGAGGACAAAAAAGTTAGAATGGCGTTTATGTCGGCCTACATTCCTAGCGAGACCGACTTCACACCACCAACTAGAGAGCTGGAAGAGACTGTCAACAAATACAGAGGTAAGAGAATTTCCTTTATGATAGGTTGTGACGCTAACTCACACAACGAGGTGTGGGGTAGTACAAACACAAATAGGAAAGGGGAAATTTTGTTAGAATTTATTTTAAGTAATAATCTCGAGATAATGAACATTGGTAATGAACCAACATTCGTTACAAGTACAAGGAAAGAAGTGTTAGACATTACTCTAGCATCAGAAGATATCGTCAAGTACATTAAAGATTGGAAGGTGGATCGAAAAGACCCGTTTTCCGATCATCGTAGAATCACCTTCCACATAGACAGCAAAATTGATAAATTTCGCATTAGAAATGCAAAAAAGACCAATTGGGACAACTTCGAGTCCTTAATGAGTGAATGGAGACCCAAACACACTTCCTATAACTCTATAGAGGAGTTAGAGGAAGGCGCAATGGAACTAAGCACAGCACTTAAAGCTGCCTTTATGAGCACTTGTCCACTAAGAGAGTTAGCACCAGGCAAGGGTCAACCGTGGTGGAACAATGAACTGAAAAGACTTAGGAAGAAAGTACGCAAATCCCAAAGAATTGCCCTTAAAAGAGGCGATGAATTGAGCTGGGCGGAATATAGAAAGAACAGGTCGGAATTCCGAAAGAAGTGTAGGAAAGAATCCAGAAATGGCTGGCAAGCGTACTGCAACGGGATTAAAGAATACCCCGAAGCAGCCCGCCTTATGCGTATATTGGCAAAAGACAAATCTTGTAGACTAGGTAGTATTAAAGACAAGGATTCGATAATATCAGATCCCAAAATTATACTAACTAAGATGACAGAAGCACATTTTCCAGAATGTAAAGAAATCAAGGAAGAAGAGATATTACCAAACACCAATTACTATTGGTCGGATCCGGGAAATATCATATTAGAAGAACAGATCAAGTGGAGTATTATGTCCTTTGCACCATATAAAGCGGCGGGACCTGACGAAATACTCCCAAAAATGCTACAGGTAGCATATAAATACATTAAAGGAAATATGATAGCACTCTTCAAGGCTAGCTTGGCATGGGGTTATGTACCAACGAGCTGGAGGAAAGTAAAAGCAGTGTTTATTCCAAAACCAGGGAAGAAAACCTACCAAGAACCGAAGTCATTTCGGTGTATTAGCTTGTCCTCCTTCATTTTAAAAACAATGGAAAAAGTGATGGACACCCATATAAGAACTAATATAGAACTAAGTAATCTACCACTACATGAAAATCAACATGCATATATGGGGGGCAAGTCAACAGAGACAGCTCTCCATAATCTAGTGGTAAGAATAGAAAGAACTTTAAGCAATAAAGAGCTTGCATTGGGTTGCTTCTTTGACATAGAAGGTGCTTTTGACAAAGCAAACCGTAATGCTATTAGAAACTCTATTTGTAGAGAAGGTATATCTGATGAAGTAGGCCGCTGGATAATGAACATGCTAGAGCATCGTTCTATCTCGGTGGAGTTAAGCGGAGTAACACACATAATAAAATCAACCAGAGGCTTTCCCCAAGGAGGATGTCTTTCACCTCTTTTATGGTGTCTCCTTCTAGATTCATTAGTTAGGGAAATTAATGAAATGAAGACTTACATGCAAGCATACTCAGATGACGGTATCCTCTTAGTAACCGGGAGAGACCTGAGCACTATAAGGAACATTATGAGTAATAGCATTAAAATAACATTAAGATGGTGTCAGGAAAGGGGACTAAACCTAAATCCTATGAAAACCAAACTAGTTCTCTTTACTAACAAAAAGAAAATAGCGAACTTCAATCCACTCAATATAAACGGAGTCGAGATTCAGTTGTTGAAAGAAATAAAGTACCTAGGGATCACACTGGATAAAACCCTTAGGTTTAGAACTCACATTAAAGAACAATGCAATAAAGCAAAAATAGCGCTTATGCAATGTAGAAGAGCAGTAGGAAGGACCTGGGGTATGAAGCCTAAAATAATTAAATGGATTTATACGGCTATTATATTACCCAGAATACTCTATGGCGCTTCGATTTGGTGGCATAGAGCCAAGATCGGAGTCAATAGTAAAGACTTAACAAAGGTACAGAGGATAGCAACACTAATGATCACAGGTGCAGTGCGAACTACCCCTTCCGCTGCCCTAGAGGTTTTGTTAGGATTATATCCTCTGGATCTAGCAGCCAAAAGGAAAGCAATAGAACAATGGTATAAGATGAAAGTATTCCATCAGTGGAAGGGAAACTTTATGGATAAAGGTCATACTGAAATAGAGAAGATCTACGGAGATAATCTGTCGATGGTCGTCAAGAGAAGTGACCTGATCAAGAAACAGAAAATCTTCGATAAGAAATATAGAATACACATAGGAGTCAAGGAAGACTGGGAAGTAAATGATAGTAACAACCGTCAAACCATCTGCTATACGGACGGATCTAGACGTGAATCCACGAAGCTGGCAGGAGCTGGCATTGTTTACAGCAACTTGCCAAATTTACACCAGGTTATAAATCTGGGTAAATATACAAGCGTTTTCCAGGCCGAAATGATGGCTATCATGGAGTGCGCCAGGAAATTGAAAGAAACACTAACGGCACCAGTACACAATATAGTCATCTATAGCGACAGTCAAGCCGCATTAAAAGCACTTGACCGTATAGAAACAACTTCAGCTATCGTAAAGGAATGCAAACAAGAACTAAACGGACTAGCTGAAATTGGAGAAGTAACGATTGCATGGGTCCCAGGACACCATGGGCATGCAGGGAATGAAAAAGCCGACGAATTGGCAAGAAAAGGAGCGAGTCAAACATTTGTTGGCCCAGAACCTTTCCTCCCAATTGGAAACACGATAATAAAGCGCGTTATAGATAAAAGAATAGAAATAGAATCGAGTAAAAGATGGAGAAACACAACGTTCCGACAATCAAAGCTGTTTCTCAAATCTTTCGACATTAAGAAAACAAAACAGCTAATGTCTCACAACAGGGAAAATGTGGCAATCATAACAGGCATTACTACGGGGCACTGCCTGTTAAACAGACACCTGTCAATAATGAGAATAAAAGAAGATGCAGCGTGCCCAGAGTGTGGAGAAGAAGAAACGAGTCTCCACCTTATGGCTGAGTGCCCCATGTACTCGCTGGTAAGATGGGAGATACTAGGTAAGGATGAAATTGAAGAAGAAGACCTAACAAATATCCCCTTCAGGGATATCATAAGGTTTGTAAGAGCAACTGGTAGGTTTGAGCAGGTGACACTGTCGGGACAACAGTGAGACCCTTGTCCCAACATGAGGGGAAATGGGTGGAATAGTCCAGAATTGGAGCTGACCACCCGCCCTGTACCGACAGGCGTCCCCTACCTTAGATTAGATTAGATTAGATTGGTTAGAACAGTTTGTAAATACATTGGCACCACCTTTTGTTCCGGAGATGGACCACTTTATATCAAGTACGCCAACTACCCCATCTCAAAGGTTTGATGAACCATTTTCATTTACAGAGCTACAAATAGTATTACAAGGACTTAGTGATTCAGCCCCAGGAGAAGATGGAATTCCTTATTCCTTCTTGAAAAATTTAAGTTTATCCGGCAAAAATGTTTTTCTCGGAATTTTAAATAATATATTTATTTCTGGTATTATTCCTGAAATGTGGAAAACTCAGATAATCATCCCCGTATTAAAACCGGGAAAAAGCCCACAAGAAACTTCTTCGTACCGTCCAATTGCGCTATCTTCAACTCTGTGTAAAACCCTAGAGCACATGATAAAAAATAGATTAGAGTGGTTTATTGAAAATAAACAAATTTTAGCTAAGTCACAGTATGGTTTTCGCAGAGGTAAAGGTGTCATGGATAGTCTCTGTATCATTTCAAGTGATATTAATTCGGCCTTCTCAAATGGACAACATCTTGCGGGAGTTTTTTTAGACATTTCATCTGCTTACGATAGTGTGCTTCTTCCAATACTCAGGCAGAAAATGCACCATCTGAGTATTCCTGTGAGGATAATAAACTGTGTGATAAATTTACTGTCACAAAGATTTATAAAAATAAGATTAAATGGACATTTACTCCAACCTAGAACTGTCTGGAAAGGACTCCCGCAAGGATCAGTTCTCAGTCCTCTACTGTATAACATCTATACTTGTGATCTTGATCTTACAGTGTCTTCTTTTTGCAAAATTTTACAGTACGCGGATGACCTAGTAGTTTACGTAGCTAGTAAAAACTTCGATGAATCAACATCAAGGTTGAATTCTGCATTATATTATCTCAATAACTGGTTAACGGATCATGGTCTGTCTCTGTCGATTAACAAAAGTAAGGCAATAGTTTTCAGTCGACAAAGAAATTTACCAACTGTTATTCTACATTGTAATGATGAGCCCATATCTATGGTTAACGAAGTAAAATTCTTAGGTGTTGTCCTTGATCAACGCATGACTGGTGCTGCTCATTTTAATTATATAGCTCAAAAATGTGAGAAAGGAGTTAATGTTCTTAGGTCACTTTCGGGTGCTTGGTGGGGCTCTCATCCTTATTGTCAAAAATTATTATATAACGCCTTAGTCCGTAGCCATATAGACTATGGTTCATTTATTTTTGAGCCATGTAATAAAGGTGGGTTAGAAAAACTTAATTTGATACAGGCTAAATGCTTGCGTATTGTTATGGGAGCCATGAAATCGTCACCTAAAAATGCCCTCCAAGTTGAATGCGTCGAACCACCTTTAGACTTACGCCGTCAATTTCTTGCTGACAGATTTATTTTTAGATCTATACAATTAAACTCTCATCCTTTGTTTCCCCTTTTAGAATCCCTGTCCGCTAAAGTTACAATTGATAGATACTGGGCTCAAAAGATTCCTCCTAGAATTGTAACTAGTTTCCAAAAGTATAAGGAGCTAAGATGTCCAGTACCTCAAACTATGATCCACCCATTGTTTGAGCATAACTTTGATGCTCTTATTTTCAAACCGAGGGTGATCTTGGATTTTGGTATTAACAAACACGATGTGGGTGCTAATACGAAATTCCAACAAATAATATATGAACATTGGCAAGAGTGGCTTCCTGTATATACAGATGCTTCAAAGTTAGATTTAAACAGTGACTTAGGCGCTGCTGTTTGGTTACCAAAATACAACGTAGTATTAAGTTTTAAGTGTCCTCCTCAAACTACAGTCTTCACGGGTGAAGCTATTGCTATACTTGAGGCTGTTTCATATATCGAATCCCATCACCTCGATAAGGTCCTGATATTCTCGGACTCTAAAAGTTGCTTAGAATCCTTAGCAGGTAACATTTTTAAAAATAAGTATCAGAATTTCTCAATAATTTTGCAAATTAAAGAAATTCTCTTCTCTTGCTTCAATCAAGGATTAGAGATAGTTCTGATTTGGATTCCTGGGCATTGTGGTATCGCAGGTAACGAAAGTGTTGACGCATGGGCAAAGGACGCTGCAAGGTCCGGTTCTTTGAATCATTATTTGATCCATGCCAGGGACTTAGTTCCATTAGCAAAAAGGCATCTTTCTGAATCATGGAATGAGCAATGGTCTAATGATCTCCGCAAAGCAAAATATTACAGATCCATACAACCAAAAATCCCTAAAAAGCCTTGGTTTTTTCACTATCGACGAGCCAACAAACAGGTTACTTCTACGATTTGTCGTCTACGTTTAGGGCATGTTTGTACACCTGTACATTTGGCAAAACTCAGAGTACGGGATCACTCAATTTGTGAATGTGGCCTGGATGAAGGTTCTGCAGACCACATATTTTTTAACTGTAGCAAATACCCAATATCTTTATATGATATTTTGCCAATTAAAGTCCCTCGTCCAATTAACTTCCAATCACTTCTGACCAATTTCGAGCCCCGCGTTATTAACCTGTTGTGTAAATATATAAAAAGTTATAATATTAAATTATAAGTGTTTTAGTCACATATATATCATAGTACAATTTAATTTTTTAATGTCTTGTCTGATAGTATTCATGTGATTTTGGGAAATTATATATTGCTTTTGTTTGTGATGTCAATATGTTAGTCTATGGTTTCTATAAATATTTTTAATTATTATTAATAGAATAAATTTGGACTCTGGTTTTACATGTACTAACACACTAACTAGTTATATATATTAATTATTAATGTATTATAAATATATCTAACATATATTTGTGTTTGTCATGCAGGTTAACTAATCTCACCGAACAATCTCTTCAAAAAGTTGCTATCAAAAAATATTTTAACTCATTCATGTTGTTTTTTCCACTTTTTTTTTACTTTTTACTTTTGACATTGGCGGAATTACTGCTAACATCAAAAGCAGTAAAAGTGCCATACACCAAAGAAGAAGAAGAAGAACAAAAGTGTTTTCGTGGGAACTCTGGAGGTTGTAGAATTTGTAATTATTTCTTTAATTTGATCTTACTTTTTAAAGAGATTTAAAGATAATTTCGTGCCTTCAGAGTTATCAAAAAATCTGTACAAACATGTCCATGCAATGCCAATTATGGATGGGTAGTGTAAGTATTATTTATTATTCACGATATATGAACTTCAATCATAATATTCTTTTATTTTGATTAATATAAATTATTACAGTTGGAGCCAAATATGACAGAGAGCTTTATAATGGCTGCATTTCACCGTATGGGACAGCGTCCTCTTGCAGTTAAGGTTATGAGAAATAAATTCACGGGAGAACCAGCAGGATATGCTTTCGTACATTTTCAAGTATGGTTTTATATATAACTGCTTAAAAATGAAAAAATAAATCTCATTAAAGACTAAGAAATGAAGGAAATTTATTTAGCTCAGTCAAATATCTTAATAGATAATAATTCACAAAATTTGCACCAATACTGCATACACCAAGTATGCAAACAAATATTTCACTCTACATTTAAAATTATTTATATTTTCTATTTACTTTATCGCTGATTATAGCAAAATAATTTTATTATTACTTTTGTATTATAGATCTCCACAAACTAAAGCCTAATTCTATAAATTAGTTAGTAGTTTGTAGGGAAAGGATAATATTATTTTGGCGTAATCTATGATTAGAGTAAATTAGGCTAAAAGTCTATCTGGATTCATGGCTTTTGCATCGAAGATTCATAAACAGTATGCACTACAAACCATCACTACACTACTAACACTTTCTAAGCAATTGAAAACATACTAAACAAACAGAAATAATTGCAATTTTTTCAAAAGTTTCAAATTTAAGTTAAAGTTATATTTATAATCTCATATTAGTAAAGAATCACTTTACTCTATAATATATAGAAATAGTTGTTAGTTTGTCCATAGTACAAAAGTAATGAAAATATTATTTTACTATATTCCACCACTACAAATAATTTCATCATTGAGTCTATCTTTCGACTATGGCTTGGTTATTGGGGTAAAAAAACTGTTGAGATTGTGGTAGTCAATATGTGCAGTGCTTGCATACCGATTGTGTTATTGTTATTGGTGGTCAGTGATGCATGAGTTTTCAGAATTCTGCATGTATCAGGTACAAAAACGAAAGTAAAGTTTACATTTAGAAATTCATATATTTTCTTTTATCTTGGATTATAGTGAAATAATATTTTCATTACTTTTATTTCATCTCAAGTAATGCATTGTTGTTATATTTAAGACTGATGAAGAGGCTATAGACACAATGCACAAACTCAACGGAAAGCCCATCCCAGGTACATTTCCTGTTGTGCGCTTTAGACTGAACACTGCTTCAAGGGAAGCTCGGTCCAATATGCAGCAGGAAAGAGAGTTTTCTGTGTGGGTTGGTGACCTTAGCCCTGATGTTGATGACTACTCATTATACAGAGTGTTTGCTGGAAAATATTCATCAATTAAAACAGCAAAAGGTATGATGTATTATTTAAATAATAACATTGGTCACACAGTATGTATATCATTATAGAAACTCAAAAATGTTTAATATATTAAAAATTATTATTAATTATAAAGAAAACCCGCTACATTGTTCTATTAATGCCATTGACAGACTGCCCATATTGTAGCTTTTTTTTTACCAAATATTAATTAAAATATTCATTAAAAATTTCTGTACATGCCAGCATCTATTTGACCTAAATATCAAGGCATCTAGTTTTTCTTTAACTAAGATTTTCATAACAATCTATTAAGCAAGCACAGTAATATAAAATAATTTTGGTTTGTTAAAAGAAAAAATATTTTTTACAAACCAAATAATATTCATATTATAATATGTGTTTGTACTGTTTTTATAAAAATTTATTATGAAAATTAATTTTATTTTCAAAACAAACACATTTTTAACTCGAACTTATTTGTTCTTAAAATTAATATTTCTATTTCAGTAATATTAGATGGGTCTGGATATACCAAAGGTTATGGTTTTGTCAGATTTGGGAACGAAGATGAGCAACGAAATGCCCTTTATGCTATGAATGGGTACACAGGCCTTGGATCTAAGCCTTTGAAAATTTGTACAGCCGTGCCAAAACCTAAAAGTGCTATAACAACCCAGACCTCTGTAACACCTGCATCGAATACAGCAACATATAGCAGTGGGACGGTATGTAATATAATACAATCTTTAAATTCAAATTCAAATTATTCTTTATTCATGTAAACTTGTGAACAAGTGCTTTTGAATCATCAATTCTAATGCTGGTTTAGAAAACTGTTCCTACCGAGAAGAGCCAGCAAGAAACTCGGCGATAGCTTTTTTTTTAAATATAAATCTTATAATTAGTTACATTTAGTCATTACTATCTTGTACAGGGTAGAAGCGCAGCTATATCCACACATCCTTATCATCTAAGTAATCTTCAACAGTAGAGTAGACTTCAGCCTCTTTTTAACAGTGTTTTTAAGTATGTTGAAACAGATGAAAATTATTTTCTTTCTTTCTATTATATGAAGATCGAGTGCGATTAGTCATTCTTTCTCACTCGGTCAGTTTCATCAAAAAAATAACTGACCTATATTACGTTTACTAAGGATTAATATTGTTTGCAACAACGCACCTGTACAATTATAAGCAAACCAACGATGATGTCGCGGTGTACAGAAAAACTTGTTATAAGTTTATGCTATGCCGTATTGAATATTGTAACTTAAGATTTTGTGTAATAAATAAAAAAAAATGTATAGGGCAGAAGAATTTTAAAAACAGATCTAGATCTGTGTTTAAAATTATTCTATATATTCTTTTACTTCTAAAAGTAAAAGAATATATAATTGCAGGAGTACAACCATTATTATGACCCATCCGCGTATTGGCAAAATTACTCCGCGTGGTCCGGTTACTATGGGCAGGAGCAGACGGCCGCTCAGCCGGCGGCGGTGGTCGAGGCCCCTCAGACGGTGCCTGTCAAACCTCAAAATGATGAACTGGCTCTAGTTGGTGAGCACCAGATTTATTTTCCCTACAATTAATAATGTATAACTGAAATATCGCGCTTCGATTCCCGCCGAAGACCAACTAATTCTATAAACAATTTATCGGCGATACTTCTGCGCTCGCCCGTCCCGCCCGGTGACGTTGTAAAAGCTATTAGGGCTAACAGCATACAGTCAGTTCGAAAAATTTATTGGTTCTTCGAGCCTGGGTGTAAATTTGTATTTAAAGTATTTAAAATTATATTTGTAGTATATTTACCAGTTGTCCGTTACCCATAACACAAGCATAAATTACTCTGGGGACAGACGACCGTGTGTGTAAATTATTATAAAATTTACAAATCAAAATATTCAATTTTTATAAAATTTATACGTAATATATTTATTTATTTTAATTTTAATAATTAATAATAATTATTAATGTAAATTATTATGTGTTTAAAATTATATATGTAGTATCAAATCAAATCAAAATATTTGGAATGCGGATTGGTAGGTTACACATATCCCCAGAATTCTCTAGAGATATGCAGGTTACCTCAAGATATTTTCCTTCGCCGAAAAGCGTGTGATAAATTGCAATTATCATTTAGACACATAAATTTAATAGAAAAACTCATTGGTGCCTGCCCGGGGTTTAAACCGGTGACATACTCGAAAGCGTCGGACGGGGTCACCGCTAGGCTATCACAGCTTCAAAGAAAATAAATTAGTATTAACTTATAAGTCTAATTGATAATTAATAAGAGGAAACCTGTATCATCCTCCTGCCCTTATCCTCTAAGGGAACTCTCTTTGCTACGTATTTTACGACCGGCCGCCTGCCTGACGTCAACTTACCTTAGTCGCCTTTTACGACACCTGGGTAAGAAATGAGGGTAGTCTATACTACTCAGCCCGATACCACACGGCGGCGAAAGGAAACCAGCATATCTCTAGAGAATTCGGTGTGTATAACCTACCAATTCGCATTGGAGCAGCGTGGTAGGACTTAGCTCCAACCCAACTGTTCAAAATTGGGTTCAAACTTATGTCGAGCATTTACCCGTCGAAGCTTCTGCGCTCGCCCATTCCACCGGTGACGCTGTAAAAGCCAGTAGGGCTAACAGCACAAGACACATTTGGGGAAAAAATATCTCGAGCAGTGGGAGAGTAACGGGCCTTTGTTAAATTTACTTTTATTGTATTAAAATACCACAGATCATAAGAGGGTCATTGACATAGATCAGATGAACCAAGAGTTTCTGGACCCGGAGTTGTGTGTTTGGGACGCGCTCGAGTCGTCCCAGTGGTTCCCGCAGGAACTGGTTGAAGCACATTAGTAATTAAGTAAATAATTGTAACTAAATATGTAATAAATATTACTTAGGAATGGCAAGTGTGTTTTAATATATATAACTAGCTTTTAAACGCAACTTCGTTCGCATGGCCTTCAGTCTTGAGTAAACCGCAATAGTAATATTAATTATAGTTAAAGTGGGTTAACCTTAAAAGCTAGACATATGCTGTCGCGGACTTTTATTTAGAACTTTTAGAGGTGAACAATTTTGTCGCAATATTTTTTATAGCTGCTCCTCTCCTATTCATCTTAGCTTAATGTTATATAGCCTACGACTACGACTAACGACTTAATTTTTCACACCTTATTACAATTTTAGTAGGGATCCCTATTTTTAAAAAAATGTAAAGCCTATGTTGCTCAGTGAAGAAGCAGCTTTCCAATGGTGAAAGAATTTTTGAAATCGGTCCAGTAGTTTTTGCAAACATTACAAACATACACACATACAAATCTTTCCTCTTTATAATATTACTATAGATAAATACAGATTAACAAAATACATACAGATGTATATACGACTTCGTTAAATTCAATTTTGACCAAATTTTAAAGGACCGATTTTATTCAAAATTTGTTAACTCATCAATTCGGGGGTTCAATTCCCTGGTAAGTACCAATAAGTTTGAATGCTTCTGGGGATGTGTAACCTATCAATCCGTATAGCAGCGTGGTAGGTCATAGCACCAACACTTTACTCAAAAAAACGGAGAGAGGAGGCTTATGCCCAGCAGAGGGATCATAAAATTTAACAGAAAAACTGGTGTCTGCTCGAAATTGAACCCGAGACCTTTGAAACATTTCAAAAATCATTCTGTAAAAGTTCAAATATCAAACTTAATTGATTATTTAGGATTTGATGTTCAGTAAAACAAAAATATTAAAATGATTATAATTATTTTATTCTCAAATGATACAAGCATTGTATTA
The DNA here is from genome assembly GCA_947086505.1 of Morpho deidamia. Classification (NCBI taxonomy): domain Eukaryota; kingdom Metazoa; phylum Arthropoda; class Insecta; order Lepidoptera; family Nymphalidae; genus Morpho; species Morpho deidamia. The sequence goes on along the minus strand of CAMTZC010000002.1, from coordinate 4,084,987 downwards.
AAATTAAGTCCTTAATAAATAACAACAGAACAATTTAAAAGCTATTCTCACAAACAATAATGAATTAATACATTTCATTTTTATCACATTGTAAATTATTATTTCAAAGTTTATAACATCTTAATACTATTGTGAGTATTATTCACAGTTAATGTATAGAAACCGGCTATACTCACGTCTTATTCTATCGGGTTAGCCCGATTAGTTTCATAATTAGGTTAATAGTTCCCGCCACGATAACGCCGTATAAAGATCTCATGAATAAGGGCCTCGGATGGGCTTGAAACTAGTCGGTCTAAAGCGATAGAATGAGTATAGCCGGTTTTTATACAAAAACATTCTAACACATTCAGAATCACAGTTCAAGTCTTGTAATTATTTATTTTTGGTTTGTCTGTGATTATAGTTTCAGCGGTTTGTGAAATATCGCGGCATCGCTCGCTTGGAATACATTGTCAAAGAGTTAATCCCGCGTAAATCTCGACTATGCGGAAATACTAGGACAAAAATTAGCCTATTTAGCCTTCACAAACTCCTCTAACTTCCAAAAAAAATCGGTTTAGCCGTTTTTGAGAATGTACTTTTTACTTAACATTCCTCAAGAATATCTTGTTTCGCTTTCGGGCACAGAAAACAATAAAGTACAAAAATAGCAATAAAATTATTTTGCTAAAACCTCAACATGTCGGTAGTGAGCGTGTGTAGTGCTTGTGTGTTGTGGTGAAGGTTTGTGTATTGAGTTACTTACTTTGGGGATGGACGACCGTGTGTGTAAATGTCCCGTATATATATTTATCAATACGGTTTTTACACGGGAAGAATAGAATCGGAGGAATAGAATGAATGCAGGATGGATGAAGTGGCGACAGGTCTCAGGGACAGTATGTGACCCCCGAATGCCCCTTAAACTTAAAGGGAAAATTTATAAAACGGTCATAAGACCTGTCGTAATGTATGGATCAGAATGTTGGGCAATGAAAAAGATGAAAGAAGAGTGCATGCAAATGAGATGAGAATGTTGAGATGGATGTGTGGTGTGACAAGATTGGATAAAATAAGAAATGAGTATATAAGGGGAAGTATGAAAGTTGCGCCAATTGTAGAAAAGATGAGAGGTGCAAGATTGGGATGGTATGGACATGTAATGAGGAGGGATGAAAATCATGTGACTAAACGAGTGTTGGATATGAATGTGGATGGATATGTGACTAGAGGGAGGCCTAAAAAGAGGTGGTTGGAATTTGTGAAGTATGACATGCATATAAAAGGAGTAGCGCCAGAGTTGACGAATGATAGAAGAGAATGGAAGAGGAAAACATGTTGTACCGACCCCACTTAGAGTGGGATAAGGGTAGGAGAAAGAAGACGGTTTTTACACGGGAAGACTAAACAAATGGCTTTGCTAGTAAGGTAGCAACTAGTCAAGGCCATAGCGATCTTCCACTAGACTAAAGAGATAAATTGATCCTATATATTCGAACGCGAAACCTACAATGACAACACGGCACACCAACCGTTGCACCATGAAGGTATTGCATGTTTATAAAAAAAATTGCATGCATATAAAAAAAAAGCTTATTTACAACTTCTAAGGCACGTCGCATACGCAATTAATATTTATTATATTTTTCCATATGTTTCAAAGACAACTATATGAAGGATCATATAGTCAGTCAATAATATAAAAATAACATTGTCGCCGTTATTTTGTTGAGTTATTGAAAGCGATTAAATGGATGAATTTTGAGAAAATTGCTTCTTATTTCTTGAATAAGTTTAAAGGAAAAGTATCGTCGTTATAAAATCCTATTTTCTATTCCTAAGGCACGTATATGTACGCAATAATAATAAAGTAAAACTTGCTATTAAATTAGCATAATTTGTAAAGCGAATCTTGTAAAACCAAAAATGACAGCCTTTATTAGAATTTGAATTGTAAACTACAGAGTGTACCGATGATAAGACATTAATTGAATCCACTGATCCCTATATAATGCAACTTTGGCATAATTCAATCTTCTTAAATATAGTTTAAAAAAAGTATTTCCATTAAAAAAAAGTAAAGAAACATGTGTTACTATGCCCACTGCTGGGCTAAGGCCTCCTCTCTCCCTTTTTGGAGAGAAGGATTAGAGCTAAGACCTACCACGCTGCTCCAATGCGGATTGGTAGGTTACACATATCCCTAGAATTCTCTAGAGATATGCAGGTTTCCTCACGATGTTTTTCTTCACCGAAAAGCGTGTGATAAATTGCAATTATCAATTAGACACATAAGTTTTAATAGAAAAACTCATTGGTGCCTGCCCGGGGTTTGAACCTATGTCGTCTCTAGAGAGTCGCACGGTCTCACCGCTAGGCTATCACAGCTTTACATATAGTTTAAAAAAATGTATTTTAATTGGGAGCCTTTGTTTATAATAGTTCATCGACCTGAAGCAGGGCGCAACCGGAGACAAAAATACCATTCTAATTTTGTCTCACTCGCACATGTTCTATCTAGTTTGTAGGTCAAGGCTATGCGTTGTTATATTATTAGGTCATTGATTTCTATAAATCGTGTTTCTTATTTTAAAACGTAAAATTTCTGTGGCTAAAATACTTCGCTACTATGACAAATTTTTTAAAATCTTTTATTTAACTTGCTATTGTTATATATTTTTTTTAATGAATCTTGCTAGTTAAATTTGACAGAAAACAATACCATTCATGTTTTGTCTTAATCTCACATTACTATTTAGTTTGTAGGTCAAGACTATGTGTTGTATTACATTATTTGGAATAACATGTTAGGGTACGGTCATTGATCTCTATAAACTGCGTTTCTTTTTTTAAAACGTAAAATTTCTGTGGCTAAAATACTTCGTTGAAATGACTACTTAAAAGCTTGTATTCAACCTACAATGTCCGTATGTGAAATTAGAATCTTGTAGGTTAAATTGGACAGAAAACAATACCATTTATGTGATGTCTCATTCGCACCTATACTATTTAGTTTGTAGGTCAAGGCTATATGTTGTATTACATTATTTGCAATCCATGTTAGGGTACGGTCATTGATCTCTATAAACTGTGTTTTTTTTTAAACGTAAAATAACTCCTGTGGCTAAATTACTTTATTGATATGACTGATTTTTAAAAACCTTTTATTGAACTTGCAATGTGGAATCTTGCAAGTTAATTTTAATCCATTTCCCGGTGTCCGAGTGAACCGAAATTTTACATAATGACACAGTTATTGATCCCTTCCAGACAATGCATGTTTATGGTGAGCATGACCTGATGATGCTACCAGGATTGGCTCAAAATGAGGGAACTCTTCAACGGTTAACAGTAGGGACATGGAATTTTGTGAAAACTTTTTTAATTAACTTGTTTTATGTGAAGGTATGAAGGTAACTAAAATTAAAATTAATGTCGTATTGTCGATACCACCCGCATATATAACTTTAAAAAATAATATTCAAAGCTGAGTTATAGTATAAGAGCTATGCCGTTGCCTTTTAGCCGGGCTTGGTAATATTGAGATGCCAGCCGGAGCACTCGAGTGACTGTCAAGGCTGGTCACACTGCTCGGTGACAGCAGCTGTGGTGAGGAGACAGTGGAGCCCTTCGGTGTCCCCTTTTTCATATACCCAACGACACAGTTCAAGAATGTTGGTGGCAATGCAACAGGTGTCAACTTCCCCGGACCACTTGCTATATAAGTCTGCAACATCTTGGTAGCTGGGGACGATGGATCATTCACTGTTAACACAACTAAAGACCCTGTCTCAATATTAGTTGGCACTTGCACAGGGTTCGATGTATCTGGTGTCTTGATTTGAAGAGCCGGTGTGTCTGGTTTGCTCGTTGCCATTTCTATTGACTTCGTTGAGCTCACAGAGGCCTCTTTAGGCAGCTCTTGTGTTATTTGTGGGTTTACTGAGACCGATTTAGTTTTTCGTTTGCGGGCCTTTAATGACTGCTCTATTATGTCTTCAGTGCTCACTGCATCGTGATGCTTTGGCAATTTAGCTGCTTCTAGGGCCTTAGCTCCTCGACCTGTTGAAGAAAATGACAAAAGAATATATAAAAGAATTTATTAACACTGAAGGGAACTCCAAACAGACTTTGTTGTATTTATGTATACCCTTACTAATATTTAAAAAAAAACAAAAATCTGTTTGTCTGTTACCTTTTCACAGCAAATCCGCTGAACCAATCCTCTTGCCCTGATTGTCGGCACAACATGTTACAATCATGTTGTCACAAGATTTGGCTACGTATTTTACGACCGGCCGCCTGCCTGACGTCAACTTACTTTATTCTTATTGTACGACCCTCTGGTAAGAAAATGGTGGTCTATTCTACTCAACCGGATATCACACGGTGAGTCTAACTAGACTAACTAAGGTAACTACCTTAGTCGCCTTTTACGACACCTCGGTAAGAAATGAGAGGTCTATTCTACTTAGCCGGATACCACCCGGCTAAATCCGCTGAACCAATATCGATGAAATTTGAAATCTATTATCCTATATAACCTATTAAAGTTTTTTTGTCACGATGTGTCAAAGTCAAGCCAAATCTGTAATTTAAAGAAGGTTCTAATATCAAGTTGTTTGGCTTCAGTAGAAAGATATATTTTGAGAAAGTTTTTATATATTTTGGTTTTTGTTTACTGGATAAATTTAACTGACTGACTAAAAGTAATACAACCCGTATTACTATTACTGTAATACCCGTATTTATTAAAATAATTAAATTATATATATAAAATATTATAACTTCGTTAGTATGTTTGTTAAGTTTTCATGGCTAATGCGCTGAACCAATTTTTTGAAAACGTTATTTTTATTTATTCTCATTTAGAGAGCTGAGTCACTTATGTGACTACGTTGCTCTGGTAGGGCTACTCAAACACTTACAATACTTGTCCTAATTATGTATGTTACACACTATTAGTAGACTGTCTGTTTCGAACACATTCTACTAAAATATGGTGCACATCTTCCGTGGTGCCACAGTCTGGACAATTGGGTATAGACCTTTTTCATCAAGCGATGAAATTTGGCAAAGTTAATGCTTATATACCAGGATAACTGGATATTTATAGCATATAGGTTAAAAAATCTTGTTATTTCTACGAGAAACGCAGTAGATTGAAAAACGCCGTCTACTATCAATACATGAATGTTTTTTTATTCAAAGTCAGTAATAACTTCTTACTTCGGTAAGAAATGATGGTCTATTCTATTCAGCCGGATACCACACGGCAATATTGTGACCGTGTATGCCCATGATATACATCAAATTTCGTCTTATTCATGTTAGTTATACAGTCTATCTGCTGAAAAATGAAACGCTCTCGAGAAAAACGAAATCTCTCACCAGCTAACTTTCATTGAGAAAGTTTAACTTTCAAGGTGTAAAGCTATGGAATGATTTATCTGTATCAATCCGCAAATCTTCCCTATCAGCATTTAAGTCACAGACTAAAAAATATTTATCTCAAGTAATTTAAATTAAATTTAGCTTATTATCAATATTTAATTACATTTTAATCAATTCAAATAATCACTATTATGTTTTTTATTCATTTATTTTTCAACTTTAATCTATGTATAGTGTTTCGTTATTTTTATTTTTCTTCCTTCCTTTTTTTTCCATCATCAATTTTTTTTTCTTTTCATTTTCTTTCTGTTACTCATAGGTTGGCTGGTAGAGATCCCTTTTAGGGATAAGTCCGCCTTTTGTTTATACAATAAAGATAAATAATAATAATAATAATAATAAATACACATAGACATAATCAGACTGCATATATAGTTCATCAAAAATTATGTATAAAACATAAACTCATTAAACCTATTTCTAAACCATATTATCAGTACGTTCCTAAGCCAGTTCTAGAGAGCTCCACACACAAGATATACTTTGACCGTGCCATCCTAACAGACAAATCAGTGTATAATAATAGACCAGATATTACGCTTATAGACAAAATCGGAAAAATTACATACTTAATAGATATTGCAGTGCCTAATACTCACAACTTACAAAAAACAATTACTGAGAAAATTCATAAATATACTGAACTGAAAGAAGTAATCAGAATATGGAAAATGAACAAAGTATATATTGTGCCGTTGGTCATCTCTAGCACTGGCGTTATCCCGAAATATCTGCACCATTATATTAAATTACTTGATTTACCTAAAAATATATATATTACGATGCAAAAAGCCGCAATCCTAAATACGTGCCGTATCGTGCGTAAGTTTTTGCAGGACGAAACACCCACAGATGAGACAACCAATGGACTCCACTTGGTTTAGGCCCGTGGTTTTCATTCATACCGGAATTCCTAAAATTCCGAGAAACTACAGAAAGAAAAAAATATAATAATAATAAGACTTACTCTGCCTCATGCGAACGTCCTTGGCAGCCTTCAGCCTCTCCCGTTCAGCTTGCTTCTGGTTGTTAAGCCGTTCGCGCTCTTGTTCAGCTTGCTTAGCTGCTATTGCGCGTTCTTCCTCAAATTCCTTTTTCAGCAACGTAATGTCAAAATGTACAGTTGCTCGCAGTGCCTTATCAATCTGCGCACCGTTTAGTTTTTCCTCTTTTTTGAACTGTTAGACATAAAAAAAGTAACAGCCTGTTACTATGCCCACTGCTGGGCTAAGGCCTCCTCTCTCCGTTTTGGAGAGAAGGATTGGAGCTAAGACCTACCACGCTGCTCCAATGCGGATTGGTAGGTTACACATATCCCTAGCATATTCTAGAGATATGCAGGTTTCCTCACGATGTTTTCCTTCACCGAAAAGCGTGTGATAAATTGCAATTATCAATTAGACACATAAGTTTTAATAGAAAAACTCATTGGTGCCTACCCGGATTAGAACTCGTGTTCCCCTTGAAAGAGTAGCACGGTCTCACCGCTAGGCTATCACAGCTTAGACATAGATAAACCTGATTTGCTTATGATGTAACGATTTTTACAATTTCTCAAGGTTGACTTGTATGTACGGCCTGTTACAATCCCACTGCTGGGAATAAGTCTCCTCTCTCCGTTTCTGGAGAGAAGGGTTGTGGGGAAAACATCGTGAGGACGGAAAACATCTCTAGAGAATTCTGGAGATATGTGTAACCTATCAAGCCATTGGAGCAGCGTGGTAGGTCTTAGCTCCAACCCTTCTCTCCAGAAACGGAGAGAGGAGGCCTATTCCCAGCAGTGGGATTGTAACAGGCCGCTACTTTAGTAAAGTAAGTACTTTACTTTACTACGCTTATGTCCTCATTCCTAAGTTATTGCCTAAGATAATAGGGGAGAAATTGGACGTCCTGACAAAAAAGATCTGTTCTAGTTTTCGGTATCCTAATTCTCGTTTTCAGAACGACGTTGAAATTGATCATTGGCAAAAGCAAAAAAGAAAAATTTATAAACACATTAGATCTGTATTATGTATCTGTAGTATGGATCAGAATAATGGACAATGAAAATGATGGATGAGGGAAGACTGCATGCAAATGAGATGAGAATATTAAGGTGGATATGTGGTGTGATAGGAATGGTTTAAATATGAAATGAATATATAAGAAGAAGTCTGAAAGTTGCGTCAATTATAGAAAAGACTGGCTTTTAATGTTACGCCGTGTGGTATCCGGCAGAATAGAATAGATCACCCTCATTTCTTACCGAGGTGTCGTAAAAGGCGACTCAGGTAAGTTGACGTCAGGCAGGCGACCGGTCGTAAAATACGTAGCAAAATTATGTGACAACATGTTTGTAACATGCTGTGCCGACCCCACTTAGAGTGGGATAAGGGCAGGAATTATTTTTTTTTTTTTCGTATTACATAATAATCATGTCAAGACTTCTATATAACAGTTTGGCTTGATCGGAGGTCGGTACTGCAAGGATGATTTGTATATCACCCAAATGTCTCAAATCAACCTTAAAAGGAAAATGTATGTACTGGCTTTTAATGTTATTTAAAAACATACCTTCAATTTAAGTTGTTTCCTTGTGCGATTTGGGAACAACTGTGCCATTAATGTAAAGTCCGTTCCCAAGGCGGCCAGTGCCCGGTAGAACCTCACTGTTTCCGGCGCGGTCCAACCCAATGATCGACAGAAGTTGTACTTCCGGTAATTACCGCCAGTGCCCCAAGAGCCTTCGTGCACGACTGACGACACTTGACGATCGCTTTCAGTGCGTTTGATTACCTAATTTATATTTGGAAACTTAATTAAACCTATTATTTATAGAATTAGGCGTTACTTTCCGGAGATCCAAAATACAAAAGTAGCGGCCTGTCACTATGCCCACTGCTGGGCTAAGGCCTCTCTCCGTTTTTGGAGAGAAGGATAGGAGCTAAGACCTACCACGCTGCTCCAATGCGGATTGGTAGGTTACACATATCTCCAGAATTCTCTAAAGATATGCAGGTTTCCTCACGATGTTTTCCTTCACCGAAAAGCGTGTGATTAATTGCAATTATCAATTAGACACATGAGTTTTGATAGAAAAACTCATTGGTGCCTGCCCGGGTTTGAACTCGTGTTCCCCTCGAAAGAGTCGCACGGTCTCACCGCTGGGCTATCACAGCTTATGAATAATACAAAAAGGTTGTCTTTACGAAAAATACAAAAGTAATAGTAAAATTATTTTTCTATAATAAACATAATTGTACTATTACTTTTGTAAACCAATTCTATTTATTTCAATTACACATCTTTTTACATTTGTTTGAAATTATAGTCACTATCTTGGAGCGTCTATTTTTAGGCCTCTTTGTTCCCTATTTGGTGTCAATTTTTATAAATAAAGGTATACCACACCAGATAAACTTAAATAAAAAAATTATATAGTTTTTCTTATCTTTTAACTTAAACTCAACGGTTTCAAACCCTGGGTAGGCAATGAGTTTTTCTATTAAAAACTTATGATAATTTCAATTTATCACATGCTTTTCGGTGAATGAAAACTTCGTGAGGAAGCTTGCATATCTCTAGAGAATTCTAGGGGATATTCAAATTGAAATGATAGTTTTTTCAAATTGGCCATTACATGCACTTTTGAATCGTCAAATTAAATCGCTATTAATTTCCTAACTTCTTAATCGCCTTGAGGTCTTAAGTTACTAACTTAAATGTCTTAGGGTCGTCGGTAGGCGCGACATAAAAATATTAGCATTATTTCCTTAAACCTCCTAGCTATAAATCTATGATAACTCTATGATAACACAGCTATATATAACAAATTAAGAATATAAAATATGTGAAATTTCTTACAAATTATCAAATTAAATCAAATCTAAACAATTACTCAAGTAAGCTCTTTAGAAGCACTTTTGAACCATCAAGGTTCAATTTGATTTATTGAAGCTACGACTGGTTCGGAAAGGTGCTCTAACCGAGACGAACCAGCAAGAAATTCGGCGGTTGCATTCGTCAACACGAATGATCGGAGACAATGGAAGGGAAAAACAAGTTGTGCCGACCCCACTTAGAGTAGGAAAAGGGCAGGAAAATGAATGATATACATTACCAAGCTTTGTTCGTCAAGAATAATTTCGCCTTTTGGTCCCAGTTTGATTTGTGGCACGGGCGCAGCCTCCGGCGTTTTCTCCGGTGATTCCGGTTTTAAATTCGTCACTTCCTTTTCCTGAGACAACCGTTCTGTTTCATTTTTTGCATTCGCTTCTTTTATTTTCAGTTCATCTTCGTTTGGACTGAAACGAAACACTTGAAATTTAAAAATGTACATACTTTGAGATGAAAACTAAAAATGACTTTAAGGATATGTCCTGAAAGTCAATTTTTGACTTGAATGACTTTAAGGATATGTCCTTAAAGTCATTTTTGGCATTCATCTCAAAGTATGAGTATCGAAAAAATATAAGTATCTATTTATTTATATTAACACTATAGTCTGACCGTTTAACTCAGACTTCACCTGCGGGATACAAGGGCGCGGAGATAGGACGAGAGAGGGTACTGAGGTAGGTATGACTTGGAGAGTATGCTGGTGAATGCGCGACGATCGCGTTACGAAAAGTGTGATCAGACTAAGCGAACGGAAGTTGAGAGGAGGATAGAAATAGAAAGTTACTCCTAAACTTATATACATTTCGTATATAACTGTGTAAAAGAGATCCTTAAAATTATTAAATAAACAAATTGACATTAAAAATTTTAACATATTTTTTAAATTGGAATTTCAGGTCTATCTTCTAAATAAACTATAAACAATAAAATATAATTTTCCTAACGAATTTAATTAAAAGTTTGACAATCCGCTGACACAATATGAAAAAAAGAAAATATAACTAAATAAAACCTTATGGTTTTCTTTACATAAATAAAACTTTAAAAATTTTTTTCGTAGGAGTAAGACAGACAGGTGCGAGCACACATTTTCTTTCTCTCTTCCTCTCATAACCAGCGCATGAAAAATATATCTTGTAGCATTTAAACGAAACTTCGTTCACGTGGACTGCAGTCTTATTATTTGAGTAAACCGTAATACTTATATTAATCATGGTTAAAGTGGGTTAATCTTAAAAGCTAGACATATGCTGTCGCGGACTTTTATTTAGAATTTTGAGAGGAGAACAATTTTGTAATAGATTATCTTTGAATAACTTTTAGCGTTTACTTAGCGCACATAAGGAAAGCTTTATATTTTGCCATCATCCTCCTGTCAAATTCAAATTCAAATTCAAAATATTCTTTATTCAAGTAAACTTGTAAACAAGTGCTTTTGAATCGTCAACTTTACTGCTGGTTCGGAAAGCTGTTCCTACCGAGAAGAGCCAGCAAGAAACTCGGCGGTTGCTCTTTTTAAAATATAAATCTTAGAACTAATTACATTTATTTATTACTGTCTTGTACAGGGTAGAAGTGCACCTATATCCACACATCCTTATCATCTAAGTAATCTTCAACAGTATAGTAGGCTTTCTGTATCAGCCTCTTTTTAACAGTGTTTTTAAACTGCTGTAATGGCATGACCAAAATTGATTTCGGAATTTTATTATAGAATCTTATACCCAAACCCACAAACGATTTACGTACTTTTGCTAGGCGCAAAGCAGGAGTCGCAAGCTTATGTCGGTTCCTACTTTGTCTATTATATACATCACCTATCGTTTTATAATTCTTTATATTTTTATGTACAAAAATTACATTGTTTAAAATATATTGTGAAGCAAATGTAAGAATACCTATTTCCTTAAACTTCTCTCGCAGGGAATCACGCGGACTTAAATTGTAGATGCCACGTATGGCTCTTTTTTGTAATACGAAAATTTTTTCACTATCCGCGCATTTACCCCACAGCAATATTCCATAAGACATAATGCTATGGAAGTAAGCAAAATAAACAAGTTTCGCTGTTTCGACATCTGTAAATTGTCTTATCTTTCGAACAGCGTAGGCTGCTGAACTAAGTTTCCCTGCAAGAGTTTTTATGTGTGTGCTCCATTGGAGTTTTGAATCCAAGGTCACTCCCAAAAATACAGTTGTATTTTCTGTTTTCAGTGGTACATTATTTATGGAGAGCCTATTTGCTGTTTTTGCAGCATTAGGTAATGCAAATTCAATACAATTTGTTTTCTTAGAGTTTAGTACCAAATTATTTACCCTGAACCAATGGGCTACTTGCGATAAACCACTGTTGACTTCGTCAATATTATGGTCATTTCTATTAACTTTAAAAATTAAAGATGTATCATCCGCAAACAGCACAATATCGCAAATATTATGAATGAAATATGGTAAATCATTTATATAAACTAAAAACAGAAAGGGACCAAGGATTGATCCTTGAGGCACACCCATAACTAAGGCCGTTCCGGATGACTGCACCTCATTAATGCACACTCTTTGAATCCGGTTGTGAAGATAAGACGCAACGAGACGAAGCGCACTGTCTTTAATACCATAATGGCCAAGCTTTAACAATAAAGTCTCGTGCTGAACGCAATCAAATGCTTTGGACAAGTCACAAAATACCCCTATGGCATTTTGTGAGTTCTCCCACGCATCGAAGATATGTTTCAACAACTTAACTCCCGCATCCGTTGTAGACCGACCCTTAGTAAACCCATACTGCTCAGGATGAAGTATGTTATTTGAAGTAAAATGCTGGAGCAGTTGATTAAGGATGATCTTTTCAAAAACCTTGCTTAGAGTTGGCAAGACTGAAATGGGTCTATAGTTGTTAGGGTCGCTCTTATCACCGGACTTAAAAAGAGGGATTAATTTAGTATATTTCATTAAATTGGGAAATATCCCTTTGTCTACAGATTTGTTAAAGATCTTGACCATAATTGGGGCGATAATTTCAATAATATGATTAATTAATTTTACTGACATTCCCCATAGATCAGTTGTATTTTTAATATTTAAAGTTTTAAAATTTTTGACAATATCGTATGGGGAAATATGTTCAAATTTAAAATTAACATTGCACTCCGTGACGCTGTCCTTTAAAACATTGAAAGCTTCCATTGGGGATGAGTTTATTGAGCTAGTGGTCGAAATGGATATATTCTGAAAGAAATGCTCAAATGCACTAGCCACTCCTGTATCGGAATCAATAAGTTCATTCCCAATTTTAAGCTCAATGGCAGATTTATGCGTTTTATGTCTGCCTGTTTCATCGCTTATAATATCCCAGGTTGTTTTTATTTTATTTTTAGAATTAGATATTTTGTTTTTAATGTGAAGAGATTTGGCCTGTGTGCAGACATTTCTAAACGTTTTAGAATATTTTTTTACATATTCTAGGAATGTGGGGGATTGATTATATTGTTTTTCTGCATACAGATCAAATAACTTGTTCCTACTCTTATAAATGCCATTAGTGGCCCATTCGCTAAATCTAAGATTTTTGAACACTCTTTTTTCTATAATATTAAAAGTCTTATTAAATTCACAACCGATCATTCCAAAGAGGGCATTAAAAAGTTCATCTGAGCTACCGCGCCTTTTGTCGAATTTAGATATTTTAGATGATATTTTTAATTGAAATCGCTTTATTTTATGAGAAGTGATAGGCCTGCATTTGATAAATTGCTTTTTTTTCTGTATATAGTTAGGTACAGATATAATTTGGCCACTATGATCAGACCTTAAGCGACTTATTACAGATTTTTCTAAAATATTACAACTGTAATCCGTAAAAATATTATCAACACCGGTAGCTGAGGTTGCAGTTATCCTAGTAGGTTCGTTAAATACATTAATCATATTAAAACATTGAAATAAATTAATTAACCTACAACGATTACAGGTATCCACCAAAATGTCAACATTAAAGTCTCCACATATTAAAACTTTTTTTGAAGATTTAGAGGTCTTCTCAAGAACTTCCTCCATGACGCTCTCAAATAGTATAAAATCACTAGAGGGTGGGCGGTACACAGATACTATAATATAGCGCTCTAACTCTACACAAGACAGCTCACAAGTACGTTCAACAGAAAGACCGACAATATCATTTCGTTCTTTACAATTAACTTCAGCATGACTTATTATTAAAGATCCCCCATGCTGGGCGGACTTCCTTAAGAACGCACTGGACACTTTATAATTTTTTATATTTAATAAGAAATTTGAACTGTTTAGCCAATGCTCAGTTATACATAAAATATCAACATTGAATTTATTAATAAACAGTTCAATTTCAAATTCCTTGCCAGATAGACCTTGTAAATTCTGATGTACAACATTGAGTTTACTAGGTCTATCTGTTGTCTTATTACCTAGTTTAAAGTAATATTTTTCGTACATAAAATATTACTTGATATAATATTAGTACTACTAGTACACATGTCATTATTAGAATAATATTAGATTAATAATATTAGAATAAATTGAAATTCAGACTTAAATAAATTTAACTTAAAATAAATAATTTATAAAAACAGGAGCAACTTAATTTGTAACTTGACTTGTAATTTGTCCTTATCCCACTCTATGTGGGGTCGGCACAACATGTTACAAACATGTTGTCACTTGATTTGGCTACGTATTTTACGACACGCCGCCTGCCTGGGATCTCCTTACTTTAGTCGCCTTCTACGACACCTCGGTAAGAAAGCAGGGTGGTCCATTCTATTCTGCTGGATACCACACGGCTTGGAAGCTTTATATTTTGCCGTTTTCGCAATATATTTTTTAGCTGCTCCTGATGAATAGGTTCATCTTAGCGTGATGTTATATAGTCTATAGCCTTCCTCGATAAATGGACTATCCATGTTACATCCAACTTTTATCATCTTTTACAATGTAGAAAAGTAGTTTTACTAGCAAAACTATACAGTTAGACATATGGTATCGTGGACTTTTTTTGTAGATAATGATACGTTTTATAATAATGTAGAACATTTTTTTGTTCTATCATCAATAGTTTCCGCAGCGCACGCGATGAAAGATTTTTATGACTAAATTTATCACACCTTATTACAATTTTATTAGGGATCCCTATTTAAAAAAAAAGTAATATAGCCTATGTTGCTCAGTAAAGAAGCAGCTTTCCGATGATGCAAGAATTTTTCAAATCAGTCCAGTAGTTCCTGATATTAGCGCGTTCAAACAAACAAATTCTTCAGCTTTATATATTAATAAATGAATAGTAATACAGATATACACGTAAGAAGTTTTACTTTTGTCCCGTTGTATACGCTATAGGCTATCGTTTTTTTATACTCACACGATCGGATTCGAGGTGGGATTGTAGAAGATGAGGTCGTACATGGTGAGAGTTTCTCGTTTCGTGGTGTCCTTCCGCCGACGCATCGCCATCCTGCGCCTAGCTTCTTCTTGACGCCTTGTCCTATTAAATAATTTAACTTCACAACGTGAATTAACCTAAGCGACATCGTTAAAAGTGAAGATGGTTCACCAAAGCCGGTAGATTTTGTTGAATCATCAGCATCGACTGAACCTAAGACTGAAATTGAAGAGCCGAAGGTCGAAGTAAAATTAACGTAGTTGTCGTCGAGCCAGATGAATGCCGTGTGGTATTCGGCTGAGTAGAATAGTTCACCCTCATTTCTTACCGAGGTGTCGTAAGAGGCGACTAAGTTAAGTCGACCCGCCGTGTGGTATCCGGCTGAGTAGAATAGACCACCCTCATTTCTTACCGAGGGGTCGTAAAAGGTACTAAGGTAAGTTGATGTCAGGCAGGCGGCCGGTCGTAAAATACATAGCCAAATCATGTGGCAACATGTTTGTAACATGTGCCGACCCCACTTATAGTGGGATAAGGTCAGGATTATTGATGATGTTGTCGAGCCAGATGAAGAAATCATTATTGATGATGTTACTATGAAAGAAAAATCCACCAAAAGTGTAGGTGAACGTGAAATATTACGAGAGGACGTTGATTTCTTTCGAGAACGATATAAAAAAAGAGGCCTTTAAAGCGTGTAAAGGGGAAGGGAATTACTTTGCGCTGTCACTAAGAGTAACCAGTAATGTAACCAGCGCGTTACATAGATCCGATAACCAAACTACCCGAAGTGAACCAAACAGAAGTGTGGAAGCGTGGGGAGATCGGAATGATCCAAAGCTCGCTGCCTGGCTTCGGGCGCGATGAGCCTACGCCGCTTAGTCGTATTGTAAATACATATTAAATAAACAAACCTTAAGAACTAAGATATTTCACGGTTGATATTTCAAAATATTAATTAGGCACCTAAATTTTAACTGCTATAGTTCAGGAGTGAGATTCTTTCTACGGGGTCAGTGTTTCAAACACCGCGCAGGCACCAATGAGTATTTCTGTTAAAATTTATGTGTCTTGTTGATAATTGCAATTTATCACATGCCTTTTAAACGAAAACATGAGGAAACCTGCATATCTTAGGGAAAGCCTAAAGAGCTTTAGGTGAACATGTCCATATAAGAAACTATTCCTTATTATTTACCTAGCACTCGATCACGTAAAAACGAGGCCCATGTTATGTAACTCTGAGATTGATCGCGCTCTGATTCAGAATTCTTATCGCTTTATCGAATCTAGGTTCTATAAAAATATCCAATGTCATCAGTGTGAATGTAGGCGTATTTTACTAAGTGCTCTAATGACTTTATAAGGGTCATATTTATTTACAAATATGGGTCACAACAAACCCCGGGAAGGCATCAAAATCAAATCAAATCAAAATATTCTTTATTCAAGTAAACTTGTAAACAAGTGCTTTTGAATCGTCAACTTTACTGCTGGTTCCGAAAGCTGTTCCTGCCGAGAAGAGCCAGCAAGAAACTCGGCGGTTGCTCTTTTTAAAATATAAATCTTAGAACTAGTTACATTTATTTATTACTGTCTGGTACAGGGTAGAAGTGCACCTATATCCACACATCCTTATCATCTTTATTTTTGGCTTTACATTATAATAGTACAAAATACTTACTTAGGAATCTGTCTATCTCTAACTGGTGAAGCCGGTGGCATTGGTTGATTGGTCACCTGGCTGACACTAGAGCAAACAGAGTCGTTCCTAACGCGACTGACATCCCTGAAATATCAAAGGTTTAGACCAGTGTTTCCCATGGTGAAAGCCAAAAGCCCCACACGGGGCGCACAATTTGATTAAAACGAAATCAAAATAATCTTTATTCAGTAACCTTTGTATAAGGATCAATTAGATTTAATGAAGCTACTGATTCGAAATGGTGCTTTTATCGAGAAGAACTACCATAAATGAAATTTTGCACAGTTAATGTAACAGGATTTTTATAGCATATAGGTTACAAAAATCCTCTTTTTTCAAAGGGAAATGCTTTTTACTTTACGACGAAAAAGTTATTTTGAGAAAGTTTATATATATTTCGGCTTTTGTTTATTGGATATATTTAACTGAGCTATTTTAATATATATTTAAAATCAAATCAAAATATTCTTTTATCAAGTAAGCTAATTCGATCACTTTAGAATCATCAAGGATCAATATTATTAATGAAGCTACAACTGGTTCGGAATTTTGCTCTTACCGAGAAGAACTAGTAAGAAACTCGGCGGTCAATCTTTTAAACATTTTAAATTTACATTATTGAACTGCAGTCTTCGAAGCCGAAAGGATTTTCAAGTGCAAGCATTTTTATCATTCAAATAACTTTCAATTGTGTAATGCTTTACGTATGAGCATAGTTCGTACACTTATTTTAAACTTTACTGTAGATAAGTCTAATATGGATTGCGGAATTTTATTGTAGAAGCGAGTACCGAGACCACCGAATGAGTTGCTCTTATATAATGCCAATTATTCCGCAATTCGAAAATGAACTCGACATCAGTTTAGCCTTATCGCTCCGGCCCATTTCAATCCAATGCTAGATTCAGGTGGTAAATTTAACGAAAAATACAAATTCTTCTGCACAAAACCTATCATGAAAGTTTCTTAAATGAACACATATATTTATAGAATTACGCGTTACTTTGCGAATATCCATAAATCAAAAGTAATAATAAAATTATTTTGATGATAAGCATTTGCGATTTATAGAAGCAGGCGTTACTTTGCGGAATTCCATATTACAAGCAATACAACAGAACTAACTACTTTGCTATAATCAGCACGGGTTAAGTGAATGCATGCAAAGCCAATGTGTATGAAGCAGGCAAAATCTACGTACCTTATACATGCAGGACAAGCCACCACATGCACCCCAAGGCGCAATTCACCAGCAACAACGCACACAAAAGCAGCACACACACCCACCACCACAATCTCGACGATCGTTTCGCCCCGAAACCGAAGCATCATCAGGATGGTGGTGGTGGTGGTGGGTGTGTGTGCTGCTTTTGTGTGCGTTGTTGCTGGTGAATTGCGCCTTGGGGTGCATGTGGTGGCTTGTCCTGCATGTATAAGGTACGTAGATTTTGCCTGCTTCATACACATTGGCTTTGCATGCATTCACCTAACCCGTGCGGATTACAGCAAAGTAGTTAGTTCTGTTATATTGCTTATAAGCATTTGCTTTTTACTTTCGAACACACAGTATGGTTGGCTGGAAATGATTCCGATTCTGGAATAAGCCCGCAGTTGTACACTGGTTATATTTTTTTTTTACCAATTTTGTTTTCGTTTAAATATTTCTGTGTGTAAAGAGAGTACAAACAAACAAATAAACAATCAAATTTTTTAATATTGAATTTTATGAAAATTAGGGCACAAAATAATTTTTAATGCCACAAAAAAGGTTAGGAAACACTGATTTAGACTGATTTATAAGTCATTATCATTCTACTGTCTTTGTCCCACACTAAGGGTCGGCACAACATGTTGTTCTCTCTTATCATCTGTTAACTCTGGCGCTGATCGTACATGAGTGTTTACGAATTCTACATGTATCAGGTATGAGAACGGATACTACGCTGTAATGCTAAATGAGCATTTCATGTAATTTATTTTAAAGCGAATTATAGCAAAATAATAATTTCATTACTTTTGTACCCATAACGTAATTAATTTGCACTCTTTAGATAACTAAGAATGATGTAATGATATGATATGATATGATAAGAAACGTATACTAAATGTACTAGCATATAGCATATAGTAAATTAAAAAATATACTAAATTTGTACCTATTAGGTAGAGATGGCAATGTGTGCACCTCATGTGTTTGCCGGTCCCTTGAATTGAGGATGCCTCGACGACTCTCATCCTCAGACTCACTTGCACTACCCTTAAAATATTAACATATCTGTATTGATATCATGATTTTATTTAAACTTAGGTTGTATTAAAATTTAGTTGATAATTAGTGTTTCCAAAAGTTGGGTACCCACTGCCCCCAAAGGGGTAATTAAAAAAATGGACTAGATAAGAGTTTAACACATGCTAGTTTTTTTAGCCAAATTTAATGAAAAATGCAAATTCTTTAATAATTAGGTTAAATAATTATTACATATAATTTTAATTTAAATATCATTTGTTTGTCATGTTTTTATATTAAAGGTTAAATAAGTTACAAGGGAGGGTCATAGAAAGGCTAAGGTTAGGTCCCAAAAAAGGTTGGGAAACACACACAGAGAGAGATATATATATATATATATATATATATATATATATATATATATATATATATAGTTATCCCTTCTAGCAGTTGTTTGATCAAGCGGTACGTATAATCAGTTTTAAGTTGATCCTTTCGGATTTGTTGATCCAGGCCCGATTTGTTGATCCAATACAATTTTACATCACATTTGTTGGCTCCGCTTCGGATCAACAAATGATGAATACTGTTTCTCTGTAAGTACTCAATAATTATACAAATCCACTCCGTAGTTATTTGATCCGATTCAAACGCGCCAATCACAGAGCAGATCGTCACCGAACGTACTCCGTACTTTGACCCCGGCATTCAAGGCTATTTCAAGGTTGAGTTTGCAGTACATTCTTAAGCATGCAGATTTCAAAGAAATGTAGTTGAAGGATCTGATGGTTCTAATTGAAATTACAACGTTTGGGAATAAGTGACCTTGAATAAGAGGCTGAATTAATATTAAAAAATATCCCTAAAAATCTCTCCTTTCTGCCTAAAAGAAAATCTTATAATAAGTACATGTAAAAAAAGTAATCATAGAAATTATTTTGTTATAATACCAAAATAATTTATATTATTACTTTTGTATTATGGAATTCCGCAAAGTAGCGCCTACTTCTAGTTTTAATTTTTAAGTTACTAGTTTTAAGGGGCTCCAGGCGAGGGTGTAAGAGGGAGGCTCGTCCCACTCAGTCTCTTCAAGTGTCACCTGCTCGTGGTGCACCCTTCAGATAAACCAACGAGGATCTGAAGACTGATTAACCATACGATTATATGATTAACCATTTCGGTCCTGCTGGGCATACTAGTAGCAGCCTGTTACAATCCCACTGCTGGGCATAGGCCTCCTCTCTCCGTTTCTGGAGAGAAGGGTTGGAGCTAAGACCTACCACGCTGCTCCAATGCGGATTGGTAGGTTTCACATATCTCCAGAATTCTCTAGAAATATGCAGGTTTCCTCACGATGTTTTCCTTCACCGAAAAGCGTGTGATAAATTGCAATTATTAATTAGACACATGAGTTTTAATAGAAAAACTCATTGGTGCCTGCCCGGGTTTGAACTCGTGTTCCCCTCGAAAGAGTCGCACGGTCTCACCGCTGGGCTATCACAGCCCAGCGGTGAGACCGTGCGACACATTTCGGTCCAGCTAACCCAAATACCAGACCGACAGTGAACAGCAGCACTGTCGGTGCGACATTGTCAGCACTACAATCGCCAACCCGCATGCCGAGCGTGGTGATTACTCTCAAACCCGTCACATGATGTTATCACAATATAAACCACAGCCCCTAGTTCTCAGCTCTGGCAGCGGATTAAATAACGACAACGGCAAAAAATCCGCTGCCAACCACGAAAACCAAACCTTGCACCGTAAGACACACAAATTTTGAGGGAATAGAAGATGGAAAAGATACTTGAGCTGGAAAAAAAGGTAAACAAGTTGCGGTGGTGATAGGATAATCTGAAGTCGCGTTCCTTATACTCAGAATTACCAAACGGTATTATCTGAATGTCATACAAGTTTACGCACCGACATCAGCACATCAAGACGATGATTATGCATCATGATTATGATTTGATGCATGCCTCAAAAACCTTCTACACTGGGTAAATTCCCCCATCGAAGAAGCTCTCTTCTTCGATGGCGGAATTAAACGCAAAGCTTGGCAAGTGAAGCGGCACAGAGGTGAGAGTAGGGCAATTTGGATACGGGCTACGGAACCAGATAGGCCATATGTTGGCCGTTTTTTTGGAGAGAGAGGACCTCTACATGATGAATTCTTTTTTCAAGAAGCAGCTGCATCGAAAGTGGACTTGGATTAGTCCCAATGGTTCCACGAGAAACGAGATCGAATTCATCAATATTCATCAATCTGCGATCAATACCGTAAAGAAACTCCTCTTCTTCATCACCGTATAGTTAGAGGCACATTGAATATATGCGTACAGCTGGAAGATCCAGACTGGTGAAGTCTACGCTCCGACCCATTTGAGCTCATATCTAAAACCGCATGAAGTTCCAACTCAATCTAATGAACCATTTTGATTGCCAAACTGACTGCGCTATGACTGTGGACGATTTAAATAACAGGCTGGTAGAAACTGTCCATACAATCAAAACTTTATAAGAAAAGCCGTAAGAAAACCAATAAATTCTTGACGTAGACTCTCAAGCCCATGAATGAGATGAATGAAATGAGATTAGTGTTCAGTAGACGTGCTGAGCTACCGTTTGATCCATAGACAGATTTCTAAGGCGTAAAAGTGCGACCAGCGACAGTTCAACACCGAATACATTCGAGGTACTATAGAGCGTAACAGGGGCTCAAAAGTTTTCGCAAGACATCTGTCTGTCAGGCAAAGGCAGTTGACGTGATTAAATACCGATATTGCTATCATTTTGTCTCGACCTGAGATTTTAAGAGAGGTTGAGAGGTTCTATGGACAGTTATACATTTCATACTGTTGTCAATTTGGCAAAAAATCCAAGAACCAATTTGACTCGACACAATACCGAAGATATCCCGGACGTCAGCCTTACGAGATTAGTATTACTCTCAAACAACTTAAGAACAACAAGGCTCCAGATGATGACGAAATGACAACCGAACTACCTGTCCTGCAGTGATTTAATTCCGTTATTTATGAAGGTATTATGCCGAAAGCATGATACAGGAACGTGGTGGTTCTCTCCTGACGTCTTATTGAAGAATTACAGACCCATTTTGCTGCTGAATCATGTTTATAAGTTGTTCTCGAGAGTCAAAACGAATCGTCTCGCGGGTAGGCGACGACTTCCAGCCTCCCGAACAAGCCGGATTCCGGTTATACAGAAGACCGAGTAGTATATCCAGCCACTTTGCTTGGCGTTTGTGGACTATGAGAAGGCCTTTGATTTGGTAGAAACATGGGCTGTATTAAGATGGCTCCAGAGATGCCGAATCGACTATCGGTACGACCAAGTGCTGAAGTGTTTGTACGAAAACACCACAATGTCTATCCGTATCCAAGACGGCGAGATATGAGACAGAGAGATGTCATCTTCCCGAAACTGTTTACCGTTGCATTGGATGATGTCTTTAAGCTTTGGATTGGAACGGATATGGCATCAACATCAGCGGCGAGTATATCACTCACCTTAGATTTGCCGACGATATAGTCGTTATGGCAGAGTCTCTGAAGGACCTAACCTTGAAGGACCTTAACATAATGCACGACGACCTCAGTAGAGTAACTAAACATGTGGGCCTTAAAATGGCTCAGAAGATGTTAAATATTATTAATAAAAATAATTTTTTTATCTCTCATTATTCAAACTATAACTAAGTATGTAATACAGTATTATTTTAAAATTTAACGCCGTTTGAAACCATATTTCGTTTCATTTCATGCAAAAAAGTGCAGTCCAGAAATAGTTCTTACTAATAGGTAGTTTCGAATTTCAAATATATGTCAGAATGCCCCGGACGATGTTAAAAACAAAGATTTCTATTAGATCAACTTATGCCTATTGATACAGAATTATATAGTAGCAATGACCTCTGGGGCCGACGTTGACAGGTGGGGCATCTCACTCATTATATATCAAACATGGATCAAAAAGTGTCTAGAATGTATTGGATTTTAAGATCAACTAATGCTTAACGGAGACTTTAGCAAAAACCGTTAGCAGGAGCCACAAAATAACCAAAAATATGAAACGAAAAATATAGAGTCTACTAGTGCATCATAAA
Source organism: Morpho deidamia (assembly GCA_947086505.1). Classification (NCBI taxonomy): domain Eukaryota; kingdom Metazoa; phylum Arthropoda; class Insecta; order Lepidoptera; family Nymphalidae; genus Morpho; species Morpho deidamia. Next base: position 4,062,201 of record CAMTZC010000002.1, on the reverse strand, counting down.
ATATGAGTGAGTGACACGATATGTTAATCAAATATATCCTTTTTGTCATTGTGAATACAACTCAGGAGCCATTAAAACAGCTAATTTAAGTGGATCAAACAAGTACTTAGAAAAATTGCGTGATCAAACAAGTAGCAGAAAAGGACTATATATATATATATATATATATATATATATATATATATATATATATATATATATATATATACATCCCGTAACCCATTTGGCGTCATGCACGTTGTGCATCATTATGGCGTCTCCCAGTTGTACTAACTTATTTTATAATGTTTTTGCATATATTGCTTAGTTTTTAAATGTTAACCTTCGTGAGATGTTTTGTTTTCTTATAATTTTATTTATCGCAATATTCTTCTTGTAATCCTGCCCAAGAATATCTGAACCCCATTTCAAAGTAATGAACTTTTAGCTTCCTGAATATACTTCTCACAATTATCTACTACGCCGATATTTGTGCATCCTGTGAGTCTGTGTGTGTGAATGCGACGTTGCCGGCCTAAAATTTAGTTTCTATCTCTTTCTTTTCCTGAGAATCTCAGTACAATAAAATAAAATAGTTGTGATGTTGCAATCAGTACTAAACTTTATTAGGTTAATATCAACAAAAAAACTTATATAGCAATATTACACATAAAGTTGCAAAAAAATAAGCCCAATATGAATATATGGACGACTGAAATCAAAAAATGCTCTTTTTAAACTGAAATATTAATAGTGGGTTAGTGATCGCAGGGCTGAATCTTTCATATTTACTATGCTGTCATGATAGGATTTATTCATCAGTATGTAATCCTTATGTAACTTCACGCCCATAGTTATACCACTATGACAAAAGTCAGTGCCTTGTAAATAAACAAAAAAAAACATTTATTCAGTTCTGTCTTGGACATGGACGGATAGCATTTTTATTCAAACACTTCAACAATTGGACGTACCTAGAATCGAATGAGTATCTCTGGAGTGACCTAAACACAATCAAGGTCTCGAGTGAAACAATGGCCTCCTCGTAATCTACAAGCGTCCGAGTGATCCGTGGTGTTATATGATGTTACGATGCCTTTTCGCAATACGGGCTTGTTCGAGAGCGTGATAGTCGTAGAACTTACGATAACTTCAGTACTTTTTGAGTTGATCGCGAACAAAAAGTCATACACACAGACGTGGCGAGGGATAAATGTTCAGACAGACTCAACATACTTTCGATTTTACTATAATTATATTCAGAGATAACAATAAAGCTAGACATGTTACATGAATTTCGATAACTATATGATAAATTTATAAATTCTAGTAGTACTCTCGACTTCATTCGCGCCAACCTAAGCGTTCATTTACCCCCGATGATATATAATATAATTTGTTAAATGATTTAGAGAAGCAGGCGTTACTTTGCGGAATTCCATATTACAAGCACTATAACAGAACTAACTACCTTGCTATAATCCGCACGGGTTAAGCGAATGCATGCAAAGCTATAGGCTCCACGACAAAATCGTAATGCATTACGATTTTTGTCGTGGAGCATAGGCTCCACGACAAAAATCGACCGAAACCGAAGCATCATCGGGAGGATAGCCTCCCGATGATGCTTCGGTTTCGGAGCGAAACGATCGTCGAGATTGTGGTGGTGGTTGAGTGTGCTGCTTGTGTGCATTGTTGCTGGTGGATGCGCCTTGGGGTACGTGTGGTGGCTTGTCCTGCATGTATAAGGTGCGTAAATTATGCCTGCTTTATACACATTAGCTTTGCATGCATTCGCTTAACCCGTGCGGATTATAGCAAGGTAGTTAGTTCTGTTACAGTGCTTGTAATATAATATGTGTTTTTTCACGTTCCCGTAAGAAAAACGGGTTTTTATGCCATTTGTTTGGCATAACATTTTTATTTTATTCGCAGTGTATATAAGCCTCTATTTTATCATTAGAGACAAGCGCATTAGCCATGAAGTTGTAACAGACAGACTAACGGACGGACTTTAATATGGATGTATAAAATATATTTGATTATAGTAAAATAGCATCAATTAAAGTATTTAAATTTATTTTATCTACCTACTGCCGAATGCATGTTTCAGATTTTTTTATGCTGAAGTGTAAGTATAAACTTGTATTTTACATCTAATTTCCGTCTTCTAATTCAAAAATTACTTAAAATAATAAGAAAAAAACAAATCGGACGAGCTGGCATCGTCGCAATTCGCGGACGCGACATACGCGGTTTCTTAGTCAAAACATGACAGTGGTATACGACAGTAAATATACACGCTACAACAGCGCCGCACCTCTGCTACGAATTCACCCGGAATTATTAATTATACAATTTCAACCACTAAGCCAACTTTTTCGCTTCTACCGATATTTGTTCTATAGCTTAGTAGAACTTATAGGATGCTAGTGCACACGTTGAAAAAAGTGGCGTCCGATATTCGGACGTCAAAAGTGCGGGGACGCCAGATTAAATGCAATTACGTGTTAATAAGACGCCAAATTGTTTGCAGGATAAATATATATATATATATATATATATATATATATATATATATATATATATATATATATATATATATCAGAAGCTGTTCTAGTATAGGTAACTATACTAGAATAGCTTCTGCAATCAACTTTGTTCAGTTCATTTTCAGAAATAAAAATATACTTATAATATTTATAAAATATGTCCATTTTACTAATTTTTACTCTGCTACAATGATCACAATAAAAGTCATTATTAAATTTATATATTTTATGATATATCACGATCATCAACAAAGGATAAACAAACAAATGCACTCAGCTATTATAGATATTGATAAGACAACAAATCAAATGTTTTAAATGCATGCTATTTACCTGAACACTATTTCTTCTATGTATTCTGTCCAATCTAGGCACTGGACGTAGCTTAGGACGTACTTTACTCGGTGATGGTAGAGGTATGATAGGATCAAAGAGCACCTCAGCATTTTCCGATATGATTTCACTTTTTAAAATATCAATAGGTTTAGGTATGGTGGCAGTAGTTTGTAAAGGAACTATACCATCCATTGCTTCATCATTAAGACTTTCAGGGACACTTGGTATGTTGTAATCTAAAATATTTGGATAAATTTAATAACATAGAAGTAAAAATAAGTAATAATAAATAAATGATTATATAAGACACAACTGGTCATCCTGTCCCTAAGGTAAGTAACTTGCGGTCAAAAATTGATTCACAAGCAAAACCCAGCACATATGCCACATAGCCCACATGTTGTTTAGTTTTAAATACCTAGTATGTGAGTTATAGACAAATAAATATGTTATGCGAAATAGGCATATAGGAAATACATGATGGTCATACGTGACAATATATTTCCTGTATTTCACTCCCTCCATTGAAACCCATAGTATAAAAGCTAAGGTATTTTTCTTTGTTATATATTCTCTTATTAACCCTAACTTATTATTAGCATGTAGTCAATAATATATACATATGTTATACATGTCGTCATATCATTGACACCTTCGGTTCCATTACATACTGTTACTATCTATAAAACGCAACATAACTTAATATTTCTTATGGGTGACTGATCCCTTAAATTATATACTGCACACTTAGTAGTACAGTGATTTAATTGTAATAAAGAGTAGCATAGCGCATACATAACTCATAAGTGTTAGAGAGAGACCTATAACTTGGAAGAGTAAGAAAACATTAGATTTTTTAATGTACCAATTACTAATGTTATTGAAATAAGGATTGCGATGTGTCTAACTCGATTAAGCAAATCCTGAGTTTGGTTGCTTTTAAATAACTACAGGTGTATACCCAGACTTGAAGAAAAATTGTTAATAGTAAAAGATGGCTCCTTATCGGGAATTGAACCTGAGTTGAAGGCAGGTTCGGTTACATGCACCAGATTAAATAAAACTATAATAACATTAACATTTACCATATCATATTCATAATAATATCTTACCATCCTTCGTCTTGTTCTTCTTACACTTATCGCTATTATGATCTATTTTGCTTACAATTCTCTCTGCTATTTGTAACTCATTACTTTCACTTATTTTTTGAGCAGTTGGAGTAGGTCTGTTGCATGATTTTTGAAGATCTGAATTTTTGGTAACCTTGGGAGACGGGGCGATCGGTGATGCGAACGTTTTTTTCGGACTGTTTCTTTTTGCGGGGGATACGAAAAAAGTGGTAATATTTTTTAAACCAGGGGTATGTAATCTCTCAGGAGTTATGGGAATGGTACTGATAGTTTCTTTAGGTGCAATTTCAGGTGTGGCTTCTTTATTGATCGTTACGGATACAACTGGGCTCCTAACTATGCTATTTTTAGTATGGTTGTCGGTTTCTTTTGAATCTGATGCACTTGTACCAGGCGATTTAATCTCTTCTAAAGTTCGAAGGGGGCTCTTGGTATTCTTCTCTGAAGACAATTTTGTCTTATTTTCGTTGCCATTATTTTTTCTTCTTGGTGGCAACGAAGTAACAGCTTTAATCCTAGCTCTTCTTGTGGACATAATGAAAAAATATTATCAGGTAGTTCACTTATTGAAAATCTAGAACTTTCTTCTACCGCATTACTTTAAAAACCCATGTTTACATAAAATATCGCATTTTTATCCAATAGCTTATTTATTTAATTTATTTATTGATATCAATCTAAGATCCGTAAGAAAACACCACGACATTTCTATTACAGACGTCAATGTAACACGACAGCTTTTGTGACAGTTAGGGATGTAAAAATAAACGATTGTTATATTAATCGACTATTTTATTGTTATAATCGATTTTTAATATTCGTTTTTCTAAATATACTAAATCGATAAAAAAAACATTAATTATATTTATTACTGACTTTTTCTTTTTTTTTTAGAGATAATTATTAGATGAAGCCAATGTTGCTAAACTACACATTTTAAGCGAAATTTTGCAAACAGCGCATCAATGTTATTTTTTATTCGTATTAGTGAACCTTTATTCTAATTAGTTATTAATATAAACCAACTTTTCAAATAGTTAGAAAAAAACGATTTTTTCGATTCATATTAATCTATTTTTGTGAATCGATTTATTTTGAAAGATGAATATTCGATTACTTAGTAGTCGATTTTTCCACTCAGAGTTACAACTCTAGTGACACTTGTACAAACTACAAACTACATAATGTTTTTTTTAATATGACCATCCTCGAGCTCGATCACACAGAATAGAAATTAGAATCACACAGTGTGAAATGAATATATGTTACCCCGATGTATAAGCATTAACTGTACCAAATTTTATCGATATTGGTTCAGCGAAAACGTAACAGACATATAGAATTTCGCATCTATAAAATTAGTAGTTTATTTATTTTAGTAAATAACCCATTGACTGACACTAATTATACCTTGTAATAACTCAAATAAATAAATTTATTCAGTAAACAGAAACCAAAATATATCAAAACTTTGTTAAGATACCTCTTTTGACATAAGTCAAACGACGTAACGCAAATTCAGGAGATAGGCTCTACGACTAAATTGCAAACGACGTATCACCTAAACAAGCATTATTATATAATTTATAGAATTAGGCGTTACTTTGCGGAGATCCATAATACAAAAGTAACGATAAAACTATTTTGTTGTGATCCGCGATAAAGTAATTAGAAAATATATATAATGCTAAATTTAGAGTGGACCATCCGTTTTATCATACCGGATTTCATGCAGGATTCGTAAAAACACAAGCACAAACCTCCACCACCGCCACCACAATACACAAGCACTACACACGTTGCAACCGCAACAGAAGCATCATCAGAGATAGACTCAACGACAAAGTCGCAAAGCTATTATTATATACAAACAGTTCTTAGTAATGGGGATCGTACATATGTAAATTGCGAATCTGCATTGTTTCCACATGGTGGGTATCTGATCCGATATTTTTAATCGTAGGTGTTTTTACATTACTCAGTTGAATTTCCATCCATTAGCTTCTTATCAAAACATACGAAACAAATATAGGAGTTAATAAAACAACATATATTTTTCTCATTCTTTAATGCATTTCCTCTAATTTTTTTGACAGCGATGAGCACTTTTGGTGAAAATAGATACCAGAAATCAGTATAATATAACTATTTAATAATTAACAGTATCAATAAAAAAAACTCTTGATTTTATATAGGTTTCTCTTTACTTATATTCAGCAGCTCAACTTCACAATAAAAATAGATCTCTCCTATAAAATTTATATAATTTACAAAAGCGGTAATGTTATATAAAACAACAATAAATAAATGCCTCTGGGGGATAACGCAATAATCTGTATGTAGATAAATTTACAGACGCAACTCTGTTTAGGTCAACCGTATAAATTAATGAGTACACAATGTGCGTGGGTGTTAGTCGCCAAAACTGAGAACTAGGTTGCATTCATCTACTGATAAGCTACTGCGTATTGGTTCGTCATTCATTAACTATATTTTGGCTAAAAAGTCAACACTTGCAAAATTATCTTTACAAATTGTCATGACACTATAAGAATTAGTCAACGATGAAAACGTGCCAAAGATTCGGCGCCGGCGGCGGTCGGCTCAACGACTACTCTATTCTAACCGTACGATATGTTAATCGCTGCGATTATCTATTTATTGCTATGAAATGTTAAATATTCGTTAAGCAAAGTTACTAATCGCATTAAAGTTTACAGAAGAAAAATCTATAGATAGAATAAAAATAAGATCTCAATCCAGAAAGAAGTGTAAGCATCGGTCATGCATGTGTCTATGTTAGTATTCGTCATTCGTCCGAGTATCGCCGAGCCGGCGGCGGCAGCGCGCTCGCAGCCCGCGGCCGCTCTATCACATAACCGTACTTCGTCCGAATTCGTTATCGCTTCAACCTACTTACTCCTACTAAATGATCACTATCGACAATAAATTATTTTCACCTACAATTAAAACAAGGTACGAAGTATTGTAGTGCATCGAGAAACGTGACGTCTCGCGCGATAATTGACTGGATCGCTCCGACGAGCGTCCCCTATCACTTCTATAAAACGAATCACGCTTAAGGCGAATCCTTGTTAATATTACGATATTTACATAAATAAACGGTTCGAAGCGCTACTGATCGACCTCTACTTAGGAAACCGAGACAAACGGTGAGTCCGATATCGGTAGTTAAACTACTTAATATTAAAAATAAGAAAGCGTTCACGTGCTATGGAATTGTGAGGTTTGTTACATTGTGCGTCGCTTGTGCAGCGCGGTGTGCGCGAACACCGCGCCTTGCGCGCTGCGCGTCGTCCACGCGACCTTATGGCACATTATTGAAGATTTTAAGTTTTTTTTTCTATGTTATCGGTTCCACTTAACGTGGACGGCGTGTAGCTCCGCATCTACGCTTTTCTACGCTCCACAACTTACATGATTATTAACAATTCAAATATATAACTTAAAGTCGTGTTCGTCACTACCGGGAACGTCTTGAACTCGGTAATAAAACCAACGTTCACATTTCCGCGAACTATCGTAACGCATCCGTCAACATAGATATATTTTATACGCCAACAGAGCATAAAATAGTGATATCTTTACATTTCAGTCTAGTCTATACAATCATTCCTCTTTACTGGCAAGGTATCTCTATAAAGATTCAATAGTTTCGTTCTTCAATATAATAACAGGTATATCTATACAACCGGAATACTTCGCGTATCCGCCTCCTCGCAGCGTCAATGATATAAAATTTAACCTAAATTATAACACAGGAGAATTAAGTATAAGATCACAAAATGAGATTCAGCGGGCGCGGTGGGCGCGCGCCCGGCGAAGTCGCAGCTATACTCGTGTCTACGCTACAACTAGCGAGGCGACGCGCGCTCGCACTAAGCCTAGTATTGCTATCGGTAGGGCAGCCTAGCACAGCGTGCGGCGTCAGGGGGCGATGCCGGCGTCCGACTTGTGGAAGGCGGCTGCACTCGCCAGCGGCGGCGGCTGCCCTTGTGCCGAGCTGAAGTCGTGCTCGGACTTGGGACGGGGCAAGGCGGCAGCCACGCCCAGCCCCGGCAGAGCCACACCTGCCATTCTGCAAGACGCTGCCTGCAAGGGTTGCAGGGCCAGCCCCAGCGAGCGCTCGGAAAGCCGCGCCACGCTGTCGTCCGAAAGGCTCACGTGTTCCGCCTCCGCAGCCAACGCGTTCACAACCGCATTGATCGTATTCCCTTCCGAAGTGGTGTCGTCCTCCCGGTGCGCCACCAAGTTCGGATTCTTCCCGATCTTATTCAACCTCTCGGCGGCTACGCTTTCCATAGTTCGCCGCATCAGCGGGTACTGGTCTAGCACTGCGTTAAAGTGGTCCACGGACAACGAGAATAGGTTACAGTATGTTTCGGCGCGGACGGAAGCTACTCGCCGGGCGTTAGTTAGAAGGCAAATTTCGCCGAAGTAGGAGCCATCGGAGAGACTCGTAGCCACTTCACCGTTAGCCATAACAATGTCCACGATACCTTCTTGAATGAAGTACATTTTATTGCCAATGGTGCCTTCTTTGATGATAATGTCACCTGAAAGACAATTTTCGTTTTTAATACGATGACGTAATATCGTCAGATGTGTACGTGACGTATATCCACTGTGTGGTATCCGGTTTAGTAGAATAGATCACCCTCTTTCTTACCGAGGGGTCGTAAAATACGATTAAGGTAAGTTGACGTCAGGCAAGCGGCCGATTGTAAAATACGTTCAAAAGCACGTGACAACATGTTTGTAACATGTTTTGCCAACCTCACTTAATAAGGGCAGGAGGATGATGATCACGATATAAATGTATGTCTAACCGTTTTTGTAAATAGAAAATCATAGTTACCCGGCTGGAAGACTTCATATCGTAACTTTGTAACGACGTCTGATACAAAATTGGAATCGGCGTTAGCGAAGAATGGCACAGAAGCAACGAGCGATCTGCAATTGTAGTTGATGACGTCTTCTCTTAATTTTTCGCTCAGTTCGCCCAGAATTAATTCCTCGTCGAAGAACTTCCCCTGATATCGATGTTCAAAATACTCTGTGATTCTTTGACGCATTTCACGAGGTAGCTTTCGGTATGCCATATATTCTTCTACTTGTTTCACCTGTAATGTTCACCGTGATTTGTTATTTAATCGTTAAGCTAATAAATTATATCCCAGTTAATCTAGAATACATTTAAGTCCCTAAAAATTATAGGCACACCCAATTAGATTGCTGAAAAATTTTAACGGTGCTCTTAAAATCATGTATGAAATGTTCCAACTTTTGAGTAATATTCGAAATTTTTTGTCTGCAGTTATTAAGATATTTACGCCAGGCCGATGATGGTTAGTACGATAAAGAGACAGAACAAGGATTTAATGGAAGTATGGAGAATGATAGCTGTCATGAACACCCATTAATGTTAAGCTAGCGATACCTTTATACAACAACACAACTATATATTAACAAGTATGGCGATAGTTATGGTATGATGATGTGCGGATATATGTAATAGTGAAATAAACAACATCTAAATATGTATCACGAAACAAACATTCATTTTATACTCACGTCGAGTTTCTGAAACAGGCAATAAGGTCTTTTGGATTAGTTGTTAAAATGATAATGGTGACGTCGGTAATATTTAAATGAATTCATTTATTTATCTCAATAATTACTAAAGTCCATCTCACGAGATCACTAATATTATCACGTCTAAATATATCTAGAAACCAATACCATGGTAAGGGAGAAGAAAGAATTTTAGCGACATATATTAGAATTTAATTATCGTGAAAGGCACTTTAGGTTTAACATTGTTTATATTTTGCTTTTTAGGTTACATATTCATTAATTGGTTAACCCAGGAGGTTGAAAAGGTGTTCATAACAGCTCATTCTTAGTATTGCTTCGTATTGTGTGTTGTAGAGTTAGAAATTAACGTGGAAAAAGTGAATAAGCTTAGAAATTACCTTTTCACGGTATTGTCGTCGTGAAGAATCGAGACTTTGAATGAGATTTGTTGCGTGACCCAGGAATAGTGCGTAACAAGTCGCGCCAGAGATCATGGAGAGCATAGTGAGCCACATGTCAGTCAGGGACTGCGGGGGGAACCGTCCGTACCCGATGCACAACATGTGGGACATCGCTTTGAACAGAGCCCAAGAGTACTGTTCAAGCCAAAATGCTTCCTGTAAAACACAAAGTTAGCTTTAAAATTTTTGAAATATATATACAAGAGATTCCATTTTTAACATCTTTGATTATTAAACAATATAGCAAGCTTATATCACATCAAATTAATCTTTATTCAAGTAGAATTTTTACAAGCACTTTTGAATCGCCAAGGATCAATTAGATTTAATAAGCTACACTGGTTCGGAATGTTGCTCTTACCGAGAAGAACCAGCAAGAAACTCGGCGGTCAATTTTTAATAACTATAATATTACAGCACTGGGCAGGATCAGTACACAAGTAACAAAATGAGGAGGTTAAAATGAGGAAGAATGAGGAGCGTAGACCGCAAAAGCTCTATGAGCGTTGAAAGAGGTCACATAAAGCTGCCTTATATGAAGTCTAGTTTAAAGTGTATAGTAGGGCTGGTGGCGTAACTATGACTAGTCAAAATGGAAAAGTCTCCTGAATACACGTCTGACAGTTAAAGCTCTATGAGCGTTGAAAGAAGTCGCATAAAGCTGCCTTATATGAGGTCTAGTTTAAAGTGTATAGTAGGGCTGGTGGCGTAACTATGACTAGTCAAAATGGAAAAGTCTCCTGAATACACGTCTGACAGTCGTGTGCCACTTGAATACCAGCGACAAATTATCTACTATATATAACGCGTAAAATGTAATATTTTAGTTCCAACTGTATTCGTCATCGTATTTCAATACCAACTTGTAACTCGTTAATGGCGACCCAAGAATTCGGTGGAAATCCCTGGAGCATCGGAACGAGGAATTGAAGGCAGCCAGACCAGTGTCCGATCAACAACATCATGCAGATCAAGTTGAAGATCCGCATGAACACCGACGCCATGTTGAGGAACTGAGGAGGAAAAGCAAAATTAACATCGCATATTAAGCACGTTTCGCCTCTAAAGGAAGCCGTGCGGACTGCGCGACAAGGACGCTCGAGATCAAGCATCGCGATGATATCTACCGATGGGTTCTTTGAAGAGTGAGAAATAAAACATGAACGCGTGAGACGTCGTCGTACGAGCATGCGACTGCGTGGCGGCATGCGGGCAGGGCGGGCTCGAGCCGCCGCGGCCGGCCCTGCCCGCCGCCCCCCGCGCTCTCCGCGCTCCCCGCGCTCCCCGCGCGGCCGCCGGCGGGACGGGGTCGGAAACAGAAACGCCAACGAAAGAGAGGAAGCGAAGCGAACGCAGCGTGTCGAGGTCGCCGGGCGGCGCCGGCAGCATGCTAAGCGGGCGAACGAGCACATGCGCGCCGGCTCGCGCCGACCCAGGTTACCTTAAAGATCAGATTGCTTTTGGTGTCACCCTTCTTTTTGGCGACGTCGGAGCTGAGCCTTCCCCTTCTTTCCGTGCGCTTTTTTTGGAGATTCTGCAAGATCTAGAAAACAAGCGAGAAACACGAGATAGTAGGAAGAGAGCCAGGCGCGCCCGGATCGGGGGCGGGGTCGGCGGACGGAGACGTCGCGGGGTGTGCGGGGCGGGGCTGGGGGCGCGTGCGGGCACACAGGATGCACTAACACCGAGACGAGCGGGACGCGGGCTAGGCCCCTACTCTACTGGAGCGCGGCGAGTCACATGCGGCACCTGCGAGGCGAGGTCGCGCGAGCCGGCGGGGTCCGCGGCGCCCGGCTCGTCGCTCGGCTGCGGTGCCGGGCTCATCTGCACACAACACCGTCACTGCGACGTCGCCACCACCCTCCCCGTACTCCACTTCTCACTGACTCTCCGCACACTACTACTGTGAGGTTTCACCTACTACGTGGCTAATTATCTGGTACACAGTGGTGCATTAATATTTCATTAATTAGCTTCGAACGGTATACAAGTTTGGGGTTCTAGGGTCGGCTCTATTTGATTTAACATTTTTTTACCGAATCAGCTACGTGGGAATTCGCCATTTTAGATCGGGACGTAAGAACTATACGAGTGGAACACGAATTTCTATTGTCATCGTTAAGAATGTTCGGCGTCAGCGCATTTTCTAAAGGCTTTATAAAAAGCAAAAAAAAACAAACAAATCGGCAAATCAAACGTCACGTGAATGGGGACGGTTCGGGGCGGCAGACGCGGCGAACGCGGCACGGCGCGGCACTGGCGCAAAGAAAAAAGATAGATTTAGATATCTCGAGTGAGAGCGTGCTCAGGCAGAAAGAAGCTTGCAGAGAAGCAGTAGAGAAGTGCAGAGCGGGAGGTGGGGCTCACATACAGTGGAGGGTTGGACAATGGTACAGTAGAGGATTACAACAAACTCCAATAACACGTCATTAGAATCGCTACTGACTAGAAACATTATAGAATTTATATTAATTAATAATTTTGCACACAGTTAAATTATTTACAAGTATTATTAACGCCAATCCAGACATAATAAAAACAATTTACAAAAATATATTCAGTCCAATATTAGATAAATATAATGTTAGGTGTCATTGTTAGTTTATGTGAGCGTAATGTGTTAGAGCAGTGTTAGTGAACAATTCAAACGAGCAAAAAATCAAAGCTAGGAGATATGATGGCTTACATATACTTCCTCCCATTGTGACACATAGCGGACGAGTCTGGAAAGTCTGAGGAGTCGTACCAACGACAAAAGTTTTGCTAACCGTAGTATCCTTAGAGCTCGGCCGGCGTGAAGAATTTGAAAGCTTTCACTAAAATCCTGTAAACATCACCAAAACAATGTTTTAACAACGCTCATTTCTCCTTTCGGTCCTTTTTGCGTAGTTACCTAGCTACGTAACCTTGACGTAATACCTAACGTTTTTATAAATGAGAAGTGTACAAAACATGCATACTTGCTGATACTTATAGGATTAAAATAATTTAGCTAAAGGAAAGTGCCGAAGCATCATACTTTACATATTATAGTTATGTTTTAACAAATTAATATGTCGAATAAGATATATATAAGTAAAATATCAGTAAAGCTGGGATTTCTATAAATTAAAATAATATCAAATTGGATTAGATTCACAAAGATCAGTAACATTTAACTTTCAGCCTATAAATAATTTGAATATTAGTAATGATATAAAAAGTACGTTAAAATATTACAATTTGGTCGTGTTGCATATAACAGCATAAAAATGAAAACAAAATCTGAATACGTGCTGTATAAGAATGTAACAAATAGAAAGCTAAAAACAATAACATTAAAATGATATCGATAGTAAAATGCGATTGTAAATCATGCTTCTTAAATAGATGTTAAAGTCTAAATTAATAGTTTCATAGATTTTTACGTGCATCTCAGTAATCATATTGTGGCTTAAGAGAAACCAGAAGAAAATAGTGTAGTAATTTCAAGAACAGATAGTGTACATAGTGGAAATGTGCTCAATAAAGGCCATAACCCTAGAAAAATAGATTTCAGTATCCCATACGATCAGAAATCACCTAAAGATAACAGCAATGAAGCGAAGAAGGGTAAAATAGAATATTACTTCAGATTCATATGGGTTACGAATGATCGAGTTCGTGCAAATACATAGTTGTGATTTAAAAATAAAAATTGAAGATGTGTCTAAAGTGCGACAATCAAACCTCTGTACAGTTTCACGGAAACCTTTACAATACGAGAGAATAAACCGAACACGATGGCGCGTTGAACGTTCTCGTGGCAGTTGGGTAAGAATCACAATGAGATACAAAAATTAAACAAAAAAAAAATTCTCGCTATAAAAGAAATTAACACCCAAGCTGAAACAGAATCAACAACATAAAAGACAGATTAAAACTAGTAAAGGAACACGGCCAAATTGCAACGTACGTTTACCTGATTGAAGATTAGGAATATATAATCTAGTGGTATGCTAGAGATGAGGTCAAGGAAGAACCATGTCCTCAAATAGTGCTTCGCTATTAATTTTGGATCCAATATCACTTGCTCTGCATTATCTTGTTGCATAATTCCTGAAACGAGAGATACTATTTATAATGGCGTATTACTTAATAAACTCTGTAATAAGTAATGACTTCGAACAATGCGTGTTGCTGTTAGTTAGTGATGTATGCAATGGCAGAAGGTAGGTACGTTCACTATCCATTTGATGGAAAATAAGCAAAAATTCGATTGCTTCATCTTTAGGTAGTAAAAGATGAAAGCTGCTTAACCAGCTCTTCTCTTTTTTGTGGCTTTTTGAAATTTAGATTACAGTAGGACAGAACTAAGATCAGTCTTTTCACTGCACCGTAACGAAATGACGTAGAGTACGAGAATGTCGGGTGTTACAAAACCTGCGGTTTCTTTATAAAGAGGGTTGATTAGAAAGCAACAACAAATCTTTATTTACATTGCTAAGGTGGCAATACTGTGGAGATTAGCCGGATAAGACAAAAACACTTCCGAGATTCGGGAATTTTTTGCGGTAGGGTTCTTGGTAAGTTTTAACTGGATATACGATCGTGCTGCCTTCTTTGACGGCGAAGTAATGGTTTAGAGTGTTTTGACAAACTTTGCATATTATAAACTATTTTCCAGTTAGTGGCAATCTACTTAATCTAATCTAGTCTTTTACCTATTCTTGTTACAACTATTGTCATTCAATTGGGATAATTGGAAATTCATATGAGTCGAACGAAAATATCTTTACTTTAATAGAGTTTTTTTGTTAGAAACACTGATAACTTTATTAGAAACATTTTTTGTAATTTCAGAAGGAAATGTATAAAAAAATATAATATAAGAAATTGTATATGAAATTGTATAGTAGATATTAAATTGCAAAGGTAGATATTAAATTGAAAATGTAAAATTACAAAGCTAACAAGCAATTTAAGATTCATAAAGAGACGGATAATTATTGTTTTTAGTCCCTTGCTTAAAATAAATAATTTATTGATATAGAAACGAGGCAAAAATGGGCAAAGGGCCGTTAACTTATTTATAAAGACATGAAGATAGTTAAGGATATAAGTGAAAAGCAACTGTGGTCATAACAGAAGTGTTAGAGAATTTCTACTTATCTAATAACTTCTAGATCTCTACATTTAGATTGGCAATTGAGAAAGACTTCCAACAAAGTGTCGCCAGTTAAAAGTTCATAGTCAAAAATATATTTTATCAATTGAATTTTTACTGTGTATTCGTTGTACTTTTTGATCACCTTCATTTATTACTGATCTAACTGAGGGCAATATTATGTAGTTTTTAATTAATTCCGTAAAGAACTTAAAGTTAACTTAAAGTAATTGTTATGAACATTTGCTTCGAATTTATTTTCATTTTGTTTTTGATACATCATGTTTTGAGATTACTTTATCACGTTACGTAAATGTAGTTTAAATTATATTATTCACGTGCCATAGGGAAAATTGTCGGTACATATATGATGATTAATATTTTGACCTATATATTTGTTTATGACAAAGTTGATGCGAATCGAATAATAATAATCTTGTAAAATTACCTGTTCTAAAATTAACGACGATATCTATAAGAAATATGGTGTCCGATAGACAGTTGAAGGCTATCCATCGCGTGCTGAGGTCATCGTTGAAGAAAGAGATGGCGACTGGCAAAATAATGAGGTTGGCCACCAATAACAGCAGCATACACAGGTCCCAGTAGAACCTGGAAAGAAAAACGTTAAATTTACAATAGGTGTAACATAACGTACTAGTAACACGGTTTACGTATTTTCCTTACTGGAATAACAGATGGCGCTACTTACTAGTAGCGAAGCAAAGTACTTGCTTCGCGCTATAGTAGTGCTTTGGTAATTACATAAGAAGTCCCCATACAAAATGTTCGTTGGATCGCCATCGCCTACCAATTTCTTTGGTTCAAAGTGAATCCTACTGATATACTAAGCCTAAGCGACATTGTAAACGGTGTATCTTCTGGCATCCATTCTTGGAATGCGGTGAAGGAACCGTCCGCGATACTCTCTGTACAAGTGGCATTTAATGCACTATCGTGTCACTTGTATGTACAGTCTTTCCCCCGTCCCGTTGGGCTTCGGGGTCATCGCGTCACAAAGGGTTTTTACTCTATCCCATCTAGGAAATTGCGATGGGCCCATTATTCGATTTGTTTGTATGCACTCATACAAGAATGTTAGACTGCTTAATTTACTGCATATTTTAGCCTTGCAAAGAAACACTATATTTAAACATAAAGTTTAGGGCAACTTAAGCTTTTCACTAAAGAGTTTTTGTCTAATATGTCCAGACATATAAGAAACTATTCCTTATTATTTACCTAGCACTCGATCACGTAAAAACGAGGCCCATGTTATGTAACTCTGAGATTGATCGCGCTCTGTTTCAGGATGTGTTCCTATCGCGTAATCGAATCTAGGTTCTATAAAAATATCCAATGTCATCAGTGTGAATGAAGGCGTTATTTTACCTAGTGCTCTAATGACTTTATAAGGGTCTTATTTATTTACAAATACAGCTTTTACAAGACTGAGTCACGCTTTGCTATGGCAAAACGGTCATTGAAAGTTTTAAAAACACTCCAATCGCCACCAAACTTTACAGGATGGATAATTCTGGGTCAATCTAAAGATTATCTGAAAATCTCATTAAAATCGGTCCAGCTCAGTAGTCTCTAAGGCACATACTGACAAAAGTTCATTTTTAATATGTAGAGAAGCTGTCCGTTCGTTTCGTTATTTTTCAGTAACGGTCAATCAGTAAAAAATAAAATTTTAAAAGTTAAGAATAAAGTATTAAAATAAAGTTAAGAAAAGGCCTGTTACAATCCCACTGCTGGGTAGAGGCCTTCTCTCTTCGTTTCTGGAGAGAAGGGTTGAAGATAAGATCTTAAACCGTCCGACGTTTCTCACATTTTACATTAAAATACTGTTTCAGTTTTTTAATAATTCAAATTACCAAAAACACAGATACCACAATAAAAGCATGGAATGTCCAACTAATGTAACGGCTTTTTTAATATCCCACTGCTGGACATGAGCGTCTTTTCTCCTTTTTTTGGAGAGAAGGGTTGGAGCCCCAATGCGGATTAGTAGGTTACACATATTCCGAGAATTCTCTAGAGATATGCAGGTTTCCTCACGTCTCCCTTCACCGAAAAGCGTGTGATAAATTGCAATTATCAATTAGACACATAAGTTTTCATAGAAAGCTCATTGTTGGCACGGTCTCACCACTGGGCTATCACAGCTATATCCTCATAAATATTTTGTAATAAAATCAGTTAAGTAGTTAAAAAGTTTGAAAACACACTAAAATGATAAGGTTGATGTGATTATTAGCCAGCACGCAGTAATGGCGGAGGCTATTATATGAAATGTTTTTGTCGGTCGGTAGCGCTTTCCGCAATGTGCTCCAAATGAAGTAAATGACGGTAATTTTACACAATAAGCCAGAAAAATATCCTCGATTACTCCTCCGTCGGTACTCGATGTTTTTGTAGTTGAAATTGGAATAGTATATGCGATCTAACATTTTTAAACTGACTTCTAAACGGTGTTTTCGAATTTTTATAACATACACCTCATAACGTTCTATTATATCATCATCATTCTTCTGATATGTCTGCGACGGCGTAGCGACAAACTTAATTTTTTAACACCCATTGTAGGTGTACACTATTTTATCCAAACTTTTTTTGTACAATTTATTTACAAAACTTATGTCTAATTAATTCTAATTAAGTCTAATGGGGTGTAAGGGGGAGGCTCGTCCCAGTCAGTCTCCTCAATTGTCAACCTCACCTGCACGCGGTGCACCCTGCAGATCAACCGACGAGGCTCTGGCGACCGATAAATGGCGGTATAACCATTCCATTTTGCTGACCTAAATACCAGACCGACAGTGGGCAGCAGCACTGTCGGTGCAAAACGGTCAGCACTGCGATCACCAACCCGCATGCCAAGCGTGGTGATTATTGGCAATACCCTTCATGCATAAAAATAATAAGCCACAGCCCCTAGTTCCCGGCAGCCCCGCTATTCCCAGCTCTGGCAGCGGTTCGGGTAACGGTGGGGCAGGGGGTGTTAAGAATCTCCGGAAGAGATTCCGCTGCCAACCCCGACGACTGGACCTGGCAACGTACAACGCACGCACTTTGAGGGAAGACGAAAAGATACTCGAGCTGGAAGAAACAGTAAGCAAGTTGCGGTGGGACGTGATAGGATTATCTGAAGTCCGAAGAGAGGGGGAGGATACGATGATCCTAAAATCCGGCAACTTGCTTTATTACCGGGAGGGAGAACAACAGTCCCAGGGTGGTATCGGGTTTCTCGTCCACAAGTCCCTTGTCAACAACATTGTTCAAGTCGAGAGTGTGTCGAGCAGGGTCGCGTTCCTTATACTCAGAATTACCAAACGGTATTCGCTGAAGGTCATACAGGTCTACGCACCGACATCGGCACATCCAGACGAGGAGGTAGAGGCCATGTATGAGGATTTATCTAGAGCCATGCATGCCTCCAAAACCTTCTACACTGTTGTTATGGGGGATTTCAACGCAAAACTGGGCAGGCGAAGCGGCACAGAGGTGAGAGTAGGGCAATTTGGATACGGGCAACGGAACCACAGGGGCCAGATGCTGGCCGATTTCTTGGAGAGAGAGGACCTCTACATGATGAATTCTTTCTTCAAGAAACGGCCGCATCGAAAATGGACCTGGATAAGTCCCGACGGTTCCACGAGAAACGAGATTGACTTCATCATGTCGACCAGGCGTCATATATTCAATGATGTCTCTGTGATCAATACTGTGAAAACCGGGAGCGATCACCGTCTGGTAAGAGGCACATTGAATATATGCGTACAGCTGGAAAGATCCAGACTGGCGAAGTCTACGCTCCGACCAACTCGAGCTCATATCCAAAACCCCGAGAACTTCCAACTCGAGCTGATGAATCGTTTTGACTGCCTAGCTGACTGCGCTACTGTGGACGATGTAAACAACAGGCTGGTGGAAACTGTCCATACGGTGGGGTCCAAATTTTATAAGACACACCGTAAGAGAACCAGTAAATTCTCGACCCAGACTCTCAAACTCATGGATGAGAGGAACGAAATGAGGCTACAGTCTTCTGTAGACGCGACACGCTACCGTCTGATCAATAGACAGATTTCTAAGGCGCAGAAATGCGACCTGCGACACTTCAACACCGAATACATTCGAGGTACTATTGAGCGTAACAGGGGCTCAAAAGTGTTCGCAAGAGATCTGTCTATTGGGCAGAGACAGTTAACGCGATTGAAGACCGATACTGGTAGCATCATTTCATCTCGTCTCGTATGGCTCTCAAACAACTTAAGAACAACAAGGCTCCAGGTGATGACGGAATCACTACCGAACTCCTGAAGGCGGGTGGTAAACCGATACTTAAAGTCCTTCAGCGATTGTTCAATTCCGTCATTCACGAAGGCACTATGCCGGAAGCATGGTACAGAGGCGTGGTGGTTCTCTTCTTCAAGAAAGGTGATAACACCTTATTGAAGAATTATAGACCCATCGCGCTGCTGAATCATGTTTATAAGTTGTTCTCGAGAGTCATAACGAATCGTCTCGCTCGTAGGTTTGACGACTTCCAGCCTCCCGAACAAGCCGGTTTCCGAAAAGGGTATAGTACCATAGACCACATATTCACGCTGCGGCAGGTTATACAGAAAACCGAGGAGTATAACCTGCCACTTTGCTTGGCGTTTGTGGACTATGAGAAGGCCTTTGATTCGGTGGAAACATGGGCTGTGTTAAGTTCGCTCCAGAGATGCCGAATCGACTATCGGTACGTCCAAGTGTTGAAGTGTTTGTATGAAAACGCCACAATGTCTGTCCGTATCCAAGACAAAACTACGAGACCAATCCAAATGCGGCGAGGTGTGCGACAGGGAGATGTCATCTCCCCGAAGCTGTTTACCGCTGCATTGGAAGATGTCTTTAAGCTTTTGGATTGGAACGGATACGGCATCAACATCAACGGCGAGTACATCACTCACCTTAGATTTGCCGACGACATAGTCGTTATGGCAGGTTGTCTGGAGGACCTTAACGCAATGCTCGACGACCTCAGCAGAGTATCTCAGCAGGTGGGCCTTAAAATGAACATGAGTAAGACAAAAATCATGTCAAACTCACATGTTCCGCTCCACCCGGTCATCGTTGAGAACTCTGCACTCGAAATTGTAGACGAGTACATATACCTGGGACATACAGTCCAGCTGGGTAGGTCCAATTTCGAGAAAGAGGTTAGCCGCCGAATCCAACTCGGATGGGCAGCGTTCGGGAAGCTACGCGAGATCTTTACGTCCGAAATACCTCAGTGTCTGAAGACCAGGGTCTTCGAACAGTGCGTGTTGCCAGCGATGACCTACGGATCTGAAACGTGGTCGCTCACTATGGGCCTTATAAGAAAGCTCAGAGTCGCTCAGCGGGCGATGGAGCGAGCTATGCTCGGAGTGTCTCTACGAGATCAAATCAGGAATGAGGAGATCCGTAGAAGAACTAGAGTCACCGACATAGCTCAGCGGGTCGCGAAGCTGAAGTGGCGCTGGGCGGGGCACATAGTGCGGAGAACCGATGGGCGCTGGGGTCTTAAGGTGCTGGAATGGCGACCCCGCACCGGAAAGCGCAGCGTCGGTAGACCCCCTACGAGGTGGACAGACGACCTCAAAAAGGTCGCAGGGAGCCACTGGATCCAGGCAGCGCAAGATCGTGTGGTGTGGCGATCCCATGAAGAGGCCTATGTCCAGCAGTGGACGTCCATCGGCTGAAGAAGAAGAAGAAGAAGAAGATGTCTAATTAATCTTATAAAACTAAGTATGCTGAAGCTATAACTCAACACCTAAAAAAAGACATATTATCAACAAGGAATAGTCACAAAAGGCGGCAGCTAGCGACACACGTCCGTATAGCAGCGCGCCTCAGCGATCACTGTCTATATTCGTAGATGTAAAAGAGAAGCGAGACGATGAGTCGTTTCAGTTTTGCTATTTTCAAAAAAATATTTAATTTGAATGAAATATCTTAATTAACTCAAAATTAAAATCTTACATTCTCTTTATATTATAATGATTTATTAGTCTTATTAATTTTATCAATTTTTGTTGATAAATATTAGAGATATTTACGATCAAAGTAAAAATCAGAGGTCTATTTACCAATTTTTTTTATCGAAAAAAAGTATCGTAATCATGTTTTGAAATCTTACATTCTCTCTGAGATATGATGTATATTAACATATATTTTTGTTTTAATCGTCATCCCTATAGCTTTTGTTAAAAACGTGTTTAAAGTCAGCCTATTTGGCTCTGTTCAGCGCCTTAAAATTAAATTCCGCCTTATATAATGTATGTTTTAGTTTCGTGTAAACCTGAAACCCTAATTCAGCTGAAGCATGAATATCGGCGGCATAATCAACATTCAAACGCGAAGTATGTCGATCACGATTAATCGAATCACAGCGATCTTCAGACGATCCGATCACCGCCGCCGCTGCATAATCGATTAAATGTCATACTGACGATCGTCAGGGAAAATAACTCCTTTCCAAACGAAACCATTTCAACCTTAATTGTATACATTTAGAGCAGATATTGCTTTACACATATGAATATTATTGAATTTAAACCATCGTTAAATAGTGTTCCTAGTCTATGTACAGAAACCGGGTATAATCACGTCTTATTCTATCGGGTTAGCGCTACAAGTTTCGAGCCTATCTCTTATTAATGAGCTCTTTATACAGCTATACTCTTTATAACAGCAACTTGCTAACTAGTCGGGCTAACCCGATAGTATAAGACGTAAAAAGTGAGTATAGCCGTTTTTATACATAAAACATGCGAGCACTTTTGCAACGGAATAAAAAAGGAATCATTGCATAAGTTGTTTTCAGAAGTATCTCACCCATATCGACTCTTCTATTATTTAAATGAAAGGAATGTAAAACTAAAATATCTAATCCTATCACACAATTGGGCATAGATTTTATTTCTACTTTATGGATTTGATTTAAGACAAATTCCCATAAATTCTTTGAAATATGAACATTCTCTGACAATATTTTCCTTTCGCGCAAAATCGCACACTTCTTTATTGAAAAACTTATAGGTGCCTGCCAAAATTACTTACTAAATTATAACTCTTTGATATGCAGCACGCGGTATAGGATTCTATAATAAAATTCCGCTATCAATTTTAGCTTTGCTACTATCGTAAATAAAACTGTTAAAGGCTGATACAGAAAGCCTATACTATTGAGGATTACATGGATATTAAGAATGCTTGGATATAGCTACTTTTCGTTCCTCTGCAATATAGTTATATAAACTATATAAATATCTTGTGAGAATTGTATTTTGACGGTAACCACCGAGTTTCTTGCTGGCCATTCTCGGAAGGCACAGCTTTCAGAGCCAGCAATAGACTTGACGATTTAAAAACAGTCAGTTTGTGATCATGGTGGTTGCAACTCTACCGAAACGTCGAACGTTGTAAAAAGGCAACTCGATTTCGTCGCGATGTGACTCGTTTATTTATATGATAATAAGTATGACAAGATTTACAATCAGTATTAAAAAACTTTCTTACGATATTATTGCATAGACAATAAATAAGAAATATTAAATATATGACTGACATTGTCTATTAATACTACAAAGAGAAAGTTGGATGAACGAGGTTGAAAAAAAGAGTAATTTAATTACTGACATAGACATTTAATTTCGCTTGATAAAATTGACAGCCAACTAATGAAAAAATTGACATTGCAATAACTTAATTTCCGTTTGGATTATTAATATAATAAATATATAAATATATGAGACAACTACATACACGGTCATCCGTTTCCATAATAGTTATGGTTGACAGACAACTGGTAAATATATATATATATAAGTATAACAAAAGTTCGTAATTCGTTTGTGGGTTTGGGTATAAGATTCTATAATAAAATTCCACAATCTACTTTAACTTTACCATTACAGAAGTTTAATTAATCTAATTCAGAAAGCCTATTATACTATTGAAGATTACCTAGACGATAAGAAGTGGATATAGCTTCTCTTCAACCCTGTACAAGACATTAATAACTATATGTAACTAGGGATAAGAGTTATATTTTAAAAAGAGCAACCGCCGAGTTTCTTGCTGGCTCTTCCCGGTAGGAACAGCTATCCGAACCAGCAGTAGATATTGACGATTCAAAAGCACTTGTACAAGTTTACTTGAAAATTTATAAATCGGTCATAAGACCTGTCGTAATGTATGGATCAGAATGTTGGGCAATGAAAAAGATGGATGAAAGAAGAGTACATGCAAATGAGATGAGGATGTTAAGGTGGATGTGTGGTGTGACAAGACTTGATAAAATAAGAAATGAGTATATAAGGGGAAGTCTGAAAGTTGCGCCCATTATAGAAAAGATGAGAGGTGCAAGATTGGGATGGTATGGACATGTAATGAGGAGGGATGAAAATCATGTGACCAAACGAGTGTTGAGTATGAATGTGGATGGATATGTGACTAGAGGAAGGCCTAAAAAGAGATGGTTGGACTGTGTGAAGTATGACATGCATATAAAAGGAGTAGCGCCAGAGTTGACGAATGATAGAAGAGAATGGAAGAGAAAAACATGTTGTACCGAGCCCACTTACAGTGGGATAAGGGTAGGAGAAAGAAGAAAGAAGACTTAAATAGAGCCAGAATCGACGAATCAACTAATGAATACACAGACAGACTTTGGCATTTATAATATAGCACACTGAGCAACTTTACCATAAATACTACTAAATAATTCTGTTTCCGTCAGACTCCAAAATTCAAGTTTGTACCTAAATTACTTAGGTGCTTAATTACTCTACTAAGTTTATGCTCTTGTTTTCGTTGATGACTTGCTGAAATTACATGTAACAAGTGATGTATATGTAAATTAAGTTAACAATACAAAACTTTGAATTTTGTACAGTGTATTTGAATATAATTGATGATCTGGTACTCAAAGGATAATCTTTAAACTATATTAACAGTACCCTTTAATTCTTCTCTAACTAATAAACAAGACATTTTAAGGCATGCTGGGCCCGTTGGAGAGTACTTAGTTCTTACTTGGTACAAATTAAAAATGTAAGAATAAATGAAGGACTTTTCATATTGACCTTGCAAGGATCCTATGTGGTAGGGAACCTTGAGCACGGGGCTCTGGTCTGAGCCCTGTGCCAGAGCTTTCCTTGGATTGAGTTGCTCTGCGACGTTTTTATACATGTAATAAGCTGTGATAGCCCAGCGGTGAGACCGTGAGACTCTTACGAGGGGAACACGAGTTCAAACCCGGGCAGGCACCAATGAGTTTTTCTATTAAAACTCATGTGTCTAATTGATAATTGCACTTTATCACACGCTTTTAGGTGAAGGAAAACATCGTGAGGAAACCTGCATATCTCTAGAGAATTCCGGAGATGTGTAACCTACCAATCCGCATTGGAGCAGCGTGGTAGGTTATAGCTCCAATCCTTCGCTCCAGAAACGGAGAGAGGAGGCCTATTCCCAGCAGTGGGATTTTAACAGGCCGCTACTTTACATGCAATATCATCTTATTGTGACCGTATGGCTCTTTCGAGAAATCACGGGCAGCCCTGCTTTATTGTACAGGCAAACATGAGGAAAGCTGCATATCTCTAGGGAATTCTAGGCACATACGTGTTACCTAACAATCCGCATAGGAGCAGCGCTGTGGATTTACCCTCCAACCCTTCGGTATTTTTGGTCATCTTGAATAAATTTTCTGACGTAGCGATCGTGCGCAAAATAAACCTCAAGTTCAACTTTATGCCCAAGACACGAAGATAAACTCTGCTTTGGAAATCAGTTTTCTATACTTTTCCGATCTCGTACATTACAAATGTGTCAATTATTGGTTCTCATATCTACAATGTCATAATATCGTCCAAATACCTTTTTTTTTGCACTGCGGCGGTATCTAGAAGATGATATTGAGGCGACTGTTTCCAAGGTAGCTTTGAGGCTTACGTATTATTCGATCAAATTCAAATTATTTTTTATTCAAGTTAACTTTTAAACAAGTGCTTTTGAATCGTGAACTCTACTGCTGTTTCGGAAAGCTCCTGTTCCTACCGAGAACAGCCAGCTAGAAACTCGGCGGTTGCTCTTTTCAAATATAGTTCTTATAACTAGTTACATTTGGTCATTACTATCTTGTACAGGGTAGAGGAGTAGCTAAATCCACGCATTTTCATCATCTATAAAATCCTCAACAGTGTAGTAGGCTTTCTGTATTAGCTGTTATAGAATTAGGCGTTACTTTGTACTTTGTACTTGTTACTGAATCTGCCTCCCTTTAACAGTGTTTTTAAACTGCTGTAGTGGCAAAGACAAAATCGATTGCGGAATTTTATTATACCCAAACCCACAAACGACTTATTTACTTTTGCAAGGCGCAAAGCAGGAACCGCAAGCTTATGTCGGTTCCTACTTCGACTATTATAAACATCGCCAATCTTTTTATAATAATGTATATTCTTATGCACAATATTAAATTGCTAAAAATATCAGACCATCATACTATCGATAGTCGTCTTGCTAAAAGTTATTTTGACGTAGTCGATCATAAACGTAACATATTCATCTAATTTACTTTTCCGTGATTTAGAGTTAATGCACACACCGTACTTACAAAATGTAAAATAAGTCTTTATTAAAAAATGATATAAATACCAGATTTATAATGACGAGGACATTGTCACGTGATTGATGTATCCAAACGCAAAATGGCGATTTAGAAGGTTATGTTCGCATTTTATTATCGCGTGGTAAGGTTTTAAGTATGAAACAGGATGTTAAATCTAAGATTACGTTCATTATTAAACCTGATAAGGTATCAAATGGCATAGAACTCTGACATTTACTAATGAAAAATTTGCCGTAAATTATTTTATCTATTCTTTAGTACGTATTACTAATAGTTAGGTTTATTGTTTATTATCCGGATATAGACGTGCCAATTAAAATTGAAAATATTAACCGCCTTATAGTAAAAAATGTTTACTATAAACCTCTTCTAATAATTAAGTCGTTTGTCATATTTTATTATAAAAGTAATGATAAAATTATTTTGTTATTATTCGCGATAATTATAGCAGAATAATTTTATTATTACTTTTGTATTATGTAAGACGATATGCCTGGACACTCATAGACCTTCTAAACTTTACTATTAAAAAAAGGTTAATTCAGAAAGCCTATTATACTATTGAAGATTACCTAGAAGATAAGTATGCGTGGATATAGCTTCTCTTCAACCCTGTACAAGACATTAATAACTATATGTAACTAGTGATAAGAATTATTGTTGGAAAAGAGCAACCGCCGAGTTTCTTGCTGGTTCTTCACGGTAGGAACAGCTTTCCGAACCAGCAGTAGATGTTGACGATTCAAAAGCACTTGTTTACAAGTTTACTTGAATAAAGAATATTTTGAATTTGAATTTGAATACACTCCGAATCAAGAACCTCTGATGTAATCTTCAGTTGTTACGAAACGATGAAGGTGTAAAAGGTCTTAGAGCTAATGCTTTATTTTTATTTTTGTTCTAATTTAATTATTTAATAATAATGAGTAGTATACATATATACATATTTGAGATTTGATAAAATTTTGTATATATCGTTGCAATATCTTCCAACAAAATAGTAATATAGAATTTTAAATTAGAAAGTCAGCAACGAATTGTCTGTCTATCAATACGCGAGCTCGGTATTTGCGGAAAACTCGACGAGCCTCGGCTCTAACAAACAATTCAAAGTACAATAAAAAGTAGTACAATATTCCATTGCTGTGATGACTAGCTATTGCATGTAACATCGTCTGCAATATATTGCAGTTGTTCCATTCTCGAAGTGGACTCGATACGATGTTTAGATGCTCTGCCATATAAATCATAAGTGGTGGCGTTTGGATTTCTGTGACACAACATAAACCTTTTAAACTAGGTTAGGTAAACTAAGTTGTTAAGGTTAGGTCTGAAATTACTTTCCCACCGTTAGGAAAGTCGTAATACCCGCAAGACATTTTCTGACGAAAAAAATCACATATATATGGACGGATAAATGTGTAATAATAGATGTACATCTATTATTAAACAATTGTTTTATTAATATAATATAAGAAAACGCAGTGTTAAGCGATCCCTGCGGGGTGGACTGATGACCTCAAAAGGTCGCGGGAAGCTAGAGCAGAGAGATGCACCAGATTATATGGTGTGCAGACTCCTTAAAGAGACCAGTGTATCTCCAAAATTAGTTCTGCTATGTTTATTGTTCGAAAACTTCGGTCTTCAATGTCTTCAATCAGTCCGCGTTTTGACGATATATTCATCTGAAACTTGATTGCTAACTATAGGCCGTATAAAAAATCTCAAACGATGATGGAAAGAGCTATCCTCGTATCCGAAATGAGGAGACTCAAAAGTAATAATATAATCATTATTGTATTATCCGCGATAAATTAAATAGAAAAAATATATAAAATGTATAGTGGACTATCCGTTTTTTACTTACCCATACTTCATACTTTTTTCTTACATATACAGTCCTCCACCACCGCCACCACGGTACACAAACATTACACACGTTCACTATCACAAACTCAACAATCATCATCAAGAGATAGAGGAGACAGATTCCACGACAAAATCGCAAAGCTTTCGTTTGTGCCTGTGTTTTACGAATCCTCCATGTATCGGGTAAGAAAAAATCGAATAGTACATTTAGCATTATATATATTTTCTATTTACTTTATCGCGGATTATAGTACAATAATTTTATTATTACTTTTGTATTATGAATCTCCACAAAGTAACACTTGATTCTATAAATTATTTTGGGGAGACTCAAACAAGAACCAAAATACCTGAAGCACCCCAACGGATCGCGAAGCTAAAATAGCGATAGAAAGGACACATTTTGTAGAGCCTTGGGCTGGAGTGGCGACCGTAACGGTAAAAGGCTGTGTAAAAGACGCCCAAACGATGGGAGAGAAGGAAAATGCTCAATATAACCAAAATATGTGTTATACTTTATGTTCCCGCAAACATGTCGTCACTAATGAGCAACGTTCATAATAATAGCTAGCGTGTAAATAAATACTTAGTTGCTTTTGTGACTATGGTTGTTGCGCACAGTTGATACCTACTGTTTCTCATTATATGCTCTGTTAACTCACACGTGTCTTTGTGATACGCAATTATGTGACTGTTTCATTAAGTAATCGGATGTGTATCTAAACATATATATGATCCTTGTGACTTAATGTGTTTAGTTGTTTATTTTATAGTTTATTCATTAGATGCACGAAATTAATAAAATCTTATCGATCCTTTATAGAATTAGGCGTTACTTTGCGGAGATCCGTAATACAAAAGTAATAATAAAATTATTTTGCTATAATCCGCGATACAGTAAATAGAAAATATATATAGTGTTTAATGTATAGTGGACTATCAGTATTTTCATACCCGATACGTGCAAGATTCGTAAAAACACATGCACAAACCTCCACCACTTCCACCACAATACACAAGCACTACACAGGTTCACTATCACAAACTCAACAATCGTTTCGCCCCGCAACCGAAGCATCATCAGGAGATAGACTCCACGACAAAATCAACTTTGCGATTTTGTCGTGGAGTCTATCTCCTGATGACTATATATATTTTCTATTTACTGTATCGCGGATTATAGCAAAATAATTTTATTATTACTTTTGTCTTATCGATCCTATTATCTGATTATTTTGTTTTATCGTTTTTTTTTGATTGAGTACCAAACGAACTTTCAAATCTATACTATGTATTTAGTAGTGTAACCTATGACTAGATTTCGCAATTCCTAAAAACTATTCGGATTCCAGTTTGTTGAATTATCTGAAATACTGATAGCAAAAAGAATGATGATTTAAAAAAAACCTTCAATAATTTTCATCATCATTTTCCTGCCCTTATCCCACTCTAAGTGGGGTCGGCACAACATGTTACAAACATGTTGTCATATGATTTGGCTACATATTTTATGACCGGCCGCCTGCTTGACGTCAACTTACCTTAGTCACCTTTTACGACACCTCGGTAAGAAATGAGGGTGGTCTATGCTATGCAGCCGGATACCATACGGCATTTACCTTAGTCGCCTCTTACGACACCTCGGTAAGAAAGGAGGGTGGTCTATTCTATGCAGCCGGATACCATACGGCGTTTACCTTAGTCGCCTCTTACGACACCTCGGTAAGAAAGGAGGGTGGTCTATTCTATGCAGCCGGATACCACACGGCATTTACATTAGTCGTCTTTTACGACACCTCGGTAAGAAAGGAGGGTGGTCTATTCTATTCTGGCGGATGCCACACGGCTAACCTACAATGATTATGATTTGACCTACTTCCCGGTGTCCGATTGAGCTGAAATTTTATATACTTGTGCGGCCCCGATGACAATGCATGGTTATTATAAGCATAACCTAATGCTGTCAGATTAGTTCTAGAGGAACGGAACTACTCAACCGTTGACGGTAGGGATATAAGTTTGTTAAATAACTTTTTAGATTTTACTTGTTATCTAACAGAACTCATACCGCTCACGTTATTACGTCACGTAAGGGAGGACATAAATCATTGAAATTTACCCGCAATATTTTAATAAATAACAATAACAAATATATGGGACACTTACACACACGGTCGTCCGACCCCAAAGTAAGTAACTTAATACTTGTATTATGGGTGACGGACAACAGGTTAGATATACTACATAAATAATTTTAAATAAATACTTATAGTACCCGGCAATAAATAATGCACATCGAGGCTTAGACAGAGAAATCGGCTAGATTCTGCTTCATAGAGCATTGTGTCTGTCGCACAGACTGACGAAATCGTGTCTGACAGTGACAGCGCTCTACGAAACCGAACTGGCCGGCTGTTTCGTTGTAAATATAGATGTTTCAGATATACACCCAGGCTCGAAGAACCAACAAATTATTATTAATTATTATTCTAGAAAATGTTTGCCCTCGGCGGGAATCGAACCCGCGACCAACGGAGTTGAGAGCAAGCAATATATATCTAGATTAGGTTCAATAATAAATAGTATTGTTATTTTTTACGTACAATCAAATTGTCGAATTACCCATGACACTCATAAAAGTAGAGTGAACAGGCATTATCTAGGCAAGTGCATTCCACCTTGAACATGCGTCGCTTTCCATCAGAAATCGCGGTCAGACATCGGCCTCACTATGAGAAACATGGTTCATGGTTATAACATTTCGTATTGAGATGTCATTTGTGAATGTTTATATCCTACTTGTCCTACTAATCCTACTTCCTATCCTATCCTACATATTATAAATACAAAGGTATGTATGATATGTATGTCTTATGTTTTTTACTCTTTCATGGCCAATCCGCCGAATCTATATCGATGAAATATGGCACAATTATTTCTTATACACAGGGGTAACTTATAGGGTATAGAATAGAAATCCTGTTAGTTCTACAGGAATAGGATGATATTGAAAAGCGCCAGTTATTAGCAACCTATCAATGTGATTTATACACCATGTGTGAAAGTCAAGTCAAATCTGTAGCAATTTATATGGCAAAACAACGTTTGCCGGGTCAGCTACTCTTCTATAAACCTGCATATCTCTAGAGAATTCTCGATATATTTGTAACCTACGAATTCGCATCGAAGCAGCGTGGTGGGTCGCAGCTCCAAGACTTCTGTCCCAAAAACGGAGAGATGAAGCCTACGCCCAGTAGTGGAATAGTAACAGTCCGTTACTTTATTTTATTACCGAGAGTTTAAAGGAAAACTTATAATAGTCTACCTGAAATATTATATTATTTTACGCAAAACGATAGTTATAATAATATATTAGCTATGATAGCCCAGCGCTGAGACGGTGCAACTCTTTCGAGAGGGTCACAGGTTCAAACCACGAAAAGACACCAATGGATTTTTCTATCAAGGCTTGTGTGTCTAATCGACATTTGCAATTTATCACACGCTTTTCGGCGAAGGAAAACATAGTAAGGAAATATGCATATCTCTATTTTGGGGATATGTGTGACCTACTAATCTGAATTGAAACAGCATAATGAATCTTATCTACAACCCTTCTGTCCCAAAAAAGAAGAAAAGAGGCTCATGTCCAGCAGTGTTACATTAAAAAAGCCGTCACTTTAGTTACACAACCCATGCTTTAATCATGCCATCATGAGTATATATAAAAGTTTCATTTTTGGTAGTTTTAATTGTTAAAAAACAGAAACAGTATTTCATATTATGAGAAACGTCGGATGGTTTAAGGTCAAGATACGAGTACAATCGTCTGGAGCACACAGAAGGGCCCTCCAGCTATTCTCATTCCAAAAGAGAACATAATATTGTGTCGTCCTAAGCACCACTAGAATATCCGATACATTTGAGATTCAAGTATGCGACAGACAAGCAGTCTCTATTGATATTGTTATTATGTAATCTTAACGTAACCGCGACTCTGTTTTAATCCATTCAATCGTTCAGTTATCCTCAATATCTCAAAGATCATTTATTTATAGTTTATTATTTTTATATTGATGTGATGATATTTTTCTTTCTTTCTTTCTATTGTACATACATATTGTTAGAAAATAAAAAAGCACATGTACAAAAGTGAACTTTTTTAAATTTAAACAATTGCGAGTGGTATTTATAGTTAATATGTAGACACCGGGTACAATCACGTGAGTATAGCCGGTGTCTACATATTAACTAAAAGTGAACTTATCCCTAAAAGGGATCTCTTCCAAACTTTGAGTAACAAAAGGAAAAGGCAAGAAATGTAATGTGTTTAATATAAACTATGTATGTAGAACAATAGTTGCACTCGAGATAACACAAAAGATAAAAAAAATATCATGCAATATAGATAATAGTAAATTGAACTTTTTTATTTATAAATTAATTTTAGTCAATTAAATACACGAATAATGATACTAATATAAAGTTACTTGAGACGAATATTTTCTCGTTTGTGACTTAAATGCCGATAAGTTTTTATTTTTTACCCCGGTGTATAAGGTTTGACTAGCGCGTTCGCGCAGATGATAATGACCCTGATTTCGGTTTTGCAGGTCGCGGGTTCCATTTTCAACGAGGGCTAATATTTTCTAAAAAGAATGTGGTTTTTCTAGTCCAAGTATATGTATTTATATATGTATACATATTTATGAAACGAGCCCAGAAGGTCTTGGATCGTAACATCTTCACTTTCTCACTATTAAACTTGTATTAATTCACTATTCGCTTTCAGCTTGACTTCACTAATCGACTCTAAATACACTTTTACTAGAAATCACGTTAACGACGACAATCGACAGACTCTCGACAGAATCTCTACAGAATCTCCCTAATTACGTCAAGTTTCACTATTTATTGCAATCCCCACTCACATGATAAGTCCCTACCCTCGCTATCGATCGCTCAAGAACCCGCATCCGGTATTAAAAAACAACACAGACTGTCATTTGACTATTTCCTATACCAACATTTTTAGTGTCTGTTTCATTTACCAGTCGTCTATCATCCGTCACATTATTAATTACTTATTTTGGTACTATATTAATTGTAAATATTTAATCTTTCTATAAATTTGGTGTAATAATGTTTCCAAACGTCGTCTAAATAAATTATTTTTATTAAATTAAAACTCGTACGAAGAGAGAAACCAATATAAATTGAATCATTCATTGTCCTTACTCCAACTCCACTCTAAGTGGGGTTGACACGACATGTTTTTCTCTTCCGCGCTACTACTTTTATAACAATGTAATACTTTACACAATCCAACCATCTCTTTTAGGCCTCCCTTTAGCCATATATCCACATTCATATTTAACACTTGTTTGCTTTCATGATTTTTATCCTCTATACCATCTTAATCTTGCACTTAACGTGTTTTTTTTATAATGGGCGATACATTTAGACTTCCCCTTACATACACATTTCGTATTTATTCCAGTCTTGTCACACCACACATCGACCTTAATATTCTCATCTCATTTGCATGTAGGTACTCTTCTTTCATCCGTCTTTTTCATTGCCCAACATTCTGATCCAAACAATACGGAGCAGCAGGCCTACCATGAACTCTTATTTCGACTCAATTGAAGACGTAAAATATATATTGTTTTGCTTTTTCATACCATGGCGACATGAAGACGCACACTTTTAGTCGTTGCCGAATGAGCGTTCGGAACGCGCCCTAAAAACATGCGAGTAAAAGAGACAGAGTTATCTATAGTTCATATTACGTTATCCTTTTCAAACATTACGACCCCGATGCAATCCACACTTCATGGTACGAAAAGAAAGCGGTCCGATTTAGGTACTGACTTTGAATTGAGTCGTTATCTAAAAGTTCATGATAGGCCTGCTGGTGTGACATTTTAAAAAAAAGTTAAATCAATAAATCTTCACCAAATTGTAACTATCTCCCCCTCCAATCGTCTTAAAAATTTATTTATAAAACCTCAACTAATATTGTGTATCGCCCCTTCACAAACAGCGTCTTCGCCGGCGAAGACGAGGTCCCCGCTTGCTTGTGTCAAGCGGCCGCAGCCCTCTGCCGCGGCCGCCGTGATGCAGACTTCTTCAAAGTCAATGTGTTAGATACAGTCCTCCAAAACGCGCCGCTTTAAGCCGAGGTTCGGTCTCGCAGGAGACACCCTTAAGGCGACGCTCCCAATAAGTTACGAGTGCCTAAAAAACACTCGCTTCTTATCAATTTTTACCCAGCGAAGCTTCTGCGCTCGCCCATCCCACCGGTGACGCTGTAAAAGCCATTAGGGCTAACAGCATTAGACACATTCGAAAAAAGTGTATCGCCCCAGTACACAGCTACAATAACATTAGATCAATACTTTATAAGTGTCCGTATAGATCACTTATGCGCTCTGTGTTCCGCCCGCTCTCTTAACAATAAAACGGCGGCTGTCGCGACGTTCGGCCAAAATGATGAAAATTTGACTTTTTCAATTTTTATGTTTTATGGTTAGAGCATCAATTATAGATGCGAAAAAATGTAATTGCGTGACAAACAAGCGCTTATTTGCTGAAATATCGAGATTTTAAAAATTATTTATTTTTGACAAGAATGTAGGGCTGAGACTGTTACAAAATCCCTTAATCAAGCACTATCATATAGTAACAAAATAAAGGCATATTCTTTGTCACTATTCAAGATACAAGTCTATTATTTTAAGTGTCCTTTGGTCGTAAATCTTTATCGTTACAAGGACAAGAGTTGAATAAGGAAATGCACTGTTTGAAATACACAACGATTATAGTTTGAAAAGTTATTTTTAAACTAACACGACGTAGACGGATGAACTATCTTAAACCTGCTCTTCACTATCGGCGATGATTGTTGATCGTGTGATCGTTTGTGGTCGTCACGATTTTCACACGATACTACGCGTGAGGGTAAGAAAAAACACAAAAGTAATAATAATATTTGTATTATGGATCTCCGCAAAGTAACGCCTAATTCTATAAATTAGGTAAGAAAAAACAGATAGTGCACTATACATTAAGCACTATATATATTTTCTATTTACTGTATCGCGGATTATAGCAGAATGATTTTACTATTACTTTTGTATTATGGATCTCCGCAAAGTAACGCCTAATTCTATAAATTTGTTGTGTTATTATCACTTGCAGGCATGCCTATACTAAAGTACCCATACTTTAGTATAACAACTCTATGTTAGATTCACAAATGCTTTAGACAATACGTTAAATACATTATCTGTTATTTTTTAACAGATGATTGTTTTAACTAAAGTCTCTTTTTTCTGACTAAAGCTATTTAATTTTGTCTGTGCCAGACCTTTCGTTAGACGCAAAATGTTTATAACAAGTGTCTTTTATCGTTGTTTCAACTGGTGGGCGCGCTTTATTGAGTGGTTCTGCTCAATGTGTGCTCAGTTATTTTATCGCCAAAAACATTTAGGCTGAATTTTGAAATTCTAAAACGATTCACACCATCTAATCTTGATACGGAACTATTATTACAAGTATATATAGGGTTATTATTAGTTGTGATAGTTCAGTTGTGAGAGTGTACGACTCTTTCGAGGGGGTCACGAGTTAATCAAAAGTGTGATAGTAACGGGCCACGAAACTTTGATATATTTATTATTTGTACCCAAATATTACACGTCATCCGACATCAATTTTGTACTACATACATTTTTTACTTAAATAGATATCAGATGCTATACCTTAGATTTTTTACTTCTGGAGTTAAAAAGATAACAGGTGATCTACTGAGTACTTATGAAAACAGTTCACTTTGCGTCGTTTTCCTCAGTGCTAAGGGTCGGGTGCTTTTCTACGGATCACTTTTTCGTGGATAGTCGATTTCCAGATTCTGCGATCTCTTGCAGCTTGCAAGGCATCGTGAACTTGGATGGAGAGCGACTTAGTAATCTGGTCGGACCAGCGAGCTGGACTGCGGCCTCTTGCTCTTTTTCCTTCCACCGAACCAGTGAAGCCTGGTGGTTACTCCTATGTTGTTGAGTATCGATGCATTGGTCCGGTGCTCAGTCCAAGAAACGCCTAACATTTTAGGCAAGCACCACATCTCAAAGGCATCAATGCGCTTCCGGTCAGCAGATTTTATAGTCCATGTCTCAGAAGCAGACAGAAAAATGGAGAACACGAGTGTGCGTACCAGAAGGATTCTGGTCTTGATGATGAAAGCAGTTAATAACCCATATATTCCTTTTTATTTTTATTTATCCTCCCTAATATTGATTCCTTCGTATCTTTCGCTGTTGGCAGTGGCTTTTAACATTACGAAAGTAATAATAAAATTAATTTGCTATAAATCGCGATAAATATCACACTTTATCGTGGCTTATAGCAAAACAATTTTATTATTACTTTTGTATTATGGATCTCAGCAAAGTAACGCTAATTCTATAGAGCTTTTAACATTATAGAGGTACAGAGATTTCACTAGAATCTTGAATTCAAACCGACCTCTAATATCTATAGTTATTGTCAGGTAAAAGCTATTTGATAAGGGCGCCGAATATTCGGGTTACTCAACTGCACTATTATAATATTCAATACTTTCCCCACTTCGGAGATAATGTCAAGGAGGTTTTGACCTTTACGAGGGTCGTCAACAAATCGCCCGTCGCCCAGCACAATAGTTGACAAATTACTAACTTAAAGTACTCTCCACTTCCGCATCACGTTATGATACCGGTACAATAAGCTATTCAAACAATAAAAGTAGGCTACGGGCTTGAGTTTTAGTTGGAAACACGGGGATGGCTATTAAAAAAACGTGACGTTTGCGCGAACGTTGTTACTAGAGTTTCTATAACTCAGTGATGCTAATGTTGGAATGGTTTATTTAGATATTAAGTTTTTTATTTCTTTTCCGTCAACCGATGGACGTCCACTGCTGGACATGGGCCTATTCACGGGATCGCCACACCACACGATCTTGCGCTGCCTGGATCCAGTGGATCTTGCATCGCCTGGATTATTTGTTAAGAATGGTTTATTTATTTATTATTTTTTATTTCATTATTTATTTATTTATGTACCACAAGTTATTCAAGTTAGTTTATATAGTATGACTGGCCCGTTGGCGCTGTGGGCAGTGACCCAGCCTTCAACTCCGCGGGTCGCGGGTTTGATTCCCGCCGAGGGCCAACATTTTCTATAAACAAATTGTTGGTTCATCGAGCCTGGGTGTGTATTTGTATATAAGTATGTATTTAAAACTTATATATGTAGTATATCTACCAGTTTTCCGTCACCCATAACACAAGTATTAAGTTACTTACTTTGGGGACGGACGACCGTGTGTGTAAATGTCCCATATATTTATTTATTTTATTTATTCAATGACTTTTTTTTTGAAACAAAAATAATGTGTACAAAGGAAAGCTTATCGCTATAAGGGATCTCTTCCGGCAGCCCTAAAAGTGTCGGGAAACATTGAAATGTTGTATAGGTACAAATAATGTAAAGGAACATAATCATATTAATAAAATTTTAGTTTATATATATATTATGAAAACTGTTAGCGACTCAACTATATTTAATAATATTTTGATTAATAAAATTATTTTACTAATATGTACAATCTGATAAAGAAACGTGCGTACATTCGATTATAACACGCAGATAATATACTTAATTGTTTCAAATTAGCATCAAATTGCATTGTTGTTGCTGTAAGCATGTTTTTATAGAACTTAATTTATTTTTGGTTGCAAAAAAATTGGCAAAAACAAAACAGATATTATATTTAGAGAAAAAGATTTAATATTTAATTATCACCTAATGTAAGATTTTTAACATCAAATTATTGAATGTTTCGTGTTTTATCATTTTAGGTAGGTATAGTCAAGAAATAAGCGACATTTTCTGTAATTTTGGTAACCAAAAGACCGTGTGGTATCCGGTTGAGTAGAACGCTCTTTCTTACAGAGGGGTCGTAAAATACGACTAAAGTGAGTTGACGTCAGGCAGGCGTCCGGTTTTAAAATACGTAGCCAAATCATGTGACGACATGTTTGTAACATGTTGTGCCGACCCGTTAACATGTTGTGCCGTTAGAGTGGGATAAGGGCAGGATGATGATGACAAGATTTGAATAGTAAATTTACGTATTTTAAACATGTGTTTATTCATTAGATAAAATAATTATTAAATAGAAAAACCTAAGAGAGACAAAATCACTGTATACATAAATGAAATTCAGAAAGTAAGTATAAAGTTATTCTCAACTCAAACTATAGGTCCGGAGCGGTGACAAAAACTAAAAAATCAAGGTCAAAATCTGAAAATATCTGTTTACTTTGTGCAGTGTTATTTGTACAGTCAAATTAGTGCTTCACTGTTGAAGGCTACGCTTAGAGTTTTGAGTATGCGGCCCCAGTAGTCCGTTATTATACTGAAAATTGAGTTACTGCTTTATCTCGACTCCAAGCCTCTTATATTATGCAGTAATATGTAAAGTGAAACTATAGGCCTCACGGAATACAAAGCTTTGTAGCAAACATCACGTTAGATAGCCATAAAATTAGATTTAGTGTTGCTACTATTTTTATATTTACCCTTTTTCGGAATTAAATCTTTGAATATTTATTTTTATATACCGACCCCGATATTGAAGGTATAGCAATTTGAAGAGAGGTTAAATTATTTTAGGAGTTAACAAAAAAATATATATTTTAGGACAGAACAGGACAGTGAACGAAAAATTCTTGTAGACAGTCTAAGAGCCACACAGAATACTGTGTTAATTAGAATAAAATAAAAATGTGTAAATAAAGTAAATGTGTGTGTCAGCTCCTATAAAAAATCTACTGTTTCCTATACAAATATGCAAAATATGCTTCTATATAAGTATGCAGCAAAGAGGGTAAACACACCTATGCCTTCTTTGTTCTTTGAAATGTATAACCTGTCACCCACATAGGAACACAGTGGCGAATCCCAGTGGCGTAGCTGAAGGTGTAAAGAGAGATAGACAAACTTATAGACAGACTTTTACATTTACAATATTAAATTCAAATTAACCGTGTGGGATCCGGCAGAATAGAATAGACCAACCTCCTTTCTTACCGAGGTGTCGTAAGAGGCGACTAAGGTATGCGCCGTGTGGTATCCGGCTGCATAGAATAGACCACCCTCATTTCTTACCGAGGTGTCGTAAAAGGCGAGGCAGGCGGCCGGTCGTAAAATACGTAGCCAAATCATGTGACAACATGTTTGACATGTTGTGCCGACCCCATTTCGAGTCGGATAAGGGCAGGAGAATGATGATGAGTATCGGCAAAGAAAGTAGTAGTATCTGCAAACTGATTAAAATATCCTCGATTTTCGAGGGGTTTGGGGGAAGATTAATTGATTTAGCTAGTTTGTCATTTTACCCTCTTTAGGCAACGAAGAGGTTTCAAAATAAGACATAGCTTAGCAATCAGGCGGTTCTAGGGATAAAACACTTTGATTCGGATTCAGATGTCTTATATCAGATTGATTTCCTTTTTTCTCAGTTCCGCTTTGTGTATTATTTGGAGCTTTATCAAGGCCAAAGTTTCCAGCTAAGCTCGGTCATTCGGGTATTAATATGTGATGAGATTTATTGTGTCACATATGAGTAGTTATTAAATAAAAATAGAGTTGAATTATTGAGGCCGAATCAATTCACATTCTTGTTGAGTGCTTCTTGTGGCTTGTGTTCGAAACATCTCCAATTAATTTCAAGCGCCCCCAGAATGTTGAGGGGCGTATTGATTAAAAATTCTTCATACGTCATATTAATTTTAAATATATAGAACCCCTTCCAAGATTTAATTTTTTGCTGCCTCATATTTTTTATTTTATTATATTGTTATCTATTCATAGATAATAATTTATTATTAATAATAATAATAATTCTAAATAAATACATAAATAATGCCAGACTTGAAGAATCAACAAATTATATTTTAGAAAAGCTGAAATCGAACTCGCGACCCGCGTAGTTCAAAGCAGGTTGACTATCAACCGTACACAGGGAGCTCATCATTATCACACTCCAAATGGGGTCGGCACAACATGTTACGAAATATTGTCACAGGATTTGGCTATGTATTTTACGACCGGGCGCCTATCTGAACGTTACGTTTTTACGACACCTCAGTAAGAAAGAGGATAGTCTATTCTACTCAACCGGATACCACACGGTGGATCAACTTGCCTTAGTCGCCTTTTACGACACCTCAGTATGAAATGAGGGTGCTCTATTCTACTCAGCCGGATACCACACGGCGGGTCGACTTACTCGTACCTTAGTCGTCTTTTACGACATCTCGGTAAGAAATGAGGGTGGTCTATTCTACTCAGCCGGATACCACACGGCAGGTCGACTTAACTTAGTCGCCTCTTACGACACCTCGGTAAGAAAATGAGGGCGGTCTACCAAAATTACAGAAATTACGGCAAACTTGCCGCACTTGTGGCCTATCGAGGCAAAAACGGAAGCCCAGCTGACAGCAAATGTGTTTGGCCATCCATAGTAGGCTGATTCACAATCAGCTGTCAAACCGGGAGACGAAATATTAAAACCTGTGAACGGAAACTGTAATATCTCTTGTAATATCTTGTAACTTTTTCATACTTGTAATCCGCCTTATTAAACACATTGTCAAATTTTCCGTCATTTTCATCGCTGAGCTATAGCCCAGTCGACATGAACTGCTCTTTGGGTATACCCAAAGTTCGTGTCGACTTCAGGGCTAATGTTGTTTTATGCACTGTTGTCTGTTAATTTTGCATATTTTAATTAGAATTCAAAGATTGCAGTTCACTATAATACGATTCGAGCATTGGGGAAATTTGGTTCATTCCGATGTATGTGTAGTAACATTTATGAATGCTTTACGCCAAATATTTACCGCTCTTCAGGGAAATGATTATATTGAGCCCACGCTGATG
The DNA here is from genome assembly GCA_947086505.1 of Morpho deidamia. NCBI lineage: Eukaryota > Metazoa > Arthropoda > Insecta > Lepidoptera > Nymphalidae > Morpho > Morpho deidamia. The sequence goes on along the minus strand of CAMTZC010000002.1, from coordinate 4,021,480 downwards.
GAATCTGTCAATTTTAAATATTATATAATACTGGTACCCGCTGTGATAGCCCAGCGGTGAGACCGTGCAACTCTTACAACGAGAACACGAGTTCAAACCTGGGCAGGCACCAATGGGTTTTTCTAATAAAACTCAAGTGTCTAATTGATAATTGCAATTAATCACACGCTTTTCGGTGAAGGAAAACATCGTGAGGAAACCTGCATATCTCTTGAGAATTCTGGAGGTATGTGTTACCTACCAATCCACATTATAGCAGCGTGGTAGGTCTTAGCTCGAACCCTTCTCTCCAGAAACGGAGAGAGGAGGCCTATTCCCAGCAGTGGGATTGTAACAGGTCGCTACTTACTTTACTTTTACTGGTACCCGCAACTTCATTCTCGACATTTAAGCAGTTAAGTATCCTCACCATGTGTTTTTTTCTATTCCCGAAAAAAATAAGGCAATTTTTTATTCGTTTCTATTGCCACGGTATATAAGTTAAATTGATATGGTAACGTTATGAGGAGGGATGAAAATCGTGTAACCAAAATATTTTTGTGGATATATGACTAAAGGGAGACTGAAAAAAATATGAATGGCTTGTGTGAGAAATGATATGCATATAGAAAAGGAGTAGCATCAGGGTTAACGAATGATAGAGGAGAACGGAAGGTAAAAACATATTGTGCTGATCCCATTCAGAGTTGGATTAGGGTAAGAAAGGATAATGTTGTATGTTGTATGGTCAGTGGTCGGCAAAGTGCGGCTCCAGAGCCGCATGTGGCTCTATGGCTCCTTAAGTGCGGCTCTGGCACAAATTTCTACGGAAGGCGCAATAATATTTTCAAATAAAAAAAAACTGTAAGAAAAAAATTACATATTATTTTGATATATTGAAATTCTTCTAGAAATCGAGAACATGTATAAGTTTTTGCGATTTTGTCGTGGAGTCTATCTCCTGATGATGCTTCAGTTGCGGGGCGAAACGATTGTTGAGTTTGTGATAGTGAAAGTGTGTAGTGCTTGTGTATTGTGGTGGAAATGGTGGTGGTTTGTATGCACAAACCCGATACGTGCAGGATTCGTAAAAACACATGCGTGTTTTTACGAATCCTGCACGTATCGGGTAGAAAAGACGGATAGTCCACTATACATTTAACACTATATATATTTTCTATTTACTGTATCGGGGATTATAGCAAAATAATTTTATTATTACTTTTCTATAATTTTTTGTTTAACTTAAATGATAGATAGGTAATTAAAATTTTATTTATATTGTTCTAAAAATATATAACGAACATCGAGTTTAATTTCGAGTAAAAAGTTTTATTTAGTGTACTATTTATTTAGTGGAATAACCGTTTACTAAACAAGATATTTGGCTCCCATTTTTTTTTTAAATTGTTGTAATGTTCATATTTGGCTCTTTGGCTAATATGTTTGCCGACCACTGATATAGGTTATAGGTGTTACAGGTGTAAGCTTTAATTGTGCCAAATTTCATTAATAATATTCTAGCTAATTAGCTGTGAAAGTGTAACAGCGTCACAATAGTGTTTTTATAGACATTGATTTGTTCAACATATCTTTAAATAAATTAATGTGTCATACGATGAGTCTTATCCCTGCCAGCTTGTAAGTTCTTAATATTTGATATTTCTTTTCCCTTTTTATAAAAAAATGTAATTTAACTTGTCATCTGTATATGTTCCTTAATTTTTCTTTAAGTTTTTTGTTCTGAAGACTTTATGTAACTGTGTGTCTTCCTAATAAATAAATAAATAGAAACATATTATCCCTAAAGTTCGACTACAGATTGCCAAATGATGATCCGACTTCGACACATCCATAGCACGTCGTTCCTGAGAATAGGAGATTTACTCTACGATATCTACACCATTTCACTAAGAACGTCATCAAAAAAACGCTGAATTCCATAAGTATTGTATAAGTGTTAGCCTTGATGTTTAAACAATGGATTAAACCTGGTACAAAACTCTGGACATCAGGAGCCGAATTCAAGTGCCTCTACCCTCGTCTGAAGAGCACTTGAAGTCTCGATGACGTCAGACTAAATTTTTCACCTTGTATTCATATCTTGATGCAATTTTGTCAAGAATTTTTAATATTCAATCTTAACTCAACTAGACTTGTCACAAGGTGTTTTTTAACTCTCATATAATTTGCAATGTGCCTCATCTAGGCATTAAGCCGGTGGTCAAGTGTTGTCTATGGGGTACATGCTGCACATGGTATACGCCCAGTTGCTTGTCTTTTTAAAAGTGTTCTCCTTAGAGATCCGATTTTGAATGAAGGAGATCCTGTGGAGCTCTCCTTTGATTCTTATGAAAGAGCGAGTCAATTGACATAGTAAATTTGTGTAGTGCTTGTGAAGTATGATGTATGTTTTTAGAACGCTCGGTTACTAACATTGCACGTATTACGTATGAAAACGGATTCCAGTCTATACTTTAGCATTACATATATATGAGTAAAACAAGGCCGAAAAAAGATAGATGGAATGATGAACATATTGTGCCCAACTTGGAGTGGGATGAGAGTACAAGAATGATGATGCATATATTTTTCTTTTATTGCGGACAATAGAAAAGTAATATATATAAAGCTTAGCATTAGTTGGTATACGTTTGTAGAAATGTGTATTATGGTAAGAATAATATCGTCATTTTAGACCCTTGTTATTTACTGCAGATGAGGAGAGATTGGGACTAGCTTCCACCTTACGTCCAGTTTCCCCTTCACATCGCTTCAGCAAGTTAATCACGGTAAATGAAATGTCACGCGTGTCGTGATTTAGAGTGTGGATGACAATTACAAATATATACCGAAAACATCTTTAGGTCAATATTTACAAATATTATTAATAAAATAGAAATATTGCCAAACTGTGGAATTAGTTTATGTTAATGGTGAATACTAAATATATAGTCAACACTATAAAACGGTCATAAGACCTGTCGTATATTGGGCAATAAAAAAGACGAATGAAAGAAGAATGCATGCATGTTAAGGTGGATGGTGGTACGACAAGATTGATAAATATAGATAAATATGATAAATGCGAAATTAGTATATAAGTCTGCACATTGTGCCGATTATAGAAAAGACGAGAAGTGCAACATTAAGATGATATGAACATATCGCCTCTTTACAAGAACTACGTGATATCTGTCAAACTACAACTTTATGAGATGTCGCGTTGTTTTTGTAAAGAGGCGATATAATGAGGAGGCATGAAAATCATGTGACTAAACGAGTGTTTAATATGAATATGAATGTGAATGGATTTGTAACGAGATGGAGGCCGAAAAAGAGATAGATATAAAAAGAGTATCGCACGAGTTGACGAATGACAGGAGAGAATCGATGCGAAAATATGCTATGCCACTGAGAGTGGGATGAGGGCAGAAGAATGATGAAGTGTCTATTACCAGGGCTTCTTAAACTATGGGTTGCGGGTAAAATTCTGCGGTCGAGAGATTTTAATGTCAAATATTTATTTATACCATTTTATTACATCACTAGAGTTGGCGAAATACAGTGGACTTGCAGCGTCTAGGCACGCGCATTTGTTGAAGGTTTTTAACTATCACCACCGACAGATAGATTTTTGTATGTTTCAAACAATTCTAAAACTATATATCTTCATATGTATATGTTATATTGTTAGCTAATAAATAAATCATCAAAAAATATTAATTTATTTTTCTTTTATATTTATATGGGGTCTTTTAAATTTGTCTATGTATCGATATCGTCTTCACGGCTCAGCTGATTAAGATCGATGAAGTTTAGAACTAGCTTATTAAAAGCTTTTATTCTACTTCCAATATATGTATGTGAAGGTGGAATCTTGCAAGTTAGAATTTGACTTTGATCCACTTTTCAGTGTCCGATTGATGTGAAAGTTTATTCATAAGTTCATATTGGTCCAGTTCTAGTTAAAATGCATGTTTATGACAAGCACGATCTTATGCTGATGCCAGGATTATCTTCATACGTGGGAACTGCTCAACCGTTAACAGTAGGGACATGAAATTAATTGTTAAAAGCTCTTTTAAAAACATTTTTACTTTGACTTGTATTATACATAAGCTTATATAAAAATGTATATATAAGTATTAGTAAATATTAATATCCGGATAGCATCATCATTCTTCTGCCCTTATTCCACTCTTAGTGCGGTCGGCACAATATGTTACAAAAATGTTGTCACATTATTTGGGTACGTATTTTACGACCGGCCGCCTGCCTGACGACAACTTACCTTAGTGGCATTTTACGACACCTCGGTAAGAACGGAGGGTGGTCTATGCTATTCTGCCGTATACCACACGTACTAATATCCGGATAACATCATAAAAAAAAAGTCTTTCGTGTACAGATTTTAGAACAGATTTTATGTGATTTTCTCCAATAGAGGGAATAATTCATAATTTGTTATGGTTATGTTTAAATTAGTTGAAATATAATTGAATAAAGAATTTAATTGAATATTGTGACATAAGAATTTTTTAGGGAAATCCACAAATAAAGTAAGGTGAACAATCTAGTGTATAATATACGAAGTCGGCGAGTAAAAATATTAAAAAAGGGTATTTAAGGGTAATGCTTGTGTATGGTGGCGGTGGTGGAGGTTTGTGCGTGTGTTTTAACGAATGCTGGATATATCAGATATAGAAACGGTTAGTCCACTCTACGTTTAGCATTATATTTTTATTTACTTAACTGCGAATAACAGCAAAATAATTTTACTATTATTTTCTAATATATTTTTATTTATATATTTAATGATTTTCAGTAATGTACAGGCTGAGAAATCGCGTACAACGGTACTAAAGCTCGAAGGCCATTTCCTTAATGAAATGGACTGACTCGTTCGATTCTAATTAGAATTTTCATCGTTCAAGGGAATTGAATTGATAAAACATGTAATTTAAAAGCTTTCAGTCGTTTATGACAAAATCCAGATCGCTATATGAGGCAAAGAGAAGTCATCGGAAATAGACAGGTCGACGGAAATAGGTAGAATAAAAAATGTCTAAGAATTGAAAGTCACTCAATTACATTGAAAATAATAATGCTGAAATATAATCGAACAAAGAATATTGGGAAATTAGAATTTAGTTAATAGAAGTTAGTTAATTTTAATTAATAAAGTCGAGTGAAAAATCTAGTACTAAATATACGAAACCGGCGATGAAAATATTAGACAGAGTTTAATAACAAAATCCAGTTCATTATATCAGGCAAAGAGAATTCATCGGAAATAGACTGGTAGACGGTAAATAGGTAGAATAAAAATGCCTAAGAATTCAAAGTCATGAACTCTAGTACTTATCGGTTTTTGATAAGCTGTATCGGTGACTTTGGTTCATCTATGATTTTTCTAATTTCTCATTTTACAACGAAGTCTTTAACTTTAAATCTCAGACTAAATTAAATATTATAAGTAACCAAGATTTCCCGTCATTGTAATTCCAGGCTAAAGATAATATGTTAATAAAGCACTAGCTTTCCGGCGACGCGTTGTTGTTGCTCAATCTGGTTTCGAATTCCCCGCGAAACAAAGTTCAAAAAAATGATCCGACCGCCACGAAACTTACAGAATCGTCCGCTGGGTCATTCTAAATATTGACTGAAAATTTCATTAAAATCGTTCCAGCCGTTTCGGAATGTATAAATGACATACAGACAAACATTCATTTATATGTATAAGATATACAATAAAGTAAAAACTGAAATGGCGGCCTGTTACAATCCCACTGCTGGGAATAGGCCTTCTCTCACCGTTTCTGAAGAGAAGGGTTGGATCTAAGACCAACCACGCTGCTCCAATGCGGATTGGTAGGTTACACATATCTCCAGAATTCTCTAGAGATATGCAAGTTTCCGAAAAGCGTGTGATAGATTGCAATTATCAATTAGACACATGAGTTTTAATAGAAAAACTCATTGGTGCCTGCCCGGGTTTGAACTCGTGTTCCCCTCGAAAGAGTCGCACGGTCTCACAGCTGGACTATCTAGATATTTTGACGATGACAATATCATCGTCAAAATATCTAGAACAACTATATTCGGCACATGCTCTATTGAAAAACGAGGAATGTATAATTTACATCAATGTCGGCTGCTTTTAAGTTACCGAAACTAGTTTATATGTATGTAGAAGCTATTTACATTCAATACATGACGTGTTTGAATAATTTGAATAACGTAACAGTGTCAACACAGTAAGACAATTAACAAAGCATTTTTCTATTTCCGTTTCTTTTGGAATCCCTCATACAAACAAAAGAAAAAGCATTTATAATTTTTATCTTATCTAATTAATCCGTTTCACACATGAATGAGACGTTTTTTCTGAAACTTTTCCGAATCCTCGAAATTAATAGAAATATAACCTAATATGTATTTTATTTATTTATTTATTTATTTATACATCTTTCTTTATAATTAAACATGTTTTCCTTAAATATTTATCCTGCCAAACTGCTAAGCACTTTGTCGGCAGTATATTCTCATTCGGTAAACTATGTAAACTCTAAATAAAAAAACTAGCAAAATAAATACCTTATTAGGTCGCAGAAAGAACTATTTTTTTTAATACTGGTGATTTAATAGTTTTTTAATATAGTTTGTTTATTTGCCAATAAAATTCGGAAAACATGTATAGGAAACTAAATTCTAAATAAATAATATAATAATAACAATAATTAATAATAATAAAAATATATATAAATTAAATGTAAACCGTCGAAGATAAATCGACCCTCTGTATATGAAAAATCAGATTTAGCCCTTTGAGACTTGTTTCAGGATATCCAAATAACTGTTGAGTATATTCCAAGAAGCGGTGTCAATCGCGGCCATTCTTAAGGCTTTATGGCTTTATCATCGGTATAAACCCATAGACCACCACTGGAGACAGATATTTAATATGAAGATTATCAATCATCCTACTTTGCAGGTGGATTAATGATGTCATTGCTCTATCTATATGTAAACCATATTGTTCGTTATCGCCCAAGAGTACTGCATCAGCTTATTTGAACGCTGTATTTTGCCTTATCGTATTTCACTTGCACGGCGAATATATGCCATTATAACTGTGAGAACGGCCGGTTAGGAATTCGTTTGTGTAAGTTAAATATCTATCTACTAACATAATATAGATCTGAGCTAGCGTATAACGTATAGAGCTAGAGTATAGCTGTGACTAGTCATCAAAGCGAAAAGCCATAGTGTAATAATAGGGAATTCATTTTAGCATCCTTACTACATTTTTAAGGATTCGCTTGATATTCGCCTCTACAATAAAGTTAACAATCCATACTAGACCAGTTTACAGAAAGGTTTAAATTAAGTGTAAGATGCTTATACGTAAAGCACATTACAAAATTAAATTTGGATGATAAAAATGGTTGGATTTGAAAATCCTTAAACTTTATACAAGAATGTGTTTTAAAAAGGAAAAATAGAAAATGTTTCAAGATTGACCGCCCAAGTTTCTTGCTGGTTCTTCTCGGTAAGAGCAAAGTTGTAGCTTCATTAATCATATTGATCCTTAACATTTCAAAGTGCTTAAAAGAGCTTTTTTAAATAAAGATTCAAAATAATCAAAGTTTAAAAAAAAGTTTTAATAAGTGCTTGCAAAGCTCAGTTGGTATTTCGATGTCTCTATGACGGTTTGTATATTGCATGAACCACAAAACTCTGTCTCTTTCTATGAATGCATAGATATTAAAGTTGTCTTTTAATTGTCTTGTGAAATATTCAGTTTAATTTATAAATACTTATTTAATATGGGTTTCATTTTTCCTTCCTTTACACATTTCTATGTTTTTTTTAATCTTATACGATTTTTTAAAATTGTGGAACATATCTCCAAATTTACCAAATGTCGCATTTAATTGTTTTACATTTTTTTCTAAGTAAGGTATCCTTGTAAAAACGGGGTTGGGTGTGTGTATAATTTGTGCACTTGTCTGCTATCAATAACAGAAGTATTAAGTTACTTACTTAGATGATGTACGAGTATGACTGTGTGTCATCATCATCCTCCTGCTCTTATCCCACTGTGGGATTGGCACAACATTTTACAAACGTGTTGCTACGTGATTTGGCTATATATTTTACGACCGGCCGCCTGCATGATGTTAACATATCTTAGTCGTATTTTACGACACCTCGGTAAGAAAGCGGTTAGTCTATTCTACTCAGCCGGATACCACACAGTAGGTCAACTTACCTTACTCGCCTTTTACGACACCTCGATAAGAAATGAGGGTGGTATATTCTATTCAGCCAGATACCACACGGCATGATGTATGACTGTGTTTAAAAAAATTGCGATTGTACACTCGCGACTTCAAGAATTTAAAACCTATCTTCAAAGCATTAACGTGTTTGATCGTAGCGATTTGCTTAATTTATATTCTTGGATCGGTGCAGAGGCCTACATACTAACTAGTACAAGCTGGTACGAATGTATCTAGACGTCATCATTGACTAACAATGGATCATAAAAGGTATATTCCGCGATTCCGTGCCGTGATTTGAGTGCATTTCGTTATAATGGAAAAGATCTGAACTTAATTCAAATAGATTGAATTTATTACGCGTTGGTTGCCATTTTCAAATATAAATAATCGATTTCAATTATTACGTGATTATTTTAAATCGAGTTAAATGTGTGCAATTTCTTGCTATATATACGAAGTTCCTAATACAGCTGATTTTAAATTTGAAAGCTGTTTAAGCGAATGCATGCAATGCTAAGTGTAACAAGCAGTGTTACAATTTTGTCGTAGAGCCTATCCTCCTGATGATGCTTCGGTTTCGGGGCGACACGGTCGTAGAGATTTTGGTGGTGGTTGTGTGTATTGCTTGTGTGAATGGCGCTGGTGGTCTTGGGATACGTGTGGTGACTTGTCCTGCATGTGTAAGGTACGTGAATTCTGCCTTCATACACTTAGCATTGCATAAAAAAGTAACGGCCTGTTAATATCCCACTGTAATGGGAATAGGCCTCCTCTCTCCGTTTTTAGGAGAGAAGGATTGGAGCTAAGACCTACCACGCTGCTCCAGTGCGGATTGGTAGGTTATACATATCCCCAGAATTCTCTAGAGACATGCAGGTTTCACGATGTTTTCCTTCTCCGAAAAGCGTGTGATAAATTGCAAATATCAATTAGACACATAAATTTTATTAGAAAAACTCATTGGTGCCTGCCCGGGTTTGAACCGATGTTCGTCTCTAAAGAGTCACGGTCACCACTGGGCTACCACAGCTTGTTATTGTATACATTCGCTTAATACACGCGGATTATAGCAACGTAGTTCTGTTATAGTTTCTGTAATACGAAATTCCGCAAAGTAACGCCTGCTTCTATAAATCACTTATGTATTCAATAAATATTTACAATTTATCATACTCTATTTGGTGAAGGAAAATACCGCAAAAGAAATCTGTATACCATTAGAGGATTCCTAGAATAATTTATACCTAATCCGCCTTGGATTAGCGTAGTGGATCTTAACTCCAAGACAGTACAGTAGATAATAGGCCTTTTTCTTTTCCAGCTGTGGACGATTAACAGGACTTTACTTTTATTCAAAAACAAATGCCTTTGGTGTTTTTTTTATAGTTCAGCTATTACATCCTTTTATTTTAAAGTTTTGTGTTGGGTGTGTATGTATTTATTAGAAATCTATTTATTCGGAAACTGCCTGCGGTTTCGACCGCGTGGAAATCAGTATATTTATTTGAAATTTTGAAATTAAAAGTTTTTGAGTTAACCATAAGAGATAGAGACATTCTCTCACGGACCTTTTTGTAGTATTTTTGTAAATCTACAATTCTCTAGTACATTACTTTAGTTCATCTCTGTTGGTTTACGCGGCGCACGCGACTAAAGCTCGCAACACGCGAGTCAACCTAAACCTTTCGAAAGAATTGCACTAACTTTTAGTAAAAACCGCATAAAAATCTGTTGAGTAGATTTTGAGAAAATCGATCACATACAGACAGACAGCTTTTGGGGATTTTTTCCTTTCGAAAGAATTGCACTACCTTTTAGTAAAAACCCCATAAAAATCTGTTGAGTAGATTTTGAGAAAATCGATCACATACAGACAGACAGCTTTTGGGGATTTTTTCCTTTCGAAAGAATTGCACTACCTTTTAGTAAAAACCCCATAAAAATCTGTTGAGTAGATTTTGAGAAAATCGATCACATACAAACAGCTTTTGGGGATTTTTTTTACAATAAGTACAGATGTTTTTATTACATGTTTATACATCCAAGAGTGAAATTTGTAACTAATATGCTCCATATTTCAGTTTGTGTTACTGACAGTTCGACATTCTGGATTACAGAGAATAGAGGAAAGTTTTAAAATGTCGATATCTTGTAATCCCCACACTGGTCGACAATTCTAATCCTCCTACATTTCATCTAGGTGACAAGTTAAATGATGAGTAATTTTAGCAGACACCTGGTAGTATGACAATTGCTAGAGGGAATTACTAGTTGACTGGTTTAACCAAGACTTAGTGTAAATTAATCAACTTGTTTCGGGTGTTCCAGTATCGGTTTGATGATACTCAGTGATTTATAAAAATGGGTTGATCCATCGTCTACACAAATAAGAAAAGTTTGGTTAAATTTTCCAATGTTCTGCTGAACTCACTTCTTGTGACAATAGTTATTAACACAACTAATAATGATCTAGCGAAATTGTTCCATCCATTCACGAGTCATGCCAAAACCAAGGGAAATAGTGATTTATATATATAACCAAGGCAAATAGAGATTTATATATATATAGATTATAAATAATATTAGAAAAGATACTAATTTTTAATTTGTTTTAATAAATTTCCTAACCCTGCGAATGGTGCGATTTTGGTTTAAATGTTAGAAACTGCTTTTTCTTAACTGCTTCTAATTGCGCGACTGAAAGCAACAATTTCGCATAATGTATATACATTACATAATTCTACTTAGAGAACCTTTAGTAATGATCAGATAGGAAACTTCACTGTCAATTAGAGGCTCATTTGTTTAAAATATTTTCAAGTTAATTATACGATGACCTTCATTTATTATGGAACTGCGATTTCAAAGTGAGATTGCCTTATCAATATTGAAGCGGTAGGCCGCAACATTGCGGGTAACTAGATTTTGCTTACAGCATCTTTTATGCGACCTCGACTCTTTATGACTCCGTGTAAGGCGCAAATAAATAATTCCTATTTTGTACAGATTACGAAATGAGGTTGTTTTGTAACATTTCTGTTTCAGCTCAGTCGAAAGTTGCGGTCAGCGTTAAACGGGATGACTCGACGTACTCAACTATAAGGGATTCTACTTCGAATGGATTAAGGATATATGCAGTAAAAATATATGTAGTAAATGCAGTCATTTAAATTAGGTGTGCTAATTTCTGCAAAGCTAACTTTTATAATAGAGTTCAAACATCATTTCTGTATTAAATTTTAGACTGTCATGAGTCCGATTTCGTTTCCATTCAAAGTGCTCCAGGTCAAACATCATTCTCGGGTTAAATATTAGACTGTAGTGAGTCCGATTTCATTTTTATTTAAAGTGCTCCAACAACTCATTTATCATTTATTTAGTTATAAGTCTCATCTCCGGATTAAGATGTAAGACTTTAATGAGTTCGATTTTGTTAGGATTCATGGTGTTTGAGGAACTCATCTACTCTTTACTTAGTTATAAACATCACCATTGTATTAAGATTTTAAACTGTAATGTCAGTATTCCGGATTGCAATTATGCCGGATGTGTTAAGAAGAAACGCAGTTTTAAGAATATTCGCCTGTAGGGAGTTTCAAATCAAACGGAGTTACACTGAAGTAAATTATTAGTTAATTGTTCATCTACAAAAATACTACAAAAAAATCCACGACAGCATGTCTCTATCTCTTATGCTTAATTCACAATAATTTATGTTTAAAATTTAAATTAAATACATTAATTTCCACGCGGGCGAAGGCACAGCTCGAATAACTGCAATATCTGCTCATACGAATTTATATATTCAGCTTGTAGGAGCCCGTTTTCAGCTACCGTACAGTACCTACTAGCTTTGACTTATTTTTAAGTAGGAGCCAGAATAGCCAAGAATCTCATTATATAAGAGAGTCTAAGAAACTACGGAAGATGTATAAATATTAGCAATACTTCGATCAGAATACAGAAGGATAATGCTCAAGGGTTTTCATTCCAGTGAACACGGTAACAATAAACTGGCTGTATCGTGGATTTAATCAAAACTTTGCCAGTTCTGCCGTATATTGCAGATAGTAAGATCGACAATACGTCTATGAAATTAGTACATCGATATATACAAGTTATCAGGTCATTGGGTAGAAGAATCTTCAACGTATGCTTTTGGCCATCAACACTAGAGATACCTGCGAATTTGTTCAGGCTAACAAAGTTTTTAAGCAGGAATAAGAATATATTGCTATTATATAATTCGCGAAAAATTAAATAGGAAATATATATAACGCTAAATTTAGAGAGGACTATTCGTTTTCATAACTGAAACTTGCAGGATTCGTTAAACACATGCACAAACCTCCACCACCGCCACCACGATACAAAAGCGCTACACACGTTCACTATCACAAATCGTTTATTATCGTTTCGCCCCGCAATCGAAGCATCATAAGGACATAGAATCCACGACAAAATTGGAAAGCTTAGGCTATGTTTCGGGTACGAAAACGAATAGCCCATTCTACAATCAGCATTATTTATATTTCCTATTTACTTTATCGCGGATTATAGCAAAATGATGTTATTGTTACTTTTGTATTATGAATCTTCGTAAAGTAACGATAGTAATTAAAGTAATTAAAGAAAAAGTAAAGCAATTCTACAAAATGTTTAAGCACTCTCAATAAAGTAATTTGTGTTTTTTCCCTGTGCCCGAAAGAAATACGGAATTTTCTTTCATCCTATACGTTACTTCATTGTATAAGATTTAATTGTACTAAATTTCATCAATATTGATCCAGCCAATTAGCCGTTATAGCTTAACAGATATGCAGTTAGGCGTTTCTTTCGCATTTTTAATATAACTATCGCAAAAGTTATGATAGAATTATTCTTATAATCCGCGTTTCTTAAGAGAGTCTATGTAATGCTAAGTGTAGGAAGCAAAAACCGTTCTCATACCTTATACATGCAGGATTATTTCCCGCACATATCACAAAACACTATCACAATTTCAACGACAGTTTTAACCCGTAACCGAACCATCATCAGGAGATAGGTTCCACGACGAAAGCTTTGTATTTTTTCATTACATAGATTTTTTGTTATAGTAAAATAATTATATCATAACTCTTTTACTTTGGAATTCTTTAAAGTAACGTTTACTTCTATAAATTGTAGAACTATCGATTTGACCTCTACGCGATGGTGACGACGTTGTATTTGAAATTTTATATAGATATATACACAGTATTAGATTAGGCTAGGGGTTTTTCTATATCTCTATAAATGTGATTCAAGGAAAAATATGAATCACGTAAATGTCTTATTGCGGTGAGCGATCTTACAAAGTAAGAACTTTAGGTGTATTAATAATTTTATTTCTGAGATAAATTTGCATGAAATTTACATAATATACATAATTAACATAAATAATTTAGTTACACAATTAAACATTGGACAAGAAACTAAAACATATCAGATGGATGGAAAATTATAACATAACAAACAACCTTGATTGCATTCAAAATAATTTCTGAAATACAAAAGTAATAATAAAATTATTTTGCTGTAATCCGCGATACAGTAAATAGAAAATATATATAGTGTTAAATGTATAGTGGACTATCCGTATTTTTCATACCCGTTACATGCAAGATTCGTAAAAACATATGCACAAACCTTTATTATAGCACAATAATTTTATTATTACTTTTGTATTATGGATCTCCGTAAATTAACGCCTAATTCTATAAATAAAATTCTGAAATAATTATTTTCACGTTAACAGGCCGCAAAAGGCTATTTTACATTGATAGATAATAGCCTCTTACAATCCCAATGTATATATAGAGGGTATAGGCCTCCTCTCTCCGTTTTTAGGGAGAAAAGTTGAAGCTATGACCAACTAAGCTGCTCTAATGCGGATTGGTAGGTAACGCATATCACTAGAATTTTATACATATTTGCAGGTTCCTCACAACGTTTTCCTTCACCGCAAAGCATATTATAAATTGCTAAAAAAAACTTATCGGTGGCTGTCCAGGGTTTGAACCCGTGACCCCCTGGAAAGACGCGGTCTCACCGATGGGCTGTAACAGTTTAACTTACTTTACATCACCATCATTCTCCTGCCCTTATCCCACTCTAAGTGGGGTCGGCACAACATGTTATAACACGTTGTCATATGACTTGGCTACGTATTTTACGACCGCCTGCCTGACGTCAACTTACCTTAGTCTCCTTTTACGACACCTCGGTAAGAAATGAGGGTGGTCTATTCTATGCAGCCGGATACCACACGGCATTTACTTTAGTCGTCATTTACGACACCTCGGTAAGAAACGAGGGTGGTCTATTCTATTCTGCCGGATACCACACGGTTTAACATACTTTACACTGGAAAATAAAAAAAGCCGTTTTAAAAAAGATTGCTACATTAACGAAACTTAAAAAAGCAGCTTCAAATAGTTGATTAAGCGATAACTAAAACTTTAATAGAAAAAAAACAATCACAGTGCAAATCATATCATATCATAGAGGTATGTATGTTTTTAAATTGTCAAGTAGGCAAAATCTTGAAAAAAATTAATTAGAGGGAAGGGTTGAATTTGCATCAATATGCATAGAGCACTGCGAAGTGCACTTGTGAATCATGACATTTCATTTGTGAAAGTCATAATGAAATATTTTACTTTTTTTTAATGAGAATTTGAATTTTAAATCCAAAATTCTTCAAGTGGGAGTACCGTACGTCATACCAAAAATTTTGTACGAATAAATTCCTGTATTCAACCCACTTAACTCATCGTAGCTATGATGAGTTAAGTGGGTTGAATACAGGAATTACCTAAATATAGAAACAAAAGTAATAATAAAATTATTTTGCTATAATCCGCGATACAGTAAATAGAAAATATATATAGTGCTAAATGTATAGTGGACTATACGTTTTTTCATACCCGTTACATGCAGGATTCGTAAAAAACATATGCACAAGCCTCCACCACTTCCACCACAATACACAAGCACTACACAAGTTCACTATCACAAACTCAACAATCGTTTCGCCCTGCAACCGAGGCATCATCAGGAGATAGACTCCACGACAAAATCGCATTGCGATTTTGTCGTGGATCGTTTGTGGTCGTCACGATTTTCACACGATACTACGCGTGAGGGTAAGAAAAAACACAAAAGTAATAATAATATTTGTATTATGGATCTCCGCAAAGTAACGCCTAATTCTATAAATTAGGTAAGAAAAAACAGATAGTGCACTATACATTTAGCACTATATATATTTTCTATTTACTGTATCGCGGATTATAGCAAAATAATTTTATTATTACTTTTGTATTATGGATCTCCGCAAAGTAACGCCTAATTCTATAAATTATTTAAATATAGAAAGAAAGAAAGAAAGAAAGAAAAACTTTATTGGTGACGTACACCCATGAAATAATACAATATATATATTTTTTTTTTAAAGGCGTGGTGTGACGTCACAAAATGGTAAACCACTCGGCTTTGGCTCGAAAACTCGAACACAGATTTTCAGTGACCGTCATTTTGTGAGTCACGGACGTCAGCAACAGATATATATTTTCTTATATTAAAACGCAAATACTGCCTACATATTTCAAGAATAAACGACTATTTGTGTCACGTTTAAAAAATTAGCAAAGTAAAGTGAGAGAAAAACCGACTAACTAAAAACTAATCGATATTTCTCTATCAAAAAGTTGCTTTTATTATTATATAATAATAAAGTGACCAAATCGATGTTATTAATTAATGAGTAAAGATTGATTAGAGTTGAGAAGTGGGTTAAAGTGGTTAAATAAAAAATAATGCATTATTTGCAAAATTCCACCCACCGTGTGGTTTACGGTTGAGTAGAATAGACCACCCTCTTTCTTACTGAGAGGTCGTCAAATACGACTAAGGTAAGTTGATGTCAGGCAGGCGGCCGGTCGTAAAATACGTAGCCAAACAATGTGACAACATGTTTGTAACATGTTGTGCCCCCGCCAAGAGTGGGATAAGGATGATGATATTTGAAAAATTCTATCAAAATGTGTACTTCGGTTACATTGTTTTCATCCAAAACACCTATCTTATCTAAAAAAAGAAAACAAAAGTTAAAAGGAAAATATGGTACTTACCTAATTAATATAATTCAATACTAAAAATTGATTTATAATCTTTAGAAAATGATTATTAAAAATCGATTATTTTTTCACAACGTTACAACATTCATTCATCGTTAATGATAGATGTAACTCATAACAAAATATTCTACCGAAAATGGAAACACTCGTATTCTATTTCTATTGAACTCGATTCTTTGTAAGTTAAAGGCTGATTACGTCCATTTATCAAATTGACAAAGTACCTATAGGCCCAAATACTGCCATAAATTACATTTCGATTTCGTTGAAAATACAATGAATATATGAAAAGAAATATCTTAGGAATTGTTAAATTTTTGTCCTGAAGGCTCTTGTAGCTTGATAGGGCCGGATGGGAATGAAAGAAGCATTGACGAGATTCCCTAAAATACGAATGTTAGAAAGCATATGCAGTCATATGCTTTCTAACATTCGTATTTTAGGGGCTCATAAGAATGCTCAGAGAAGATCAGCGGACGATGGAGCGGGCTATGTTCGAGTGATCTCTAAGCGATCAAATTAGAAATAAGGAGATCCGTAGAAGAACCAGAGTTACCGATATAGCCCAGCGTGTCGCGAAGCTAAAGTGGCGATGGGCAGGGCACATAGTGCGGAGAACCGATGGGCGTTGGGGTCTCAATTTGTTGGAATGGCGACTCCGCACCGGAAGACGCAGTGTTGGTAGACCCCCTACGCGATGGACTGCCTCAAAAAGGCCGCAGGGAGCTGCTGGATACCAGCGGCACAAGATCTTGTGTTGTGGAGATCCCATGAAGAGACTTATGTCCAGCATTGGACATCGGTTGAGAAAGAAGAAGAAGAACGCATATGTTCTAATAGTGTTGTGGCAAAGGCGTCGTAAAGTGCAAGTCCGACATATCCACCCCCTGTACCCATGTGACGGCTATAACCCCTAAGGGTTAAGAGAAAAAAGCGCTTCCAATTGGGTTGGACCAAGGCTTAGACCGACCGCGAAAAACTGGTGATATGACCGCGACTACTCTTCTAGCTGCTGGTTATCTGGTAATTCAAGCTACAGAGGTCGGACGGAAAACCGCAATTCTATAAGTTTTGTGATAATGGTGTTTTGTGCTAATGAGATATAGTAAAATAGGATTTACTGAAACGTGCGTACTAGGTTGGGTATTAGGTAATTCAATCTATAAAGGTCTGATGGAAAGTCGCAAGCTACAGTTTTGGTTTAGGCATACTTACTGTAGCTTCGTATATATATATCTAGTAATTTTCTATTTATATGGAAAAATATCCACATATGTAAGACGAAATTCGATTATATCATAGACATAGAAGAAAGAGGTCACAATAAGCTTGTGATTCCTGCATCGCGACTCAGCAGAGTTAGCAACTCATTCGTTGGTCTCGGTATTCGCTTTTGCGATCCATACTAGACCAGTATACAGAAAGTTTTAAACTAAGTGTAAGAGATACGCTGAAGCATATTACAAACTTGAAGAATATTTGGAAGATAAAAATGCCTGGATTTGAAAATCCTATCAGCTTCTTCCAAGCCTGCGGTTTAATAATATAAAATGGAAATGTTTAAAAGATTAACCGTCGTGTTTCGTGCTGGTTCTTCTCGGTAAGAGCAACATTCCGAAATGTAAATGTGCTAAAAATAACGATTACTTTCATTTGATTTGATTTGTAGTCTATTGAACTTGAGCAATCTGATTTTTGAAACTTGCTGGCGACGCTTATAAAAACAAGAAACATTTTAAATTTCAACTTAACAACAAGACTATTAATATCATAATTCCGGAAGGACATCATATAGCTAGGTAACTATTACCTGATAAAGTTGTATTTGCCTTGTTCACTGACTGGAATACCTTACTCCAGGGTATTGTAATTTTCTTCGCAAACCCTACCTTAATCTGTACAACTTACATAAGATCCAGTCAATATTGCAGTTATGTTATTAGAACATGATATATTGTATGTCGATGATTTCCCTAGTGAAGTTATTTATTGCCGTATTTATCGATCATGGAAGCCTTTCTGTCGGCAAAAGCTTTTTCTCAATTTCCACTTTTTCTTATGCTTATTACTTTGTCTGTTCGTTAAATTTTGACAATTGTTGAATTTAGTTTAGTTTCTTTTATTCTGGTTTATTATATGAGTTTATTGATTTTAGGTATATTGGTAAAATCAACAAAATTAGTCGGTTTAAGGTTTTTTTTTGTGAATTTATACATTTTTTAAACATATTTTTAGGTTGCTATAACTTTTTAAAGCTTTGGAATATTGTAAAAGTACGTAATATAAGGTATCTCTCTTACTTTTACACTGTACTGTTGAGATTTATATTGTCATTGATTTGGTAGTTGAAATAAGTTTCAATTGCACGGATCGGCAAAATCGTATGTACATATGTGCTACACGATGTTCTAGACAGTCAAAATTAATCGGTTCATTCGGTATCGCACATATGCATCTGGTCGTTTCAATTGCGTACAAGTCGCCAATTGTTTGCATCTTGCGGCAAACTTCATAAAGAACTAAAATTATGGTTCGATAACAGGTAATTTTTTGCTCTTTAACTTCTATACGAGTATCTCCTGCCCCACTTTCTTTTCCCACGGTGAGTGAGGTCGGCACAGCAATTTTTTCTCTACCGTTCTCTCCTATCATGACTTAACTCTGTCACTCTCTTTTTCGGTATCTTTTCGGCTCTTTAAGTTACACGAAAAAATTAAATTAAATGCGCAAAAAAATAAGCGTAAATTAAACGCAATCGTATGGAATCAACACCGTCGATTGGTTAATTGAAGAATACCTGTTTCCTGATTAGTATTAGCTGAACTGAATGAACATAGCAAAGTTTTTACGTGATTTAAAAAACCGTTCCTTTTCTTAAACTTGTAAAGTATATAAAATTTTTGCTTTTTTTATCTTCAAGTTCGCGACGGGAATTATGAATAAACTACGCACTAATACAGGTTAAGGTCAGGTAGAAGATACGGCGTTGTCTCTACTTTTTTATGAGGGTAAATTCAGGAAGGTTTATGAAATTGTTGCAGATGTAATAGATGATCAACTTACCTTAGTCACCTTCTACGACACCTCGGTAAGAAAATGAGGGTGGTCTATTCTACTCAGCCGGATACCACACGGCATTTGGAAATACTAAAAAGCATTACTATTATTCCATACATTATTATTATTAATATTTATTTATTTACGACATAAAAGGTACAAGTTATGTCTATCTTAAATTACTTACACGCTACTACTATACAAATTATATTATACTAGTTGACCCGGCAAACGCTGTTTTGCCATGAAAATACTACAGATTTGACTTGATTTTTGACGCATTGTGAATAAAAAACTTTGATAGGTTGATAATAGATGGCGCTTTCGAATGTCATCCTATTCCTGTAGAATTAACAGGATTTTTTAGCCTATATGTTATCCCGGTGTATAAGGATTAATTGTGCCAAATTTTGTCGATATTGTTTTAGCCGATTCGTCTTGAAAGAGTAACAAACATCCATCCATACTCACAAACTTTCGCATTTATAATATTTTAGTAAGAAGTAAGAAGATTAAATATATTTAAAATTAAGCAGTCAAATCTAAGTTATTTACTCGTTCTTCTCAGTAATAAAGTTATTTTTATAAAGATTATTTAGTTTCGATTTGATGTGATGTTCAGTTGAAGTTAAATTACCTAATAATTAATTAGTAAGACTAAATCTACTAAAATCTGAATAAATTAGTAATACAATCGTGTTAACAACTGTGTTTATTTGAATTTGAATAAAAAACTGACAATTTTATTTTGCTTTTATGTTTCATCGTTAGTGATTTAAGTATTTCCTCATAATCATTATATTGAAGATGATTCGAGCAATTTTTTTCGCAAGGAAGTGCATTCTAGAAATAGTATTTATATAGAATAGCGAGCTGTTATTATTATATGCGGTATAATGTTATAGGTGAATATGTAGGAATAACTGATAGATGTTTTATATTTGTTTACCATAGAGCAATTATACTAGAATAAAATAGAATAGAATAGAAGGGGCCATAGGCAGATTTGTAAGTGAGAGTGTAGCAACGAATAATAAGAGAGGGAAAATGATACTTATATACTTATCTTTGTCTAATCTCACATAAAAAAGCGAGACTCATTAAATCTCTTTGCTTTTTCTTATTTTCGATGGACACATTTTAAGCATACACCCCTAACATTATTCTCCTGCCCTTATCCCACTCTCGGCAGAACACGTCAAAAACATGTTGTCATATGATTTGGCTACGTATTTTACGACCGGCCGCCTGCCTGACTTCAACTTACCTTGGTCGCCTTTTACGACACCTCGGTAAGAAATGAGGGTTGTCTTTTCTATGCAGCCGGATACCACACGACTAAGTTTAACATACTTTACACTGGAAAATAAAAAAAGCCGAAAAAAAGATTGTTAAATTAACGAAACGTTACAGACTTGTAGATTACTTTTTTTTGTATTGTACTAATCATAATTTTATATTTACGTTATTTCCTATAGCCAATAGTAATTAAATCACATATCTCCGGGGCCTGTCGCTGTATGCCGAAAAACAGTTTTAACTCGGCTACAGATGACCATATTTTAAGTTAAGTCCTATCTGTCATACGTAAGAAAAATAAAAAAATAACTACACCCAGTCTGATTTATAGAAGCAGGCGTTACTTTGCGGAATTCCATATTACAGGCACTATAACAAAACTACCTCGCTATAATCCGCACGTGTTAAGCGAATGCATGCAAAGCTAATGTGTATGAAGCAGGCAAAATTTACGAACCTTACACAGGCAGGATAAGCCACCACACGCACCCCAAGGCTCCTCCACCAGCAACAAAGCACACAAGCATCACAACACACCCACCACCACAACAATCTCGACGATCGTTTCGCCCCGAAACCGAAGCATCATCAGGAGGATAGGCTCCACGACAAAATCGTAATGTCGCTCTGCATGCATTCGCATAACCCGTGCGGATTATAGCGAGGTAGTTTTGTGATAGTGCCTACACCCAGTCTATTCGAAGAACCAAGAAATTGTTTATAGAAATGTGGACCGTCGCTGGCAATCGAATAACCTAATCGAGCAACCCACGGAGCTGAATTGGGCCAGTCAACAATATTTAAAGACATGAAAGCTTCAATATATCTCACTATATAAACTTAACTGTGAAAACTGTCTAAGCCTTTTAAAACAGGATCAAGTACAAGTATGTCTTTTCTCCAGTAGTCATAAAGCAATTTTATTCAAACTTAGAGCTATTCTCTCTATTCTAATACCATATGTATATTCTTCAAAATATCTTATAATTACATCATGGCGTGAAGGTTGTTATTATAAAAACAGTTATTCGCGTATCCAACATGCAATCTGTGTATTAACGTAAAATAAAAATATACCTTATCTTTAGCATGACGTAACAATGTTTCACAAAATATATTAGAAGTGTAGGTAATCTATTCTACGATCTAAAAAGATCGTAGATGATCCTGGCCAAGGGGTATAGAACATACCGAGTCTAACAGTGGACATTTATAGGTCAAAGAAAAAGAAAACAATTACGTTTCCATACTAATATGATATTGTTAGGAATGGAAATTGGCAACACTATAACACGTGGCCGATAGCAAGGAAGCAGTGTTGCTAGGTCATATTTGTAAAAATACAGTGTTCTGAATTTCAAAATACAGTATTTTGTTATAAAATACAGTAAAAAATCAGGTTAAATGCAGCATTTTTACAGTAAATAAATCACCATGATTAATAGAATAAGGGGAAGCTCCAACGATATTCTGAAAATACTCAGTGAAAATTTTGATAATCCCTGAAACACTGGGGCTGCATATGCAGGAGAATCCAATGCAGTTGTAAGATATAGGATAATTTTGTTTATAATAATTAATTAATAACTAACGTAGTCTGTAAGATTTTTATACTAACAAATTGGATTTAATATCTGGATAATTAAAAATCTGGATAAATAAGTAAAAGAAAAAGAAAAGTAATTATTGTCTATCAGTATTTATTAATCACTGTCTGTGTCACTTACTGAATTTTTGCTTATAAATTCTTTTTTTTTAGGCGTAGACGGTTCTTCATCATGACTTTTATGAGTAGATAATATGATATGATAAATAATACTACACCTAATATTTACTACAAGTTAAAACCGAAATGTTTAAGCTGATAGTTGAAAAAGAAAATATTATTATCCACACCATTACAAGAGTAGTTTACAGTAAACAAAGAATATAAGAAATACATACTTTTACGTTTGTCATGTATTAATTATGTTCAAGTAGGTATCGGCGACATTATTATATTTATTCGGTTACCATAGTTAGTGGACCATATGTGATATGTGACATACGTTTAACGTAGTTGTTAAAATCATGATAATTACAGTAGTTTTTAATTACAGTGCACCTGGCAACACTGAAAGGAAGGGACTTGCTTTTGGAGCGAAAATTGTTTATACAAGATGGAGCTCGCCATATTGAAGGTAGTCTTGTTGCATAACTTGGTAATCAGACGCTTGTGCGGCTAGATCGTGTCATCAATTAGAGTTTAGCTGTAAAGCTTGACTTGTACGATTATTAAACACTCACGTGTTATATGACGAACTGCTATCCATAATTTTATTTTGTTCTGATAATTCTATAATTATCAGGAGGAAGTTCTTACGAAAGAAAAAAAAAATATAAGCAGAATATTAGAAAATTCAGGAAAACTTACTTGAGACAGTACAACGTCTGTCGGACTAGTACAGGAAAAAAAATTTTACTATATTCTACATAGTTATTTATATTCTGTTACGATTTATCCAGTGAATTAATCATATATATTCTATCCAATCTGATTTGATCCGTGGTCACACAAAGCGCAATAAATCAAAATTATATAATTTTTATTGTGGCGTATTATTGTATATATTTATTTATTATCTATAAAACGTCGTATTAAAATGATCCTTGAGTTAATTCTTTGAAGCTGTTTCGAAATCAAGTAAGTTAGGTAATTTAAACAACATTCTAGTTTGAGGATATTGCAAGTGCTTTTAGCATTAAGCTAGCTTTAAGTGTAAGAATAATTATGGACTGCGTTACATAATCAATCTGGGCCAAGTTATTCTGTACTTAGGAATATGTCAAGTAAAATGGAAAATATAGGCCGAGCTAGTCTAGTCGAGTAAAGTAACGGCCTGTTGGTATCCTTCTGCTTTTTAGGAAAGAAGGGAAGACGTCCTATGCTGCACCGATGCGGATTGGTAGGTTACAGATATTTTCCGAATTCTCTAAACATATACAGGTTTTCTTGACTGGTGGTGTGATTACACATAGAGTATTAATTAAAAACCTCATTAGTGCCTGTACGGAATTTGAACCAATGACCCTCTCGAAAGAGTAAGAGGGAAAAGTGGACAAATAACACATAGTGTATGGTAATAGTTAATATGATATAAATATGTATGTGTTATTTAATTCTTGTGTAGCGTAGGACAGACCCGGGCAGGCACCAATGAGTTTTTCCAGAAACCTGCATATCTGTAGAGTATTCTGGTGATACGTGTATCCTACCAATCCATATTGAAGCAGTGTAGTGGGTCTTAGCTCGAACCCTTTTCGTCATTACCTATGCCCAGCAGTGAATTAGTAAAAGTACAGTATGTAACGCAAGTAAATTTAGAAAAGTTATTCATCAAATATTTTCTATTAATTCAGATGCGTAATTTATTTTATGGCCATATGTACATATATCAACTTATTGAGTAGACAATTTATTAACATCACTCACGGCTGTCTTTGATGTTTGAAACAGACATGAGTTTCAGATTTAACATAACGCACCGTTTTCTAAGTCGTTAAACAATTAAGATGAATCAATACCTACTGCTTTTGTAGCTAGGGTTGTAAAAATTTAATTTGCTCATATAGGTGCACTAAAAGTGACATATATGCCCCTAACGAATATTAAAAATCGTGAACACAGTATAGATACATGACGACGTTTCAAATTTCTGACTCAAGTTTGTTATTGTTTCCTGACATAACCGGCAGCGTGATGACGAAAGAGGGTCAATCTACTAAATTTCAACTACAAATCGCCTTAAATCATGGTCCAACTTTGGGGCATTTTAGAGACCTCATCTTCGATAAAAATAGAGTGTCTGAGATCGCTTTGAAGCCTGCAAAACCCGTTACGGCTAACATTTCCCAAAAAACACACCTTAATTAATTATAAATTTATCGGATTCCCAGTTAAATTTTCTAATTATGGACTTTAAAAAAAAACATTACCTCAAGGGTTTATTATTTATATTTATTACAACCATTACCACCGTGTGGTATCCGGCTGAGTAGAAAAGACCACCCTCATTTTTACCGAGGTCTCGTAAAAGGCGACTAAGATAAGTTGACGTCAGACAGGCGGCCGGTCGTAAAATAAGTGGCCAATTCATGTATCAAAATTAAAACATGTTGTACCGACCCCACTAAGAGTAGGATAAGGGCAGGGGAATGATGATTTATTATAACAATTCAAATTGAAATTGATCTTTGTGAACTTACTAATTTGATTTCGATTTCTTCTTCTTCTTCTTTCTCAACCGATAGGCGTCCACTGCTGGACATAGGTCTCTTCATGGGCTTTCCAAAACACACGATCTTGTGCCGCTTGTATCCAGCGGCTCCCCGCGACCTTTTTGAGGTCGTCCGTCCATCGCGTAGGGGGTCTGCCAACACTGCGTTTACCGGTGCGGGGTCGCCATTCCAACACCTTGAGACCCCAACGCCCATCGGTTCTCCGCACTATGTGCCCCGCCCATCGCCACTTCAGCTTCGCAACGCGCTGAGCTATATCGGTGACTCTGGTTCTTCTACGGATCTCCTCATTTCTGATTTGATCACGTAGAGACACTCCGAGCATAGCCCGCTCCATCGCTCGCTGAGTGACTCTGAGCCTTCTTATGAGGCCCATAGTCAGCGACCACGTCTCAGATCCGTAGGTCATCACTGGCAACACGCACTGTTCGAAGACTTTGGTCTTCAGGCACTGAGGTACCTTGGACGAAAAAATCTCGCGTAGCTTCCCGAACGCTGCCCATCCGAGTTGGATTCGGCGGCTAACCTCTTTCTCGAAATTGGACCTACCCAGCTGGACCGTATGTCCCAGGTATATGTACTCGTCTACAATTTCGAGTGCAGAGTTCTCAACGATGACCGGGTGGAGCGGAACATGTGAGTTTGACATGATTTTCGTCTTACTCATGTTCATTTTAAGGCCCACCTGTTGAGATGCTCTGCTGAGGTCATTGAGCATTGTGTTAGGTCCTCCAGAGACTCTGCCATAACGACTATGTCGTCGGCAAATCTGAGGTGAGTGATGTACTCGCCGTTAATGTTGAT
Organism: Morpho deidamia; assembly: GCA_947086505.1. Taxonomy (NCBI): domain Eukaryota; kingdom Metazoa; phylum Arthropoda; class Insecta; order Lepidoptera; family Nymphalidae; genus Morpho; species Morpho deidamia. The sequence goes on along the minus strand of CAMTZC010000002.1, from coordinate 3,995,610 downwards.
GCCGTATCCGTTCCAATCCAAAAGCTTAAAGACGTCCTCCAATGCAGCGGTGAACAGCTTCGGGGAGATGACATCTCCCTGTCGCACACCTCGCCGCATTTCGATTTGTAAATTTTTAAATATTGATTTTATCTATACATGGAGTATGTAGAGCTAAAATCCATTTTTTCATATTTTATTTACTCGTATAAAGTAGCGGCCTGTTACAATCCCACTGCTGGGAATAGGGCTCCTCTCTTCGTTTCTGGAGAGAAGGGTTGGAGCTAAGACCTACCACGCTGCTCCAATGCCGATTGGTAGGTTACACATATCTCCGGAATTCTCTAGAGTTTTCAAGTTTCCTTACGATGTTTTCCTTCACCGAAAAGCGTGTGATAAATTGTAATTATCAATTAAACACATGAGTTTTAATAGAAAAACTCATTGGTGCCTGCCCGGGTTTGAACTCGTGTTCCCCTCGAAAGAGTCGCACGGTCTCACCGCTGGGCTATCACAGCTTACTCGTATATCATATCATAAATAAGCCAATGATGACATGTTGTGATACGATCTTAAGTTTAATAAATTTGTAGTAATATCAAATTGTGAACCAAGCTTTTATCAAATGAAAATCAGCCTATTTATAATACTAATGGTATTTTATATTAATTGTTTGCGTAAATATTACCACAATTGAATGGCCTTTTCAATTATTCCAAAGTAGAAACATCCATTTCTGGAATTCCATTGAGAATTGGACCGACTTTCAGGAAGTAAGGCAATTTTCACGTTGACAATTTTTCACTTTTTTGTTGTCCTTTGAATAAAATGGTATTGATATTCTTTCAATGAGAATTCATTTTTTTTTTTCAATTATCATGAATGATGGTCTTTATATATTCATCTTTAAATATTTAAGTATAAAAAGGTCTGCCTAGTTTGAAGCCAAGATTATCATTAACTATTTAGATTATTAGATACAAACTATTTGATTCTGTTTACAGAAAAAAATGTACTAAAGAAATCTACCCATAAATACTTACATAAACATGAAAAATCAAATTTTGTTAGAAATGTAAAATAAGACATAACAAACATCGCACGCGTATTATTAAAGTGGCCTAATTAAAAAAAGTTGTTTTGTGGTAAATTCCCATAGCGAAGCGCCTACAAAACTACCCAGTGTTAAAGGGGCCCATAACGTGAAAGAACAAGTTAACACTAGCTTTTCAATAGTTGTAGCATGATGTCAAAGATGGCATTGAAATGAGGATTACAATATGTCTAACTTAATTAAGTCTAGTTTTTATTTCCGTCACTTCAATACTAGGCGTGCGATATTAAGAGCAAATTATATGGTAACATTAGTTTAAAACTACGTTTTAGCTATTCTCTTCTTCTCAAACTCAATAGACTCCTTTCAATAACGAAAACAAAAGAAAGATCTGTTTTGCCAAAAATTATTAAAGAACTTCTGGATCTCCGCAAAGTAACGCCTCATTCTATAAATTATTAAAGAACTTATTGAATTGAATTCTTAAGATATTATTGAAACTATTAAAGAAGTTAAACTAACTAAGAATTAAATCGGAATTTAGGATTTAATAGACTAATCTTTTAGCAATGTTGTAAGGTTTGTTAAAGGTACTGTTCAGTTACATGAGGCTCATTCAGGAATGCTGGCGGGTGAAGCACTTAGCTTTTTTAATCGATGCAAGTCCGACTTATCCCCCTTTCGTCCCTTCGTCGTTGGGCAACGACGACCCATAAGGGGCTTTTCCTAATTAAAAAAAAAATTAAAAAAGTCCCATTCAGGAAACTATGAAAAGTATATTTTATCGGACTGCTACTTAATACCAAAAACCTTAAGTTATATAATAACAATTTGCATTGGAAGCTATCAATAGGAACAACCAAAAGTTTAATATCTTTGCTTTCCACTACTATCAGGAAGGTCGAACGCAATCCTTTTGATAAAGTTTCAGTACTGGAGGGATTCTGTCTGTGTGTGTGGGACTAAATGGTATCGAAGGGTCAGTAATTTTAATTTAACAGTTCCTCAGCCAACAGATTGGATGATTGTTGTCATCTTGAAAATGACGATGCGGAAACTTTAGCGTAACCACTAACAAGATCAAACCGGCAAATATCTTCTTATGGTCAAGACCTTTGATATCGGCCGGAGATGCCCCCTCATATTATAACCAGTTAGGTCTTCATTCATTTAACGCATTTCCCTTAAGCGTGTGCACAGGGAATCGACAATGCTTGGACGGTTTCACTTTCCCATCAATGCTGATAAAATGAAATTAAACTCATCGTGTTCTATAGTGTGACCATTTGTAAAATGAGCTAATATCTAGATTTATACCCGATTAACTACCTTAAACAAATGTAATACAAACTCTTACAGAAGGAAATAAATAGTACATGACGAGTAACTTGGGACATTTTTATCTTCTTATTTAGTCTATTTCATCTTCAAATGTTTTTCTAAAGTTTCTCTTAAGTTAATAATTTTAGTTCAGTAACATCGTTTTCAACTAAATGAGTTTCAAGAAATATTGAGAAAAAAGGGTAAATACCAATTTACTGTGAGAGAATTGATCAATATTGATACAGTATTGATTGATATACTGTACCCAATACCGTAATCCAAATACGCAGATACAATGACCTAATACCAAGTTATATTTGCTAGATATGACAACATTGTAATTCCATAAACCCTGGTGATATATATACGACTGATTTCCTCTCATCCGGCTATACGTTGGATCGTCTATATTTAATGTTATGAAGAAACAACGAGCATTGTGCGATCGCACTGGTTATACGACTAAGCTATTGTTTCAACAGTTAACGAATGGGTTGTGATACAATTGTTTACTAAAAGTCTATTTGTAAAGGAAACATTTCAGAATGTGCAATGGTATTTTGCAACTGATTAATGATGGAAAAAGTCAAAGTCACCAAACTTAAATTCTCTAATTTTGAATGATAGCGACTGATTTGCCTAATTACCGTCTACCAAACAGCATTTGATAAGATCACAGTTTAAGAAATATTTATAAAAAGATCTGACCCGATGATAGAACTTTCTTTCGGCCTACTTAGATCATATGTTGGGAAAATCATGATATAAACCGGTTATTTGTAATGAACGTAATAAATTACTGCTAGGATGTTGGTGAATTCTATGTTGTATGTTGTCTGATTGTTATTAGGTCCTTTAAAGTAGCGCACTGTTACTGTCCCACAGCTGGGTGTAGGCCTCTCTCTCCGTTTTTGGAGAGATGGATTGAAGCTTAGACTTGCCATGCTGCTCCAATGCGGATGGGTAAGTTACACATATCCCTAGAAGTCTTTAGACATATGCATCTATCCTCACGATGTTTTCCTTCACCGAAAAGCGTGTGATCAATTGCAATTATCAATTAGACACATAAGTTTTAACAGAAAAACGCATTAATACCTGCCCGGGGTTTGAACTCGTGACTTCCGAAAGATTCGCACTGTCTCAGCGCTGGGCTATCACAGCATTTTTTTGAATAAGTATTTAACTTTTATTTGGTTCAAAATATCATTAATTATAGCTTCGTTTGAGTATTTTGAAATATAATTGTACCTTAATTAAAGTTCTTACAAATTGAGAATTCCAAGGATTTAAACTTGAAAACATTCGTAAACTTTATGTCATAGAGTTCAAATTCGCTTAACTAATTCTCTGGAACATTCGCCTTGTATCAAAACATGTTTATCCGTAAACATGTTTACGACCTTTTCAAGGCTATCGAATGTTGTCGAAATCGGTTCGTTCGATATACAAGCAGAGATTCAGTTTTCGAATAGCGATCAAGAGCGAATAAACAAGCCAAAATAATAGTGAAATAAAAGTGATTGTGTAGAGACTGTAAGTAGTAAGTTTGTACTAAAAAGTTTGCATAAAGTGTATTTAACCAGTCACCATGTATTTGCATCCAAATCCACGAACCCATGTACGTTACAATATATATCGTGTAGAAAAGCGATAATAATTAATACGTATTGTATACAAGTTGCTCATTGATTGGCGAACATGTATCGATTGGCCTCATCTGCATCTAATCAGTGATCGCGTTAACCGAGCGGAAGCTGTCACCTCGCCGGCGAACTAGTGCTCAGAGATTATATCAATTATATCTATATTTAAAATAGATATCTGAGTAGGTTGAAAACTTATTTCGAATTTTAATTAATAATGTCATGACATATGATGAATCAAGGTTTTTGGGTTTATTTATATAAATTATAAGCTATACCCGCGACTTTGTAAACCCCATTTGAGGTATTTAAACAAATAACCTCATTTTTTTAATGTGTTATCTCTGTCCTGAAGAAAAAAGGGTTTTTTTTATCCTATATGTTAGCCCGTTTTTTAAGTTTTAGTTGTGCCTTTCATGATTATCAGTGCAGCATATCAGTTGTTCTAGCGTAAAAGACAGATGGACTTTCGAATTTCTAATATTAGTATGGATTTTAATTAATGAATAAGGATGTCGGAGTCAATCTATGATTTATCGAGGATTGTGTTTGGAGGCTCTATAATTATATTATAAACTACATTCTGTACCTGCGACTTCTATTGCGTTAATGATGGTGTTAATATACTGTCCATTATGAATTAGGTGTTCATTTATTGTTCTCAAAGGAAAAACGAGATTTTTTAATGTTCGCTTCGCTTCGTGTATTAGGTGTGTTGAACCAAGTTTCGGCAATATTGGTTCAGCGGATTAGCCTATTAACATAGGATAGCAAACATTCCCGATTTTCTTATAGGAAGAGGAAAAACTAACTATATGTATAAAATAGAAACCATTTATGTATGTTACATATTCACTCAGAAATGGCTTTCGATTGGAAATCGATTTTCATGAATTTTCTGACAATCTCTAGATTGACCCAGCGGATTATCCTCTAAAGTTTAGATGCGATCGGACCATTTTATGAATTGTCAATAACAATTTTGTTTCGAGGGGAACTCGGAACCAGACTGAGCCTCAGCCACGCGTGGCCGAACTACTAGTAGCACATAATCAGAGGGCTTTATATTTTATATATTTTTAGTAATTTTTGTACATAAGAATATACATAATTATAAAAAGATTGCCGATGTATATAATAGACAAAGTAGAAACGGACATAAGCTTGCGGTTCCTGCTTTGCGCCTTGCAAAAGTAAACAAGTCAGTTTTGGTTTGGGTATAAGATTCTATAAAAAAATCCCGCAATAGATTTTATCTTTACCACTACAGCAGTTTAAAAACGCTGTTAAAGGGAGGCTAATACAAAGAGGCCTACTATACTATTTAGGATTATGTAGATAATAAAAATGCGTGGATTTAGCTACTCTTCTACTCTGTACAAGATAGTAATAACCAAATGTAACTAGTTATAAGATTTTTTTTTTGCAAAGAGCAACTACCGGGTTTCTTACTGGCTCTTCTCAGTAGGAACAGCTTTCCGTACCAGCAGTAGATTTTGACGATTTTGACGATGACGAAAAGCACTTGTTTACAAGTTTACTTGAATAAAGAATACTTTGAATTTGAAAATTTGAATTTAAGTTCATCTACTTGATATTAATTTAAATTTTAATACATTTGGTTCAGCTGAAAGTTTTAAAATTCTCGGAGCTGTTTCACGTCTAAATTTCATTTCGGTATATCGGTCGAGTGCTACTGGAATAAGCGCTTCGTGCGTAAATACAGTATGTAAATCTTTTATATTGTCTGGTTAAAATAAGTCCAAGGCAATATAATCAATTTATTAATAGCAATCACTGGTTTGAGCTTCATTATCCAAAGTCTTGTCAACTGATGCCCACAGTTTTGGAGTGGCGCGTGAAGTCGTTGAAATTACAAAGCATAATACATTTAACAGAGAAATAGGCTTCAGATTGTCAACGACGTGGGTTCCAGTGATTAATAAATACAACCTGCGAGTGAAATCGTTGCAAGCTATATCGCGTGCAGATAATATCAATGTGGTGATATTACAAGAGACAACAAGAGACCTTACGTGGATTATGCGGTTCAAGTGGGGGTAGTTGGGGTAATAATAATAGTAATAATGACAGTAGTACTCGGGAATAAAGACAATGCGGCACTCAAGTCAGTTCATGACCACGGTGGATGCAACTCTGCCAAAACGTCTAATCTTATACAAAGGTAACTCGATTTTATCGCGATGTGACTCCTATGTTTATATATTAATAATTTATTAATTATCCAATTTCGTGACCACTACGAGACATCAGCGGAATATTTTAAGCTTTTTTTCACTATTTTACATAGATAAGATTAAAAATTGATAGAATTCCCGCTATTGCCTATCGATTATTCATTCTGGTACGATTCTGTGAATAAAATATGTCTGGATCTGACTTCTATTGTTTTGCTTTTGCACCCATGTTCGATTTACAATCTTACTTTAGATGAATATCCACATAGGTGACTACTCAAAAATACTGTTTAATCAAACTAATTTAAACAAGAAACTTCTAGAACTCATTCTCGTCAAGTTGAATTATCTAAAAGTGTAATGCTGAAAAGTTGTTGTCTATTACTCCTTGAGTGTTGTTCGTATATTAAGCATCAAAAAATATGCGAACGTGCTTTCATACTTTCATCAGATACATTTTTATTTCATACACTCGTGATGAGCCTATTAGAAAAATACCAAAAGCATGTTTCGTTAAATATCCGTCAAAAAGCTTTTTAGTTTAACGTTTTATCTTGGAAAAGGCTAACGCGAATTATGCTCGTATGAGCCATTTGATCAAAAATTATGAGTAATTGAAACAGCTTTACTGTTTATATTATTATATTACTGTAGTTCGGCGCATATTTATTTTTTAATTATTTGATAACGTGGTTTTACAAATAGCGTTGAACAAATCTCTATTAAGTATAGGATAATGACGGTCGGCGCTTTCAATAAGTTCTAGGAACCTTCTGAACGATTTGTCTATTGTCAAAAATATTAAAAGCGACTTTCATATTCTGCATATTAGCAGAACTTCTTAAACCATTGCAATTCAGATTTAAATAGTAACTATAGTGTTGGATACCTTTTTAGGTATTTTAATTATGTATTAGCACGTGGAAAACTGAACTTGACAGTCTTTGACCAAAAAATTTAAAGCAAATGTTCGTTAAGGATTGGAGATTCGTTATAATTTCTATAACAAATTTATTCTGCATGATGCATTAAAGAGCTTTAAAGACTTTTCAGAGTACTCAACTATGTAGAATGAAAAGCAAAATGAAAAATAATATTGTAGTTCGTTAAAATGACCATGACAATTGTATCTTTCATAATAAATAAATAAATAAATAAAATAAATATATGGGACACTTACACACACGTTCGTCCGACCCCAAAGTAAGTAACTTAATATTTGTGTAATGGTTGACTGACAACTGGTAGATATACTACATATATAATTTTAAATACATACTTAAATACAAATATACACCCAGGTTTGAAGAACCAACAAATTGTTTATAGAAAATATTGGCCCTCGGTGGGAATCGAACCCGCAACCCGCGGAGCTGAAGGCGGGATCACTACCCACTGCACCAACGGGCCAGTCGCTGTAATAATGTGTACAATAAAAGCATTTTCTTTTTCGCAGCCGTGTTGAATAGCAACTTTAAATAATGTAGAATATTAAACAACTAGATGTAGTTTATAAGAATCCTTTTAATGCGTAATTAGTGTTTTGTTTTTATATTCTTCAACTTTAACTTCACCATTACAGCAGTTTAAACACTATTAAACAAAGGCTAATACAAAAAGCCTACTATACTGTTGAAGATTTTTTAGACGTTAAGAATGCGTGGATATAGCTATTCTTCGACCCTGTACAAGACATCAATAACTATATGTAACTAGTAATAAGAATTACTCTTTGAAAAGAGCAAATGCTGAGTTTCTTGCTGGTTCTTCTCGGTAGGAACAGCTTTCCGAACCAGCAGTAGATGTTGACGATTCAAAAGCACTTGTTTACAGGTTTACCTTAATAAAGAATATTTTGTAGTATCGTATTTTATTGTACGAAACGCGTCGAGTAAAGCAGTTTTTTAAATATTTATCATTTTATTCGCGGAAGTTCTTATCTATTATTCTGTACTAATCTTGTTCGGCCTTGGATCTGCACAGGCACTTTGTAAAATAATTAAATTTATGAACTGCGGAAGACTGTAAATAGTTCTTGGAGTGCAATTTAAAAATTCAGTTAAATTTCGGCGGCGGCTTCAATAGCTCAGTGAAGGCATGAATGATACATTATTCATGGGAGTATTTGATCAATATTAACTACCATTAGGTTTATATTTATTGTTAACTCGGTTTTTTTCACGTCACGGAATGTTAATAAAATTATTTTTGTCTCGCGAACTGCTTTGTAATATCATTATTATAATACAAGCTGTGCCAGCGGCTTCGCCCGCGTGGAAATCAGCGTGTCACAATTTTTTTATAGAATTCAAATTTTAAACATAAAAGTAGTTATTGTAATCATAAGAGATAGAGACATGCTCGCGGACTTTTTTGTAGTATTTTTAAAGATCTACAATTCTCTACTACATTACTTTAGCGTATATCTGCTGGCGTACGCAGCGCACGCGACTAAAGCTCCCAGCAGGCAAGTTTTTTAACAACTGTACGATCTTTTCAACACAATTTGCATAATTCCGATATGTACTTTTTACCCAAACCATCCGGAAGTATTACACTATGTTTTGGTGAAAACCGTACAAACATCCGTTCAGTAGATTTTGAGAAAATCGATTATATACAGACAGATAGCTTTTTGGGACTTTGTTTTATAATAAGTATAGAGTATAGATAAATATGTATTTAAACAAATGCTTCCTTCCGAACATTGTTCCAAATTCTTTGAAATCGAATACATGTTTTTCAAAAATAATATGCAAGTTTAAATTATCGTATCATCAATAAGGTTTTCAAACAGAATAATTAAGGTTGTTGTCAGCACCTCTCTCTAAATTGTTTGCTTATGTAATTAGGGAAAAAATATTCATAGATATACATTCCTCGAAAATTTTTTATTAACATTAACATAATCGCTGTATTTATGAACGATTTTTGGTTTTACTTTTTTAATTTTAAAATCCGAACGTTTCTTTAAGAAATTTTCAACGTTTTACTTTTTAATTTTGAATTCCGAATGTATACTTTATGAAATTTTACGACTGGCGCAATTGCATCGAGCGATTCAAACGTTTATTGCTCGTTTTAATGCTTTAAATTGCGGAAAATATGTCCACTTTATTCATGTTTATTGAACGCGTAACCTCCTTTTTATCTTTAAATATAAAAATGTGTGTTTGTCTGTCTTTACGTCCTTCATAGAGTCCGAAATGACTGGACCGATTTCAATGAAATTTTTAGACTTTCTTTAGAATGACCCAGTGGATTTTCCTGTGATGTTTATGATTGGGGGCATTTTTTAAACTCGGGCTAACCCAATAAAATTAGACGTGAGTATAGCCGGTGTCTACATATTAACTATGAATACTACTCACGGTAGTTGAAGTTTAAAAACTTGAATTCTGTTTCGAGAGAAGTTCAAAACCAAACTAAGCAGCAACGCCTGGCCAGAAAGCAAGTTTTTAATAACAAGCGAAAAAAACCTTCATAGTTTTCTTAGTTACTATATTTTGCTGTTGCTGAAAATATATTATACATAATTTTAAAAGTAGAAGAAGAAACAGGGGTGTGAGTAGCACTTACCTGAAACTACTGCACGGATGGATGACCCAATGGCCCGCCGCCTTTTGCCTGATCCTCTCTTTCATGAGAGCCTTCTTGGAACCGAAGAGCTTCATGGCTAGTTTGTTGTCGGTGGGTTGGAAGAGGGCCTGGAGTTGGTTCCGCAGGAAGCCCTGCTTGGCGTCGGGGGCCGGGGGCGCGGGCTCCACGGGCGTGCCGTACAGGGAGACATCGTCCAAACCACCGAAGTGGACCTTGCCGGTGCCGCTGCCCTGCTTCAGCGACATATCGGCGTCGCCTGGAACATACATAACAGTATTAAACATTAATTTAGTTATGAATAAATAAGCTGTGATAGCCGAGAGGTGAGATTGTGCGACTATCTGGAAGGGGGGGGGGGTCTAGCTATTAAAACTTATGATATACTAGTTGTGCCAGTGGCTTCGCCCGTGTCAAAAATCAGTTGCCACAAAAAAAATCCAAATTGAAATTTTGAACATAAAAGTAGTTATTGTGAGTTAACCGTAAGAGATAGAACCATGCTATCGCGGACTTTATTATAAATCTACAATTCTCTAGTACATTACTTTAGCGTAACTCTGCTGGTTTACGCAGCGCACGCGACTACCAGCAAGCAAGTTTTTTAACAATTGCGCGATCTCTTCAACAGACTTTACATAATACCGATATGTACTATTTACCTAAACCATCTTCTTGTGAAACAACAATCTTTTGGTGAAAACCGTCCGTTCAGTAGATTTTGAGATAATTGATTACATACAGACACAGCTTTTTGGGACTTTGTTTTATAATAAGTATAGATGCAATTAATTAATGCTCTAATTGATATATGCAATTTATCACACGCTTGTCCCTAAAGGAAAATATTGTGAAACCTGTATATCATTAGAGATTTTTGCGGATATGTGTAACCGTATTACAAATTACAAATCCGTATTAGAGCAGCGTGGTGGGTCTAAGTTCAAACATTCTCTTCATAAGGAAGGTCGTAGGCCTTTACCCAGTAATGGGAAAGGAACAGGCTGGTACTTTAAGTCAAAAAATTCAATACTTTAATTTAATACTCAAAATGCAAAAGTCTATCTATCTGTTACGCTTTCATGGCTAATACGCTAAAACTTTTTCGAAGAAATTTGTTACAATGGAATATTATATACCGGGCTCATATATAAAATAAAATAATCTCGTCCATTCTGATAATGGAAAATAATAAAGTACAGAATTGAGGGTATTTAAACACTAAAGTAGGCACAAACGAAGTCGCGAGAACCGCTCGTATTATATAATATATTAATAGTTAGCTGTGAAAATCACACTGTTATTGTTACACAAACAATGTTATTATTAATTTATTTAAATTATGAACACGTTAAATTATATAGGAGAAATTACATAATCTATGTAAGGATTTTAAATATTAAAAATATCGAATCTTTATATATTTCTAATCTGTGAACAAAGTAAATCAAAACATTACACTGTTGTAATATTGTCGTGAAGTTTATTGTATTCAAAATTTGTGTTACTTTTTTGATTAAGTATAATTGAATATACCAGATAATGTATTTTCCTATTATGTAGCGTAAGTTATTTATATTCCAATAGAAATTCAGTATGAACCAAAAGTAAAATTGATATTCATGCACTTGTTATAACCAGATAACGTTTATATTTTCATAACGAATATTCACTTATAAAATACCAGCACACTTACCATGATGATATTAGAATTCATATTCAAACTAAGAATATCTTGAAAAAATAGGTAGGTACTTATTTTTATATAAAATTTACAGAAAGTTAAACGAGACTCACAAGAAAGATCTTTGCCTCAAGCGAAAAAAATTCGATAAAAAAAAATTGGCGAATAAAATAATAAAGCGAAGCTATACTTAAACACGTGAAAGTTAACACTTGTTAGCAATAGACTGCATGATTTAAGAGATAAATGAAAGTACGCGGATGTCCGACATTTGTCATCGTTGACAAATTTCACAACTGATTTCAATAGACTTTTTTTTCCGTACAGGATTAACGTTGACTAATATGAAATATTAGGTCCTTACATATGAAATAGGCGTTTTCTATGGGAGGAACATAAAGTCGTTTTTTTTTTAAAGAAATATATTTAATTAATCAAAGTATGTACCATTGCTATGTATGCACTTTTGCCATCTCATAGGTAGTTCATTGATCCCCTTACTAAAAAAACTATTCGGGCGGGAATCAATAAAATCTTTGAAGGCGGTTTGGACTGCCCCATCGGAGTTGAATTTTTTTCCTTGCAAGTAGTTATTCAAATTGCGAAAAAAATGGTAATCTGTCGGAGCAAGGTCCGGAGAGTACGGTGGATGTCTAAGACATTCTAATTGAAGCTCCTCTGATTTGGTAGCCGTCTGTTGTGCAGTGTGTGGTCTAGCGTTGTCCTGAAGCAGCAGTGGCCTAGAGCGATTGACCAGCCTCGGTTGTTTAGCAGCTAGCTTTTCCATCATGGTTTGCAGTTGCTGACAATAGATATCTGCCGTAATCGTCTGGCCAGATTTAAGAAAGCTGTAGTGAACGACACCGGCACTAGTCCACCAAACACTTACAAGCAACTTTTTTTTAGTCAATTTTCGCTTAGGGCAGGTTTGGCTGGTTCGCCAGGGTTCAGCCATTGCGATGAGCGCTTCCGATTATCGTAGAGGATCCACTTTTCATCACAGGTAATGATTCGATTTAAAATTCCTTCATTATTGTGCCGGTTGAGTAACGTAACGCAGCAGTCGACGCGCGGTTGTCGGTTTGCTTCACTCAATTCACGAGGTACCCACCTTTCAAGCTTTTTCACCTTCCCAATTTGCTTTAAGTGGATTAGAATAGTTTTATCACTAACACCGGAGCCTGCAGCTAACTCGGACGTGGTTTGCGATGGATCCGCTTCCACAATAGCCTTCAATTCTTCCTTATCAACTTTGTTCTCCGGCCGTCCACGAGGCTTGTTTTGCAGGTCGAAATTTCCAGAACGAAAACGTTGGAACCAAAAACGCACTGTGTTTTCTTTTGCGACACCGTCACCATACACATCATTAATCCTTGGAGCCGTTTCTGCAGCACTGGTGCCACGGTGGAACTCATACTCGTAAATAACGCGATATTTCATGTTTTCCATTTTGTAAACAGAGTGACACAAAGAAAAAAACAAAAGAAGAAAAAACAAATGAATTAGGGGGTTTGAAACACAAATGCATGAGTAAATAGCTGTATGAATTTCAATTTGGAATTCCTAACCATAAAGGTAATATTTGAGATCAAAGTGGCCAGTACGACAAAACGCCAATTTCATATGTAAGGACCTAATAAAGCTGTGATAGCACAACGGTGAGACCGTGCGACGATATCGCAAAAGTCACAGGATCAAACGCCGGGCAAATTAGTTTTCTGTTAACAAGTTGTGTGTTTAATTGATATTTGCAATTTATCACACGTTTTACGGTGAAAAAAAATACAGTGAGAAAACCTGGGGAAACCTGGGAATATCTGGAGATATGTGTAACCTACTTATGCTGTCTACTTAAACATGAAGTAAGCTTAAATATACCGTTAGTGTTCGTTATTCAAGGCAGGCAATATAGCAAAAATATTTTTTAGATAATCGACTCTATATTTAATTTAATTTATATATAATATTAATAAGCTGTGATAGCCCAATGGTGAGACCGTGCGACTCTCTAGAGACGAACATAGGTTCAAACCCGGGCAGGCACCAATGAGTTTTTCTATTAAAACTCATGTGTCTAATTCATAATTGCAATTTATCACACGCTTTTCGGTGAAGGAAAACATCGTGAGGAAACCTGCATATCACTAGAGAATTCTGGAGATATGTGTAACCTGCCAATCCGCATTGGAGCAGCGTGGTAGGTCTTAGCTCCAACCCTTCTCTCCAGAAACGGAGAGAGGAGGCCTATTCCCAGCAGTGGGATATTAACAGGCCGCTACTTTACTTTTTTTTTATATATAATATTTATTTTATTTTTATGTAAAAAATATTGTTTTTATATTTATTTCTATTTTAGCGATATCATTCAAAATATTTTTTCAGGCAAATAGTAATAAACGAAATTAGCAACCATTTAAAAATACTTTAAATACCAATTTACTTTAGATAATATAACATAATTTATAAGTCTGAAAACAATATTTTAATATTATATTATTTAAGAAAATCAAAAATTTAAAACAATTGTAAATTAATAATAAAATAATAATATTTTTCTCCAATCAGTACATACCTGTGCCAAAGACGGCATTCTCGAACAAATAAATACCTATCGAAAACTTATCCAAGACTTTCTTAGAGTGACAACAGGGACTTGCTAATTCTATTATTATGAACATATATCTAGTAGTTTCTCTCCGAAGGTGTGTCTTAAGATGTTGTTCTGTAGGAGTTAACACTCACATCAGACACGACTATTCTCTCAGACAGTGTTTTATACAGTTGTCAAGTTGGGAGCTTAAGCGGCGTGATATTTAGTTACGCTCATGTATAATTGTACTACTTTGTATAATTGTGAATTAAATAAAAATATACAGATTATTTAATACAACCGTAGAAGATTTTATTATACGTCAAAGTTAAGAGTACTGTGTATTAGTGGTCATGAAAAAATAATTAACTCTCCACGTTAATACGTGTAACCAATTTTGTAATACAATAATTAGGTATGATTACTGTGTATTATCTTACTTTGTTAATTTTTAAGAACATTTATGTTTCTACGGTACACTAATTACTTCATTATAATACAAGAATGTGATAAACTTTATTTGTGTTACCGTATAAAAAAAACTGTTACAATATTTGACGCCATTCGTATATGACTACAATATATGACTACTCGCCTCCGAATGCGTGTTTCTTAGTACTATTCCTGAGCTGAATAAGTGACAAGTGCTTTTTACAAAATATTAACCCAAAATAACTTATTGTAAAAGCTTAAAACAGTGAAGTATTATATTAGTTTCAAAAATAATTTTATCCCATAGTAAAGAAGTTGATATTTAGTTTGTTTTACCGTCACCTCCCTTACTTATTTTTAACCATGCAATATTTATTGCTTTCTATTGTTAAATGTGCTCCCAAAAATTCATGATCGTTATGCAAACCTCAATGTCATCGATCATTGAATATATACTTAATTATCTTTTGGCCCATTTGTGAGATTTGCATAACTTACATAAAAAAAAACGATATGAAGGGTAAATGATATCCCTAACATCTCAAGACGATGTACTGCCCGAATGCGGTCTCGTAGTGAACGCGATTAATGTTCATTTAGCTGGATAGAAATCAATTTAATTAATCAGTTATATTATTCTTTTGTTGATAATATTAATTGTCTTAAATTACTTACACACTAGTACTATACAAATCATGCCCACGTGGAATGGTCCCAAGAATACTGGCAACGTTTCCGCGTTTGATCGCTTAGCTCAGTGGTCGGCAAGCTTATTAGCCAAAGAGCCAAATATGAACATCACAACAATTAAAAAAAATTGGGAGCCAAATCTGCTTGTTTAGTACACTAAAGTAGTACACTAAATAAAACTTTTTACTCGAAATTAAACTCGATGTTTGTTAAATATTTTTAGAAGAATATAAAATTTTAATTACCTATCTATCTTTTAACTTAAACAAAAAATTATACATGTTCTCGATATCTAGAAGAATTTCAATATATCAAAATTCGATTCCCGCTGAGGGTCACCATTTTCTATAAGACAATTTGTTGGTAGTTCGAGCCTGGGTGAATATTAGTATTTAAGTATGTATTTAAAATTATATATATCCAGTCTATCATATCTACCAGTTGTCCGTCACCCATAACACAAGTATTAAGTTACTTACTTACTTTGGGGTCGGACGACCGTGTGTGTAAGTGACCCATATATTTATATTTATTTATTAATTGCGCCTTCCGGAGATATTTGTGCCAGAGCCGCACTTATGAGCCAAAGAGCCACATGCGCCTCCGGAGCCGCACTTTGTCGACCACGGGCTTGGCGGATTCTTTGTGCGAAAGAGGAGCCAGCCCTCTTGGCACCCTCAATTAACCGAAAATTATTATTAAAATCTATTATAATTTACATTTACGTTACTGAATAGTTTATTTTTACAAATTGCTGCACCGCTATACAACGTGTAGTAGGGATCAAACCATTCCTAAGCTCCACGAAAGCAATAACGAAATTGAATCCGTTGTTAGTTTAACAATACACAGGTCAGAACGTAGCTTAAACCGAAATCAATAGAGATGTAGGCATTCAAAATACAATAGCGAATGCCCGAGGCGCGGCAATCAAGGCAAATGGTTATTGTTCTTTCCAATGTATGCACTTGCACAGTGGTGCTTAATATAAACGTTTCCTGTTTGTAGTGTTGAATGCGACCAGTTTAGTAGATTCTGTAACATTGTGACTGTTCCGGCACTTGTAAGATAAGTATTTTTATCGATGACATGTGCGTAGGGACATTGCGATACAAGTTAATATGTATGTACTCGATACTTCAACATTCAAATTCAAAATATTCTTTATTAAAGTGAACTTGAGCTGTGATAGCCCAGCGGTGAGACCGTGCGACTCCTTCAAGGGGAACACGAGTTCAAACCCGGGCAGGCACCAACGAGTTTTTCTATTTAAACTCATGTGTCTAATTGATAATTGCAATTTATCACACGCTTTTTGGTGAAGGAAAACATGTCTAGAGAATTCTGGAGATATGTATAACCTACCAAACCGCATTGGAGCAGCGTGGTAGGTCTTAGCTCCAACCCTTCTCTCCAGAAACGGAGAGAGGATGCCTATTCCCAACAGTGGGTTTGTAACAGGCCGCTACTTTAAGTAAACTTGAATCTTGAACCGTGAACGTGCTTTTGAATCGTTAAATCTACTGGTTCGGAAAGCTGTTCCTACCGAGAAGAGCCACCAAGAAACTTGGCTGTTGCTCTTTCCAAAACATAATTCTTTTGAATACATTTAGTCATCACTGTCTTGTACAGGGTCGAAAAATAGCTATCCACGCATTTTTATCATCTATATAATCAGCAACAGTATAGTTTCAGTAAGTTTCAGTTTCTTTTTAACAGTGTTTTTAAACTGCTGTAACGGCAAGGCTAAATAAGCTTTTGTTTCGATACCAAGTAATTATAGCATCCAATCAATCGTGCTATACTTGATATCGGAACACAAGTATCAAATCGAATCAACTGAACGAATATTCGGTACTTTATAAGTTCATAGCATTATATTACAAAACAGAAAGCTTTCGCTCGGAGATAATGTTAAAAATGAGTTTATTTTCCAAAGTTAGAGCAATAACGTCTTAATATAGAAATAGATTGTCCCCAAAATACATGTAATACTTTTATTGGGCGATCTTGATGAATTAAAGTTAGTTTAATTTCATCTTAAAACTATATTAGTATAATAATATATATAGTACAGTGATTAGCTAATATAAAATTTACCAAATGTAGTGATATGAGTAAGTATCGATAATTTAATTTTACTTTTAAATAGAATTTTAATTTGAGCACTGCAGGTGGTCGTTACTTTGCGAAAAACGAAAAAAGCTATTATCATGATTTTACGCAATTGTGATTATTGAGCATAGATCACCTGCATGGATTAGGATCGGTGTCTATAAGTAGAATGAATGAATGAATGAACAATGTGTATGGTGATTGTCAAGGGGGTTTCGATATAAAAACAAACTGTTTCAAAACTGTAAATTCAACATTACTTTTTTATTTGAAATTTATCAATTGTTAATTTCATAAAGTTATGTTTGCATCATTTTATTCATTATGCTATGTAATTCGCAGAACTTACGAGCTATCAGTATAATACTTTCAAATTGAAAATCCAACTTCAACTCAGATGATGCTATGACATTAGTATCATTGAAACATGCGTCATTATACATCGCATGTATAGACATGATGAGCTTGGCCATTACAGCTGATAAAACAGCCGATTAAACAATGAGCCAATGGCACTTCATTGATTCAAGTGGCGTCAACACTGTAACTCGAGATCTCCAATCAACCGTAGTATACAGTAGTTAATAACTAAACCGTCTTAACTTCTTTTCTATTGATCATGGATTGGCTTCTAACTACTGTTTCACGTGTTGTTAAGTAATGGACGTTTAAATGAAAGAGCACAAACCTGTATTATCTTTACGACGATAGTTTATATTGGTCAGATTAAAGGCAATTAAAAAAATTTTTGACAGTTGACCCAATTTGCATTTCGACGTATGTTGCGCAAGTGCAAGTAATTGCACATTTGCAAATTAGAATTTCTAGCTCAATCCGCAAGGGACGGAGATATAGATAAGGAGCAAGAGGTGAATAGAGTGAATGAAAGATCTCAGGTTTTGAAAAAGTCAGATGCAAAGTTGATATTTGCATATTTGCGAGATATTCTGGTATGTAGAGAGCGTTCACAATCGATAATTCATAAGTGTCGATTCATCATCGACCCTCTCTTCTAGGGTTGCACTATTGACGCCCAAAGGAGGTGAAAAATCCAGCTGCTATAAAGATTCTAGAATTATTAGAGGATATTCTTATTGACAGCGAACTGTAAACAGTGGCGATCACAATAGACTGTAACCTTGTAAGAATGTCGTCAATCATTGAAGTGATACTGGGCCTTGAGGTCTTGCATTGCCACTAGTACAAGAAGAATAAGAAGATGTAGAGAGCAAAGTGTGGTTTTAAAGAAACTACCCACTGAATTAAAAAAACTTAATGTGTAACGTTTAAGTATAGAACAACATCTGACGCGAGTCTTCGTTCCAATTCGACATCAAACGACTTGATGAAAAGAAAATAGTAACGTACTATATATATTACAGACATGGTTTATTAAAAATTCTTTGAAATAATAGTTTAGAGTTAAACGGTCAACGCGGCCGAGCATTATGTTCTGCCAGTAGTAAAGTTAAAAATAATACACCGTACTTTTGCGAATCCAAATATAATTCGCTGAAAGCAAAATCCAGCTCCGGTAAATGTAGTAAATACACAGAGTCAATAATTGCATTAGAGTCGGCGGTTAACTTATTATCTATACTTATTATAAACAAAGTTCCAAAAAGCTGTCTGTCTGTATGTAATTGATTTTCTCAAAATCTACTTAACAGATTTTCGGACGGTTTGCAGCAAAAGATAGTGCAAACTTCCGGATGATTTAGGTCAAGAGTACATATCGGTATTATGTAAATTGTGTTGAAGAGATAGCGCAATTGTTAAAAAAAATATTTGTTGGGAGCTTTAGTCGCGTGCACTGCGTAAACCAGCAGAGATACGCTAAAGTAATGTAGTAGAGAATTGATCTATAAAATACTGAAAAAAACTCCGCGATAGCATGTCTCTATCTCTCATGGTTAACTCACAATAAATATTTTTATGTTTAAAAATTGTGACACGCTGATCTTCACACGGGCGAAGCCGCTGGCACAGCTAGTTGAAGAAACATTTATCTTTTACTGGCCCACTAAGCGATGGCTTTTTTATCTTTGAAGAGAACCTTTGGTCCTTTGGCCAGGAATACTTTATAGATACGCAGGTTTCAAAGTATATTTTCCTTTCCTCTAAAGCGCAAGATGAATTGGAAATATTAAGAGGTAAAAAATTATATATAGGTCATATGAACCTACGATTCTGTAGTTAATATACTTGTATTTATCGTTTTTTTTAGAGAATACATAATAAAAGGATTATAGAAATACAAAAAGTAAGATAAGTAATAATGTAATAACATAAAGTAATAAAGTAGAAGAATACATAAGAAAAGAAAAATTTTAGAGAATACATAATAAAAGCTGTGATAGCTCACTCTCTAGAGACAATCATGGGTTCAAACCCCGGGCAGGCACCAATTAGTTTTTCTATTAACAAACAATTTATATCTCTAATTGATAATTGCAATTTACCACATGCTTTTCGGTGAAGGAAAACATCGTGAGGAAACCTGCATATCTCTAGAGAATTCTAGGGATATGTGTAACCTACCAATCCACATTGGAGCAGCGTGCTAGGTTTTAGCTCCAACCCTACTGTCCAAAAAACGAAGAGAGGAGGCCTATGCCCAGCAGTGGGATAGTAACCGAGTGGAAGAGACCGTTACTTTACTCTGCTTTTACATAATAAAATCATAGATTAAATTTATTAGTATTAGTGATGCCTGCGACTTTGTTTTCATAAACTTAGCGCTAAAATAACCGTCATTATGTAATATATTGTTTTTTATCCAATATGCTAACCATATATATAAGCTGCTATTTTACCAAATTTCGTCTATATTGATGTATAAAAAGTAAGTAAATTTAGTGAAAAAAAGTAAAGCAACGACATGATACTATCCCACTGGCTAGGCGTAGGCATTCTTTCTCGGTTTTTGCAGAGAAGGAACACAACCGACCATGCAGCTCCAATACGGACTAGTAGGTTACACATATCCCTAGAATTCTCTAGAGATATGCAGGGTTCCTCAGCATGTGATGAATTGCAATTATCAATAAGACACACGTTTTAAAACTCATTGGTGCCTACCCGTGGTTTGAACCCGTGATTCTTCGAAAGAGTCGCACGGTTTCACCACTGGACTATCACAGCTTAATATGTAGTATGAATTATGTAATATGTATAACTATTGCCATTTATAAACTAAAAGATGCATCGAAATTTGGTTTCCCATAAAATTGATTACATACTACTGTAATTTTTTTAAAGATTCAAGTTTTATTATATTTTTATTAATTTATTTTTATTTCTATAAAAGGTAGTAGTACCTTCGTATAGTTTTATTATTGTACAATACAGTATTTATTGTTGTTGATTAATTGCTATCGCCAATTTTGGTTTGCTTACCCTTTGATACATGCCATTAAAGTGTTTGTAATACCTTGACGATTGGAATGTTTACAAATTCATTTAATTTAAACCTTTCCTGCTTCGTTAAAAATTAATTATCTGTTTGACGTTCGCCACCTACAATCTCGTCTCTTCAGTTGTTGAAATTTATACAAAGTATCAGCTGTTTCAATCGAGATATTAATTCCGGGTAAATGGCGGTGCTTTAATTAAAAGCCGGGATTTACAAGGAAAAGACAATCCGAATACAATTATATAAACTTTATAGATGTATCGTGTTTTGTTTTTGTTTAAAATGTTTGTGCATTGTTTTATGAACTTTGACGTGTATACATTTTTATTATAATATATTATTAACATGGAATTATTAATGTAATTTCTTTATTATCTGTCTTAAGTTAAAAAGGCTTAACTTAAAATAACATTTTTAATACCAGTCTTGAAATTCAAAACTTGTAATTCATCTAGGCGGGAATTGTGATCTATTCTGTTTGAATTATGATTTGTTCTATTGTGATTGAAATATATTCACATGCGTATCCCACTGCTGGGCATGGGGGTGGAGATCAGGGTTGTAAATCGAACTGTACCGTTAAAATTATTTTAGTCGTAGTTATTATGTTGCCCTAAATTATTCTAACATTAATCCTTTAAAATAACATGTAAATCCCTAATAATATACTACAAGTGACTAAATGATATTCCTACGTATTTAATTTAAATACTTTCAGAAAAATCATTATCAATATAAAGTAATGCGTATGTCGATAATATCAGTCTTTATTACTATGATATTAGTCTTTTTACTATGATATTAGTCTTTGTTACTTCGTCACTATCATGAAAATCATATAGAACAATTTGTATTGTTCAGTCAGCCAGACCAGAGGGTTATGGAGGTCAGTGATTATGCATTCTTATGTAGCCTTGAAATCGACAGTAGGTATTATATTTTATTCACAGTGACATCACGAGACTAGCCACGTGAGATGTTATATATAAAAACGTTAATTAGGCTCAAATTATTTACAATAATTCAACGTTATTTCAAATATCTTTATATATTTTGTAGGAATACCATAGACAATTTCCGTATTTACTGACTCAAATAGCACAACAATAGAATTAGTCATGTTAAATGATCGATAATAAGCGGTCTCAGTTTCCTTTTACAGTTGAAAGACCAAACGACTAGCAAGGGAATTAAAATTCCGATGTTATCGCTTTGCACACTTTTCTATGATTTCTTGGTGAATTTCCATTGACCGAATCGATCTGAAGCTTAACCGTGTCAATACGCGTTTAAAATTGCAAGGTTTCGTATTCTCGTTCAAATTCAAATCGATTAAAAATTGAGTTAATATTCACTAATCCAAAGTAGTTTTGTTGTCATATTTTTATATGTCATATTTAGTTAAATGATATTATTATAAATACGGGATAACTGGTAATTCCCTCACTTTAGTGTAGAGTTAGCAATATAAGATAATGACAAATGAACCACATTTTTTTTTACAAAGATTGTTTTATCTTAAGAACCAAGTGACATAATCAGCTGTTAAGAGTCTCGTACTGTTTCATTACTTTTGTATTTACTGTCATGATTCTATTGTGATCAGGGACTTTCTTGGTATTATTGTAGTCAGCAATTATCGGTTAGCAGTTAAAAAATCTAAATAATTATGTACTACAACAGCCATCAATACGACCATTGATGGCTGTTGTAGTACATTGTTGTTGCTCCATCTAATGAGAAAAATGGCGGTTATGCTCGTATATATTATATTATCTGCGAAGTTTTTATCCATATACGTAAATATCACAAAATTGTGGTATCGATCAATACTATCGAATAAGAAAGATACATGACGTTCTTTGTTACTCAAGTAGCTGGACTTTATTATTTAATTAATTTTATATTACATAACAATCAAAGAATGTATGCCGTGTGGTATCCGGCAGAATAGAATAGACCACCCTCCCTTCTAACCGAGGTGTCGTAAAAGGCGACTAAGGTAAGTTGACGTCAGGCAGGCGGCCGGTCGTAAAATACGTAGCCAAATCATGTGACAACATGTTTATAACATGTTGTGCCGACCCCATTTAGAGTGGGATAAGGGCAGGAGAATGATGATGATGATAACAATCAAAGAATCTAAAGAGAAGATAACGATTAAGAAAAATCTTTTGTTTAACGATTCCTTTGCTAAAACGGAGCTTAGCAAGGAAAGGAAGGACTGAAGAAAAATAAATATTCGTTAACATGAGTCACTAGATATCAATTCTTTTCTTAGTTATTAATTCTCAGTGGAATGAACCTGGTAAGCATTAAGTGATAATTTAGAATTATTTATCTGAATTTTTAGTGTGCGTCAGATTAGCGGTTAATTGGGATTACCCTTGTTGAAATAGTGACGTAATATAATTTAGAGATTTCTTTATGAGTTTTTACTTATATTGTTATGGTTATTATGTTACTCATATTATTTACAAAGCCTGACCACTTTATATTTTTACTTTTATATTAGTAAGATGCTTTAGTTTTTTAAGTCATATGAGCAAATTAATGTAACACGTTTATTGCATACTATCTGTGCCCGCGGCAATTCTTAAATAAAAAGTAGCCTATACGTTGCCCCACAACCTCCTCTATCTTCCAGTGAATCAAAATCGGCTTAGCCCGGACATATATAATAACTAGGACAAACAGAGAGAGAAGGAACGAATTTACTATGTACTACCTACCTAAACTTTCCTATAAAATTGCACTATCTTTTAGTAAAAGTTGAAGCAAAATCCGGTAAATAGATTTTGAGAAAATTGATCATATACATGCAAATGATTTTGGGGATAAAATTCATAGTTATTTCTATAAACAATTCATAGCATTGATTAAACTGTTATATTTCTTATATTACTTTCTTCTTTGCCAAGTTTATTTCGTCTAGGTGTAAAAAAATTGGAAAGACATATTAACTACTCAAGGTACTTACCCTTTGGCATTATCGGCGTGTGTCTTAAACTAGATTTTCCTTTAAATGAAGCCGTGGTGATTAGTTGTATTTACAGAGCTGAGGTTAGGTCTCAAGGGTAGACATGCAGTTCCCACATCACAAAAACCAATGACAAAACACAAAACAACTAAATTAAACACAAAGGATTAGTTATACAGATCTTCTTATATTTACACTTATATACTTTAAGATTGAAATGACTATATTGTGACTATATTTGGCTTTTGATTTGGCTGAAACGAGAAAAGAAATTGCATTATTAAAAGTATATTATCATTTATATTGCCATAATTTCTTTAATTGGTATAACGTTATCGCTTTATACTACTGTAATAATTGGTCATAGATTTTGGTTAAAAAATTTGTGTTAGTATAGTTTAATATATAGTAAACAGTACAAATGATTTTGCATAACATTGTTGAAGTAGCTGTCGCGAATGATATTTTATATTTATAATAGCTGTACCAGCGGCTTCGCCCGCGTGGAAATAAGCGTGTCAAAATTTTTAAACATAAAAATAGTCATTGTGAGTTAACCATGAGAGATAGAGACATGCTACTGCGGACTTTTTGTAGTAATTTTATAGATCTACAATTCTCTAGTACTTTAGCGTATCTCTGCTGGTTTACGCGGCGCACGCGAATAAAGCTCCCAGCAAGCAAGTTTTGTAACAAGTGCGCTATCTCTTCAACATAATTTACATAATACCGATATGTACTATTTACCTAAACCATCCGGAAGTATTGCACTATCTTTTGGTGAAAACCGTACGAAAATCTGTGAAGTAGATTTTGAGAAAATCAATTACATACAGACAGACAGACTTTTGGGACTTTGTTTTATAATAAGTATTGATAGTTAGCTGTCCCCGCCGTGTGATATTCAGCTGAGTAGGATAGACCAGCCTCATTTCTTACCGAGGTGTCGTAAAATAAATAAATAAGTATATGGGACACTTACACACAAGGTCATCCGACCCCGAAGTAAGTAACTTAATACTTGTGCTATGAGTGACAGACCACTGGTAGATGTACTACATATATAATTTTAAATACATACTTAAATACAAACATACACCCCGGCTCGTTGACCCACCGTGTGGTATCCGGTTAAGTAGAATAGACTACCCTCTTTCTTACCGAGGGGTCGTAAAATACTACTAAGGTAAGTTGATGCAAGCATGCAGTCGCTCATAAAATACGTAGCCGAATCATGTAACAACATGTTACAAGCAAGTTGTGCCGAACCCACTTCGGCGTACTTCTTATCGTCGTAAGTCCCGTAAGACCCCTTTTAACCCTTATATTAGTCCGAAAACCGGTCCGGAAGTTTTCAAAATAAGCATAAAACGAACATCGTGGCACGGAATTTTTATATATATTATATAAGTGTATATATAATATATATATATATATTTAAAGATGATTATATAAAGGTTCGGTTAGATTATAGCAGCATTGTTTTCGGAATGGGTTTAAAAATTCTAACATTACTTTTGTAAAATTACCATGTTAGTCTGTATTTTTATTGTGAAGGAGATAGTATTATGGTAAAATTATACAAAAACACAATTGTTTCTTCTATTTACTTCTTATAAGTAATAAAAGTAAATTGTATAGAAATATATGAGGTATATTTACTCTAATTTTTACAATGTCAATTAACCGAGCGAATGAAACTAACTTCTAGTTAAGATTAAAGCTGCTTACCATGAAAGTTATAGGTTGTACTACATACTTTTATCTACTACTACTACTACTATACTACGTCGATTAAATGTAAAATGATGAACGTAACCTTGAATAATATGGATTATCTTCAAAGAATTACACAGAACTTGTTTCGATAGACATAAATGAGTCAAAAATATTAAGTTTTTCGTGAAATATTATTTTAGTTGAAACATGAAGTTTAAATAGTTTGAACAGTTTAAATTCAAAAGAGCCTTCCTCCTACTTTACTTTTCAACCGAAGCACTTCTGGACATATGTCCTTTTAGCAGATTTCCATATCCTGGATTCTTGACCTGTCTCTTTAGCAGATTTCCATATCCTGGATTCTTGACGTGTCTCTTTAGCAGATTTCCATATCCTGGATTCTTGACGTGTCTCTTTAGCAGATTTCCATATCCTGGATTCTTGACCTGTCTCTTTAGGAGATTTCCATATCGTGGATTCTTGACGTGTCTCTTTAGCAGATTTCCATATCCTGGATTCTTGACGTGTCTCTTTAGCAGATTTCCATATCCTGGATTCTTGACGTGTCTCTTTAGCAGATTTCCATATCCTGGATTCTTGACGTGTCTCTTTAGCAGATTTCCATATCCTGGATTCTTGACCTGTCTCTTTAGGAGATTTCCATATCGTGGATTCTTGACCTGTCTCTTTAGCAGATTTCCATATCCTTGATTCTTGACCTGTCCCTTTGGCAGATTTTCATATCCTTGATTCTTGACATATGTCCCTTTAGCAGATTTCCTTATTTTGGATTCTTGACATATGTTGTCCTTTTAGCAGATTTCCACATACTGGATTCTTAATGTATGTCCCTTTAGCAGATTTCCGTTTATTTGCTTTTTGAATTAGTCGTCCGTCAAACTCGCAGGGAGTCTATTAATGCTGCGAAGCAATGTAAGCATTTTTTCCGGATTGAATAATTCTGTTAGCCTTACTCAGTGTTAGACTTTACTGGAGCATTCGTTCACGGTTTATATTTTTAACTAAAAAGGTTGCCAGTTCACCTAACAAACGAAGGTAATAATCATAAAAGAGTGGTTATAGCATTATTGCACAGTTAAGGTGCAATTTGACAGCTAGTGCAAATTATATCTGAGAATAGAACTGGACTCGTCCCCGACAATTACGGAGCAATTGAGACAAAAGGATAATGTTTGGCCGCTGTGTCAAGGTCGGTACCGCTTTATTTGTCCAATTGAACGTAAAAATTGATATCGCATGAATTGGTATTAGTTTAATTTTATGCCTTTTAAATAGTCGGCGACCGGTAGTAAAGGAAGTGTTGATTAGTATCAACTATTTTTTTTTCGGCCAATCACTTGTAGTATGGATAAACATGACAATAAAAACCCAAGAAACTCTTGGGTTTTTATTGACATTATTGAAATTATATTCGACTTGGTGTAATTATATGCCCCTTAAACTTAAGGGAAAATTTACACACCTGAAAAATATTATATAATTATATTTAGACCTGCAGGCCTACCATGAACTCTTATTGCGACTCAATCGAAGACGTAAACAACGATCGTGAACCGTTTTCTTCTCGTAGCATGAAGTGTGAATTGCATTGGGGTCGTAATGTTTGAAAAGGATAACGTTATATGAACTATAGACAACTCTGTCTCTTTTACTCACATGTGGTTAGGACGAATTCCGAACGCTCATTCGGCAACGACTTAAAGTGTGCGTCTTTAAGACGTCATGGTATGAAAAGCAAAACAATTCGTTTACGTCTTCAATTGAGTTGCTGTTGCAACTCAAAAAAAGTTCGTGGTAGGCCTGCTGTAATGTACGGATCAGACTGTTGGGCAAAGAAAGAAAACGGTCGATTTTAAATTTTCGCGATTCATATTTATTACTATTGTTATAATAATCGTGTGATTTAGTGATATAAGATCGGTTAGCGCACCGTGCAGTTATTTTTGATGTCACTCATAAAGCGGGAAAAGAAAAATATTTAGACCTTTGATATGAAATAACCGACATGTGGAATGTTGACTCAACAATAATTCGAACAACATCTTCAGAGGCTTTCGCTTAATAGTTGGATCACGATTCAAATGCAGAGGGCAGTATTACTTGAAACGGCATGTATTTTGAGGAAGTTTCTCACACTGTAGCCCTAGCCACCGGAAGCTTGGGATATTGCCCCGTATCCGGACGACGATTTGTTGTATTTTAAATGTTGTTTATTATAATTTTTTTAATTAGGAATATTTCAGAATGTTAAAAGTTAGTTTTGAGAAAAATAAAGAAAAGGATGAGAGAAAGGTGCATGCATGCATGCAAACGTGATGAGAGTGTTAAGATGTGTGGTGTGTCAAAATTTGATAGAATTCAAGATAAGTATCCTAATATACTGATTTCTGTAATTACTTCATTAATATACACGTCTGAAGGTTACGCCCATTTTAGAAAAAATGATAAGTACAAGATTAAGTTGGTATGGTTATATAAGGAGGGATGAAATTATGTGACCGATTTTTTTTACATATAAATTGATATATGACTAGAGGGAGACCAAAAAAGATGGATGGATTCTATCAAATCAAAATAATCTTTATTCAAATAAACCACTAAGGCACTTTGAATCGTCAAGCATCAATATGATTAATGAAGCTACAACTGGTTCGGAATATTGCTCTTACCAAGAAAAGAACCAGCAAGAAACTCGGCGGTAAAGCTTTTAAATATTTTCAATTATACATTATTAAACCGCTGCCTTGTATGAAGCTGAAAGGATTTTCAAATCCAGGCTTTCTTATCATCCAAATAATCTTCAATTTTGCAATATGCTTTACGTAAAAGCATATTTTTTTTACACTTATGCTGATGCTACAGAATGATGCTAAAGAAATGCTATGAAGAATGATAGACGAGAATGGAAGATGAAGAAATACTGTGTTGACCCCACTTAGAGTGGAATATGGGCAGGAGAATGATTAAGCGTTCTCAATTCTGTAATTTTTCTTAAACTTTTATTTCTTTTTTCTGTTTTCAAAGGAAAAACATTTTTTTATCCATCTCTTACTAATCGTGTTATTGATTGCTAATAGCCTAATAGCAAGCTAGTTAATAACAAATGCTTTAATCAAAGTAATTCTATAATTTTGCAAGAACAAATGGTCTCATTGCTTTTCGCGCGCTATCGTTAAACTACAATAGTATTTTTGTGAAGGTAGGTAATGACAGATCTAGAACTTAAGAATAAATGGAAAAGTAATTTATAGAATTAGGCGTTACTTTGCGGCGATCCATAATACAAAAGTAATAATAAAAATTATTTTGCTATAATTCGCGATACAGTAACTAATAAAATATATATAGTGCTAAATGTATAGTGGAACAAAATCGCAAAGCGTCGTCTTTTGTCTAGAAGTCTATCTCCTGATGATGCTTCGGTTGCGGGGCGAAACGATTGTTGAGTTTGTGATAGTGAACGTGTGTAGTGCTTGTGTATTGTGGTGGCAGTGCGGAGGTTTGTGCATTTGTTTTTACGAATCCTGCACTGTATCGAGTATGAAAATACGGATAGTCACCTATACATTTAGCACTATATATATTTTCTATTTACTGTATCGCGGATTATAGCAAAATATTTTTATTATTACTTTTGTTAATGGAATAGTGTCATAGAGTTGTCATACTAGAGTAGTAAAGCAAGCCTAAATTGTGCCCTATTACAAAAAAGAGAAAGAATTTGCTTCCTTTTTGATGAGAGTGTATCTATCCGTCTCCCTTTTTTATGTGTGATTAGACAAAGATGAAGTGTACGAGTTTCATCTTCCCACTCATTACCTATTTATTGTGACACCCTCACTTACACGCTTGCCTATGGCTTCCATACTCTAGTATAATAACTCTATGAAGAGTTTACTACTAGAATGGTCCGACGATCTCTTTATTAGTTATTTTAGGGTTTGGGAACCTTTTTGAAATTGTATCGTAACAAAGGGCGTAGCCAGGATTTTATACAGCGGGAGGCAAAAAATCCTAGACTATACTATGATTACGAGACTATGATTTTTAAGACATGGTTATCTCACATTACTAGTGGAGGTAGGGTAAATCTATGCAGGCCGTATAAAGTCTCCCTTTGTTGCGAGTCGTTATTTTACTAGCATTCGACTGCTTTTTAAAAGTAGCAGCTTATGAATGAGTGGATATAGCTACTCTACCCTGTACAGAACAGTAATGACTAAATGTAACTAGTTATAAGAATTGTATTTTAAAAAGAGCAATCGCCTAATTTCTTGCTGGCTCTTCTCAGTAGGAACAGCTTTCCAAACTAGCAGTAGAATTGACGATTCAAAAGCCATGTGTTTACAAGTTTACTTGAATAAAGAATATTTTGAATTTTGAAGTTACGAAGGATATCTGTAAAATTATTACAGTGCCTCTTTTTCGTATTAAAAATTATGCAAACAAATGCGTATGTCGACAAACAAAACTATCGAATTCAATGCCAATTCGCAAATGTGGATAACTGTTATCAAAATCGTGCGTGGTAATTTTTGTTACTACGTCTGTAATATGGCGCGAATAACATTTGTTTACAAAGTCGTCACTTATAGTCCAGTCATTTATTTTGATAATCCAGTAATAGGAAAACTGGATAGTATCAATAGTAAATGTATTCAGCGAGTTCATAAAATGTTCTAGGACAGGGTAGGCGAACCTTTCTCCATCAATGTACCATCTTTTTTGTCTAAACAAATATTTAATGAGGTAAAACCTAAGTAATGAAAATATTATCTATATTCATTATAAAACATTGTCGCCTTAAAGCTGTATGTCTGTATTTGATCGATTTTCTCAAAATCTAGTAGACTGTGTTGAAGAGGCCGCGCAGTTCTAAAAAAGTCCGCGACAACATATCTCTATCTTTTATGGTTAACTTACAGTAACTACTTTTATGTTCAAAACTTCAATTAAATACGCGGGCGAAGCCGCATATGGCTGGTTTCCTTACTCAAGTATTCAGGTACTCTAGGTGAATGAATGTAAGGCGTGCAATCAAAAATATCGATTTGAAAAATTATGCAAAGAATAATGTTATTCAACTCAAAACTCTTTTTTTAACACCAAAAGGTATATTTAAAACATTTAAAGATATATTTAAAATTAGTGTAATTTCTATTCTTGCAGATTAGACTTCAAATAGAAATAAATCGGTGAGGCGCCAATATTGTGCGCGATCCCTGTTTTAGGTCTTAAGGAATGTACGTTTTGTATACGTTTAGTTTGTATACTAAACTGTGATAATTTATTCGTAGTATTTCCGACTAAATTTATTCCAACAAATTATGAATGCTAAATTAGGTAATTTTTTTGTTAAGAATGACGTGATAACTTCTTGTCATTTTGCCGGTTCAAGTTAGGCACCTGAGTTTTAGTGACTTACTTTAAAGGTTGAACAAATATATGGGACGATTATCCGCCCCCAAAGTAGGTTGATACAGATGGATATAGGTGAACTTCTACCCTGTACAAGATAGTAATAAATAAATGTAACTAGTTTTAAGATTTATTTTTTAAAAAGAGCGACCGCCGAGTTTCTTGCTGGTTCTTGAGAATGCGTGGTTATAGCTACTCTTCGACCCTGTACAAGACAGCACAGACTAAACGTAACTGGTCGTAAGAATATCATTTGAAAAGTGCAAACACCGAGTTTCTTGCTCGATCTTCTCGTTGGGTACAGCTTTCCGAACCAGCAGTAAAGTTGACGATTCAAAAGCACTTGTTTACAAGTTTACTTGAGTAAATAATATTTTGAAATTGAATTTGAATAACCTAACACTACATCATTGCCCTAGAACTTTAGAAAACGAACGAGGATTCCTTTAAAAAGTATTCTATTCAAACACCTTAAAGTGATATGGTTTATATTAAAGATATTATGAGTAAAGCACAGTTATTATGCGCATGCGCAACATATTGCGACTTTGTATAAGTTAATTACATTATAGTATATAACGTGATTGAATCATGACATACAATTTTCATTAAAACTACTGATTGTCTTAGTATACCAAGATACACAAACAAAAGTAGGATTAAATATTTTATTATTTACGGAAACAC
Organism: Morpho deidamia; assembly: GCA_947086505.1. NCBI lineage: Eukaryota > Metazoa > Arthropoda > Insecta > Lepidoptera > Nymphalidae > Morpho > Morpho deidamia. The sequence continues at coordinate 3,964,062 of CAMTZC010000002.1, read as the reverse complement.
GTTCAAATGTGCAAAAAATTGAATGCGTAATGATGTAAATTACACATTACATATTTAAAATATATTTTGTATGCAAAATAAATATAAACAGTGAACGCTAAGAATTGATCTTAGCGTTCACTATTTATATTTACTAGCTGTATTATTTAAATTAAAGTTGCATATGTATTTTTATAACAATATTGTAAAGCAACCTAGTTGCTGTGATGTGCTTTTAAAACGATTTACATATTAAACAAAGTGGCGTTTCAAAGAATAATTTCTAGAAAGTTGCAATAGGCAAATACGACAGCTGTAGGTAGGTACAATCTTGTCCGACGCAGGACATTGCATAAATCACATTCACGTTGTTAACGATCTGAATTAGTTGAGTCCACTTGAGCATCTACTAAGGTTTTGAGTTATTAATAGTTCAAATATACAACAAATACAGAATCATTTATACAAACGAGTGAACGAGACTGAATGGTTTTGATCGTTTGATTTACTTACTTTCGCGGCTGGCCAGTCCACATGTGTACTTCCTTAGTTTATGGAACATGTAATTCATAAATCCCGCACAGCACATACTGTAAGTTTAACTATAAAGCGAACGTCAGCTAGTTAACGTCATTTTTGTTTTGTTATCGGCGCGAGCGACGGGTGAGCGAGCCGGCGCGACCGATCGTCGCACATACCACAATACGATTGAGTGAGTCGAACGTGCCGCCACGCTACAGCGCCCCCAAAAATAATGTGCACAGAGCTTTAAACATTGTTAGGGTTGCCAACTTTTTTTATACAGGAAATAAACTTAACTGGCCTGTTAGACTAGCATTGACCCTACGCTTCTATTTTCGCCGAGAGCTAACATTTTTTAAATACAATTTGTTGGTTTTTCGAGTCTGGGTGTGTTTATGTATTAAAAATTATATATGTATACATTTACTAGTTCTCTATCATCCATAACACAAGTATTGAGTTACTTTAGGGATGGACGACCGTATATTAGGTCCTTACATATGAAATTGGCGTTTTCTCGTACTGGCCACTTTGATCTCAAATATTACCTTTATGGTTAGGAATTCCAAATTCAAATTCATACAACTATTTACTCATGCATTTGTGTTTCAAACCCCCTAATTCATTTGTTTTTTCTTCTTTTGTTTTTTTCTTTGTGTCACTCTGTTTACAAAATGGAAAACATGAAATATCGCGTTATTTACGAGTATGAGTTCCACCGTGGCACCAATGCTGCAGAAACGGCTCGAAGGATTAATGATGTGTATGGTGACGGTGTCGCAAAATAAAACACAGTGCGTTTTTGGTTCCAACGTTTTCGTTTTGGAAATTTCGACCTGCATAACAAGCCTCGTGGACGGCCGGAGACCAATGTTGATAATGAAGAATTGAAGGCTATTGTGGAAGCGGATCCATCGCAAACCACGTCCGAGTTAGCTGCAGGCTCCGGTGTTAGTTATATAACTATTCTAATACACTTGAAGCAAATTGGAAAGGTGAAAAAGCTTGAAAGGTGGGTACCTCATGAATTGAGTGAAGCAAACCGACAAACGCGCGTCGACTGCTGCGTTACGTTACTCAACCGGCACAATAATTAAGGAATTTTAAATCGAATCATTACCTGTGATGAAAAGTGGATCCTCTACGATAATCGGAAGTGCTCATTGCAATGGCTGAACCCTGGCGAACCAGCCAAATCCTGCCCTAAGCGAAAATTGACTAAAAAAAAGTTGCTTGTAAGTGTTTGGTGGACTAGTGCCGGTGCCGTTCACTACAGCTTTCTTAAAAGCTTCTGGCCAGACGATTACGGCAGAAATTTAATGTCAGCAAACCATGATAGAAAAGCTAGCTGCTAAACAACCGAGGCTGGTCAATCGCTCTAGGCCACTGCTGCTTCAGGACAACGCTAGACCACACACTCCACAACAGACGGCTACCAAATCAGAGGAGCTTCAATTAGAATGTCTTAGACATCCACCGTACTTTCCGAACCTTGCTCCAACAGATTACCATTTTTTTCGCAATTTGGATAACTACTTGCAAGGAAAAAATTCAACTACGATGGGGCAGTCCAAACCGCCTTCAAAGATTTTATTGATTCCCGCCCGAATGGTTTTTTTAGTAAGGAGATCAATGAACTACCTATGAGATGGCAAAAGTGCAAACATAGCAATGGTACATACTTTGATTAATTAAATATATTTCATTTAAAAAAAAACGACTTTATGTTCCTCCCATAGAAAAGCCAATTTCATATGTAAGGACCTAATATTTAATAGAAATATTGAAGTTTGAGAAAAATATTAAACAGTATTTTAGAAAGACGGGCATTGTTCTAATTCAAGTTTTGAATACATATTTTTTGCAGCTTCTCGTACAACTTTTTAATTTAAAGCATTTTTTTACACTTCATACGCCTCACAACAATTATAATTAAAATTAAGTATACAAAAGTAATAATAAAATTATTTTGCTATAATCCGCGATACAGTTAATAGAAAATATATATAGTGTTAAATGTTTTATGGATCTCCGCAAAGTAACGCCTAATTCTATAAAAATTAAGTATGTTTGCTGCTACACTGCAATGAGCGTCCTCCAAATATAAATATGTCAATGTTTCTAAGTCTAGCACTCATAGCGGTAAGCCATTTTAATGTTGTTGTAAAACGTATGTTGTGTACTTTATTTTCAACTTTAAACGGTTTGGTTTAGTGAATAACAGTAAAATACCGTTTTTGACAGTATACCATAGGTAGTAACCCTAAAAATCATGTACTTACAAACGGTTGCCTGTGCTCGCAACGCACCATGCACTGATACGTTTTTCTCTCCCTACACCAATTAAAGTCAATAATTGTCGAAATAATTTATAGAATTAGGCGTTACTTTGCGGAGATCCATAATACAAAAGTAATAATAAAATTATTTTGCTATAATCCGCGATACAGTAAATAGAAAATATATATAGTGCTAAATGTATAGTGGACTATACGTTTTTTCATACCCGTTACATGCAGGATTCGTAAAAAACATATGCACAAACCTCCACCACTTCCACCACAATACACAAGCACTACACAGGTTCACTATCACAAACTCAACAATCGTTTCGCCCCGTAACCGAAGCATCATCAGGAGATAGACTCCACGACAAAATCGCAAAGACATCGCAAAATCGCAAATCTGGTGGAGTCAGTGGAGTCTATCTCCTGATGATGCTTCGGTTACGGGGCGAAACGATTGTTGAGTTTGTGATAGTGAACCTGTGTAGTGCTTGTGTATTGTGGTGGAAGTGGTGGAGGTTTGTGCATATGTTTTTTACGAATCCTGCATGTAACGGGTATGAAAAAACGTATAGTCCACTATACATTTAGCACTATATATATTTTCTATTTACTGTATCGTGGATTATAGCAAAATAATTTTATTATTACTTTTGAATTGTCGAAATGTAAATCGATCAGCGTTGTTCCTTAATTACGAAATATAAACCGTGGCATTATACGTGAGTCAGCGCCTATAAAGTATAAACATTCTTATTTGTAAGTAGGTAGTATTTTTTTTGTTGTCTTCATTTAGAATAATAATTATTATTTTCTATACGTTTGTAAATGTACAGCTTAAAATACTTGTAAATGAACCTAATAAATTAATTAATAAACGGTGGTTAATGCATTATTTACTTTGGTGCAATCGAACTTTTAGGAGTTCAGCGATTGAAATTATTGGCTACTAGATGTGCCCCGCGGTACTACCCGCGACGTCTGTGAAATTAGTAAGCATTAAAGTAAGACGGATTGTACACAGACACAGAGAATAAAGACATTAGAATAGACATAGACGAAAATAGTTCTTTTATTTTTATTTTCTATCGTTCTGCTAAAGTTATAAATTGTTTCCTCCTTAAGCATCTTTTGCTGACAATTATTAAATTACTTAATTTGTCTGTCCACGTATCTATATTGAAAATAGATATAAGAAATATTATAAATCAAATAAGTCCATATGTACTAAATACATAAATATATGGCACAATTACACACAAACGTCGTCCTTCCTCAAAAGTAAATTATACTTGTATTATGTGACAGACAATTGGTAAATATATAAAAATATAATTTGAAATACATAAATTCTCTCAGACCCGATAAACCACCAAATTGTTTTTGGAAAATACTTGCCCGCGGCGATAATTAATAATGAATACCAGTAGTTTTATAGCTATTCTCGTGTTCAGTAATAAAGTTTACTAACTATTACAACTATAACGTCCCCATATGATGCACTTTATTTGAACCGCAGAGCTATAAAATAAGTTAGTGCCAATTTAATAAAGTTTTATTGAATGTTTATGTTTTCCTGCACAGTATTATTTTAAATGACATTGTATTCATGAGTGGAGTATTAATATAAAAGTAATACTATATTTTCGATCATACAAAATATTTAATTCACTTCCTTGTATACATTTTGAATCAGTTGTTCACATTCTCGTGAGTTCATTCGCTTCTTCTTGTTAAAACACGCTAAAATATGTGATATTTATTTTTCTAGGTATTTTTTTAGATAAAATTTTAGCACGGTCTATAATATTTCCGGTAAATTTCATCTAAGTTAGTATAGCAGAAAAGTCTTGATAGCAAAACAGAAAGCAAGATATACAGACAGACGTTTCTATTTTAAATCAGAGGATGGAATACGCCTTCTTGATATTTAAAATAATTCATCAAATGGGAAGGAAAACATTCACATTAGCCTTACTATATTAATTTCATTACCGAATTAAAATGTGCCTGTTGTTAATTATCGGATTGCGACAGTATGTACTGGCCTGAGCGAGTGACACTACACATACTATTTTTTTTTACAACTAATTTAAGTCAATGGTCTCACCGCTGGGCTATCACAGCTCTGATAGCTTCTAGAGCTAGCTAGCTATATATGCTATTTTTATGCTAATATGCTATATTTTATGCTAATATGCTATTTTTATGTTACTATATGGTTGTCATTATTGTATATTCTAATATAATTAAGGCGAAAGTCTATCAATCAGTCTGTCTGTAACGCTTTCGAGGCTAAAACGCTAAATCAACATAATTGTAATTAGAATTGAAGCTTTTATACCAGACTCACATATGTCACATATGTACTCGTATATGATTAAAAATTCCTAATTTCCTTATCCTTTCTACTGTACTAAATGCTTTTTTCCTTAAGGAAAAGGAAAGGAAAGGATATAATTGAAGGCAATTTAACTCTAAAGTCGACGTGAAAGAAGATGCGGATGTGATTAGTTAGTATGTATAAGTTGATTGCGCTTTCTCCCTTACTTCGATTTCTTCTCGACAAAAGACATCTGTACTGTGATAGATACTTAAACTATTAAGCCTTTCTACATTTGTATCAATGTATTAAGAGCTGTGACAGCACAGCGGTGAGACTATGCGACTTTTTCGAGAGGGTCACGGGTAATTGTAATCTATCACATGCTTTTCCGTGAAGGAAAGCATCACGTTTCCGCATATCTCTAGAGAATTCTAGGGATATGTGTAACCTATCAATCCGCATTTGAGCAGTGTAGTTGGTTTTAGCTGTAATCCTTCTATCCAAAAGGAGCAGCATAGGATAGTAACAGGTTGTTACTTTTTTATATTTTTATCCTATTATATTTTTATGTTTTTCTTTATGGTTGTTAATTTTAGCTCGTATAAAGACTTTTTTGTTTAGTCGTTTTTAGTTAGAAACCAGAGCGAAGTCGGTTAGAGATATGTTATAGGGTCTCTTTCGTAGAAACAGGCTTAACTTGTGAAGAATGATGAGTATCATGCCGGAGACTACCTGTTCAATAAGCACCTATTCTTTATAGGTGCGACTGACAGCCAAATATGCATAGGATGTATGGAGGAACCAGAACTGCTGTCTAATGTCATGTTCAATTGCATGGGCGTAGCGAGGTAAGGGCAAAGGGGGGCAGCTGTCCCCCCTTACTCTGGAAACTGTAATACTAGGAAACCGACAACTCGCAACATAGTGACACTTTATAAGCCTTTCATAAGACCTATTATGTGCCTCATCAATTCAAATTTCAAAATTTTACAATATCAAGAATAATTAAGCTTTTTCTGGTTTTCAACTACTAATAAGACATACTCATACGTTAAAAACTCCTCATTAAAACTATATATAATATAAAATCTACCAAGACAATATAGTCTAGGATTTTCTACCCCCCTTTGTATAGAATTCTGGCTACGCCCTTGCTGTTTTGCACAGAGAGTGCACAGCCTCGGGCAAGCACTCCTGTGTCGCCAAGGACGTTCTCTGTTTCTGACTGGAATAACCAGCAACTCCACCTTTATGCACAATGGTCGCCTAACAGTGACTAGTGCGGAAAGCATCGTGCTAGAAGAAGAGGCAAGAAGAAGAGTACGGGTCAAGAGAGGTTATCGGTGAACAAGACATTAAGTACCGACTAATGGGCTTTGATATTGTATACCCTTTCCGCTTGCTCGTCAATTGGTATCAGAATCGCATACGATTGAATAATCAGATATATCCGGCCTCACTCGAACTGCTCGAATGTAATACGATCAGATGCGTTTAAATCCTTTTAACGAATTGCGATTTGCATTTGAACTGGATTGTCGGTTGCTAATTTGCAATTTGCAATCTTTGTGTTCATTAAATAGACAATATTAATAGATAATAGTAGCTTTCCTAAGTATGTAACAAATGAAATATTAAATTTTGTATAGCCACCCACACGTGAAGTCAAAAATATGTGTAACAACACATACATAATTATTATTAGATAAAATATTTTTTTAAATTTCTGTTTATATAAATGCTGAAAAATTCTTTTTTTTAGGGCTGATCCATATTTCTGAGAAAGTTTAAACGATTTTATTAATCAATTACATATATAAGGGATTTCTGGTGGTTATGTCTTGTATAGAAAAGATTTGAAATTATTATAAACCGGCGTGCCACCATACTAATATTTTAAATACATTAGTTTATCAGACTTTTGTCTGTCTGTTACACTTTTATAGTTAGTCCGTTGGACTGCTGGCTGGCTGGACTGGCTGCAGTAAGCCTTTATTATCTGAAGTGTTTTTCTTTTACAATATTTATTTATATATTTTCTTTTTTTAACATTTTATCTTAAGTTTTTCATAACCTCTTTCAGAGACTTCCAAATTCTTCTGTCGTCAGCCTTCTACTTCCAAATACGATCTGCGGCCACTTTTATATCATCTTACCATCTTAGGTTAGGCCTTCCCTTTTTTCTAGTAATTCCCCATGGATACCACTCTACTATATCTCTATTCCCTTTTGACAATGCATCTCTCATCATGTAACCTGTGCTTTTATTAGGAATCCTTATATACCATAAAATATATTTCATTTGATCGTACGTCAGGTCTACATTCAAATCTCTTATTAACTTCCGGCTCGCAGAGTTCATCTTAAAATAACTGGTTCGCCCTCACATACCGTATCCGGACCATACATTTGCTAGAGGAAGTAGCGAGAAATTTAATAACAGACAGTAGTTGTATTACGAAACTTGTTTTTTTAATCAAGGTGACTGTTTGGATTCAATTTTTAAAATTCCAAAGGTACTGGTTTAAATTTATCTGGATAGATTATAAAAGTAAACTGTTACTTGATTTATAGAACCAGGCGTTACTTTGCGGAATTCGCATGTAATACACATTACGATTTTGTCGTCGAGCCTATCCTTCTGATGATGCTTCGGTTTCGGGGCGAAAAGATCGTAGAGATTTTGATGGTGGTTGTGTGAATTGCTGTGTGCATTGTTGCTGGTGGAGTTGTCTTGGGATACGTGCGGTAGCTTGTACTGCATGTGCAAGGTGCGTGAATTTTTCCAGCTTCATAAACTTAGCATTGCATGCATTCGCTTAATCCAAGCGGATTATAGCAAAGTAGTTCTGTTTTATTTTCTGTAAACTTGTAACCATCCCACTGCTGAGCAATATTCTTCCTTCTTCTAGGATACTAGGATTAGAGTTTAGACCCACCGCGTTGTTCCAATATAAGTAGGTAAAATATACCATATCAAATGCTTCTTTATCCTGGATGTTCTTACTATTCTAAACAAGCCGTGTGTTATCCGGCGGAATAGAATAGCCCACCCTCGTATTTTACTGAGGTTTCGTAAAAGGCGACTAAGGTAAGTTGACGTCAGGCAGGCAGCCGGTCGTAAAATACGTAGCCAAATCATATGACAGCATGTTTGCAAAATGTTGTGCCGACCCCACTTAGAGTGGGATAAGGGCAGGAGAATGATGTTCTTACTATACTAAACATGGAGACAACAATCAAAGTTTTAACTAACTATTTGTATCTGTCACTTAGTTCGCGTCGCGTCTAACTTACTTATGTTAACTAGCTTAATTAAAACATACTCGTCTTTCATCAAATATACAAAGAAAAAGGGTGACATACTGACAGGTTTACTTTTACATTTATATTATAAATTTATATTATTATGGATTCTTATTAAAAAAAGAATGATATAATTATTTGATAAGGATTTAAAGAGAAAGTTATCGTTATTCTACAAAAATATTATTAATACATAGATTTTGTTCAAAATTTAAAGTTTTAAAAAAACATATGTAGATATGTGCCAGGTAGCATTTCCACAGATAAAGGCATATTTAGGAAATCTATCATAACGGATCTGTAGGAGTTTGATACCACATCGGAAATACGTAAACTTAACCATGGAATTATTATGTCGCAATCTCTTTGCCTTTACAACAGTTTAACACTGTTAAAAGCAGGCTGATACAGAAAGCCTACTATCGTATTAAGGATTATAAAGGATATAAGAATGCGTGTATATACTCTCTACCCTCTACAAGATAGCAATGACTAAATGTAACTAGTTGTAAGAATTATATTGAGAAAGAGAAACCGCTGAGTTTTTTGCTCGCTCTTCTCGGTAGGAACAGCTTTCGGAATCAGCAGTAGAGTTGACGATTCGAAAGCACATGTTTACAAGTTATATAATATTATGAATTGTGAATTGAATTTATGTATATAACATGGAAAATTTGACTTAATTCTTAGGATGGACGACTTGGAAAATGAAAAATTGAAAACATCATACAAATTAAAGCAGAAAAGTCTGATTTTCATATCAACGGTATATTTATAAAAAAAGTTAACTTATTAGTATAACAGTAATTTCTTAAGGACATCTATCAGCTGTCATATATCACAATTTATCACGTTTACCTCGTTACGTACAATTTATGGGCTGAATCGTATCCAATTTATTTATTGCTTTAGGATCCAATTAATTCGAGCGCCGCACCGTTAAGTCCCAACAAAACTGTTTTAATGTTTTGCTCAAACAAAGTTTGTTACAGGTTGGTAGCGGTGCTAGTTCGCTAAAAGAGTAATTGGGTATTCGCCTAAAGTTTATGGGGCGCTCGGAAATTGCGGGAAGTCTTGTAAATTACCTGACGTAGAAAGTATGACGTAGGCTAAACTGAAAAATGAACAAATACAAACTTAAACATTTTGGTAACAATAACCTTTGTACTTAAATTGTAGACTCATGCTTATTAAACCTGTTTATTTAAGAGATAACTCATCATCCCACTCTTAGTGGGACCCCACTGGGACAACATGTTAAAAACATGTCACATGATACGTATATTACGACCGGCCGCCTGCCTGACGTCAACTAATCTTAATCGTATTTAAAGACACCTCATTATGAAAGAGGGTGGTCTATTCTACTCAGCCGCACACCACGGGTTGACTTACCTTAGTCGCCTATTACGATAACTCGGTAGTAAAGAATGTGCTCTACTCTACTTAAGCAGATATTATACGGTGGGTAAACTTACCTTAGTCGCGTTTTACGACACCTCAGTAAGATATGAGCGTGGTCTATTCTACTCAGCCGGATACTATACGGCTAATTGAAGAGATAACTATAAAATACTAGCTAGCTCCTGCCGTCTGCCGTGATAATAAGTAGTCTGAGTCACCCTCAACCAAATCAGTCATATCAAAATGCACGTCTATCTTTTGCTTCGTTTAGAATCAAAAGAAGGATACCTTTCTCTTTTAGATTATTATATATATTTATTTATTTAAATTTCACAATTGCATTATAATGAAATCAACAGATATCTATTGATGCTCGCACTAGGTCGCTCTGTACCGCGAGCATCAACCTTCCCAAAATAGTACAAAAAATTCAATAATTATTAAAATAAAAATAAATTGTTACAATTGCAAATTAATTTAAGTTTTTATCATGCAATCTAAAATTAAGGAAATTGTTGCTAAAAGCCTGATATAATACTTATATCATAATCATGATAACAAAAATTTCGTATATGTGTGTGAGATTGCGTTTAGTTTAGTTGCGTAGTTGAGTGTGTACCTTGATACATGAGCGCATTAGAAATAATATATATAGTACGTCTAATGTAAGAGACATTACTATAACGCCAGTCACAGATCGGAAAGTAGTTTTTTTAGTGGCGTGACTATAAGCACGATTCCGTCTGTATTTCCCCAGGATATGTTCCGGTTTTTTTCAAACCACATCGATTCATCTGTTCCGAAAGCAAACGTAGCTACGTTTACCGAGAAACTGTTTGTAAGCAAAAAAAATCCGGTTTATTTGGCTCTTAGATTTAGTTTAGATAAAATATTATTCGACGTTTCGAATATCTAAAATTTAACTTAGTTCTCTATGTATATTTTTATTTAATACAAGCTGTAACTGCATTAATATAAATGTTGGACTTCGCGATAGCGCCGTATAAAGAGTATAAGTTTTTTTAATTTACAATAAAAACGTACAACTTATGTCTAACTTAAATTACTTACACATTTTTACTATACAAATCATGCCCACGTGGAATGGTCTCAAGAAAGGTCTCAAGAATGCTGGCAGCGATTCCGCGTAAAATCGATAAGCGAAGTCTTTAGCTATTCGTGGGAGAAATCGCGTGACGTTATCATCATTCTTCTGCCCTTATCCCACTAAGTGGGGTCGGCACAACATGTTACAAACATGTCGTCACATGATTTGGCTACGTATTTTACGACCGGCCGCCTGCCTGACGTCAACTTACCTTAGTCGCCTTTTACGACACCTCGGTAAGAAACGAGGGTGGTCTATTCTATGCAGCCGGATACCACACGGCAAATCGCGTGACGTTAATAAATACTAAAAAGGCGAAACTAATAAAAAAATATTTTGCTATAATCCGCGATGAAGTAAACAGGAAATATATATAATGCTAAATAATGAGTGGACTATCTGTGACCTATTTATTATACACGCAAAGCGCAAATCGGAAAGCTTTGCGATTTTTTCGTGAAGTCTTTCTCCTGATGATGCTTCGGTTGTGGGGCTAAAGAATTGTTGACTTTGTGATAGTGAACGTGTGTAGTGGTTGTGTATTGTTTTGGCGGTGGTGGAGGTTTGTGCATGTGTTTTTACGAATCCTGCATGTATCGGGTATGAAAACCGGATACTCTACATATAGCATTATATTTATTTCCTATTTACCTTTATCGCGGATTATACCAAAAATAATTTTATTGTTACTTTTCTATTATGGATCTCCGCAAAATAATGCCTAATTCTATAAATTAACTAAAAATACGATAAAATCTAAACAACCTCAGTATAAATAAGGTGTTATAGTTACTCACAGCATTTATCCAGTTAATAATTTGTATTATTTATTCTTACTAACGATGGCGATGCAAAACGTTAATGCAGAAAAAACCCTCAAAATAAAACGAGTGTGCGTTTCGAATTTTACTTCAAAGACACTGTGTTTCGGTTCAAAGAAACTCTTCTTGAACTTGAAAACATCAGTGTTATTTTAATGTTTTGCGTTTCATAAATTAGTTACACGAGTCATCCTACAATAGTTTCAATTGTTCATTTTCTGTATTCTAACTATCGTTTGAACCAGTTTTACATTAATGAAATTAGATTATGTAACGCTTCGAATCGGATAGTTATACGGACAGGGAAAGAATGGGTAATGGAATTTAATTTTTTTTTTAATTCAAAATATTCTCTATTCAAGTAAACTTGTAAACAAGTGCTTTTGAATCATCAACTCTACTGCTGGTTAGGAAAGCTGTTCCTACCGAGAAGAGCCAGCAAGAAACTCGGTGATTGCTCTTTACAAATATAATTCTTATAACTAGTTTCATTTGGTCACTACTATCTTGTACAGGGTAGAGGACTAGCTATATCCATATTTATCATCTATATAATGCTCAATAGTATAGTAGACTTTTTGTATCAGCCTCCCTTTAACAGTGTTTTTTAACTGCTGTAGTGGCAAAAATAAAATCGATTGCTGGATTTCATTATATAATCTTATACCCAAACCCACAAAGGACTTATTTACTTTTGCAAGGTGCAAAGCAGGAAACCGCTAGCTTATGTTGGTCCCTACTTTGTCTATTATATACATCGCCAAGATTTTTATTTTAATTATACAGAGCACTTTGAACCAAAGGAATTAGTAGGCGATGTCGATCCACAAACATTTTGTATGGGGACTTCTTATGTAGGATGGTGATGATCATGAACAGTATTCTTATTAATCTAATAAGGACGCCAGAGAAGTGTGTGTATGTGTCTATGCGTGCTGTGTGTGCGTGCGTGCGTTTGTGTGTGTGTGTGTGTGTGGTTACAATCCCACTGCTGGGAATAGGCCTCCTCTCTCCGTTTCTGGAGAGAAGGGTTGGAGCTAAGACCTACCACGCTGCTTCAATGCGGATTGGTAGGTTACACATATCTCCAGAATTCTCTAGAGATATGCAGGTTTCCTCACGATGTTTTCCCTCACCGAAATGCGTGGATAAATTGCAATTATCAATTAGACACATGAGTTTTTAATAGAAAAACTCATTGGTGCCTGCCCGGGTTTGAAGTCGTGTTCCCCTCGAAAGAGTCGCACGGTCACACCGCTGGGCTATCACAGCTTACAGTTCATGCGTATGCGTATGCGTGGAAATGGTTTAATTTGTGTATATATTTATAAAATCTAAATTTTTGATATATACTCTGTAAGTTGACCATCAAAGAGAAACTAAATATAGCGGATGTAATCCGCAATCGTGTTTCCTATTTGTTTTATAAATACCTGTCTTTGAGTTGTTTAACTAGTCAAATGACTTGATTGATTTTGTTCACAACGGAAGTTACTTACTCGTATTTTATGACCTTATTCGATAGCATTGCAGCTTGACGCCTTAATTATGTAGTTATTATGTAGATCGTTCTATACATGTGATATATATTGTTTTTGTTTGGACATAAATACTTGAAAGTAATAAAAGTTATCATAATATACCATATATTTATTCTATTTCATTTTATAGTGATATTTATGTTCAATCATGTAAAAATGGCTGAACAGATTTTAACGCAATTTAGCTTACATATTGCTTTGCGGAACTCCATATTACAGAAATTATAACAGACCTACCTTATTATAATCCACATGTGTTAAACGAATGTATGTAATACTAAGTGTATGAAGCAGGCAAAATTCACATACCTTACACATGCAGAACAAGTCGCTTAGGAGCGAAACGATCTTAGAGATTTAGAGATAGCGATAAAGTAAATACGAAAATTATTTATAAATATTAATTATCGCGGATTATAGCAAAATAATTATACTATTACATTTGTATATGAATACCACTCAAGATAGTTTAAAATAGATTCTGCCTCTCAATTCATGTACAGACTTTAGTAATCGTATAAAAATATTTCTCTTTGTTAGCTAAAAGCATTAACTATATGTAGGTTATTAACTATAACAAAACTGATGCTATAATCCTAATAATTAATTTTGTATTATGTATATCCGCAAAATAACGCCAAATTTTACAAATTATTGGTATTCATATATTATAATGTATAGATTGAAGTTATAGGGAAATGCTTGTTCTGTTCATTCGCCTCAATGGTAAACCTCACCTATATGTAGATAAATGAAACTAGACGGGCTCACCTATTATAATAAGACGTGAGTATAGCCAGTTTCTATACATGGACTAGGCAGTATCTAGTTACATATTAAATAGAAATATCTGTACATTGTTCAAATAAAAAAATGAAACATTAAGTTATAATACACACCGAATTCCAGTTAATTATCTTCAGGGACAACATTGTTTTTCAGTTAGGCAATATTCACTTAGACACACAACTCGGACTTGTTTTAATTTGTATCACAATAAATGTTAAAAGACATTATATCGCATGCAGACTCGCAGTGTTAATGAATTCAACTGAGATAAATCTAGTATTTCTTTAACCTTTAATCTAACATAGATTCATTAGCAATGGATTCATCATTCAAGATAAATATTTATTGCGTTTGTCTAGATTTTGATTTTCTTTATACCGTTGCGTTATGTTGTGTCTGGCTTTTGATGATAATCTATTACAAACAAAAAGCATAGTTTCAATATTTTTACATCTGAATATACAACTAGGTTTTGCCAGCTGACTTGTTTTGCGTGGGCATTCCAGTATTGATATAAAAAGTCAAGAAACGAAAAATAACATCGATCCATTGGGATTTGAAGTATGTACAAACTAACACTTTCTATATACAGACTTTCAATATAAGAATAATAATAAATACATAGGACACTTACACACACGGTCGTCCGACCCCAAAGTAAGTAACTTAATACTTGTGTTATGGGTAACGGACAACTAGTAGATATGGTACATATATAATTTTAAATACATACTTAAATACAAATATACACCCAGACTCGAAGAACCAACAAATTCTAAATAGAAAATGTTGGTTCTCGGCGGGAATCGAACCCGCGACCCGCGGAGCTGAAGGCAGGGTCACTACCCACTGCGCCAACGGGGCAATCACAACACAATACAACTATAAACTTACTTACTTTGGGGATGGACGACCGTGTATATAAGTGTCCCATATAGTTATCGAAGTTCCATTTTGTGTTAGTCAGTAAAATATTGTAAGTCTTAGTATTTTGACTGGCCCGTTGGCGCTGTGGTTAGTGACCCTGTCTTCAGCTCCGCGGGTCGCGGGTTCGATTCCCGCCGAGGGCCAACATTTTCTATAAACAAATTGTTGGTTCTTCGAGTCTGGGTGTATATTTCTGGGTGTATTTAAGTATGTATTTAAACTTATATATGTAGTATATCTACCAGTTGTCCGTCACCCATAACACAAGTATTAAGTTACTTACTTTAGGGACGGACGACCGTGTGTGTAATTGTCCCATATATTTATTTATTTATTTAATTTAAAGATTCCTTTATTTTAATTCTCTTATTGAATACGCTAAACGGAAATTCGTTCGAAAATCACATTAATTTTAAATTTCTTGGAAACACTTATACATGCTAGTTTACGCTGGATTTGAAACGTGAGATGGCAGAAACATGTCCGTGTAGTATTACCCACTTGATATATTTAAAAGGTACGCGTTTGTGGTTATTCTCTGTATTTTGACGCAACATCTTTAAAACTCAATGAGATGTTTTGTCTGGGAAATTTGGTGTACAAAATATAACTCTACTACGTGATATTCAATTTAAGTGTTAGATTGCCCTCAATGCTGTACAGTCTCTTTTGTCTGTAAGCCTCTCTCTTTCTCTATAGGAGTCTTCAAGGGACTTCCACGCTATACGATCTTGTGCCAGCGCCTCCCCGTGACCTTTTTGAAGACCTCATTGACAGACGATTGTGCTCTAGTGGGGGGGTCTAACTGCACTTCGTTTTTGGGTCGCTATAATAGTAACTTGAGACCCCCTTGTTTATCGGTTCTTTGAAAATGTGCTCTGATTGATCACTTATGATTTGATTACATATTTCCATATTTGCTGGATGAGCGACTCTTAGCTCCTCTTATTAGGCCCGTAGTTAGCGACCAAGTTTCATATAAGCCTCAATTGTACCAAGTTTCATCAATATTGCTTAAGCAGATAAGACGTGATAGCGTAACAGATATACAGACTTTCACATTTATAATATTAGATAATTTATAGAATTAGGCGTTACTTTGCGGAGATCCATAATACAAAAGTAATAATAAAATTATTTTGCTATAATCCGCGATACAGTAAATAGAAAATGTATATAGTGTTAAATGTATAGTGAGTGGACTATCCGTATTTTCATACCCGATACGTGCAGGATTCGTAAAAACACATGCACAAACCTCCACCACTTCCACCAAAATACACAAGCACTACACACGTTCACTATCACAAACTCAACAATCGTTTCGCCCCGCAACCGAAGCATCATCAGGAGATAGATTCCACGACAAAATCGCAAAGCATTACTTTTATAATATTAGAATAAAGCAGCATGCATTGATCATTGCCTTGAAACACTAAAGAATTTTGGAAAAAAAATCTTATCATTTCCTGCCCAAACACTGTACTATTCAGTTACTATTTAAGTAGGATCGATAACTAACATTAAAAAAAATTAGAGCTTCATAGACCGTATTCTTATCTGTCTATAGATAATTTTATTTTAGTTCATTATTATTTCTTAATAATTTTATTGATTACATTTTTAGTTTTAAAATATCTCATCGATTTATAAGGTAGTGACCTGTTTTTTATCGATTGTTTTTATACTTTTAATAAATATATGATCGATTAAGTCTGATGCAAGTCAGACATTTATTGACGTGCAAAAAAATTTAATCAATTAACTTTAGATGCAATTTATGACTTTATCGCCAATGATAAATATGTGCTAAATTACTATAAAACCTTCTAACGAGTGATAAATAAGATGATATTCTAAATCAAGTTGACAATTTTGGAATTTCAAAATATTTAATTGACCGAGTTCTAACATATTTTCTACAAACTAGTACAGCTTTAAGCTCCAAAACCTTAAGAACTTATTAAATTATGTTTTAAAACTTATTATTTACATTATAAGGAAAAGCTGTGGTAGCAGAACGATGCTGCCGTCTGGATCTTTTCTGAGGGTCACGGGTTCAAACCCGGGCAGGCAACACTAAAATTTTTCTGTCAAAACTTATATATTAATTTTGCTATTTACTAATTTCATTAATTCAGCTACATACTATTTTGCTATTTATTAATTATGGGAAAATAACCTTTTCATTACTTTGTTAGTAACGACCTCCGCAAAGTAACGACTAATTCTATAAATTATTATATGCCTGATTTATATTTCCATTTATTACACGCTTTTAAATGAAAAAAGACGTCTCGAGGAAATCTTAATGTCACTGGGGACTTCCTGAGATATATGTAACCTATCAATCTACGGAGCAGCGTGGAATTTCTAAGCTACAACCCTTCTCTCCAAAAAAAACAAGAAGCAGATAAAAAGAGCAGCCCTATGTTCTGCTGTGGGATAGTTACGTGTTAGGTTGTCACTTAACTTTTTTTTAGGAAACCCACACAAAGAAACGTCCTGTATAAACGGTTCTATGTAACCTATCCACCTACATTGAAGCAGCGTGGCAGTTCTAAGTTACAACCCTTCTCTCCGAAAAAAAAGCAAAGAGCAGCCCTATGCTCTGCTATGGGATAGTTACCCGTTAGGTTGCTACTTAACTTTTTTTAGGAAACCCGCACAAAGAAACGTCCTGTATAAACGGATCTATGTAGCCTATCAACCTACATTGAAGCAACGTGGCAGTTCTAAGCTACAACCCTTCTGTCCTAAAAAAAAGTAAAGAGGAGGCCTATTCTCTGCGGTGGAATAGTAACAGGTCGTTGCTTAACTTTTATTTAGGAAACCCATAAAAAAACTTCCTTTATAAACGGTCAATTTGAATTGAACCACCGTGATTAAATTAAGTCCTAATCTATCTCTTCAAGGGAAGATGCTATTAATCAACAGTGAAATAGTAACTGGCTTTACGTGTTTATCACCATATTATTTTTATCTTAAATTCCAGTGTCCGCAAAAGCTAATAAAAGTTATATATAAAAAGTATTCGTTACGAGCTGTTATAAAAAAAACTGCAAAAGGAAACGACCTTGTTGCAATAACCGTGGCCTTAACGCGTTTTTTAGGAAGTCATGGAAATGAGCGTGCTTTGACCCCGTTGTCGTATCAATCAGATGACTGTTGACTGAACCGATTTTTATTCAGTTTTGACTTAAAGTTAGTGCAATTTATGCGGAAGGTTTAGTTAATAGTATATGACGGTTTCATGTAAATTGTGTTGAAGAAGTCGCACGGATGTAAAAAATCTCGCCTGTTGGAAACTTTCGTCGCGTGCGTCGCATAAACCAACAGGGATAAACTTAGTACATTAGTAATAGAGATTTAAATACACTAAAGTAATTTACTAGAAATTAAAAAATATTACGATAAAGTTCGCGACAGTAGATCTCTATCTCTCATGGTGTAACTCTCAGTAACTACTTTTACGTTCAAAATTTCAATGAAATACCTGTGTATTTTTACGCGGGCAAAGCCTTGAGTATAGGTACTCGTAGTTATTAATAAAAACATTGTAAAATAAAAATAATTAATTAATTGTTTTGAAAGGGAACTCGTCCGAGATTAGGTTATCATCAATTAAACTAGACTTTGACAAATACTTTTAAGTAGTTCGTATATTGCTGGTTTAGAAAGTTGCTCCACCCTAGCTATTCTGATTTTAAGATGCTGTATACATGAACAAGGTCAGGAATCATCAGTAGCGCACATATTATAAATAACCGTTAATTTGCAATATTGATGGTCAAGAACCTCAGTTGTGATCAAATAGAACAAAAATAAAGTAAAGTAACGCCCTGGTACTATTCCGCAGTAGGGCATAGGCCTCCACTCGGTTTTTGGAGATTAGAGTTGGAGCTAAGACCTACCACGCTGCTCCAATGCGGATTGCTAGGTTACACATATCACTAGAAATCTCTAGAGATATGCAGGTTTCCTCACGACGTTTTCCTTCACCGAAAAACTTGTGATAAATTGCAATTATCAATTAGAGACATAATTTTTTATAGAGAAACTCATTGATGTGTGCTCGGGATTTGAACTCGTGTCAGAGTCACACTGTTTTACCGCCGGGCTATTATTATAGCTTTTTAATCAGGCAGATAAATATAGTTTTCATTAAAAAAAAATTTTCAAAATAGTAATCAGTGCTTTTGAATCGTTAACATCTACTGCTGCTTCGAAAAGCTGTTTCTACCGAGAAGAACCAGCAAGACCCGAGTGTCTTGCGAGTGTCTCGAGTTGCTCTTTTCAAAGAATAATTCTTATTACTAGTTATATATAGTTATCGCTTATCGTTAACGCTTATCGTTAGTTAAGCTGTGATAGCCCAGTGGTGAGACCGTGCGACTCTCTAGAGACGAACATAGGTTCAAACCCGGGCAGGCACCAATGAGTTTTTCTATTAAAACTCATGTGTCTAATTGATAATTGCAATTTATCACACGCTTTTCGGTGAAGGAAAACATCGTGAGGAAACCTGCATATCTCTAGAGAATTCTGGAGATATGTGTAACCTGCCAATCCGTATTGGAGCAGCGTGGTAGGTCTTAGCTCCAACCCTTCTCTCCAGAAACGGAGAGAGGAGGCCTATTCCCAGCAGTGGGATATTAACAGGCTGTTACTTTACTATAGTTATCGATGTTTTGTACAGAGTCGAAGAGTGGCTATATCCACGCATTCTTATCGTCTAAGTAATCCTTAATAGTATAGCAGGCTTTCTTTTAGAACACAAATATCCTTAAGAGTTCATTTAATTTTTAATAGATGGCGCTTACCTAATAGTGTTATACAATAATTTTCATAGACTGTATTTAAACTTAGAACTTTTCCTTCCTTGTATCTGTTGATTTTCACAACATTGCACCATTGAGAGGTATTAAGTGATTCATCACCCTAGTACATACTCTTTTTATTTATAGGAAAATGTTACATATAAACATTTTTTTACCTTAGCGGCTTATTAATAGTTAACCTTGAGCCAAAGAAATTGACCTCGCTTTGCTTACTCCCTAACAACGAACTAGCTATTAGTCTAGTGTAAGTATATCTCCATCACATAAATCAAATCGATCCGGGGGGTTAAATAGCAGTTCCTATGACAATTGTTACATCGAATACTACTACTATCTACTACTCCATTTTAAATTTAATTTCCTTCATGCCATTACTGTTATTTAGCAAAGATATTAATTTGTACATATTGTACGTTTTTGGCATCGAAACCGACTGTAAAATTGAATATTTAAAGGTAGCTAGGACCGAGAGATCGATACAAAGGCGTGAAGATAAATATTTTAGGACCTTCTTGTAAATTTTATCGTATTGATCGCGTTCTTATATTGATATCGGATGAGAAATGAGTATAAATTTATATTTGAACTGGAGGTAACAGAAAGGAAAAATATAAAATAAAAACAATGCAATAGGTTTAGATAAAAGTAAATTTAACTATTTTATTTATAAATTACAGTTTTTAAATTTAATAGATGAAATCAATATGTATGTAAGATTTAGATATAGAACTAGCTGACCCGGCAAACGTTATTTTGCCATATAAATTAACACAGATTTGACTTGACTATTGACTCATAAATAATAAAACTTTGATATTTTGATAAAAGATGGCGCTTTAAAATGTCATCCTATTCCTGTAGAATGAACAGGATTTTTATAGCCTATATGTTACCCCGGTGTATAAGGAATAATTGTGCCATATTTCATCGATGACACAACATGTTACAAACATGTTGTCATATGATTTGGCTACGGTTTTTTACGACCGGCCGCCTGCCTGAAGTCAACTTACCTTAGTCGCCTTTTACGACACCTCGGTAAAAAATGAGGGTGGTCTATTCTGTGCAGCCGGATACCACACGGCATTTACCTTAGTCGCCTCTTACGACACCTCGGTAAGAAAGGAGGTGGTCTATTCTGTGCAGCCGGATACCACACGGCATTTACCTTAGTCGCCTCTTACGACACCTCGGTAAGAAAGGAGGTGGTCTATTCTGTGCAGCCGGATACCACACGGCATTTACCTTAGTCGCCTCTTACGACACCTCGGTAAGAAAGGAGGTGGTCTATTCTGTGCAGCCGGATACCACACGGCATTTACCTTAGTCGCCTCTTACGACACCTCGGTAAGAAAGGAGGTGGTCTATTCTGTGCAGCCGAATACCACACGGCATTTACCTGAGTCGCCTCTTACGACACCTCGGTAAGAAATGAGGGTGGTCTATTCTATTCTGCCGGATACCACACGGCTAGTAATCAGGCAATCCTATTGCCTGTTTTGATGAAACATGTAAAGGGCGTAAGTTGACTTATCAATATAATCACGCCTGGTGTATAATCTACTTATTTATGATCAGTTGTAACACGTTTCATGAAAATGGTTTTATTTTCCTTTTTCCTGAGGAAAAACACTTCAAAGATTACTTAGAAGTATTTTAAAATAACTATATAAAGAAAGGAAAATAGAGCTAAGGAAAAATTACCTATTACAAAGTTTAATATAGTATTAAAATGAGATTTTCCTGTAAAATGGACCGTTTCTTTTTACTGTATTGCTCGATTTTTTAATCATATTTTTGCCTGCTATGTTTTATTTAAGATGTATCAATGAAAAAATTACTTATTATTATTTACTTCGACTTCAAACTTACAAGGATTCTTTAAAAGACAAATATAAATATATTTTTGACACTATTTGCTGGCTCGTATGACTGTTCTGCTGGCGCATATCAGCTCCTCGGTTCGCGGGTTCGATTCCCGTCGAGGATTAACATCTTCTAAAATACAATTTGTTTGTTCTTTAATCTTGGTGTATTTATTTGACTGACCCGTTGGCGCAGTTGGCAGTGACCCTGTCTTCGGCTCCGTGGGTCGCGGGTTCGATTCCCGCCGAGAACCAACATTTTCTATTTAGAATTTGTTGGTTCTTCGAGTCTGGGTGTATATATGTACTTAAGTATGTATTTAAAACTATATATGTATATATTTTCCAGTTGTCTCTCAACCATAACACAAGCATTATGTTACTTACTTTGGGAATGGACGACCGTGTGTGTAAATGTCCCATATATTTATTTATTTATTTATGTATGTATTTAAATATATATAATTACATAGTATATTAGCCAGTTGTCTGTCACCCATAACACAAGCATTAGTTACTTACTTTGGGAACGGCCGACCGTGTGTGTAATCGTCCTATATATTAAGTTATTTATTTTTATTTTTACTATATATTCACCGGATCAAAGAATCTTCTTATATTGCACAAGATAATTACTAAGTAAATCTAATTTTGACTCCACCACCAAAACCTCAGATAACCTAACCTGATATTATCAATTGTATGTCAGTTTTGTGAACTAAAATAAAAAAAAATGTTTCATCCGTTACATTAATTTTTAGTTCAATGTATATGAGTCTTGCCAGCGACTGAGTATGCATCAAGTTAAGTGTTAAGCTACCCGCAATTATCCAATATTTTTTTACTGGTCCTGAAGGAAAATCGCGATTTATATCATTCTGTATGTCAGCTTATATAAGCATCAATTGTGCCAAATATCATCAGTATTTGTCCAGCGCAGGATTTACAAAAATACAGACTATCTTTTACATGATATAACGTGCAGTGCCCGTGACGTCACCCGTGTGGTAATCCAGTGTATTCAATTGAAATTTTGTATATAAAAGTAGATGGGTGAGTTAACCATAAGAGGTAGAGATATTTTTGTAGTATTTTTACATATTTTACATTCACAACTTTAGTGTATCACTATTGGTTTAGTTGGGCGAGTTTTTTTAGGACGACACGATCTCTTCAACATAATGTATATAAAACTGTAATGTACTTCCGGAAGGTTAAGGTTAATGACCTTGAAATGAAACTTCCGGAAGGAATACATTACTTTTTAGTAAAAACCGTACACAACTCTGTTTAGTTGTTTTTGCAAAAATCAATACATACAGATTTGAGGACTTTGTTTTACAATAAGTATAGATATGCATATACTAAGTAATCTCTAATAATAGTCAATTATTTGTACTATTTTTATCCCTGCTGTATCTCATCGGATTGTTATATTAAGTCGTTATATCAATTTTTATGACGATATTTCTTATGATATTTCTACGATAGATATGGACCATAAAGAGATAAGTCACGAATGCATTAACATATACGTGACTTTCAAAGTCTGATATAAAAATTTAATATATAATATATACATATGAATAGAATACGTCTTTAAAACAAATTTCAATAAAATTAATTTCATATTCAAATCTAAATTCAAAGTATTCTTTATTCAAGTAAACTTGTTAACAAGTGTTTTTGAATCGTCAACTGTAACGCTGGTTCGGAAAGCTGTTCCCAACGCGAAGAGCGAGCAAGAAACTCAGTGTTTGCTCTTTTCAAATGATAGATATTCTTAATACCAGTTACGTTTAGTCTTTGCTGTTTTGAACAGGCTCGAAGAGTAGCTATAACCACGCATTTTCATCATCTAAGTAATCCTCAACAGTATATCAGGAGCAATATAACAGAACTAACTACTTTGCTATAATCCGCACGGGCTAAGTGAATGCATGCAAAGCCAATGTGTATGAAGCAGGCAAAATCTACGCACCTTAATCTACGCACATCCACGACAAAAATCGTAATTACGATTTTTGTCGTGGAGCCTATCCTCCTGATGATGCTTCGGTTTCGGGGCGAAACGATCGTCGAGATTGTGGTGGTGGGTGTGTGTGCTTTTTGTGTGCGTTGTTGCTGGTGAATTGCGCCTTGGGGTGCATGTTGTGGCTTGTCCTGCATGTATAAGGTGCGTAGATTTTGCCTGCTTCATACACATTGGCTTTGCATGCATTCACTTAACCCGTGCGGATTATAGCAAAGTAGTTAGTTCTGTTATATTGCTTGTAATATGGAATTCCGCAAAGTAACGCCTGCTTCTATAAATCAGTAAATTAGGCTTTCTGTACCAGCCTCTTTTAAACAGTGTTTTTAAACTGCTGCAATAGCAAAGCTAAAATTGATTGCGGAATTTTAGTATTGAATCTTATATTCAAACTCACAAACGTCTTACGTATTTTTCCAAGGCGCAAAGGAGGAGCCGTAAGCTCATGTCGCTTCCTACTTTGACTATTATATACATCATCTATTGTTTTATAGTTCTTTATATTTTTATATACAAAAATTAAATTGCTTATAATATACTGTGCAACTAATATAAGAATATTTCCTTAAATTTCTCTCGCAGGGAATCACGCGGACCTTTTCCTTAAATTGTAAATGGCTCTTTTTTAGTATCCGCGTATTGACCTCATAACAATATTCCATAAGACATAGACATAGAGGTGCTAGAGTAGGGTAGCCATAGTTAGGCCTATAAGTTAGAGTGTCACAATAAATAATGAGATGGAAAATGAAACTCATATACTACATCTTTGTTCAATCACACAAAAAAGAGAGACGGATAGACACACTCTCATTTGCTTTCTCTTTATTTTGTTTTTTTATTATGGCACATTTTAGGTTGGCTTCCCTAACGTCCTTCTTTCATGTTTTAATAATTAGCTTTTAATGTGTCAAAAGATATTGTTAAAATTATATATCTGCATGTTGGGGCATAGAAAATAAAATAAATTATTTCTATTATTTTCCCTCACACATACTAAAAAAGGTTTCAATAAATTTAAACTCCGAATTAACTTTGTCTGAAAAATTAGCTTTCCAGCCCAACGTTAATTTGTCGAGAAAGTTACGCAAGGCAAAGTAAACTTTTATTTTAATATAACCTTTATGTTAAGGCAGTAGATACGAATATTGAAAAACTATCGTAGTCTATTCAATATTTATTATTAATGACCCTATTCTCAAAGATTTTGTTACATCATTCAAATCCATTATAATTGGCTTTAAAACATACCTTTTGGTCCGATTTTAGGAACAATTTACCGGGAAAGTTTAAAATTCAAACGGTAAACGATATAATTAGTGTTTTATTACATAAAATTTGCTAAACATTGTTATAATTTATAGAATTAGGCGTTACTTTGCGGAGATCCATAATACAAAAGTATATGTATAAGTATAAGTAAATAAAATTATTTTGCTATAATCCGCGATACAGATGCTTCGGTTGCGGGGCGAAACGATTGTTGAGCTTGTGATAGTGAACGTGTGTAGTGCTTCTGTATTGTGGAGGTTTGTGCATGTGTTTTTACGAATCCTGCATGTAACGGGTATGAAAAAACGGATAGTCTACTATACATTTAGTGCTATATATATTTTCTATTTACTGTATCGCGGATTATAGCAAAATAATTTTATTATTACTTTTGTTTTTAACAATGTTATTAAAAATCGCTAATCTATAACGGTATATAAATGTTTAAAAGATTATTTTTTTGATGGTTCTTCTCGGTAAGAGCGACATTCCGAACCAGTGTATAGCTTAAATCATAGGGATCCTTGACGATTCAAAAGTGTTTAAAAAAGCTTAGTTGATTAAAGTTTATTTTCATTTGAAAACCAGCGTTGAGGAACACCTCAACTTAAGCTGAGTGGTGTTCTAATTCGTTACGTTACATTTCTTTGGATTCTTTATTTTATTTATTTATTTCGTAAACAACAGCGTTAGAGATACAACTTATTTAGAAAATTTAAAACTATACAATAAGGCCACAACCAGTTTATAAATAAATAAATATATGGGACATTTACACACACGGTCGTCCATCCCCAAAGTAAATAACTTAACACTTGTATTATGGGTGACGGACAACTGGTAAATATATACTTTTAAATAAATACTTAAATACATATACACACCCAGACTCAAAGGACCAACAAATTCTAAATAGAAAATGTTGGTTCTCGGCGGTAATCGAACCCGCGACCCACGGAGCCGAAGACAGGGTCACTGCCAACTGCGCCAACGGGTCAGTCAAGTCAAGTTTATGAATAGATAATTTACATAGTAAAAATAATAGTATGATGTTATAAAAAAAAGGTTTTAATTTGATTTGATAAATCTATAAGTGATTGTATCTGAAAAATTCACTTATATAACTTTACTTATATAATATCTGTAAATACAATGATCACTGTGAATGATTAATCCTCATTTACAACAAATTACAGTTGTCCAGCTTTTATCTGCCTGTGTAGAATTAAATTAAATAATATTTTCGAACCAAATTAATTTAATTGTTACTGATACTGATATCGCTTTGTGGTTTTCGTTTTCTGCCACTGGGTCAAACAATATCCGCTAAAATGTAACTGAACTATAACTGTAGTTAGTCGTTAGTTAGGACAATATTTTATAAAATTAAACCGCTAAATCCATTTTATTAGATTCGCGAAGCTGTGATAGCCGAACTGTCAGACCGTATGCCGCTCTACAGGGTATAAAGTAGCGGCCTGTTACAATCCCACTGCTGGGAATAGGCCTCCTCTCTCTGTTTCTGGAGAGAAGGGTTGGAGCTAAGACCTACCACGCTGCTCCAATGCGGATTGGTAGGTTACACATATCTCCCGAATTCTCTCGAGATATGCAGGTTTCCTCACGATGTTTTCCTTCACCGAAAAGCTTGTGATAAATTGCAATTACCAATTAGACACATGAGTTTTAAGAAACTGAAAAAACAAAAGGCATAATTGAGGGTATTTTAAGAGTCTCGGGTCCGACTATTACATACGTAGAATAAACTGCAAACTCTTTATTCACTACCGTTTTCGTTTTATGATCATACTGTCATCCTTACTAATACCATAAATGCGAAAGTCTGTCTGTCTGTCTCGTACGTTTTCATGGCAAATCCGCTTAGCTAATATCGGTGAAATTTGGCACAATTATTCTTTATACACCGTAACACATAGGCTATAGAAAACCTATAAATTTTACAGGAAGAATTAAAAACGCCAACTATTATCATTATATCAAGGTTTTTTATTCGCGATGTGTCAAAGGCAAGTTTATAAGTTAAAGAGATAGGTTTTATATAGGAGACCTGCAGGCCTACCGTGAACTCTTATTGCGACTCAATTGAAGACGTAAACTAAATTGTTTTGCTTTTACATACCATGACGTCTTAAAGACGCACACTTTAAGTCGTTGCTGAATTAGCATTCGGAATGCGTCCTAAAAACATTTGAGTAAAAGAGACAGAACTATGTATAGTTCATATAACGTTGTCATTTTAAAACATTAGGAGCTCAATGCAATTCACACTTCATTGTACGAAAGAAAGCGGTCGTCGTTTACGTCTTCAATTGAGTCGCAAAAGAGTTCATGGTAGGCCTCCACATGACCTCTCACATAAAAAGATATAGATGTAAGAAAGGATTTAAATTGTTTTAGTCTTTTTTACAATTTTTCCAGAGCAAATCATACATACCGATTTTAATCTTACTAACATTCATATTTAATAAATTTAATAGTAATTGCAATTTAACCCCTCGATCTCTATCGATCTGATTTTTGTGATGGAGATATTTGGTTGGTGAGTGACAGAATCTACTGTTTATTCCAAGACTTATGTCCACGTGAACGAAGTTGCGGGTAAAAGTAGTCTATTATAAATATTAACTCCTAGACATTATGAGGCGCAGAAATGGAAATGGTCGAAACATTACAATAAAAATTGATTTACTTTACATAATATATAGCTTACATCATCTATGAACAATATTGCCGAAAAAGGCGTTACAATAAATTCTGAGTATCAAGCTCGTATAAACCAGTACGACCGCTATTTTTGGCAGACGGCCTGTCGCCTTTTTGCAAGGACATCTACGAGTATACATATTATAAAAAGTCCCTAAAAGTTGTTGGTTTGTACGGTCGATTTTCTCAAAATCTACTGCACGGATTATTGAACGGTTTTTACTAAAAGGTGCAATTCTTAAGAAATGTTTAAATTAATAGTACATTACGGTTATATGTAAATTGTGTTGCAGAGGTCAGGTAGTTGTTGAAAATTTCGCCTACTAAACAGCTTTTCTCGGGTGCGCCGCATTAACCAACAGAGACACTTAAGTAATATACTAGAGAACTGTAGATTTACAAAAATGATATAAAAAGATCCACGATGGCATGTCTCATGGTTAACTCGCAATAACTACTTTTATCATCAAATTTCAATTAAATACACTGATATTGAAACGTAATTATATACAGTGCTATTGCTCGTACAAAAATGAAACTTTTTGGGATGTCATTTAGAATGCTGTGACATGCATTCTTCTTCGTCAGCCGATGGACGTCCACTGCTGGGCATAGGCCTCTTCATGGGATCGCCACACCACACGATCTTGCGCCGCCTGGATCCAGTGGGTCCCTGCGACCTTTTGGAGGTCGTCTGTCCATTGTCTGTCATTCCTTCATGGCATGACATGCATTACCAAAGATTATTTTAAAAAAGTATCAAATCATTAACCGTTCTATTTTTGTCGTTTATATTGTTAATGCAAAATTTTTCGCCGTGTGGTATCCGGAATAGAAAAGACCACCCTCCTTTCTTACCGAGGTGTCGTAAGAGGCGACTAAGGTATGTTCCGTGTGGTATCCGGCTGCATAGAATAGAC
Source organism: Morpho deidamia (assembly GCA_947086505.1). Classification (NCBI taxonomy): domain Eukaryota; kingdom Metazoa; phylum Arthropoda; class Insecta; order Lepidoptera; family Nymphalidae; genus Morpho; species Morpho deidamia. Next base: position 3,935,400 of record CAMTZC010000002.1, on the reverse strand, counting down.
CGCCCTCATTTCTTACCGAGGTGTCGTAAAAGGCGACTTAGGTAAGTTGACATCAGGCAGGCGGCCGGTCGTAAAGTACGTAGCAAAATCATGTGACAACGTGTTTCTAACGTGTTGAGTCGACCCCACTTACAGTGGGATAAGGGCCGGAGAATGATGATGATTGTAAATGCAAAATTTTATGTTTAAATTATTATTACTTACTCGCTGTCTGGCTACGCGTTGCCACAGCTTAGCCTGGTTTCAAACTCCCCTAATAACAGAATTCAACAGTTAAAAAGATGCTTCGATCGCCACCAAACTTTAAAGGATCGTTTGCTGAGTAGATCCAAAGATTGTCTGAAAATTTCAATAAAATCGGTCCAGCCGTTTCGTACACGACAAGACAAAAATACATTTTTGTATATTCGATTTTGTGATAGACAGTTACCCCTATATGGACAATATACATTAATATATCAAACATAACAATCTGTTTGCGTACTTGTTGTGCTAAATGCACTTCCTCGTGTTCTTGCCCTTTCAGGGTCAAAGATATTAAAGTTATCTTATCTTTTTCCAAGGTTAAGGTTCGTAGCTTATAAAGCTAAAGTCTCATCAGATGTAACTGTTTCTTTACTTATATGCAGAAATATACTACAAAACTTCAGTGATTATGAACCCAGCGGTTAGCGGTAGACTTGACTAATATCGGAAGCCGTTCCATTCCACATGCATGTTCCAAGGATGATTATTTCTCTCAGTTTAAGACTACAAGCGATTTCCAAAAAAGTGCCATAAATTCAAGATTAAGCTAATCCCCTACGAGGTGGACTGACGACCTCAAAAAGGTCGCGGGGACCAGCTAGATCCAAGCGATAAAAGATCTTGTGGATTAGAGATCCCGTGAAGGGACCTGTTTCCAGCAGTTTACGTCCATCGGCTGACGAAGAAGCTATTCCCGGGTGTCCTTATATTTCTATAATCCGTTATACGACAGTCGTACAGGAAGACATGAAAAATGGGTGAATTAAAAAAAATGTTACATATTAAATGGTAATAAAGTGCAATAACAGGATATTAATCAATCAAGTAATAAATATTTAGCGTTTTGGAGTTTATAAAAAAGGGGAATAGGAAGCCATCTACGAAGGAAAGAAGAAAATATTAAATAATATTTATTTTTATAAATTAAATGATATAACTTATAATTTTCCCGGTTATAGATAAACAGTGATAAAGTTATTCATTCATTCTTATTATATTTTGTTGGAGTGAAGGTACTTCTACCAAAGGTTCGTTAATATATTAAATAAATAAATAAATATAATAATAAATATATGGGACACTTACACACACGGTCGTCCGTCCCCAAAGTAAGTAACTTAATATTTGTGTTATGGGTGACAGGCAACTGGTAATATACTACATATATAATTTTAAATACATACTTAAATACAAATACACACCCAGGCTCGAAGAACCAACAAATTGTTAATAGAAAATGTTGGCCCTCGGCGGGAATCGAACCCGCGACCCAATGCGCCAACGGGCGCAATTCCAGTCAAACATATTGGGTAAACACTAGCCACTTTTCTTTAAAATCGTGTTCATAATGTTATCATAATGGATATTAAGAATTCATTTTGCCCTTTACGACGAAGAACACATACTGAAACATCTTAATATTCCGACATATTGTCTCTATGGTAAATATATGAAAAAATAAGCTACACGAAACTGATGTTTCTCTTTACTAATCTCTAATAATGAACTGAAGTATGAAATGAAGTAGATTAACTAGAGGATAATATTACAATTATTACATTTTTTTATCACTCTAGGATAAATTTTAAATCGAAATAATATTAAAACCATTTTTATTGGATAATTATTTATATATAAAATTCTAAACGGCTTTTTTTGTATAAAGTTTAAAAAAAAATCTTAGGTAGTTTCTTTACACGTAAGGGAATTCGTAGAACTAATTTTGCGAGAGCGATAACAAAGGTGCGAAAATGGGTCTAGTAAGTATATAAAAGGGCATTGCGTGTCGTAACATTGGGCTCAAAAGGTTTTGTACTACCTTTTGTAGCTAGTGTGCCCTTCAGTCGGTTTGTATTGATTTTTCGCTGACATTTTTACATATTTGACAAGTCTTAGGAGTAGTAAATCTTAGAAAATCTCGGAAAAAATCTCATAGGAAAAACCTGACCTGACCTATAAAAAATAAAAATAAACCTATAATATACTAGCTTTTAAACGCAACTTCATTCGCGTGGATTGCAGTCTTATTATTGGAGTAAACCGTAATACTTATATTAATTATGGTGAAGCGGGTTAACCTTTAAAGCTAGATATATGCTGTCGCGGACTTTTATTTAGAACTTTTAGAGTGAATTTAGTAATACATGATTTTTTAATAACTTTCACCGTTTACTAAGCGCACGCAAGAAGAGCCTTAAATTTTGCCGTTTTCGCAATATTTTTTATTGCTGCTTTTCTCCTATTCATCATACCGTGATTGAATATATAAATATTCTATAGCCTACCTCAATTAATGGTACAAAAGTTTCTGAGATTAGCGCGTTCAAACAATCAAACAAACTCTTCAGTTTTATATATTAGTATATATTTGACGTAGAAAAAAGGTGGGGTCATTGCGCCAACGAGCCAGTCGCAATTTACCTTTATTTATTTACCTTAAAATAAAAATAAATAATAAAAACATTTCAAGTCGATCCATACAGTTTTCCGGCCGCAAACATATAAAACTTGAAAAATTGTACGCATAGGTCGCGATTCAAATCGACTTTTACACAAATGTTGTTGCGTCGAGGGAAATTAAATGGATTTTACTACAAACTTTTTTGGTTGAGCGGTTAAATCCCTCAAGATATTTTAAAACGTTATACCTCTTATTGTTATGAAATTCGACGTCTATCTTACTTATTATAAAACAACGTCCCAAAAAGCTGTCTGTCTGTATGTAATCGATTTTCTAAAAATCTACTGAACGGATCTTTGTAAGGTTTTCACCAAAACATTGTGCAATACTTCAGGATGGTTTAGGTAAATAGTACATATCGGTATTATGTAAATTGTGTTGAAGAGATCGCGTAGTTGCTGAAAACTTGCTTGCTGGGATCTTTACTCGCGTGCGCTTCGTAAACCAGCAGAGATACGCTAAAGTAATGTAGTAGAGAATTATAGATCTATAAAACTACTACAAAAAGTCCGTGATAGGATGTCTCTATCTCTTATGGTTAACTCACAATATTACTCACATTACTTTTATGTTTAAAAATTGAATTCTAGAAAATATTTGTGACACGCAGGTTTCCAGGCGGGCGAAGCCGCTGGCACAGCTAGTTGGACAATAAAAGAAATTTGAGACCACACAGTTGCATGTATTGTTAAATCGCAGTACTACACGTTGATTAGCGTAATGGAAAATTGTTGTACAATCAGATTTTGGTTCCCTAGGTACGGAGATTTTTTTTACTGTTACGTCGTTTAGTATGTTGCATAGTTATTTATTAACTTTCTCATATTAAAATAATCTGCGAAAATTATTACTCGACCTATTAAGTAACTAATTTATTTGTTACATGTTATGGCCGTATAGTATCCGATTGAGTAGAATAGAATACCGTCATTTCTTACCGAGGTGTCGTAAAAGGCGACTAACGTAAGTTGAATTCAGGCGGCCGGTCGTAAAATAGCTAGCCAAATCCTCTAACAACATGTTTAAAACATGTTGTGGTCACTTAGAGTGGCATAAGGGTCAAACAATACTGACTTTGAGGTTGATGAATTAAAAATAAGGTTACATAAGATAAAAAGACTAGCGAACCGTTAAAGTTCCACTGCTGGTTGCATAGGCCTGATATTTCTTATCTGACAATGGTTAAAGATTGGCTACATATATCAATATTAGAGCTCGCACATTACACTTCAGAGTTATTCGAATTTTATTTAAATTTTTTAATTTGGGATTGAGTAAGTATATATAAGCTTCCTAATTTACAATATTGTTTATATATTATTGGAACTCGTTTATAATATTTTTCGTTGGCTAAGAAATATTGACTAAGCCTCGAAATTGTGATATATGAATAACACATGATTAATTTTGCTATTGTTTCGTTTTTGTATTAAATTATTAGTTTTATTGCTGTCGCATTCTCAATAATTTAGAGAAAAATATTGATATATAGACAGCAAAGTAGTAAAGACCCTAAGAGAAGTATGTAATATATACTGAAATAAATATTACTATTGGTTGTTTGAAAATACTTTGAAATGAGAACTTTGTGTTTCTGTGTTCTTGGTTAAAACTGATTTTTTTAATTCTATATGTTGCCCTCGTTTATAAACTTAATTGATGCCGAATTTCATCAATAATTAGCGGTACTAGTCATGCGTTGCTGTGACTCAGTCTGGTTTCGAGTTCCGAAACTAAATTGTCATTGTCATTTCTCATTGCCAATAACATATGATGCCATTGACTGTCCTAGAAATTGATAAAAAAAATGCTCCGATCGCCGTCGGATCAATCTAAAGATTTAAAAAAAAGGAAAGATAAAAAATAATTTCATTAAAATCGGTCGTCTTTTTAGAGACTATATACTACTACTTTAACTTTACCATTACAGCAGTTTAAAAACACTGTTAAAAAAAAGGGTAATACAGAAAGCCTACTATACTATTGAGGACTACTTATACGGTAGTAAGTTGACGATTCAAAAGCACTTGTTTAAAAGTTTAGTTGTATAAAGAATAATTTGAATTTGAATTCGATAAGAATGCTATGCGTGGATATAGCTACTCTTTGACCCTGTACAAGACATAACTATATGTAACTAGTAATACATTAACTTTACCTTTACAGCAGTTTAAAAATACTATTAAAAAAAGGCTAATACAGAAAGCCTATTATACTATTGAAGATTACCTAGACGATAAGAATGCGTGGATATAGCTTCTCTTCAACCCTGTACAAGACATTAATAACTATATGTAACTAGTGATATGAATTATTCTTTGAAAAGAGCAACCGCCGAGTTTCTTGCTGATCCTTCTCGGTAGGAACAGCTTTCCGAACCAGCAGTAGATGTTGACGATTCATAAGCACTCGTATACAAGTTTACTTGAATAAAGAATATTTTGAATTTGAATTTGATAATGGTATAAATAAAAACATAATTTTTATGTATAAAAATGGTCCAACACATTAGCCGTGACAGCATACATACACACACACAGAGAGAGAGAGAGAGACTGTGAGGTTTATAATATAGGTAAGTTTATTTACATCCAAATAATCCAAATCGCTCAGCAACGGATTTACGGAGCATAACTAAATCCGGCATTGACTGTTTCAAACAAGCATGACAATGTAATCTAATTCTGGTATATCATTCAAAGAAGTTTTACTACATACCTAACAGATTACACAATAATAAGCAGAATTGTCAACAGTGTTAGACGGAACGAAAGCTATCAGTCAGGATTCTTCACGATTGTCAACTTATTTGCAACATAATAACTCTTGGCTTTTAGTATTTGTTTCTTTGAAGTAAAAGTCAGTCGCCTGCAGGAGCATCGCGTGAAGATATTTTAAAGTATGCTTTTGACATTTATTATACATTCACTTCATTGTATTCTTGTATAAGTAAGCATTATAAATTATGGGAAAAGGTTTTTTAAAATTATAGAGTAATAGTCAAGCGTCTAACCAACAACCAATCAGGTTCGATGAAAAGCGTTTATATTTTACAATAAAGCGTGCTTGCCTATTAAGAAAACGCCATTTATAGATTAAAGACATTCCTTGTTATAAAGAGAGAAAGTTAGACTGCAGATTTGTATGAATAAAACTTCTCTGAGTCCTTTAACCTTGAAAAAGTGTCATTAATACCCACAAATGCCGTGTGGTACCCGGCTGAGTAGAATAGACCATCCTCATTTCTTACCGAGATGTCGTAAAAGGCGACTAAGGTAAGGCGACCTGCCGTGTGGTATCCGGCTGAGTAGAATAGACCACGTGACGTCAGGTAGGCGGCCGGTCGTGAAATGCGTATCCAAATCCTTTAACAACATGTTTATAACTTGTTTCGCACTTATAGTGGGATAAGGTTCAGTAAAATCATCATCCTCCTGGGATAAGGATGATGATTTTACTGTAACGAAAAGCCTACATCTAAAAGAATGCACGTAAAATTTATTTGAATATTTATATAGTTATTATAAAGTAAAGCATATTTCCTGTACATATATATGTACTATACTATATATTAAATATTATTTTGAGACATTTGATTGATCAATGTAATAATCATAAAATTTCATCATAAAATTTTTGTATTAGCTGTTGCGTCATTGTTCTTCTAGAAGAGCGATATAAAAAATAAATAATTTATGATCGTCTACTTAATATAAAAACGTAAACCTGTATATACTATAATAATATTTTCACATGCTAGGTCACGGGCTTACTCTGTACTGTAAAGGGAAAGGACAAAAGCAGCTCCAAACATTAGACGATCCTAAATAAATACTAAAACATACAATGAACTCTTTGTTGCTTTTACTGATATCAAAAGCATTATACTATTTCAGCTATTGTATTTATAATAATAAAAATCTCTTGACAAATCATTCTAAAACTACAATTTCCGATCGTTTTTGTTAGATTTTTTTGTGGGATCCCCACGTTTTCAAACATAGAAGTAAAGTTCTCATTGGTTAGTTTTTGCCTGTAATGATAATAACTTTTGACTGATTTTTTTGGGTCTACATGCTATCATTAATAATACCAAAAAAGCTGTACGACTAAAAATTAAAAAAAAGTATTTCAGCATCTGACGATCTTAAGATGAGTACAGTTTAAAATAGAATGTCAACTGAATTGATCTCAAACCATCATCACTATCGAAATACGATGAAGAAACGGCTTTCTTTAATGAAGTCTTTAAGGTTAACTCTTTTCACCTAAATCTTTAAGTAGTGAAGAAATTTTCAATCAAAAAGACGTAACTATAGGAGTTTGAGCTCTGGCAACCATCAGAAAGACGTCACTTCCATGTTGCAAAAGTGACTATTTAGACTATGTAACGTCATACGACTATAAGCCAAAATTAAGCGGATATAGTAGTTTATGATACTGTTGCATAATAAGGGTTCTTATAACACGAGTGGTTTAAAAAAACGAGCCGCAGGTGAGTTTTTTTATAGTGTCACACGAGTGTTATAAGACCAAGTTATGTACAGTATCATATACTACTTTATCTACTCTCATACTATACGTAAAACGTACGTTTCCATTCCATGAACTCGTGGTAACATTTATTATAGTTGCTCCTAGATTTCGTCGGCAACAGGTTCACGGTCATGTTTGACACAGCTTTCAGAATATCTGGTGGTGTACAATTACCACTATTCCCGCTCTCAGATATGTTTTTACACAAAAACTTATTTTTTTTACAAATAAAACTAAATTTCGTTTAAATATTGAAAAGATTTTTTAAATGTCATATATTGGCGCCAAGGCGCAAACATCGATTGCGCATGCGTGTTGCGTCGCCGCGGACCCATTCATTGAAACCTTTTTTTAAGGTAGAGGGTCAACCTCCTTGGTCCGGCTGGAAATTGTATAGGTGTATCGTGATGATTAAAAAGTTACATTATGATACAGGTGTCCATAAAAGACCTGTATCGTAATAAAACTTTTTAATTTTTAATTTTTGTTCTGTACGTAATGTTTGTCATAAGAATTTTGTTTTCAGTTTTATAATCTTTGTATTATAGTATCAGAGTAGATAAAAGTCTTAACACTTTTAATTCCTCGAAATTATAACATTTTATCCGGCTGGTAGGACCAAGTGATGTCTTAGCTTACTCATCAGTCTAGAGTCTAAGTTACACTTACAATTTATCTTGATTTATTTGTCTTAACAATTTATTTTAAATTTTAATTATTATAAATTGTGTAAAAAGAAAAAAATATATATTAAGTGTATTTTATGTTAAATTCAGTAGTCATTATGTATAAAATTGTAAGCGTGAATTATTCATGTAAATTACCTTGTTTATTTCTAACTATGATAACATAATAGAACTTAATTCATTTTGTCACGTGCATTTGTTAATAAATGAATAACATAATAAACAACACAATTTATTATTCATAACTTAAGTGAAACATACATCATTAATTATTTGTGGTGACTAAATTATTGCATATTTAAAAACAGCCCCCTTTAGTCATTTAAATAGGTGACCAACACTAGTTCTAATTTATAATTAAAGCAAAACGTACTTTCTTCATTGATTTTCTTCATTCATGAGACCCGATTCTAACACTAATTCTCTAACCATCACTGTTTTTAATGTATAATTAAACCAAAATAAACGTTATCATCTGCGGTATAATTAAATATGAAAGAGTTTTAAATTCCTCATTTAAAAAAAATATAAATAAATAATATTTCTAATTTATTATTAAAACGTAAATGTAAGTAAATGCACGTAAAAAATATGTTTTTATCTGATGTGATAACTGCCAAATTCATTGGCCCGTGCACTCTCGAGCACTATAAATCGAATCAGAAAAAAAATTACAGACTAAAAATTTGATAGTTCTCTACTAGGCTTCCGGTGGTGGTGATAAACTCAAACTCAAACTCAAACTCAAAATATTCTTTATTCAAGTAGACTGTTTACAGTACTTTTGAATCGTCAAATGTTTACAAGAAGTTACCACTGATTCGGAAGTTTGCTCCTACCGAGAAGAACCAGCAAGAAACTCGGCGGCCATTCTTTTTTTTAAATATATATTTTTTTACAATTTGATTGATGGTTACAAATTAATCGTTGCAGCTTGGTGCGTAGCTGACTGCAGTTAAGATATGCTACTATCACTCAAATAATCTTCAATTGTATAGTAAGCTTTATGTAGCAGCATCGTTTTAAGATAATTTCTAAACTTGTGTAAAGGCAAGTCTAGATAGGTTACCGTTGTACACATTGCACCCATCCTATATCATAATTATACCTGTCTAGCTAGACCGTATGTCCCACATTGTCTACGTTTTTAAAAACATGTAATATTAAAACGTTAGCACAATTTTTGTTTGCATTAAAACTATGACGTTGTTATTAGCTTTCGTGGAATCGCGTATAGTAATCTTTATTTTATCAAACACAGCTGTTCACATCATGACGTTACCGACATGCAGTCTATATTGGTCCTTCTTTCGATTCTTTTTTAGAATGTGATTATGTCTTAGCAATTCTTATAATTAAATTAATATTCATAGAGTCAAAAATATTGTTCAGTTTTGGCTGCTTGAAACGCAGGCAGACTATGTTTCATTCGATAAAAATGGAATGGAATGGCTATGAGTACTAGTTCATTTAAATCTTTTATAGAATTAGGCGTTACTTTGCGGAGATCCATAATACAAAAGTAATAATAAATTTATTTTGCTATAATCCGCGATACAGTAAATAGAAAATATATATAGTGCTAAATGTATAGTGGACTATACGTTTTTTTCATACCCGCTACATGCAGGATTCGTAAAAACATATACACAAACCTCCACCACTTCCACCACAATACACAAGCACTACACAGGTTCACTATCACAAACTCAACAATCGTTTCGCCCCGCAATCGAAGCATCATCAGGAGATAGACTCCACGACAAAATCGCAAAGCGAAGCGTTATGCGAACAAGCATTGTTATATAGTAATCGGTTCATCGTGGGGATGAACCGATTACTTTTAATAATTTCTAATTGTTCCAAAATTAAATTAATAACTTACAGAAAAATTGTCTCATTACTTAATCTCAGTGGATAAATTTATTATAAAAGAATAGTCTTAACAAGAATTTATTTTCAATAAATAAGACGTGAATTCTGGTAGATCTTGGCAATGTCGCATCCCCGTTCAATTTAGTATGTATTGTTCCAGAACGTCAGAACGTGGATGGATTTATCAATCAACAATTTTTTCTTTTAAGTTAAAGTGTTCCATTTTGTATTATACAGCGTTCTACAATTAATGCAAGAGATGAGAATGTTAAGAGGAGAGTGCATGCAAATGAGATCAGAATGTTAAGGTGGATGTGTGGTGTGGCAAGATTTGATTGAAATTCGAAGTGAGTATGTTAGGGGAGATTTTGCGCCCATTATAGAAAAGATGAGAAGTACGAGGTAAAGTTGTTGTGGTCATATTACAAGGGATGAAAATCATGTGACCAAACGACTGAATGACAGGAGAGAATGGAATCAAAAAAACATGTTGTGCCGACCCACTTAGAGTGGTATAACGGCAGGAGTATGATGATGCTATTTAATAAAATAAAAATTAGATAATGTTTGATAATGTTGATTTACTTTACGGAATTCCGTGATACTGTGAATTAAAATAATGTCTTTTCTTCCTTCTATTTTCTGCTATTGTCAAAGCCCAGATAGAATAGTTATAATTGTTATCAAGCAGTCTGTTCAAGATATAGATTAAAGCGATTACGAGTATTGACATCTCATTTCTGACATCGTTTCTACACTAGCAATGCGATTCTAGCGGACTACGATCCTTCCTCACTATAACACCTTTATATATCTAAACCCTTCTGTTCTTCAATCTATGCGTCCTTATCATCACTTCAAAGTCGTGACTGACAGTCAATGCTTTTGTTTACTTTACGGGATATTTTATATTTCGTTAAGTAAAGACGCTCTAGAATAGTGCAATCCATCGCCTACTGAGAGACTGCGATTTTTATAATTCTATTTTGAAAAGTGGGACTTAAATTTAGGAAATGTCGAAAAAACCGTTCAATTCAAATAGCACTATAGTCCGGATATAAGAAACCCTTTGCAGAACTATGTATATTTGATATTGGGCGTTCTTTTAATATTTAACTGTTACACATGTTTAGAAACTATTTGAAGATAAACATTATCTATTATATCCGATGGAATCCAGTGAATATTCTTTTTCTAATAAATATATTTCTAATAGAATAGAACCACATTGTTAAAATCGATCTCCGTTTCTCTGACGTCAAAAAATACAAAGCGCCCAATTGTAGGGTTCGGAAGCAAATATGTCTAGGTAATATTTTTTGTTTTTCTTTAGTATGTTACTTTTGTTGCTCTAGAAATTTTTTCGTAACTTTATACTGTGCTTACCTTATCTTTTGTTGTTTTTTTTAAAGAATCAAGTCAATGTTTTGTTTTTTTACTCATTCACGATTACTTTTGGACATAAGTCTATGATCGGATGTCGATTAGTTAAGAAACATGAAATTGGATTTTCGAATAAAGTTGTTAATTTAATTTGCAAAGTGGAATTTATGGAGGCGAGCGATTAAATTAAAAAAACTAACAAGCTATATTAGCAATCATTCTTTTAATATTTGATTATATACTATAAATATTTTATTCCTAGCTTGTATTAAACATACTTTTTGTAGGAAAGCTTCTTGCAACGTTCTAATAATTAGTATTTGGAAGCTTTTAATTTAATGAAACAAAAAGTGTTGTGTACGTAAAGATATAGTGATTTATTATAAGAAATTCATATCTTATTTTACCACATTAATGCCGTATCTTTTTATGAATAAGTATGTAATATTTCCAGTAATTTATGATCTGTTCAGATCTTTGCAATATTTCAAGGTTTACATAATTATTAAATATATCTAATATTATGATCAGTTTATATCTACGCAACATTCCAAAGTTTATCTTTATGGGTAAATTACACCTCCACTTCTGATATTATAATTGGTTGATATATTTGCAACATTTCAAAACACTTCTATTTTTGATACAATAATTAGTTTCGCAACATTTCGAATTTTATCTCCACGCGAATGCATATATGCTAAAATAAAGTATAGAACACAATGTAGCAACCCCACTTCAGGTATTATGATTAGTAAATCTATGTAAGCTTTAAAGGTCAGCAACAAAGGTATTGCAGCTATAAAAGTAAGGCTGCAAGGTCCCTTTTGTAGGACAAAGGTTGATCGATCTAATTCAAGAAATATCAGACATATGGAAATAAAACTGATACGGTTAGGCACATATATTAAACCTCAAGAATATATTTAAACTATCGTGAGTAGTATTCATAGTTAATGTGTTGACACCGGCTATACTCACGTCTAATTTTATCGGGTTAGCCCGACTAGTTTTGAGCCCATCAGGAGCACGACGTTATTAACTAGTCGGGCTAACTCGATAAAATCAGACGTGAATATAGCCGGTGTCTAGCATTAACTTCAGAATATAATTTTTCAGATTTAGATTGCTCTGTATTAAATAGAAAAGTAGTCAAGAAGCTGCAATAGCCCAGCGGTGTGAACGCGCGACTCACTCGATTGGGTCACGGGTTAATGCCTATGCCTAATTAATTATTGCAATTTATCACTCGCTTTTCGGTGACGGAAAACATCGTGAGTAAACCTGTATGTAGGAAATTCTGGCGATATATGTAACCGGTAGGTTAGGTACGGATTGGTAAATCCGCATTGGAGCAGCGTCGTAGGTCTTAGCTAACTCTCTTTCCTCCAAAAAAAAACGGGGAGAAGAGGCCTATATCGAGCAGTGGGACTAGCCCGTGCTTGACTATGCCCTTATCCTACTCTACGTGGGGTCAGCACATGTCGACATGTTACAAACATGCTGTCACATGATTTGCCTGCATATTTTACGACCGGCCGCCTGCCTGACGTCAACTTACGCTAGTTGTATTTAACGACCCCTCGGTAAGAAAGAGGGTGGTCTATTCTACTCAACCGGATACCACACGGTGGGTCAACTTACCTTAGTCGCCTTTTAGACACCTCAGTAAGAAATGAGGGTGGTCTATTATACTCAGCCAGAATAGGTACACGGCTAGTGAGTATCTACACACATTTTAATAAAATATAAAATTAGTAAGTAGATGAATAATAAAACAGCTGTTTAATCCATTTGCTCTTTCATTACTTTTCCTCGTATTAATTTTAATTAGCGATGAGGTAAATAGTTATAAAAAGAATACGATGAAATGTCGTTAAACTTTGAATGTCTAATTAAATAGAATATTGAAGTTATGATTTCTATAAACTGCGAGGTAAAGTCTGTCACGCTAAATGTATAGTGTTTTATCGGTTAAAATATGTCTGCTGTTCACTATCTGCAATGATCGTTGATCGTTTATCGTATGATCATCTATAGTTAGCAAGATCATCGTGGGAGCTTTTACACGATCGTCCTTATTTTTATACAATATAAACGATCACGCGCATCACCCGCGATTCCCTTTGATGCGTGTCCGAAAAATCGCCAATTCCCGGGTTGCTGGTAATTGTAGGCGATTGTAGGCGTTCATAGATGATTGGCAAGTACAGCCGAATATGCCCTCTACACGACGATGCTTGCGCTCAATCGTTTGTAATCGTCGATTTCAAAAAAGATATATACCAGCAGGCCTACCATGAATTCTGATTGCGACTCAATTGAAGACGTAAACTAAATTGTTTTGCCTTTTCATACCATGACGTCTTAAAGACGCACACTTTAGGTCGTTGCTGAATGAGCGTTCGGAATTCGTCCTAAGAACATGTGAGTAAAAGAGACAAAGTTATCTATAGTTCATATAACGTTGTCCTTTTCAAACACACTTCATGGTACGAAAAGAAAGCGGTTGGGTTTAGGTACTGACTTTAAATTGATTCGTTTTCTAAAAGTTCATGGTGGGGGTTATGAATATTTATGATATTTCCTATTCCTATCTTCTGGTAATGCTTCGGTTATGGGGTGGAGTGTTTTTGACGTTTTGAGGTGCGTTGATAGTAGGTACTTTGTAGTGGTGGTTCTGGTTTATATTAAATATTTAAACTATATTGCAATTGTAAGTTAAAACGCAAATAATTTATAAAAGCGGAACTTTACGGAAACCCATATTACAGAAGTTACAATAGAATTATTTTGCTATAATCCGCATTTTACGATTAAAATCATAATATATTATGATTTTGTCTATCTATCCACCTGATGATGCTTCGGTTACGGGGCGAAACGATCGCAGAGATTGTCGTAAAGATGTGTAGTGCTTGTGTGAAGGATTGCTAGTGGCATCGTTGTAATACGTGTGGTGATTAGTCCTGCATGGATAAGGTATGTGAGCGTTGCCTGCTTCCTTCACTTAGATCCATTACATAGATTCTATTAACAAAAGCGAATTATAACAAAATGCAAAATTCTATCATAGCTTCTAACTGGAATAAATTAAGTCTAAGTAGGTAGTAGGTTTAATCACGTCACAAATTTAATAGGCTACATAAAATTTACATTACATAGAGTAACTTATGGTAAGTAAAAATCAAATAAAATATATCTTACTCAGTGAATATTTCGAAGACCGATCCATTTTTCTCCCAAAAAGACGAGTGGTCATGCGTAATCTGTATATAAAAGAATTACTCCAGTTCGAATCCATGATTATCAACTAATTGAAACGTGAGACGGCACTTTGTTAGTTAATACGGACACACACGGCATCTTAGCGGCACACCTAACACAATACTGACGATGTAATATCATGTTTAATTTATCCTTACATATAAAATAAAGTTCCCCGCTGCGTCAATCTATCTATTTATGATGAATTAAAAAAACCATTTAACGGCTTTTCAAGAGGATTCCACCAATATAGTGGATATAGCCATTCTTCGACCCTCAAATTCAAAATATTCTTTATTCAATGAAACTTGTAAACAAGTGTTTTTGAATCGTCAACATCTACTGCTGGTTCGGACAGCTGTTCCTACCGAGAAGAACCAGCAAGAACCTCGGCGGTTGCTCTTTTAAATATAATCCTTATAACTTACAAGTACTTAGTCACTACTATCTTGTGGATTGATGAGCTGTGATAGCCCAGCGGTGAATGAGCTGTGATAGCCCAGCGGTGAGACCGTGCGAGTCTTTCGTGTGTTCCCCTGAACACGAGTTCAAACCCGGGCAGGCACCAATGAGTTTTTCTATTAAAACTCATATGTTGAATTGTTAATTGCAATTTATCACACGCTTTTCGGTGTAGGAAAACATCGTGAGGAAACCTGATTTCTTCTCGGCAGGAACAGCTTTTCGAACCAGGAGTAGAGTTCAGAAAGCACTTGATTACAAGTTTACTCGATTAAATAATATTTTTAACTAACGTGAAACTACGTCAATAAAGTCGAACCACGTGAAAGACACCGATGAGTTTTTCTATGTTAATAAAAAAATTGAGATTTAAAACTTATGTGTCTTATTAAAAATTGTACTTTATCGTATGATTTTCGGTGAAAAGCATCGTTACGAAACATGTGTAAGGTTCAATAATTTAAGAACAAGTTTTAGGACAAACGTTTTAATTTATAATTGTATTTTTGTTAAATAAACTAAATAGAAATCATTTGACTAATATTATAGATTTTAAAAGGGACGGTACCAAGTGGAGCGGGGACAATACGTATTGTGAAATGTTACAGGGAAGACGAAAGTAAATTGTAACGTGTTAATATTGTGAGAAATAAATATATATAGTTGGAATTTTTACACATACACACCTCGGAAGAATTCTGGGAATATATAATTTGTAACCTACCAAGTACGCATTGGAGCAGCGTAATCGGTCTTGCTCCAACTCTTTTCTCCAAAAACGGAGAGAGGAGGCCTATGTCCAGAAGTGGGACACTAACAGTTATGACACTAGGGAATCCAAAAGGCATTATGATAATAGAATCGCTTGATTCATAAAAACCAGTGTTCATATGAATCAAGCAATTCTAACGTTCGAAAAGGACTAAGCAGGTACTTTAGGAATTGATTAATATCATTCAAAGATTTCATAAGTTTCCGTGAGTATAAGAAATATTATTCGATTTGTTAAGTTCATTACGTCGTTATCTGGCACAACTTAGTTTTAAATTAAGCGATAATTGAATTTTGAAATAATAATATATCTACTGTGAACCGGCAATCTATGTCTAATTTTAAGCCAAATCATTTTTAACGTCATTGGGTACTACTGCCCATCATTTACCGTATCAATATGTATTATGTAGTAGAAAATTTGTATTTAAAAAATCATATTTAAAGTCAACTGTTTTTTTTATTTCATAAAAATTATTGCGAATGTATTTATAATCATGTAAATCAAATCAAATCAAATCAAATCAAAATAATCTTTATTTAAATACACCATTTCAGGCACTTTTGAATCGTCAAGCATCAATATGATTAATGAAGCTACAACTGGTTCGGAATGTTGCTCTTACCGAGAAGAACCAGCAAGAAACTCGGCGGTCAATCTTTTAAATATTTTCAATTACACATTATCAAACCGCTGTCTTGTATGAAGCTGAAAGGATTTTCAAATCCAGGCTTTCTTACCATCCAAATAATCTTTAATTTTGTAATATGCTTTACGTATAAGCATATTTTTAACACTTGATTGGAATCTTTCTGTACACTGGTCTAGAATGGATTGAGGAATTATAGAAGCGAATAGCGAGACCAACAAATGAGTTGCTAACTCTGCTGAGTCGCGACGCAGATCGTAAGCTGTTTGTGACCTGTTTTGTTGTGTTTGTGACGATGTTTTTTCTTATTCCTGATAAGTTGACAAAAATAAGATTAAACGATTATACGATTTGCCAGTTCACAGTCGATATGCTAATTATTAATAACATGATAACTAACTAGCTGTGCCTACGACTTCGTCCACGTGGAAATCTATGTATTGGATTTAAATTTTAACATAAAAAGTAGTTATTGTGAGTTTACCATAAGAGATAGTAAAATGCTATCGCTGACTTTTTGTATTATTTTTGTTGGTCTACAATTCTTTATTGGCCCGTTGGCGCAGTGAGTAGGGACCCTGCCTTTGGCTCCGCGGGTTGCGGGTTCGATTCCCGCGGAGGGCCAACATTTTCTATAAACAATTTGTTGGTTATTCGAGTCTGGGTGTATATTGGTATTTAAGTATGTATTTAAAATTATATATCTAGTATATCTACCAGTTGTCCGTCACCCATAAACCTATAAACACAAGTATTAAGTTACTTTGGGGACCGATGACCGTGTGTGTAAGTGTCCCAAGTGTGTAAAGCTCCCAGAAAACGGGTTTTTTTACAACTGCGCGATCTCCTAAATAAAATTTACATAAAACCTTAATATTCTATGAACCTAAACATTCCGGATTAATCGCACTTCCGTTTAGTAATAGCCGTTCAAAAATTAGTTCGGTGGATTTTTAAAAATCAATCACATGAAGACAGTTTTTAGGGACTTTCTTTTATAATAAGTATAAAGATATGGAAACAAAACAAGAATATGTATTTAAGAATAATAAACAAAACTGAGATTACGTTCGATATTCCAGCCCAGCCTTAATTTACTATGTAAGGGTATGATCAGTTATTATTGATTCATGATCAGTTATTGATTAAGTAAACTTTTCACTCTTAAAGACATAGATATGTAGCAACTTTTTTTATTTATTTTTCCCTAACACAAATTGTTTTGAAAGCACGAGCTGCCACTTGTTCGACGCGAGATTATGTTGACTTTGGCACAAACATCAAAGTTGCTGGTAAACATATCGACTGAGCAAAAAGGCACGTCTGCATTTTGACCTCGAATTATTTTGATCTAAATATCGTAGTAAAACTTTTAAAAAATCAATCACGGTTGAGATAAAGGTATGATAACCATGATGCAATAAGTATACATGCTATAAGAGATAACGTAAATTAATTGCATATTACGTATATATTTTTTTTCTACAGATTTTTAAAATTATTTATTCTTTAATTTGTATTCGTATGTCAAAGGCAGCCAATGTGTGTTAGAGATATAAAAGTAGCGGCATGTTACAATCCCACTGCTGGGAATAGGCCTCCTCCCTCCGTTTTTGGAGAGTAGGGTTGGAGCTAAGACCTACCACGCTGCTCCAATGCGAATTGGTAGGTTACGCATATCTCCAGAATTCTCTAGAGATATGCAGGTTTCCTCACGATGTTTTCCTTCACCGAAAAGCGTGTGATAAATTGTAATTATCAATTAGACACATGAGTTTTAATAGAAAAACTTATTGGTGCCTGCCCGGGTTTGAACTTGTGTTCCCCTAGAAATAGTCGCACGGTCTCACCGCTGGGCTATCACAGCTCGAGTTAGAGATATAGAAAAGAATAAAATTGTTGTTGGAAATTATTTGTTATTATAATTATCTGGATCAAAAATTTTTGTCATTTAGTTTTCTCATTAATTTCCGTTTATTTAATATAAATAATGCAATTTATTTATTCAATTAGAAAATACATTAATTTAGATACTGAGAATTGTGTATTGAACGTGTCCTTGAAATTCCTTTGTAGCTTTTTCCAGTATGTTTTGTCCATCTAGTACGGCGTTCATCGTCTCCCTCAGGATGGTTGTAATAGACAAACTAGTAAGGGTGGATATTTGGTCACACCAACGGAGAGGCGATCGTCCGCGAGGTCTTTTTCCCTCCAATTTGTCAAGGCCGTCAGGTTGCTGACCGTAGATGTGACTAAAGTTACCGAGGATCTTTTGGTAGTAGATGGTAGATAGCTGAGTCCGTATGCGCATTTTCTCCAAGATATATTTATTGGTACGTTTGACCGTCCATGGTGTACGAAGCATCCGCCTCCATCAGCACATCTCAAAGGGATTAATTTATAAAAGAAAATATACTAAGTATTTTCCCGTTCTCGAATTAATTAGCTGAGAAATAACAGAAGGGCAGACAGCGAGACTGTCGCATTTATAATGTTGGTGTATAATAGCGACCCGCGCTGGCTTCGCCCGCGTATAATTCATTCACAAAGTTTTTACCGCGTAAATACTGTATCCGCGGGAATTTACCCATAATATACTATTCACCTAAACCTTCCTAAAGAATTGCATACTGATGCTAAAAATCGTACAAAAATCCGTTCAGTACTTTTTGAGAAAATCCATTAAATACAGACATACAGCTTATGACTTTGTTTTATAGTATACTAACTGTGCATGAAGCTACACCCGCGGGAAAATCAGTGTATTTAATTGAAATTTGGAACATAGAAGTAGTTATTTTGAGTAAACTATAAGGAATAGAGACATGTTGTCGCGGACTTTTTTACAGCTGCGCGGCCTCTTCAACGCAGTTTAATCAATCGCATTAACGCATCGATCATCGATTTGTTGTTTTTTTTATCTCTACAACTAGAAATAAGTGCGGCTACGCCCGCGTGAAATTCAGTGTTTAACGTGTTATAGTCGCTCGAGTCTCGGCATGAGTCTGGAGTGTGATACCCTACACCGCTTTCTATATCTATTTCCTCCTCTAAACTATAATTGTCACTACCCCCACTAAAAATTGTTGTAAAACGACCTCTTCAACTCAATTCACATGAAACCGTTATGTGCTATTAACCTAAACCTTTCGGAGGAATTGCACTACCTTTTAGTAATAACCGTACTAAAATCCGTTCAGAAAATCGATCACATACAGACAGACAGCTTTGGGGACTTTATTTTATAATAAGTATAAATTATCTAGTACATTATTTGACTGTAACTCTATTGGTTTACACGGCGCATGCGACGAAAGCTCTCCTTAGACAAGTTTTTCTTACAACTGCGCGACCTCTTTAACGCAATTTATACAAAACGGTAATGTATTATTAACCTAAACCATCCGGAAGACTTGCACTACCTTTTAAATTTCTCAAAATCTATTAAACCGAACGAAAATTGGTTTAGTAGATTTTGAGAAAATTGATCACATACGACAGATAGCTTTTGGGTACTTTTGTGTATACATATATGGATATAAGTGCGAGTATCTATAGATGTTCTTAACACCGTTGAATATCTTCCTAACCAAAGCTAACCGTTCCTCTTGAATATTTATTTTCGTACTATTAATACTTTAAACTGGATTATAGTAGAGTCATGGCCAAACATTTTCAAAAATAGATTAGGTAACAATTACTCTCATCGCACAGTAATTTAAATAGTAATTTATAGAATTAGGCGTTACTTTGCGGAGATCCATAATAGAAAAATAACACGTTTATTTTATAGCGGTTTATAGCAAAATAATATTTTGCTTACTTTTGTATTATGGACCTACCGCAAAGTCATCATACTCCTGCCCTTATCCCACTCTAAGCGGGGTCGGCACAACACGTTACAAACACGTTGTCAAGTGATTTGACTACGTATTTTACGACCGGTCGCCTGCCTGACAGCAACTTACCTTAGTCGCCTTTTACGACTCCTCGGTAAGAAATGAGGGTGGTCTATTCTACTCACCTACCACACGGCATATTTCGTATACTTTGCACGTTTATAAAAAACTGGTAACGACAGCTAAGTAACGATGCCTAATTCTATAAAAGAGATTGAAAAAAAAAACACATTATTAAAGAGATTTCTGAGATTTCGAAATATCTTTTGCACGCAATTCTCCTTTAATGTAATTGAATAAAAAGATAACCTGATTAAAATATGCTTATATCAACACATAATATTTTTATACCAACATCTCTTTTCTTTTAACCGTTTCTTGCACAGCATATCGCTTAAACCAACGTAGAATAACTAACCTAGTTCCCTTTATAGCTTGTCTTATTAACCTGCCGCTCTAAATAAATTCATTCGGTTTCGCAGATTATTATGATCTCTTAATTTTTTTTAATTTATTAAATACTTTAGTAGAACATGCTATGCGGATAATTTTAAGGACTATATTTTAAACTTTATAGAGTGCAAACCGTCAGTATGCTTTAAAGTCCTAAATTTGACGATATTGAATTGATATAGGTTGCGTTATTTTTGCTGCTAGAGACAGCATATCAGCATCCTCCTGCCCTTATCCCACTCTAAGTATGGTCGGCACAACATGTTACAAACATGTTGTTACATGATTCGGTTACGTATTTTACGACCGTCTGCTTGGCTGACGTCAATTTATCTTAGTCTACGACTAAGATAGTTTTACGACTCCTCGATAAGAAAGAGGGTGTTCTATTCTACTCAACCGGATACCACAGGGGGGGTCAACTTACCTTAGTCGCCTTTTACGACACCTCGGTAAGAAATGAGAGTGATCTATTCTACGCAGCTGAAAACCACACGGCGGGCTAGGGACTAAAAAAAAATTTCCGATTTGGAAAAAAACGCCATTTATCAAGACTGGCAAAGTATCATATCTTTCAAATTACTATACCGTGTAATTTACTGAATTATACGATTGTAAAAGAAAACACATTTAAAAAACTACAATTAACTAAAGGAACATCGAAACTTGTTTTATATATAAAGATGAAGAAGCTTTTACCCAACTGACGAATCATGAAATATTAGCTTCGTGAAACAAAAGCTTTAATAATTCCCTTCAGTTAGTTAGTAAAAGGCAGCTGAATTTTTTTTTTTTCAACTTTTATTCAAATTACGAGTATATCTATTCTTTAGTAATAATCTGCAATAATCTCTGCAATAAATCTGTAATAATCTGCAAACCGAACTGAGTAACTCGCGAAATCTCAAAAGAGAGATTAAAGCAGAGATCGAAACAAACCTCAGTAACCTCCAAAATGTGTTATCCTTCTTAGAAGGAAAATTGACGCAAAATGAGAAACGACTCAACGAAGCGTTAGAAGCAAATAAGAAACCTGAGACGGAACCCATAATGCAGAATTATGCAGAGAGGTTACAAAAACTAGGTGACACAACTTTAAGCCTGATCGAAAGCGTAGGAAAACTGGGGGTCTTAGAAGAGAGCATCGAAATAACAAAAGAGATAAACGAACGGGTGACGGAGCAATTAAACCTTGCAAAAGAAAATGCCAAACACGTGGAGGAAATCAAAGAACAGGTTGGAAAATTAAGAAATGAGCATGCATCTATAACAATCCACAGCGTAAAACAGAGCACTGAAATTAAAGGAGAAATTACGAAGCAAAACGACAAATTCCTGCAAGTATTGCAGGAACAAAAAGAATTACAGACGAGAGGAGCTATTAGCTATGCTGATGTCCTGGCCGGATTAAAGGCAAATCGGCACGTGGAGCGAGAGGCGTTCCATTCAATAGTGGTTACCTCGAGCGATGAAATGGATACTGGTGAGGAAGTTCTGCAAAAAATTAGAACAGTAGTCAAAGCAAAAGAAGGAGACATTAAGATTGACAAAGTGAGAAAAGTTCAAGACAGAAAAATTATATTAGGCTGTAGCACTCCTGAAGAAAGAACTAAAGTAATGAACAAAATTCAAAATTCTTGTGAATTAAAAGCGGAAGTCATTAAGAACAAGGACCCTCTTATAGTACTAAAGGACGTCATGCTATACAACAATGACGAAGAGGTCATAAAAGCAGTGAGAAACCAAAATCGGCATATCTTCGAAGACCTCCCGCAAGAAGACACAAGGATGGAGATAAAGTTTAGGAAAAAGACTAGAAACCCTCACCAGGGCCATTTCATAGTACGAGTATCCCCAGCGTTATGGAAGAGAACTACCACAGCCAAGACGCTCCACATCGACATGCAGAGAGTAAGGGTGGAGGATCACTCCCCCCTTATTCAATGCTCAATGTGCCTTGGCTATGGGCACAGTAGGCGCTACTGCAAGACAGTAATAGAAAAATGCAGCCATTGCGGAGAAGGGCATAAAAGGAGCGACTGCCCTGAAATGTTAGCAGGCGGTCCCCCGACCTGTTGCAATTGCACCAGTGCAAGCATTAAGGACAATGGCCACAACGCCTTCAGCAATGACTGCCCCATTCGAAAACGGTGGGATATGCTAGCAAGATCAGCCATAGCATATTGCTAAGGGCTCCCAGCAGAAAAAAGGTAATAATTCACGAATTAATTACGGGATTTTTTATACTAAAAAGTTCATCAGTTTCCTGCTGGAAACCTCTAGCAAAACAAAAAATAATTATAGAGGACTCTCAGGCCCAGCGTGTGATCCTGGGACTGAGGTGCAATATCTTCCGAGAAACAATCTGATGAATTGTTCCGCCCATAATCAAATGGCACCAAGGATTTGGGTTTGTAATAATCACCCAGAAGCACATGCTGAACCAGAGGCCCTCCATAAACAAACCGAACTAGAGTATTTAAGCAGATCAAACTATTCAGTTCTTAAGGTCCATTCTAGGTGGCTTTTAAAAAATGATGATCATGCCAATAATCAAGCACGACAATATACGTCTATCAACTTGATTGTTGACAAGAGACTTACGTTAAAAATACTAGCGATAGAGAAAAAAGGAGAAATAAAAGACTAGCATTAAAGGTGTAATTTACACATATATAATAATTATATATTAGGTAAAACCGTTTGAGCATGTAAATAATTAAGAAAAGCAAATAGCAAGTAAGATAATGTAAGTAAATAAAAAAGTAAATAGAAGCAGAAACAGAATGTTGAACCAGTTCACTGAATAAATTAATAAAAACATACTTAATAAACACTAGTAAAATGTTATAAAATGTTACTAAATACAAATAAAATAAATAAAATAGTTAATAACCTGCAAAAATAAATTGTTAACCACCGTACATAAAACTGACAAATAAATAAAGCTCTATATTAAAATATAAAATAGAAAACTGTAAATCTGAATAAGTAGAAAGTATAAATAAACTGTATAAATATCGCAGAATATTGTAGCATAGAAATAAGGAAATAAATGTAGTAGACTTAGTAAACAAGATTGTCGTAAATTAAGCATAAGATAAGAATTAAAATGTATAGTTAAACTGTTAAGTTAAGTATAAAATATTGTTATAGATAGTATAGAAATTAGGATAAAAACGGCTCTGATTATGTTAGAGGAAGCTGAAAAAAAAAAAAAAAAAAAAAGTCTGCAATATTTTATCTCGTTTGCCATTTAGCATGTTCTGCCAACTAATCCGGCAGTGTGCATTAGGATGGCTGTTAAAAACAGTTTTGCAGCCAAGCAATTACCCTATCTGCGTTATTATTGTAATTCACGGTAAGTACGTACAGTACATTAATTACATCCTACGTCAACTGGAACCGTGACTGATACATTACAGAAATACACAGGGGACATATTTTACATTTCCAGAATTTATATAATCATATACAACCAGCTTCAAAATAGCCTTTTTAATAACTTAATATTATTATGACACTTAATTAAGACTGACCACACTTTTCTGATGTGAATCTGCTTTACCATTAAATAATCATAGAAAATTACGTTAAATTATAAAAAAAAAAAATTGTACTAACTGAACCTGCAATATGATGGTGTTAAAATACACATTGTAATATGTTTTTTTCCTATTCCATATGGAAAAATGAAAGCTTTTAATTTTATGATAACTTAAAAAAAGGAACGCCCACGTAATAATATTAGGTACACATGCACTTAATATTTAAAATCGTTAATGATAGTATTATGTCGATAACCGCAACGGGTTTACGATACAGGCTCATTCCATAATGTTTATATTGAATCTGTGACAATTTCAGCTTAAATTAATATCCAATTGGAAACATTTACTCTCTGAAATAATAACTGCTATAAAAATTAATTATTTCAATACCAATTTGAAATATAAAATTTCTCGGAATATTAATTCTACCTTGATTAGTAAAGCAAAAAACTACGTATCAAATAGTAAAATAAAAAAAGTGAATAGCAGTAAAATATTAAAAAATATTTAAAGTTAAAGATCCTGAACTGAAAAACGTTTTACTGAAAATTTATTCATAAATTGTTTCTAGTAATAATTGATTTACTTAAGGCTATCTTGTAGATGAATAATTTATGCAGATCATCATTATTTATATCACATATCAGTCAGATTTAACTGACTGTCATAAAAAAGATATTGAGCATTTTTAGTTAGCGTTAGCATCTTTATAGTCTATGAGTGAAGATGCGATGACGTTAGTAGTGAGAATCTGCTTTGATACGTATCGGATATTACACAAATTCCACCAAGCGATTTGCTCTCATTGGCATGGAATGCACTACTTGTCTATTGTTCCGGCTGTTTAGGTTTGGGTTAATATGATTAATGGCCACTGTAAAAACTAACTCCGCATCTAAGTTCTAGGTCATAAATTTAACGATTTCATAAAATTAGGTTGTCATGATAAGGCCCCATAGGAATACCTGACGATGACTTTATCTAATGCTTGTACAGCTTATTGCACTTTCAATGAACTTCCTGTCATCGACAATGCTTCTGTGCTCTTCTCTTCTCTGCCACTTTGCTGTGAATCACATGTTCGATAACTAAATAATTCTCGGCAATCACAAGTGTAACCTCTCAACGCATAAATAACGCATTTGATCTAATCCTCACACAACCTCATTGACTCCACAAGCAATAAACGATCCTTTATGACAGAAATTTCAATCCATTCACAACTCAAGACTTTTGCTACATCCTACTAATTCCTACTAATAAGTAGGAATTAGTAGGATGTATAAATGCGAAAGTTTGTGAGTATGGATGGATGTTTGTTACTCTTTCACGAAAAAACTATTGACGGATTTGGATGAAACTTTAAAATTATATAGGTTCTACATCGGAATAATATAAAGGCTACAATTTGTAACGATTTTATATAATATAACGATACATATCAATAAAGTCGGATAAATCTGGCCTCTGAGAGCTATCTCGGCGTACGCTGCCTAAACCATTGGAGTTACACAAAGATGATGTACCGTAGTATTGTTTGTCTTTAATAGTTCTAAATAAAATTCCGCGACAGCATATATCTATCTTTTATGTGGAAGCCACTATGACCAAAATTGTGAATCATAAATTTAAGTAAGTTAGATACTGTGGCAGAAAAAATTTCTAGCAAGCGAAGCCGCGGGCAACAACTAGTAATATATAATTATGAACAGGAATTATTTTTTGCGCGGGACAATATACTACCGGCGTCACCTATGTTTTACCTCCAACAACTTGGAGGTTTGTCGTTTGTCCTGAAAGACTCATTGTGAATGTTTTTTTAAAAACTCCAAACAATCTGCCTAAATATCTTGATGTAGACACTATCATGGAAACGTATAGTTTGTAAAATTTGTCGTTAACTAGATTAGTATTTCGATTATGTAGATAATTAGTTTTTTTTTTGTCGGAGGCGCTCAATTTACATACAGTCGAAAGATAAATTTTTCGAGACTTTCTCTATAATTGCTTTTAATTGTCAATTTTCAAAGACATAGTAAGGCAATTTATAAATTAATTTAATTAATATAGAAGTTGCATGTATTTAAAAGACATACACTGTATAATATATTTAAATAACTTGAATTATCAGTCTCCTGCCCTTATCCCACTCTAAGTGGGGTCGGAACAACATGTTACTAACATGTTGTCACATGATTTGGCTACGTATTTTACGACCGGTCGCCTGCCTGACGTCAACTTACCTTAGTCGCCTTTTACGACACCTCGGTAGGAAATGAGGGTGCTCTATTCTTTGCATCCGGATACCACATGGCATGAACTTAGTCGCCTCTTACACCTCGGTAAGAAAGGAGGGTGGCCTATTCTATTCTGCCGGATACCACACGGCGTATTTAAATAACTTGAATCTGTCAACAGATAAGTAGATAAAAATTATTAAAAAGACATCTAGGCAAGCGCCATGTTCATTAATCCGCTTAATTTTTTCAGCGTAACTAAAAATTAAAAAATATCTCGTTAGGAATCTTTATAAAATTACTGATTGTCTACCGTTGTTTAATTAATGCAATAATATGCTGCCATTGCTGGATATTGAATAGAAAATTCTGGAGGTCGTCTCCCAAAGTACTTACATTAATGAGATTGCTCTTATAATTGTAAAACTTTAAGTGGTTGGCAACTCGCCCTGTCCTGAATTCTACATGACCTGAAACCTATATATGAACATTTTACTGTATTGAAATGAATTACAACTTTACTCATCTGTGGCGCTCCAATTCTATTGAGAGGGTTTGAATTCGAATCCCATATTGTTGTTCACATTTTTTTACTGGTGTGAGGCTATTGGATGTATAACCAGATGAATGGATGTCATGCTGTTGCAATGACCACTTTGTAGGTTTTGCTATGAGATTATGTAATATAATTCTGCAATCAATTGTTACAGCACCCTTACAGCAGTTTAAAACATGTTTTAAAAGGAGGCTGATAAAGAATGCCTGAGGATTGATACATACCATTGAGGATTATATGGATGATGGGAATGTCTTTATATCTATTTCTCCACTCCGTAAAATATAGTATTGACTAAATCTTATCCGAACTAGTCATGTGATTCTTACTGGCTCTTCTCGGTAAGAACAGCTTCCCGAACTAGCAATAGATTTCAAGATTCAAAAGCAATAGCTTACAAATTTAGCTGAATAAAGAATATTTTGAATTTGAATTTGAATCCAATTGGAAAGTTCTTAAAAGCGATATAGCGGTGAAGTGATTAATAGACATATAAAGAAACGAACACTTCCATTAAAACCGTGATAAATCAATGAAATGCGCAAAAGCTCTGTAGTAAAGCTTTTTTGTTTTCATCGTAGCAAAAGAGTCAGTCAATTTTCATCCAACTGTAGTGTACTATTACTTTAAACGTTCCTCAAGAATCGCACTATTCTTTACTAAAAACCATTTAAAAATCCGTTCAGGAGAAATCCATTGAGAATATTGATTACATACAGACAGACGTGTTAGGGGACTTTGTTTTATAATATGTATAGATGTCTCTGAAATATTCGCAACTTCGTTCTCTCCAACGGAATATTGTGTAGCAACCAAAGGCTTTACGAGTGTCGAAAAAGAAAAAAAATCATAGAAGAAAACTCCTTAGTTTAATGATATATTGAAATATAGAATAATTTCTTAGCTAAATTTTAAAATAATAATAATATAATTCTCTAAGGGTCATGCTAGGACCAGCAGTATAATGCCAATTTTGCATAAAACAATAAAATGTAACAAAATTTTTATATGAAAATAATTACATAGATGTCATAATTTTCTAAAAGTAAACATAGTAACAAAACGAAACTTTAAAATATACGAAATGTTTTCATCTTTACAGAAGGAATGGAAATCACATATTGTTGAAACAGCTATTTATAGCATCGGCAATCGAAGTCGTTGTTTGTACGAGCAGTTTAATCGAATTATTCAATCTGAACGTTGCATTGCTGCAATGCTTTTTGTTAGTGGTGACCTCAGTGCAAAAACTAATGTTAACTGTGATACTTGAACAAAAAATGTACACCTTTAATTGCTGCAAAAAGTTTATTGTAAAAAAAAAATATAAAAAATAATACGGCTTAATGCGGTCAAGTTTTTGTATGGATCTATTTTTTTAGAATTAACTCACAAACAATTAAAAAAAACTGCCATATTTTAAAATTTGAGGTTAACAAAATGGAAATACAAGTTACGAAATTAGATTTTTTGTTGATTTATAAAAGTAACTAGATGTCTACACGTTGTGACTCAGTCTGGTTTCGAATCCCCATCAAAACAGAACTCAACAGTTTAACAAAAATTCTTCGATCGCCACCAAATTTTACTGGATCATCCGTTGGGTTAGACTAAACATTGTCTGCAAATATCATTAAAATCGTTCCAGCCATTTCGGAGTCTATAAAAGTTATACAGACCCCAATGGATTCGAACCCATATGTTCCAATTGCTGTTCGTGTCAAGCTAGTCATTAGCTCCTTAAGGTCACAATGTAAACTTGAAATATTTTTCAGCAGCAACACAAAAACTCATATCTTATTATAAAATTTAAAAAAAAATGAAATATAAGAAAACATAAATCAAAAAATATTTAGAGATAATGTTTAGATGTTTTAAAACTACGATTTAAATACACGATTGAATTGAAACGTTATCAAATATCTTGTACGGTTTTTATATTAAGAACAAAAAAAAATGTGATTATTCAATACACTCGTATATGTGCAAAATGTTGTAATTATAAGGAGTATAAATTCTAGTTGTATTTCTAGTCCGTTACTGTTAAATCCCCATATAAAACAATACATTTTTCGTTTACATGTATTATAGCATATATGAAGACGTAGCCAGAGACGTTGAACGGACAAGGTCACAGAGACTCTCAACTTCCCTTCTTTTGTTATATGATCAGTTGCCAAAACACCATCCATAGTTCGAGTCATCAAGAAGTCACGATTTTCATCAATCAGAAAACGGAGCGAGAAGGTTAAAGGAAACAATTAAAGGACAATATATATTTTTTTATTTAATATAATATGAGAATTTATTATAAGAAAACGACTTTAAGTTAAATTGAAAACAAGAAATACGACTGTAAAAAGCTGATAAATGTATATGCTTAAATGATTTATAGAAGCAGGCGTTACTTTGCGGAATTCCATATTACAAGCAATATAACAGAACTAACTACTTTGCTATAATCCGCACGGGTTAAGTGAATGCATGCAAAGCCAATGGAGGAGGATAGGCTCCACGACAAAAATCGTACTGCAGTACGATTTTTGTCGTGGAGCCTATCCTCCAGATGATGCTTCAGTTTCGGGGCGAAACGATCGTCGAGATTGTGGTGGTGGGTGTGTGTGTTGCTTTTGTGTGCGTTGTTGCTGGTGAATTGCGCCTTGGGGTGCATGTAGTGGCTGGTCCTGCATGTATAAGGTGCGTAGATTTTGCCTGCTTCATACACATTGGCTTTGCATGCATTCACTTAACCCGTGCGGATTATAGCAAAGTAGTTAGTTCTGTTATATTGCTTGTATATGCTTAAATAACACAGAGAATGAGAGGCGAAATAAAACTGAAATTTTCTGCAGTAATAATATGTGATTAATTATGAAATTTATATAATATATAGGAGGCCTATACCTAGCAGCGGAATAGTAACAGGTCTCTTTACTTTACTTTTTATAAAAAAAAAAAAATATAATCGATTTGAATTGGTTCTCAGTTAGATTCCATTTTCGAAATTTTAAAATAATCGACAAGTCAATTATTTAAAAAAATAATGAATATTCTATACTATTTTTTGAATTTCAAATGCCACTTTATATTCAAACTTTAAATCACGTTTATGAAATTCCTGTTATATTAAATTATTTTCAAATGAACTGCAAAACACCGAATGAAGTAGACAGTATAAATTTAATACCATTTTAAGTATTGCAAAGTTTTCGAGACACGCCACAGTCGTTAGACAACAATTAGCCATGAAGTAGGTATCCAATACCGCTCATATATGTTAATTTGTTTAATAAACATGAATTGATAGAGTACAATAGTCTTGGTTACCACGTGACATGGATTCTATATCCATAAACATTATGTACGGAAAAATACGTCTGTTTGAATATTAGTTATGGAACTCTAAAAAATCTTGGTTCAAAGAATATGAAAGAATAATAAATGTTTAAATATTTATCCAATTATTTTGTCAGTCTTTTTATCAAAATTAAAATAAAATAAATACCGGTGAAGTGGATAAGTATATTAGTTTTAAAAAATCTCAACAACAACTTGTGTTTATACGCTTAAAAATTCCATAAATATTCAAATTCTAATTCAAAGTATATCATCATTCAAGTAGACTGTTTTCAGTACTTTTAAATCGTCAAATATTTTTAAAGAAGCTACCACTGATGCGGAAGTTTGCTCCTACAGAGAAGAACCAGATAGAAGCTCGGCGGTTAATCTTTTCAAATAAATTATATTTCATCGATTTCCTGCCCTTATGCCTCTAACTGGGGTTGGTACATGTTTTAAACATTTTGTCATATGTTTTGGCTAGTTATTGTACGACCGGACGCCTGCCTGACGTCAAATTAACTTAGTCGCCTTTTACAGCACCTCGGTAAGAAATGAGGGTGGTCTATTATACTCAGCCGGGTACATTACGGCAGGTCAATTTACTTAAGTCACCTTTTACGACACCTAGGTAAGAAATGAGGGTATATTCTACTCAGCAGTATACCACAGGGCGCGGCGGTTTAAAAAAATTATACATTATGATTAATTTATTATATGTGAATGGTTTAAGACTGGTCAGTAGCTGACTGCAGTTAAAATATGCTTCTATCATTTTATCATATCAAACAATCTTCAATTGTATAGCAAGTTTTATGGAGTAGTTTCGATGATAAAAGTATACGAAATAATTGTTATTTACATAGATATATCAACTTTACGCGGACAATACCACCAGGAAATGCTAGTTTGCTAAACAACATGAATTAATCTAGTCTTGTCACCACATAATCGTTAATGGTAAGTAATATTCCAATGTCAAGTCTCAAGTGGATGTAAGCAATACGTGTTAGATGATGCGGATTATATCAATTGGTCCCGGGAAGAGCAGGTCATCCGACATGATATAATCTTCAATGTCATCTGGAGATTGTATTGCAATCTTTGATGGGATGATAAATACATTCGTGTATGCTGTATACAAAAGGGGAACTAATTTTTAAAGCCTTTATCCAACTTGCAATGTGTGTGAAGGAATCTTCCAAGTTAAACTTACTACTTCCCCGAGTCTGATTGAGCTGAAATTGTACGTACTTGTTCAGTCCCGATGATAA
This sequence comes from Morpho deidamia, assembly GCA_947086505.1. Classification (NCBI taxonomy): domain Eukaryota; kingdom Metazoa; phylum Arthropoda; class Insecta; order Lepidoptera; family Nymphalidae; genus Morpho; species Morpho deidamia. The sequence continues at coordinate 3,903,754 of CAMTZC010000002.1, read as the reverse complement.
TGCATGTTTATGATAAGCGTGACCTAATGGTGCAGCCAGGTTTGGCTCCAGACGAGGGAACTCCTCAAAAGTTAACAGTTGTGACATTAAACTTTGATAAAAGCTTTTATAGGTTATAATACTTGTTTATAATATAAAAACTTAACCAGATTGTTTGTGTTTGTTTGGAATTTCCGTTCTTCATGGGAACTTAAAACGTTTATAGAAACTAGCTATGCCCACAACATCGGCTGCGTGAAAATGCCACTGTGTCACAAAATTTTCCCGAATTGAGATTTTGAACATAAAAGTGAGTTAACTATTGACTGGTCCATTGGCGCAGTAGTAACTGCCTTCAGCTCCGCGGGTCGTGGGTTCGATTTCCGCCGAGAGCCAATGTTTTCTATACATAATTTGTTGGTTCTTCGAGCCTGGATGTGTATTTGTATTTAAGTATGTATTTAAAATTATATATGTAGTATATTTACCAGTCCGTCAACCATAACACAAGTATTAAATTATTTACTTTGGGGATAGCCGACCGTGTGTGTAAGTGTCTCATATATTTATTTATATATTATTAACTATAAGAGATAGAGACATGTTGTCGCGAACTTTTTTTTGGTATTTTTTAGATGTAGAATTCTCTAGTACATTACTTTAGTGTGTCTCTGCTGCTTAGGCACACGCGAGTAAAGCTTTCAGCAGGCGAGTTTTTCTTTTACAACCGCTCTACCTCTTCAACACAACATTTTCATAAAACAGTAATGTACTAATAACTTAACCCGTTCGGAAGAGTTGCACTATTTTTAGTATAAACTGTACAAAAATGCGTTCAGTAGATTTAAAGAAAATTGTACACATACAGACAACTTCAAGGGACTTTTTTTATTATAACTATTGATATAAGGCTGTGTAAATTTTTGCCTGAAACTTTAGGGGACGTATATACTCACTAAAGATAAATTATTATCTACGCATACAAATTATTGATTTTCATGAGTAAATAATGTATTTTCTAGCATATGAATTCATTAATTTTAATACTCCTACAGCTTAATTTTTGCTTTTTATGGAGCTGTATAACAATGAGGAGGGACATAATGAAAATCGTGTGTCCAAACGAATGTTAAAATATATGAATTTGAATGGATATGCGACTCTAGTGACTGGCTGAGGAGTAGCCCTAGAGTTGTTGAATTATAGGAGAGAACATCATTTATTATCCTTCCCTTATCACACTCTAAGTGGGGTCGACACAACATGTTACAAACATGTTGTCATATGATTTGGCTACGTATTTTACGACCGGCCGCCTATCTGACGTCAACTTACCTTAGTCGCCTTTTACAAAAACTTCTTTAAAAGGAGGGTAGTCTATTCTATTCTGCCGGATACCACACGGCGGAGAAAAATATATAAAAAATATGTGCCGACTCGTCTTAAAGTGGGATAAGGACAGGAGAATATGTAGTGTTATGCACGACAATAATATAAGATTTTTTTTGACAGCTATAGACTGTGTCAAAAATAATTATAAGATTTTGATGTACATTTTGACCAAAACATATTAAAGAAGTGTATTTATTGTAAATTGGATTGGTATCTTGAAGCGCAGAGTTTGTTATAGTGTTATAAAGCTTTATATAGAGCAAAACTCAATATAACATTGCCCTGTGCTATTAATTATATCTAGAACTCTAGAAATATTCTCTAACTCTAGAAATATTTTAGAGAGGATTAACTCCTGATACTTTAACGATCTAAAATATAATTATAATTCTTACATAAAAGTAATTTCTATTAAATTATTTGAAAACCCGAAAGTTAATAGTGAAGCGTTTTTTAACAACAAAAGCTGTATTTTGCTAAACTAGAAGACTTCTAATATTTCTTCGACGTTATATAAAAGAGATGATTTTTGATATCTTAAACGAATGTGTCGAGATGAAGAGAGATGAAATATGAGGCCCAGTAATGACATTGAAAATACAATGGAATGTCCCAATGCTAAGTAAAAATGCTAAGTAAGTAAGTGATTTGATTTACTCATCGAAATCATCTTTATTCAAGTAAGCTTTTGCAAGCACTCTTGAATTGTCAAGAATCAATTAGATGCAATGAAGCTACTACTGATTCGGAATGTAGCTCTTACCGAGAAGAACCAACAAGAAATTTGGCGGTCAATGTTTTAAACATTTCCAATTGACATTATCAAACCGCAGTCATGTTTGAAGCTAAAAGGCTTCTCAAATTCAAGCATTTTTATCATTCACATAATCTTCAAATTCGTGGTATCCGGTTGAGTACAATAGACCACCCTCATTTCTTACCGAGGCGTCGTAAAAGGCGACTAAGGTAAGTCGACCCACTGTGTGGTATCCGGTTGAGTAAAATAGACCATCCTCTTTCTTACCAAGGGGTCGTAAAATACGACTAAGGTAAGTTGACGTCAGGTAGGCGGCCGGTCGTAAAATACGTAGTCGAATAATGTGACAACATGTTGTGACGACCCCACTTAGAATGGGATAAGGGCAGTAGGATGATGATAATCTTTAAATTTCGTATATTAAAAATAGTATTTCTCAATCTTAGTTTAAACTTTTAGGCAAGTAAGAAAAGACATGACATATTTATAACCTGAAAATCTAAAGAACTTTGGATATAGAGAGAATATTATTTGTAATGCAAATGATTCAGTATTTTAAATATGTATAGTTTTGCTTCTCCGCTCGGTTAAGTTTGTTATTCTTTTGTATTTAAATATTTTGGTACTTGTTAGGAAATGTGCCGTCGTTTCCAGTTAGCAGGTTTAGGTATACAGTAGTTATATTATTAATCTCAAATTAGCCATGACGCGAGTTGTGTATAGAAAATTGTGAAAATCCTTCGTTGTAAAGATTTCATTGTTTATATTGGCAGTAAACTGAAATATTTAGCGCGAAAAATATTAATCGATCTTAATTATCAATTGATCACAACGATTTCGATAACTTCATTAATTTACATATCCGAACCTAATGTGCGATAACGTCATACCAAATAATGAAATAAATTATACAATTAATAAGAATACAAAGTTAACAAACCACATTTAATTTTAGATTTCAACGTAACACTGTTAGTCCCGTAGGATTGTAGCAATCCTTACAGACAGACATTGCGAAAAACATATAAGCTTTTGACACCCTCAAATAATTTATCTACGAACGTAACGCGATCCATTTTCCGTCATTTTGTCACAGTTGCTTCTTCTTTTGAATTCACAGCACTCGCGAGAGTATACTTTGAACTGATTACTTTAGAATTCTTACTTTGCGCGTAGTCTCAAAGTATTTGTATACGAGAACGAGACATGTCAGCACGCGAGGCTGGGCGGCCGTTGACTACAACACAGTACTCTGTACTGGCTACACAGTTTGCAAGACAGAAGCGTGCCATGCGCCTTGTCGCTTCTAGATCTCACTCCCCATATTCATGGTCAATGCTAACAGCTTGATAGCTTGTTCCTGTTACCGAAATTCGGCTTTATAATGCTATTTAAAGCTCGACATTTAACCGTAATATCGACCAAAGTCCCTGCAGTGGTATTTATTTACGTCCGCGTGCGTTTGTTTTATTTCCTATACTTCTTGGCGGATTTGTGTCACATAAATTTGCACGTAACGAAACTAAATGGCGAAGCTTGTTGAGGGTTTGATTTTCATCATCTTTTTTATTTAATTGCACAGATATGTATTAAATATTTACGCATTAAAGTCTGATTAAAAAAAGGCCTTGAAAGATTTTGAGTAGCACCCCCTTGCTCGTTTATTGTTTCAAATTCAAATTTAAATAATTATTTATTCAAATTGGTACAAGTACTTTTGAATCGTCAAATTATAACGAGGCTACAACTGGTTCGGAAAGGTGCTTTTACCGAGAAGAACCAGCAAGAAATTCAGGGGTTACTGTTTTCAAAAATAAATATTTAAATACTGTAGTCGTAACTGTTCACAAATTAAATTTCAATATAATCCAGTGCATACCTGGTCGTAAGTTTCACTTAAATATCCTTATATTTTGACCGAATCATTCCTAAAATTAAAAGAGATGTTTATCTCTGAGTAATTATTTGGTATAATATGAAAACAAATGAAATACGCTTTCAATTAAAATGTAAATTACAATTTTCAGTTGTATGTACGTCTGCTAGGCATGCGTTTGTTATTTATTATTCATAACTCGTTGTACCCGTGATTGGTTCGCACCAATATAAGCATTTACGTATCCTCACATAATGGGTTTTTATACTATGTGTTACCCCAGTATATAGGCATTAATTATACCAAATTTAAGCAGCATAGTTCATTTGTAGAGTTGACGATTGAATAACACTCGTTTAGAAGTTTACTTACATATAATATTTTCAAATTTCAATTTGAATTGAATACATAGTTGAAGGTATTTCATATTTAAGTTGACGTGCAGATCAGGCTATTATAATCATATTTAACCATAAAGAAGGTTATTAAATCGCAATCTCCTACACGCTAAGCCAAAGTAAGAACGATTCAAATTTTAATAAAAAATTGGGAAATAGTGCTTCTAATGAAGTAAATTTATTCGGGAGCAGATTTTCAGAATATAAGCGGTTTTCGGTTTTAGAAATTGTGGATCTAGAAATTGATTCTGGATGAGATCCAACCGACTAAGAATTAGTTAAACTTGGAAGCAAATAATTTTATTGTTATATGTGCTAACATTTTTTGTTAGATAAACGCTGATCTCAAATATTATGGATGTAGATAGTATATAAATTATAACTGTCAACTGCTTTTTGAAATTGTAAAATATTAAACGTCGTTCTCAGTTAGTTTCTAGTATTAAACGTTTCTCAATCTTAGCGGGGCTAGACAGGCAAGCAATGCAAAGAATGTGAGTTTTGCATATTAAAGCGTATGGAACTTGTAGCGTCGACTCTACATACCAGCTAGCATTAAGAACGTTTTCCGTCCAAATAGCGACCTCTTACGATTACAGAATTACTTACATATGGATTCTCTTAGCTATAGTTAAAAGTGCTAGAGGCTTCAAGACGCCTATGTGCGAAATTAAAAATAAACATTTCGTAATATGTACTTTGTACTGATATTTTTCAAATTCTCTAACTAGTAGAGGGGTTGAAGAGAATTCTAGTATAGAGTATACATATATATAAGCTGTAATAGCATAAAGGTAAGACCGTGCGACTCTTTCGAGAGGGTTATGGATTCAAACCCCAGTCGGGTACCTATGAGTTTTCTGTTATAGCTTATGCGTCTTATTGTTAATTGCAATTTATCGCATGTTTTTCGAAGCTGTGATGGCCTAGTGGTGAGACCGTGCGACTCTCTAGAGACAACATAGGTTCAAACCCCGGGCAGGCACAGTTTTTCTATTAAAACTTATGTGTCTAATTGATAATTGCAATTTATCACACGCTTTTCGGTGAAGGAAAACATCGTGAGGAAACCTGCATATCTCTAGAGAATTCTAGGGATATGTGTAACCTACCAATCCGCATTGGAGCAGCGTTGTAGGTCTTAGCTCCAATCCTTCTCTCCAATAACGGAGAGAGGAGGCCTTAGCCCAGCAGTGGGATAATAACAGGCCGTTACTTTACATTTATAGAGATACTAGGTTTAACCCGCGACTTTGCTCACGTGGATCGTTGAGTCTTGGAATAAATTGTAACTTCTGTCACTCACAAAGAGCCTATGTGTCATCCCGGTGTATAAGGAATAATTCAGCAGATTTAAAAACGTAACAGACATACAAACAGAGAGACAGACAGAGACCTTCGCATTTATAATATTAGTAAGGATATTTTCAAATATCGATGTGTAAAAGATAGTTGTGTTTTTATTTTGACATTATAATTTTTATACATTTATAGCCGTGTAGTATCCGGCAAAATAGAATAGACCACCCTCCTTTCTTACCGAGGTGTCGTAAGAGGCGACTAAGGTAAATGTCGTGTGGTATCTGACTGCATAGAAGAGACCACCCTCATTTCTTACCGAGGTGTCGTAAAAGGCGACTAAGGTAAGTTGAGGTCAGGCAGGCGGCCGGTCGTAGAATACGTAGCCATATCATATGACAAAATGTTTGTAACATGTTGTGCCGACCCCGCTTAGAGTGGGATAAGGGCACGAGAATGATGATGATGAATTTTAATCCAAATGGATTCTTTTGAATGCGCTTTTGACTAATTAGTCAAAAGCGCGTTCAAAAGAATGATAAAAAAAGGCCGTAATAATTTATGAATCTGGGACATTTATTCATATTATATTTACTTTTACACCACTTTAAAAACAATACATAGTAACATTTCCCTAATGCCATCTGACATTTCGAAAGGTTACATCGTTAGTTATTTTCTACTATATTTGTTATGCTTCTCTTAGCTTTAGCGCTAATGTTGTGAGCGAAAATATTTATCAAGGCAATATTATCTTTGACAGAGAATATTAAGTATAGTTGTAGTCGTAATTTACTAATTTTCCTAACATAACGAAGTGTAGAATTAGAAGTGAAAGAATAATTACCATATTTTGGTTAATAAAAAAAATTGTGATTTTGTCGTAGAGTCTATCGATGCTTCGGTTGCGGGGCGAAACGATTGTTGAGTTTGTGATAGTGAACGTGTGTAGTGCTTGTGTATTGTGCTGGCAGTGGTGGAGGTTTGTGCATGTGTTTTTACGAATCCTGCATGCAACGGGTATGAAAAAATGGATAGTCCACTATACATTTTGCACTATATATATTTCCTATTTGAATGGCAGAGGTACAATGGAGCTCACTGGCGCATTAAATCTTGACGTTGTTAATGACTTCATCTACCTGGGCTCCACAATCTCAAATAACGGATCTTGTGAAGCAGACGTCAGACGACGTATAGGAATGGCAAAGAGCGCCATGTCACAGCTTGACCGCATCTGGGCAAATAAAAACATCATGCCGAAAGTCAAACAAAAGCTTGTGACAAGCCTGGCTTTCTCGATTTTCTTTTACAGCGTGGAGACTTGGACCCTAAAACAGGCTGATCGCAACCGAATAGACGCGTTCGAAATGTGGTGCTGGAGAAGGATGTTGAGAATTCCTTGGACGGAACATCAGACCAACGCATCAATAGTCAAGGAACTCCAAATTAAGACCAGACTTTCCACCATATACCTCCGCAGGATTTTAGAGTTCTTTGGACACGTTTCGAGAAAGAGTGGCGATAACCTTGAAAAGTTGCTTGTCATGGGCAAGGTGGAAGGAATGAGGCCCAGGGGTCGGAGCCCCTTGCATCGGACCGACCAAATTCGCTCAACACTCGACTGCAGTATTAGTTACGCCATCCACGCCGCAGAGAACAGAGCCAGGTGGCGGAAAATAGTCGTCAATAAGGTGCTACATAAAGATCACGACCCTCAGCATTGAGGGTTACGACGCCAGGAGGAGGATATTTCCTATTAGAGCAAAATAATTTTATTATTACTTTTTTATTATGGATTTCCGCAAAGTAACGCCTAATTCTATAAATTCTATAAATTAAAAAAAAACTATTCTAGCACAGCGGTGAGAGTTTGCGACTTTCTCGCGGAGGTCACGGGTCAAACCCCGGCAGCAGCGTGGTGGATTTTAGCTCCAGAGATTTTCTCTAAAAACGGAGAAAAGAGCCCTATGCCCAGCGGTGAGATAATAAGAAGCCAATACCTTTATACAACATGAAATTCTGCAAAATAACCTCTTTCTACAAATATCTGTAATATACTTTCAATTTCGCAAACACGCGACGTACTCATGAATATTGCATGTAATATTCAGTCCAGATAGGATTTTGCAGCGCTCATACAGTTTTAATGAAGGGTTGGAGCTAATTGAGGAAGGAAAGATGCATAGCCTGGTTCCGGTTTTCTATAGGTGGTAGTAAATTTTAATGAATATTGTTTTATTCCGCCGTCATTTAAGCATGTTTAGGCGGTTTTGTATTGCCTTTTAATTCAATGTGGTGTTATTAATGTTTTCGATGAATAAATTACTTACTAAATTTTATTTAAAAACATTAATGTGTGTGTTTTTAAATAAATTTTTAATATGCCTTGTTCCTATTCTTTTAGTGCCTGTTTGAAAGATTCTTTTGACTTACTACATAAGTCAAGATGGTACTAGCTATTGTAAGTGCACATAATGCGGCACAATAGAGTGTTTTGTGCGTAGTACACATGGACCAACGGTGTCTTGAATAGTGGAGTGTTGCGAGTGCGCCGCTTTGGGACACGAAGTGAAAGCTCAGCCAACAATTACACTGCAACATAAAAAGTTGGCTAAGTAACCCTGTCTTCAGCTTCGTGGGTTGCGAGTTACATTACCACCAACACGGGTTCGAGGTAAAAAGTTGTCAAATTTTCTAAAAAAGATTTGTTTTACGAGTCTGGATGTATTTATGTAAATTTATTTACTACAAAAATATCCAGGTAATGTCTATCTTTACTTACACGCTAGTACTATACAAATCACGCCCACGTGGAATGGGCCCAAGAATGTTGGCTGCGTTTTAGCGTTGAATCGCTTAGCTGATTCTTTGTGTGAAAAATAGCTAGCCCTTATCACCAAAAGAGACAATTAGCCGAGGTGTTAAAACGGTTAAGAATTCTTTTGCACTTTTCACTCCATGGCCCTAGGGTCTCAACTGCAAACGGTACAAATATACTCTCGATAAGACATGCATACTTTCGCCACTTGCCGGATTCAGCCGCACCTCCAGGCCTTGAAGGAGTTTCCCTGATATGGGACGAGGCTAACGTATCAACGCATGTTGCGTCCCACATTAGGGCTGTTTCAAAGGAATCAGGATCCTACCGTTTGGTCTTTTACCATCATCCCGACTAATCATGTATTTATCTATATTTAAAAATTATATAAGTAAATATTTTCCACGACCACGACCATGTGTGTGGTTGTACCATGTTATATTTAAATACTAGCTGTGCCAACAACGGCTTCGCCCGCGTTTTAGTGACTTACAAAACTTTTCGAATTTTCGAAATTTTGAATATAAAAGTAGTTATGAACCGTGAGAGATAGAGACATGCTGTCACGGACTTTTTTGTAGTATTTTTATAGATCTGCAATTCTCTAGTACATTACTTTAGCGTATCTCGGCTGGTTAACGCAGCGCACGCGACTAAAGTTCTCAGCAAGCAAGTTTTTTAACAACTGCGCGATCTCTTCAGCAGAATCTACATAATACCGATATGTACTATCCGGAAGTATTGCACTATCTTTTGGTGAAAACCGTACGAAAATCCGTTCAGCATATTTTGAGAAAATCGATTACACACAGACAGGCAGCTTTTTGGGACTTTGTTTTATAACAAATATAGATAGATTATTTATTTAAACATATTAAAATTGCTAACCTAATGAATGTTCCTTAGTGACATAGAATCAGGCGTTACGTGGCAGAAATCCATCCAATTTTGGTTACTCAGTGGATAAATCTCAGAATTTAAATGATCTAATTCTATTCATACGGAGTTAATCTAGTTTCAGGAAAATAAATAACACGTATGTATATTATAGGTATTTCAGAATTTACATAAATCGGTAGTTTGGTGACGGGTAAACCCCTCTTAATCTTTTCAATGTTTTGTTACTTGATCACTCACCGGGACAAATTGCAGTTCCTATCAGTAGGAAAGTAATTTCAGAGAATGAAATGTAAGAAGCTATATAATTGTAAATTATAATTATTTTATAGCTCACATATCTTAAGTGATGGGTAAGACGGGTGACGGGTAAGCCCCTCTTAATTTTTTACATCGGGGGTTACCCTGTCACTGAGTGAAAGCCAAGTAAACATTTATATTCTCAGACATTATGATGTAACCATAGAGTTATTATACTAGAGTAGGGAAGCTAGCCCAAAATTTGCCATATTACAACAAAAAGAAAGTAAATAAGGATTATCCCATTTTTGCGCGTGCGTAGTGAGCAAACGTCATTTTGAAGGTATACTAAAAAAGTTTGAAGTAGTTTTTAAATTAAGAACGAGCCATAATTATCATTTTGCGTATGTGTCACTAGGCAAAGACTAGTCTAGCAATCTAACCTTCCCTCATATTATTTATTGTGACTAGTTGGGCTAGTTACACTATTTCCCTTGTTCCTATACCGTTCTCCCTCACCCTCGGCCAACCCTTTACCAAAGGAAAAGAGCACGCAATAGGCTGCTGTCATCTACAAGCGGCCAGTACGAATTAAACGCAGTAAGGAGCATCATCGCACGCGCCCTTATTCTTCTTCTTCTTCTTCTTCTTCAGCCGATGGACGTCCACTGCTGGACATAGGCCTCTTCATGGGATCGCCACACCACACGATCTTGCGCTGCCTGGATCCAGTGGCTCCCTGCGACCTTTTTGAGGTCGTCTGTCCAACTCGTAGGGGGTCTACCGACGCTGCGCTTTCCGGTGCGGGGTCGCCATTCCAGCACCTTAAGACCCCAGCGCCCATCGGTTCTCCGCACTATGTGCCCCGCCCAGCGCCACTTCAGCTTCGCGACCCGCTGAGCTATGTCGGTGACTCTAGTTCTTCTACGGATCTCCTCATTCCTGATTTGATCTCGTAGAGACACTCCGAGCATAGCTCGCTCCATCGCCCGCTGAGCGACTCTGAGCTTTGCGCTTCATGCATAAAAATAATAAGCGCCCTTATTATAACATTTTAATTTCGCATACGCATACGCCATACGCTAAACCACTATTTAATAGATAACTTAACGTGAAAACCTTTTATGGTGGGATATCTGTGCATTAACCCTGGCTGGACCGATCAGTGAAAAGTGAGTGCGAGGACACGCGGAGAAAACCTGAAGTTCCTGTCAGCATCTCATCCAGGTAGGTGGTTGGCCTCCCTCGTTCTCCAAATACCCGGGGTCCCTTTTATGGAACCCCTTTACCCTCCAGTGACACTCTCACTCACAGGTCTATGTCTATGATTCCCCTTCTCTAATAATATAAATTTATGATCAACTGACGTATAAATAGACCATAAATAGACTTTTAATAAATATGGGAGTCATTTATTCAGACGATTGTTTGTTTGAAATCTCTTTATTTATTGATATAGAAATGATAATCGGATTCGGAATCTCTTCCAGCCAACCGGAAGATATATATTTAAAGACATTAAAGTTCTTTTTCTTTCTCACATTTCGTATCCCTACATTTTAATTTGATTGAAGCTACTAAATTAATCATTTCCCTGTCCTTATCCCACTCTAGGTGGGATCGGCACAACATGTTTTTCTCTTTTATTCTGTCCTGTTATTCGTCGTGAATTCTGGCACTACTACTTTTACATGAAGGTACTTGACACAATCGAGCCATCACTTTTTAGGTCTCCCATAGTCACATATCCATTCAAATTCATATTTAACATGGTTTTCATCCCTCTTCATTACATGTCCATAGAAGCTACTAAATTATTAAGTTAATTTGTAAAAGTAGGCATTACTCTCAAAAATTCTATAGTATTAAATAAGTTTGTGACGGATTAAGGAAAATAAATTTAATCTTAATTATTCACTGAGGGGTTCTTACGTCATCGAATGCTTGATATAAATTTTAAATTGGTATATCACTGTTGAAACAGCTTCACGGATATAGCTTGTAAACGTTGTACCTGCCTTTAATAAAGTACGTGTCGTTTACCTGCTTGACTCACGTTTGCAGGAAACTCTTTGTTAATAAATCCCTCTTGTGTCATTCTATTTTCAAACAGCGCTACAATGATGTAATTTTAAAAGAGCATTGGTTAAGTACTTCTTAGTAACAATGAGAACGTATGACAAAACCTCTACGTTCAATTGTAGCGAAAATTTCATTTAGTTCTTAATACAGGGACGAGCTTACGAAAATGTACTTGGTCCATAGACAAAAGGGACTTAGATTATCGATTATTTTTGCCATAGAGGAGGCGCTCTTTAAGGTAAACACCTGCTGCTAGCAAGGATGGAGGATATTTACAGCGTGTGTGTGTGGGTGTGTGTGTATTCAACGACGGCGGCGACGAGGACGACGCAACGGGCGAGAGGACAACACCGGATATGACACCACCTGAATTGACGTACAACCAACCGGACCTGACACCACCCGAAATAAACGCAGCGGTCTGGGAGTTACTGTTCCCAGACCCTACCACCGAAAACGACATCCCTCAGGTCACCTAGGGTGGTGATAAAATCGCAAGTTGTCGTGGAGCCTATCCTCCTGTCGATGCTTCGGTTTCGGAGCGAAACAATCGTCGAGATTGTTTGTGGTGGTGGTTCTGTGTGCTGCTTATGTACTTTTTTTTGCTGGTGGAGGCGCTTTGGGGTGCATGTGGTGCCTTGTCTTGCATGTGTAAGGTGCGTAAGTTTGCCTGCTTCATACACATTAGCTTTGCATGCATTCGCATAACCCGTGCGGATTATAGAAAGGTAGTTCTGTTATAGTGCCTGTAATATGGAATTCCGCAAGTAACGCCTGCTTCTATAAATCCACATACGTGGTGGAGTGGCGACCATTTAGAATTTTTCCTGACATATGAAAGCCCGATATTCATTTAGTTCTTACTAAAACGACGAGCTTACGACCGTGAAAATGTCCATTGTACGTAGACAGAAGGATCAGAACTTAGATTTCGCCGGCCTATTGCTAGCTGGAATTAACATGCTAAGCCATAAACTCACCGAGCAGCAGGGTCTCGTCATCGAGTGCCGTGACGAGCGAGTCGGTGCAGCAAGTGTTGGTGTTGTCTATGGAAATGCGTACGGAGGCGCAGTCTGCCGGCGAGTGCGGCAGTTGTTCCGCCGATTGCGCCGCCACCCGCCCGTTTGCGAGCCGCAACGACGCTGCGCGTCCGCCCGTGCCTGTCGCCGCGCCGCCTCCACCATCATCGCATCTGGACACAAACAATAATATTTAATATATTAAGGTATCATAATTATTATTTAGCACACACAATGCGAAAAGGAGATGGAAAGTTGAAAAACGAGGCCGGTCGCCAACACAATGGTCTGACCAAGTGAAAGAAGACCCATTCTCATCCAAATTCTATCAGGCGGGAAGGTCTAGTTTAAACCGGAATAGATGGAGGAAGTTGTTGTCAGTAATGAGGGACCAACTGAAGAAAACAATTACTATTAATTATTATTAACCAACATAACAACGTTATAGAAAGATTGGCGATATATATAATAGACAAAGTAGGAACTGACATAAGCTTGCCGTTCCTGCTTTGCGCCTTACAAAAGTACGTAAATGGTTTCTGGGTTCGGGTATAAGATTCTATAAAAAAAATCCGCAATAGATTTTAGCTTTGCCATTGCAGAAGTTTAAAAACACTATCAAAAAAGGCTAATACAGAAAGCCTAGTTATACTATTTAGGATTACTTACGATAAGAATGTATGGACATAGCTACTCTTCGACCCTGTACAAGACTGTAATGATTAAATGTAACTAGTATATAAGAAAGCTAATAAATCAAATAATAGGATTATTCAAATATCATCCTAATATAACAACTCTATGCAAAAATCCTAAATATACAAAGTAATCATAGAACTTTTCAACGAAAAAAAAATTGAATGTTGTGATTGTGTTTTAAAGTGTTTGAAAGCAACGTTACATAGAACAGATTTAGCTTTGCCATTATAGAAGTTTAAAATTACTTTAATAAGGAAGCTGATACAGAAAAAAAATAAAATAAATAAATATGTATTATATGGTCGGTTCTTTTGCGATAACTTATAAACTTTGCCTGGGAATTATATAATCTAATTTTGGTTAAAATCAGACGCTCTACCTATAAGGCCACGCAAATAACAATTTGGGAGAAGACTTTGACGAACTTACCTCCGTAAACTCCTATCAATTTAAGGCAAGCAAAATGTTTAGGTAATTTTCGCAGCAAGTTCACAAATAATTAGGCTCAGGTATACAATAAATAAAATTAAAACATAACGTAACATGGTTTCTTAATTTAAACTGGTGCAAATTTAATGTATTTTTCAAGGAATAGTATAATAAATAAGGAGGTCATTTTTTGGATGCGATTTACTCACTCGTGCGTAAAAACTGCGCAACGACCGGAAATATCAAAATAGAAATTGTTTACATTCTTTATTCCTTTGTAATAGTGGGCGAAATAACGACTGTACTGAATCGGGTTGCTGTGTACATTACAGGAGTTCTTTTAAAAATATATTTGACAGTTGTCAACAAGAATTGCCCCACTTTGTAGGTTAGTTTGCAGAGATCTCTGTCAAAGGGATAAGTTGAGTGACCTTTGCACACTTTTTTTATTAGTAATGTTTTTGTAATATTTTTCATGATACATAAATAAAGAAAAATATTCATAACATGTTGTGCCAACCCCACTTAGGGTGGGATGGGTCAATCTGTATATCAGAATGATAAGTTTTAATTATTATTTTATTAAAATAAACATCAAATATTTTAGTTCAACTTTTCTTAACCTCACGACGAAAGATATAAACATACATTTAATCTGTAATTTCTAAACATTTTAAAATACATTTTTCACTTTACATTCTAGCAACTAGCTAGGCCTAAGCGTAATACTGCCTTCTAACAATTGAAAAAGCTTCGCTTAGCCTAGCAATATTGAAAAGCTTTTGCTCGTCTCTTTCCTTATTTGTACGACTGTATCGTATTTTCAATTCAATCTCCGTATAATGGTCCAAATAAATCTTTTTATACGTTTGCATTTCCGTTTGAGATCGTTAACAAAGCTATAAACAGTAATTTCTTTTTAAGCATACATGCGGACTATATTTTTAATCAGAGAAATATATACTGGTGGTGACTGAAATTAGTCTATCTATACCCTATACTAATATATAAAGCTGAAGAGTTTGTTTGAACGCGCTAATCTCAGGAACTTCTGGACCGATTTGAACTGTCGCTTTGATGTATGAAGCAGACAAAATTTACGAACCTTACACATGCAGGACAAGCCACCACACGCACCCCAAGGCGCCTCCACCAGCAACAAAGCACACAAGCAGCACACACACCCACCACCACAACAATCTCGATGATCGTTTCGCTCCAAAACCGAAGCATCATCAGGTGGATAGACACCACGACAAAATCGCATTGCGGAGCGAAACGATCGTCGAGATTGTTGTGTTGTGCAAAGCGAGGAGCCTTGGGGTGCGTGTGGTGGCTTGTTCTGCATGTGTGAGGTTCGTAAATTTTGCCTACTTCATACACATTAGCTTTGCATGCACTCGCTTAACCCGTGCGGATTATAGCGAGGTAGTTTTGTTATAGTGCCTGTAATATTGAATTCCGCAAAGTGACGCCTGCTTCTGTAAATTAAACTTATATTATATATTATAGACAGACATATTTTCACGTTTACAATATTAGTATATACTACTTTTGTACTATGGAGTTATGCTAAGTAATGCCTCCTTTTATGAGCTACTTAAACTAATTGGGTAATGAAAAAATCCCTTATTAATTAAAATCAATCCATTTCATTCTATTTCCTTTATTGTAAGAAAAAAAATCAAACAAAACGATTATTATAAATGATTACTCTCCTGATTTTCAGAGTGGAACCGTCTCGAAAAGTTTAATTATTGTTTATGCTTTTTCTGACTCCGACGAAGTTGTCGACCTACTTTTAGAAATTAAAGTGGTCATATAAATCACGAATGAAACTTTTGCAAGGAAATACCGTCGGCGGACTGAGAGCGGAAGCCATTGATACAGCCAAATACATGGCAAACCTGTGATAGCTCATCAGTGAGACCGTGTGACTCTCTCCTGGGGGTAACGGATTCAAACCCTGGGCAGGCACGAATGTGTTATTCTATTTAAACTTTTATGCCTAATTAATATGAGCCGAGACTTTCGAACTACGGAGGATCTTTGAGTTCTTTGGGCACATTGCTCGTAAGCCCGGCGACGACCTGCAGAAACTTATCGTCATCGGTAAGGTCGACGGCAAGAGACCTAGAGGACGTAGCCCTAAGCGCTGGTCAGACCAGATCCGCACCACTCTCAAAACAATAGTCTCCGAGGCCATCCACGTGGCCGAAAGCCGGAACAGATGGAAGACCATTGCGAAAGAGAAGGTGTTTTTATGAAGAGGTTACGATCCCCAGTATTGGGGTAACGACACAAGGAGGAGGAATATGAGCAATTTATCACGCGCTTTTTGGTGAAGGAAAATATCGTGAAGAAACCTACATACCTCTAAAGAATTCGGGCATACATGTAGCCTACCAATTGGTCAAATCTATTGAAGAAGTGTGATAGGTCTTAGTTCTAACCCTTCTCTCCAAAAATGGAGAGAGGAGGCCTATGGCCAACAGCGGAATAATAAGAGCCTGTTACTTACTGATAAAATCTGTTTTAATGAAATATGATTTACATAACCATTTTAGGTTCAGGTGCACGCAAAGTTTAATGCCATTAATTGTGCTTAATGAATAAAGTAAATAAACTATACAATAAAAGTGTTAACGGATAAGCAGTGATAGCTCAGCGGTGAGACCGAGTGACTCTTTCTAGAGAGAGGTCACGGTTTTAAATCCTTAGCAGGCACCAATGAGTTTTTCTGTTAAAACTTATATTTCTAATTGATAATAGCAATTTATCACACGTTTTCGTTGAAAGAAAACATCGTAGGGCAATTTGCACATCTCTAGAGAATTCTGGGGTAGAATTCTTTTTATAAATCGAAAATAAAAAAATTGAGACTAATGCAAATTCAAATTCAAAATATTCTTTATCCAAGTAAACTTGTAAACAAGTGCTTTTAAATCGTTAACTCTACTGTTGTTTCTGAAAGCTGTTCCTACAGAGAAGAGCCAGCAAGAAACTCTGAGGTTGCTCTTTTTAAAATATAAAACTTAAAACTAGTTACATTGAGTCATTACTGTCTTGTACAGGGTAGAAGTGCAGCTATGTCCACACATTCTTCTCATCTAAGTAACTGCTGTAAAAACTTTAAAGCTGTAAAACAAAAATACAATACACGCCTTTTCTGAAATCGGAATCTCTTTTAGCCGACCAGCTAGCAGACAAGTGTCATTAAAGTGTTAAAAGTTAAAAATTAATTAAAATTAAAAAATATATTTTGTTTATTTTATTTCATTTTATTTATTTATTACTAAATACATATATATGTTAAACATATTTTAAAATTAAGTAAGGCATTGACGGACATGCAAGGATGGCATTGCGATAGTATTAAACTTTGTTGCATATGCCATCCTCACAGTCAAAGAAAAAAAAAACAAATTAATATTATAAAAAACAAAAATAAAATATTACAATAAAGAAAGTGTGTGTGAAAGAAAGTGGTGTGAAAGTATGTCTGTGAGTGAGTGTGGTCATGTACTATTATGTTGAATGTGTAACGGAAAGTCATAAAGTCATTGGCATCAAGTCTTCAGTCTGTTGATAATTCATTTGCTGTAACCAAGATAAAATTGTAGCTTTGGCTGCACGTTTGATTAATGGATAGATGTGTCAAATGTTTGTTTATCTTATTATATACAAAGGATGCTAAAAATTGATGTTGATGTTCAAAGAAGGATGTTTGATGTCTTATGGATGGAAAAACAATTATTCTACGATTATAATTTTGAAGTGAGGGATTAAATCCAACTGATGTGTGTGCCCTAAGAGTAATGGTTAAAAAGAATAATTGACGCACAGTTAGTACTTTTGTAGTAGAGAAAAGAATAGCAGTTGGGAAACGATAGTGTTTATGGTACATAACTTTTAGTACAGATCTTTGTGCCCTTTCCAGGTGAATTAGGTTTGTTTTACAAGTGCCCCCCCAAACTGAAATACAGTAGGATAATATTGATTGGCATAGAGAGAAATAAATTGTCCTAATTAGGTCCGAATTAACTACATCTCTTAGCTTCTTAACCCATGTGAGTTTTCTAACACGCCCCGTTAATTGTTTAATTTGTGGAATCCAGGACAGATGTTCATCCAAAATAAATATAAATAAATTATATTTGAATACGTTAATTAAACAAGGAGCCAGCAATATGATCCATCAGAATCTCGTTAATTCAGTTGGGTCTTGTTCTAAAATCCAGATTTGTACGACTCCCAGGGGGTATTCGTTGTGCATGATGGATGGCACTCTACCTAGTTCATGCCGGGAATGCTCTTAACCTGTATTCATTAGGTTCATCTATTCGTTACGTAGCCTAGTTTGCATGTTTTGTTATATTCTTTTTTATTCGAATTTCATGTTGACAATATATTATATATAAAAACTAGCTGCCTGCGGCTTCGCCCGCGTATTTAATCGTAATTTTGAAAATAAAAGTACTTATTGTTAGTTAACTATAAAAGATAGAGACATGCTGTCACGGACATTTTTGTATTATTTTTTGAGTGGTATCCGGCTGAGTAGAATAGACCAGCCTCGTTTCTAACTGAGTTGTCGTAAAGACAACTAAGGTAAGTTGACCCGTCGTGTGGTATCTGGCTGAATAGAATAGACCACCCTCATTTCTAACTGAGTTGTCGTAAAGGCGACTAAGGTAAGTTGACCCGTCGTATGGTATCTGGCTGAGTAGAATAGACCGCCCTCATTTCTTACTGAGGGGTCGTGAAAGGGGAGTAATATTAGTTAACCCGCCATGTGGTATCCGGCTGAGTAGAATAGACCAGCGTCAGGCAGGTAAAATAACTAGATAAAACTTGTAACAACATGTTTAACATGTGTAACATGTGCCGGACCCCACCTAGAGTGGGATTGAGGAGAATGATGATAAAATAAATAATTAACACATTGGAGACGTGAATACGCCATATATATTAAGTCTGCCTGTGGATTATTACGCACATGTTAATTCTGATATAAAACCCGAAACATTTCGCATTGAAAAACCAAAATGAAATAACAAAAGTGCTGTTACATGAATTGTCTAATTCGGTAATACTGCGGTCGGGACGAGTTGGTGTCCTAATGGCTCTTTTTTCCAAAGCCAGACACGTTTTAATTGAGAGAATGTTGGAATATAAAAACTTTGTTACTCAGCAAAATTTTGCGAGTTAATTTGTTTTACCAGCACCTTTGTTTCGAGTAATTTGTTACGATCTACCTAACTCTTACGATTATTTTTCTGTTACTAACTCAAAAATATTACTTATAATTGAATCTATTATTTAAATAAATGCCTATTTATGTATTCACCATGTTACCGCTTCATTCTATATCTCTCATACATAGCCCCGTCCTTATCGCACGCTTCCAATCACCGCACGAAGATCGTCGCAAGAGGGCGCACACTCGAGTTCCGCAAGCAAGAACGTTCAGCACGAACACGCCGCGCTCGCGCATTAATTAACTTTTTTACATATTGTGCTATTAGTGAAAGTGCTGTGGAGACCAGAAACTGAACCTGCCGATCCTCAGTGCCCAGGATAGCAACCGACCAAGGTAAGGGTACCTCCCTTCATTCCGCTCCCTTAAATTATAGTTCTTCCTCGCCGCCATTTTTCCTTACCCGCAACGAACTATCACCTTTAATACAGTCCACTTTTTTATCATCTTTATATCTCTTTTTCACCCGAACAGGATACCGCGCCGCAACACACCACAAGGATATAGTGCTTATAATAACTTAGTTAACAAACTCATGATGTGTTTGTTCTAAGATCTGCAAATCAACGTACTTTTTTAAACATAAATAAATATATGAGACCATTACACACACAGTCGTCCGTCCCCAAAGTAAGTGACTTAATATAAATAGACATTTAAATTTAAAATAAAATTCAAATTCAAATTATTCTTTTTTCAAATTGGCTTTTATAATCACGTTTAAATCATCAAATTACAATGAAGCTACGGCTAGTTCGGAAAGGTCAATCAATTTCAGATAGATATTTTTTTTTAATTTAAGATTTTTGGAACTAAATTTAATAATGATTTATTTTAATACTAACAGTGGTAAAGTAATTCGCGGATTTATTACTTAATCTGGAATGTTTTTAAGGTAAAATTTACCTAAAGTTGAAATAAGTTGATTTCCGAACGACAATTCTTGAGCACGACTATTATATGGCGGCCCTACTACATTATACCGATAATAGTGACAAAGCAATAATTGAACAGAATAAAAGTAATATGTTTTATTTGTCTATAAAAAGGTAATTAATGACCTGGCAATATTTTCTGTTGATCAAGTTTTATTACACGTATGCCCTAAATATATTTTATGTTATTCTATCGTCAATACATTATTCTTGGGAACAAAGAAAATGATGAATGTATTGAAATTATTTCTTAATTGCGTTTTAACAATGTTTCTTTTAGATGTACTAGCCCAGCGCTAAGACCGTGTAACTCTTTCGAGGGGGTCACGGTCTGATTGATAATTGCAATTTATCACACACTTTTCGGTGAAGGAAAACATCGTGAGGAAACCTGCATATCTTTATAAAATTCTGGGGAAATGTGTAACCTACCAACCCGTATTGGAGCAGCGTGGTGTGTTTTAGCCCCGAAATCATCAAGAGACTCTTCATAGACTCTGCTACAAAATCGCAAAGGCTTTCTGTATGCATCGGGCATGAAAACAGATAGTCCACTCTACATTTAGCATTATATGTGATCTTTATTTATTTAATCGTGGATTATAGTAAAATGTAAGCCTAGCGGTGAGACCGTGCGACTCTCTAGAGACGACATGGGTTCAAACCCCGGGCTGGCACCAATATATTTTTCTATTAAAACTTATGTGTCTCATTGATTATTGCAATTTATCACACACTTTTCGGTGAAGGAAAACATCGTGAGGAAAACTGCATATCTCTAGAGAAATCTAGGGATATCTGTAACCTACCAATCCGCATTGGAGCAGCGTGGTAGGTCTTAGCTCCAACCCTTCTCTCCAAATCTGGAGAGTGTAGACCTATGCCCAGCAGTGGGATAGTATAAGGCTGTTACTTTAATGTTTCTTTATTACAATGAAAAAATGATCTACAATAAATATAATAAATAATGAAGGTAGGGTTACTACCCACTGCGACAACGGACCAGTCAAAAATACAAATTGTTTCATATTTTATGTTACCGCTAACATTTATTTTAGAGAAATTCTCTCAAATATAGAAAATAGAGCTGTAGTAAATCGTAAACAACGGAATGTTTATATTTATGGTCGCAATCTGCAGGGAGCAGATGGTACTGCGGCATATTAGCTCCACTGGGAACTGGTTATGTTTGTGTTTTGATTCAGTGTAGATACCACTTGTAAACATCGTGTTACGTAACTAAACGTTCAAACATCCAAACCATTACTGTTTTTAATACAAAGTTTACTAATTGTTACAGAAATAAATTGTAATTAAAACATCATCATCATCCTCCTACCCTTATGCCAATCTAAGTAGGGTCGGCACAACATATTATATTCAAATTCAAAATATTCTTTTTCCAAGTAAACTTGTAAACAAGTGCTTTTGAATCGTCAACTTTACTGCTAGTTCGGAAAGCTGTTCCTACCGAGAGGAACCAGCAAGAAACTCGGCGGTTGATCTTTTTAAAATATAAATCTTAAAACTAGTTACATTTATTTATTACTGTCTTGTACAGGGTAGAAGTGCACCTATATCCACACATCCTCATCATAATATATTTAGTTATAAACATATTGTCATATGATTTGGCTACGTATTTTACGACCGGCCTGCCTGACGTCAACCTACTTTAGTAGCATTTTACGACCCCTCGGTAAAAAAGAGGGTGGTCTATTCTACTCGACCGGATACCACACGGTGGGTCAACTTACCTTAGTCGCCTTTTACGACACCTCTATCTACTCAGCCGGATACTACACGGCGGGTCGACTTACCTTAGTCGCCTTTTACGACACCTCGATAAGAAATGCGGCTGGTCTATTCTACTCAGCCGGATACCACACGGCATAAATTGTAAGTCAAACAAGAATATCATTATTGTTAATTTTAGGGCAGTGTAGGCGAATCTTTATGCATCAACGTGCCATTCATCTAGATAGGTTTTAATAGGCGTGGCGTCAAAAATCTTGACTGAGTGATTATTGGAAAACGTAGTCTATGTTCAGTCTTCAAAAAATACCTACTTCACTTTTTTCTCTCAGTGCATTATGAATTTCGTAAAAAATTCAAGGTATTGTGTGTCGGGCCATCATAGGCACGCATGCCATTGGTTCGTCAGCCATGTTTTAGATTATTAGATATCCGGAATTCCTCGGATCAATACAGTTCAGTGGGCATCACCAAAACTTTGTAGTCGACTAAATTGTTCAGATTCCATATTTCTTGTATATTCCAGAATTTTATTAATGAACTGTATTGGCTAGACGTCTACTACTTTAGCTTTTTCTTTAACGCAGAAGGGAGTTGTGTTTAATGGGTATAGTATAAGTAAACAAAATACAAGGTTACAAAATACAATACATGAAACTATTTTAAGTTAATAGCGCAGTTCAGCGTGCAGTACAGCCATAATTTACTCAAGTGTAAATATGTTAGAATTCCAGTAATAGAAATCTTTTATAGATTCTAACAAGGGTTCACAGGAGGTCACTGTTTAAGCCCGTAAGCTTGGCAGGCACTAATTTTTTCTAACGAGTAAAACCTATAAAACTTATCTCACGCTTTTCGGTAAAACCTGCATATATGTAGAGAATCCTGGGAAATTTGTGTAACCTATCAAACTATCCATACGCATTGGAGCAGAGTGGTTCTCTCTGAATTTTTTCTGCGCAAAAAGAGAACACTAAAAAGAAAAAGAAAAAGAAAAAGAAAAGACTAGGCCTAAGCTTTGATAGCCTAGCGGTGAGACCGTGCGCATCTCTAGAGACGATCATGGGTTCAAACCTCGGACAGGCACCAATGAATTTTTCTATTAAAACTTATGTGTCTAATTGATAATTGCAATTTATCAGACGCTTTTCGGTGAAGGAAAACATCGTGAGGAAACCTGCATATTTCTAGAGAATTCTAGGGATATGTGTAACCTACCAATCCGCATTGAGCAGCGTGGTAGGTCTTAGCTCCAATCCTTCCCTCCCAAAAACCAAGAGAGGAGGCCTTAGCCCAGCATTGAGCATAGTTACAGGCCGGTACTTTAGGCCTATGCCCAGAAGTGGGACAATAACTGGCCTTTACCTATACATACTTCTTCCTTCTTACCACTGGTTGATCAATGGACGGATTTCTGAATACAGAAAGGTGTCATACGATATTTCAATACGGAATTTGTTTAGAAAACCTTATAGGGCATCTATGTATCGAGATTTTATCACAAAGACATAGAAAAATTTTCTTTTTTTTATGTCTTGGAGCCTATCGTGCGATGACACTTTAATTATGAGGCGAAGAGATCGATAAGTATGTCCTAGTGAATGTATGCAGTGCTTGTGTAGTGTGGTATGGTGATGGTAGTGTGTAGCGGATACTCACGATGTAGAGAACGTACGTGGCTCAAATAGATAAAAAAAAACTCAGATTATATCGTAACAATTTTATCGTAGCAATGAAACTAAGTTCTGTCTGAAGTGAAAGATGATGGCTTTTCCTTGTATTTAGTTACTTGATTATTTCTGTTACGTCTAAAAATTGGATTATTTACGACAGGTTACCTAATGTACCACGCGACCTAGCGTGACGATGTAGGCGTCACGCTATAAGTTTTAGAATCTTGTTAACATAGCTTTTTATTCAGCTATCCTGTAGCTCAAAAGTGTTGCGTGCTAGCCCCAAGGGTGTACAGTAATTTCTTTTAATTTATTACAAATTTACCTATATTCCCAATCGCGTTATTTAGTATACAGTTTAGCTACAATGGAAGTTATATTTACTGATTTCGGTTCCCAATGGACTCTTAAACAAATATTTTATATGTTTATAATAATAAATATATAGAACACACAAACAGTTGTCCATCCCCAAAGTAAGTAACTTAATACTTGTGTTATGGGTGACGGACAACTGGTAAATATATTATACAAATATAATTACCAATTCATACTTAAATATAAATACTCACCAAGGCTCGAAAAACCAACAAATTGTTGATAGAAAATGTTGGCCCTCAGCGGGATCGAACCCACGGCCCGTGGAGCTGAAAGTAGGGTCACTGCCCACTGCGCTAAGGGGCCAGCATATAACCATGATAAATCTAATTTAATTCAAACGTTTTTCCATTTGAATGTTACGGAATAAATGTAATCTATATATTAAAGACTTATTTAATTTGACAAAAAAATATATATGATTCAAATTATTAATATTGAAAAAAGTGATCGTCGAATTTCTTGCTGGTCCGATCCGGAAAGAGACCTTTTAAAAACCAGATTTTGAATGGTAAAGTCACCGCCGTGTGGTTTCCGGCTGAGTAGAATAGACCACCCTCATTTCTTACCGAGGTAAGTTGACGTCAGGCATGCGGCCGGTCGTAAAATACGTTGCCAAATCATGAGACAACATTTTTGGTAACATGTTGGGCCGACCCCATTTAGAGGGGATAAGGGCAGGTGGATGATAATGACGATTCTAAATGGTAAAGTTTACTATATTGCTTTTTTCATATATGAACTAGTAGTATTTAAATAAATATAGCTAAGAAAATATATTATTGTAAGTATTTCTTTATTCTTTATTTTTTACTTTTTAGTGCGAGTGATTGTTTTTTTGGAAATATATTTCCACCTATTGTATTGAGACCTATATCTGATAGTGGACAGGTACAGGATGAGATTATATTGCTACAGATTCTTGATAAGCGTTCAAACAAATAGATTAATTCAATCTTTTTATTAATTCAATAATCAATTATATAAATTAATTCAATCTTTTATCTGTCTCATTCAGTAGCATAGCTACTAGAGGGCTTAACAGGGCAGTGCCCAGGGCGGCCGCTGAGCTTCGGGCTCAGGAGTACATTGAATTCCTTACTATTTTTGCCCCAGGGGCCTTTGGTTACCTAACTAGTCTTTTCATACAGGTGAAAGTAGTAAAAAGCGTGTTAAAATGAAAGAGACCAAAGACGAAGAGAAAGCTAACTTGTTTTTTCAAATTCAAAATATTCTTTATTCAAGTGAACTTGTAAACTTGCTTTTGAATCTTCAACTCAACTGCTGGTTAGGAAAGCTGTTCCTACCGAGAAGAGCCAGCAAGAAACTCGGTGGTTGCTCTTTATAAATAAAATTCTCATAACTAGTTACATTTGGTTATTACTATCTTGTACAGGGTAGAGGAATAGCTATATCCACGCATTTTACTCATCTATATAATCCTGAATAGTTTAGTAGGCTTTTTGTATCAGCGTCCCTTTAACAGCGTTTTTAAACTGTAGTGGCAAAGATAAAATCTTTTGCCGGATTTTTTATAGAATCTTATACCCATACCTACAGACAACTTATTTACTTTTGCAAGGCGCAAAACTTGAACCACAAGGTTATGTCGGTTACTACTTTTTCTTTTTTATACATCGCGAATCTTTTTATAATTATGTATATTCTTATGCACAAACATTAGATTGCTAAAAATAGACCGTGAAGTAAAAGTAAGAATACCTATTTCCTAAAACTTCTCTTGCAGGGAATAATATTAAGGAAGTATCTCTGTAGCATTCTGTAATGTTGTCCGTTGTATCTATAATTAGATAAGCCGACCCTGGGCAGTTCGGCACGCGACCTAGCGTGGCGGTGTCACGGTCATGTCCTAGCTTTTGAAAAAATATCGATAACACTTTTTAAACTTAACACAATGGCTTTAACACTTTCTGTGTACAACTCTGAATGGCCGCGTGTCTCTGTGTGGTTTCTGCAATTTTTTTAAACAACAGTGTAATTTTATGCTTAAAATATTTCACATAGGTTTTCGTCATGGCTAGCTAGCTAAGACATATAAGACTCTAAGTCCTTAAAGTCTTGATTAAATATATGCATAGGTATACATTTTATAATTGCTGCAATACTACGCTTAAGAAAAGCTTTTTTTTTGTTCCAGTTATATAAGATAATTTATTTATAAAAAAACATTTTATGGTTATAAAAACAAAATAATACCAAGTAAGAGACGATCTAATTCTGAATATCTATTTTTGTTTACACTTCATGATTCTAATTTTTGAATTTGAAATCATAATAATATCTGTACATAATTTTGGAAACGTGTTTATCTTTATCTTTTCTTAAGGCCTGTTCAGCGCAAATTAGGCGCAGATCACTCTGCTACTGTCACGTAAAATGTTAAACACACGAGTAATGGAATTTAGAATTTGCCTCGAGATAATGCACCAAATGAACTAGCTAAAATAGTACACAATATATACAGAAATAAAACTAAGAATATAGCTAAAATATCCCTTTGGCTTACTATGTACATTAAAACAACTTTTTAACAAATCATTTCGCAACTAACATCAGAAGGCACTTTATAACACGATGATGTTGATAGATATATAAAAGTAAAAAAGATGTATAAATTTTTTTACAGATATAATTTTTTTTTATTTCTGAAAGGTTACCTTACATTTGTAACCTACCGATCATGATTAGAACTACGTGGTGGGTCTCAGCTCCAATTTTTCTCACCCACAAATTATACAGACCTTTCAGTGGGATAAATCAAATGAAATCATTCTTTATTCTAATAAACGTATAAACAAGTGATTTTAACACGTTAACCCTACTGCTGGTTCGGAAAACTGCTTCTACCGAGAAGAGCCAGCAAGAAACTTGGCGGTTGCTTTTTTCAAAATATAGTTCTTATAACTAGTTACAGTTACTACATACAGTTACTAGTTACAGTGGTCTTTCTTTATCAACCTAAGGTAGGTTGATAAAGAAAGAAAGCCTATACGCCATCTTTCGACTAATAGAAGAATTTTCGCCTTACAATTGCCATCTATGTTGCGATGGGAGAAACATGCGAAACTTTCAATTTTTTTCCGCAAATTGAAATGTGGCGCCACTCTCTCTCAATCTTTCGCGATCTGAAACGTTTTAATTGTATGAATAGAATTCCACATAATAAATATAAATCATTTTATATATGATTTATAGAAGCAGGCGTTACTTTGCGGAATTCCATATTACAAGCAATACAACAGAACTAACTACTTTGCTATAATCCGCACGGGTTAAGCGAATGCATGCAAAGCCAATGTGTATGAAGCAGGCAAAATCTACGCACCTTATACATGCAGGACCAGTCACCACATGCACCCCAAGGCGCAATTCACCAGCAACAACGCACACAAAAGCAGCACACACACCCACCACCACAATCTCGACGATCGTTTCGCCCCGAAACCGAAGCATCATCAGGAGGATAGGCTCCACGACAAAAATCGTACTGCTTTTTTCGTGGAGCCTATCCTCCTGAATTGCGCCTTGGGGTGCATGTGGTGACTGGTCCTGCATGTATAAGGTGCGTAAATTTTGCCTGCTTCATACACATTGGCTTTGCATGCATTCACTTAACCCGTGCGGATTATAGCAAAGTAGTTAGTTCTGTTGTATTTCTTGTCATTTTATATATTCCTATTATATATATATTGCTTCTTTATATAAGCATTATTTCTTTCATTATGTGTGTTATCGATCTCCGCAAAGTAAAACCTAATTCTATAAATTTCTAATAGATATATTTTAAAATAAAAACAATTTCAACAAATCCCATTGTTCAGCTATTACAGCGTTGTAATACTTGCAAGTAAATATGTCG
Organism: Morpho deidamia; assembly: GCA_947086505.1. Taxonomy (NCBI): domain Eukaryota; kingdom Metazoa; phylum Arthropoda; class Insecta; order Lepidoptera; family Nymphalidae; genus Morpho; species Morpho deidamia. The sequence continues at coordinate 3,875,985 of CAMTZC010000002.1, read as the reverse complement.
ATTTATGAAGCAACTAACATTATTATATAATATATAAGGACGGCTTCAAATCCAGGACGGGTCTAGTATATAATAAATGGTATAATAGAAACGGAATTTACATACGATCCCCTAGATTCTCATAAAGGTAGGGATTTATGGCCAAATTAGGATCAAGAACATTTATAGGGTATTTCATGGGGATACAGAATTAGCGGCATAAATTTTGTGCTTGTTCAATTTACTTACCCTCTCCTACGAATATATTTATGAAATAATTAACTAAAATTTAAGTAACTATTTGTTACTGTCTAAACTATATTAAAAGAAGGTTGATACAGAAATCCTAAATACTATAAAGGATTATATAAATATAGCTACTCTTCGGCCGTTTACAAGATAGTAACGACTAAATGTAACTAGCTACAAAAATTATATTTTGAAAAGGGAAACCGCCGAGTTTCTTGCAGGCTCTTCTCGGTAGAACCAATACCAGCAGTAGGGTTGACGAATTAAAATCACTTGTTTATAAGTTTACTTGAATAAAGAATCTTTTGATTTGGGTTATCCTACTGAAAGGCGTGTATCATTTGTTAGTGAAAAAAATCGGAGCTCGACCCACCACGTTGTTCCAATCATGATTAATAGGTTACACATATCTCAGTAATTCTCTTGTGATATGTAGATTTATCCCTCTTCCTCGAGATGTTTTCCTCCACAGGAAAGTATGTGAAAAATTAAAAATATCAATAAGTTTAAACGGAAAACTCATTAGTTCCTGCCAGGGGTTTGAACCCGTGTCCCCCCGGGAAAGAGTCACGCGGTCTCACCGTTTGGATATCATATCTTTTATCTCTATTTATTATTATCGTATTTAGACTTTATTTAGTTGCATTAATATACTGTTGAAGATTATGTAAATGATAACAAAGTTTGGATTTAAATGATTTATAGAAGCAGTTACTGCTTGTATGGGTAGCGTGGCGCATTACGATTTTTGTCGTGGAGCCTATCCTCCTGATGATGCTTCGGTTTCGGGGCGAAACGATCGTCGAGGTTGTGGTGGTGGGTGTGTGTGCTGCTTGTGAGCGTTGTTGCTGGTGGAGGCGTCTTGGGGTGCATGTGGTGGCTTGTCCTGCATGTATAAGGTGCGTAGATTTTGCCTGCTTCATACACATTAGCTTTGCATGCATTCGCTTAACCCGTGCGGATTATAGCAAAGTAGTTAGTTCTGTTATATTGCTTGGATTTAATGATAAGAAAGCTTGGATTTCAATTGCAACTACCTACGCACTAGATTAGTTTGTAAGTTTTTATTTATTTATTGAATAATTATATATATGAAATTACGATCAAAAAGATCTACATATGCTATCTACGAGGCATCGATCTTATGAGTGGCTACGCGACTATCTCATGCGAGTTTCGTTTACGATAAGCTAGGTGTACCCTAGCGGGTTAATCGCCAAATAGAAGCTGACTCCGTCGAATAATTATATATTATTTAAGAACTATTTTTGTAAAAGTGACCAGCTAAATTCTTGCAGGTTCATCTTAGTAAGAGCACCTTCCCAAACCAATGGTAGCTTTATTAAAATTAGATGATTTGAAATAGCTTATCAAGGCTTGAGAAAAGAACAATTTAAATAATTTATAGAATTAGGCGGTACTTTGCGGAGATCCTTAATACAAAAATAATAATAAAATTATTTTGCTATAATCCGCTATATAGTTAATAGAAAATATATAGTGCTAAATGTATAGTGGACTATCTGTTTTTTCATACCCGTTACATGCAGGATTCGTAAAAACACATGCACAAACCTCCACCTCTGCCGCCACAATACACAAGCACTACACACGTTCACTATCACAAACTCAACAATCGTTTCGCCCCGCAACCGAAGCATCATCAGGTGATAGACACGACAAAATCGCAACAATTTAAAAGAAAAGAATAAAAAAAAAAAAAAAATAAGAGAATAATAGAACAATTTAAAATAAAAGCTTAGTTTCTGTAGAGTTAGGTCATGTTAAAGAATAATCTCGCCTTGTATTTATTACAACTTTACGAAGTACTAACTTTGTAAGACGCGGTTATCATGCCGGTATTGACCCGGCTATTTTTAGACGGTTCACGATTTGATTGCCCGCCGTGGCACCATTTTATCACTTGCTTCGTTGAGTATCGCCAAGACGTCTTGCAGTTTTATATAAGATAAAATACTTGCTTTTGCTCGCGATTCTTGTCTTCGATATAAAAGCGAGATAAATTGTAGTTCCAATTGTAAATATTTTTTATATAAGCAAACAGGTAAACAAGTAATTTAATTTAGTATTCAATTCTACTTCTGATTATCAGTACGAATGTACGGATTTTGAAATCAACATATATAAAAACTATTGAATAATATTGATTAATTCAGTCTCGGAGTGGCTAAGAGTGATCTAGTCAAAAATTAGGAGATCCGAAGTGAGCCGAAGTTACGATAGGCGCAGAGCATAGTTTGAAGGACCGGTGAATGTTGGGGTCTCAAAAACTTATAGTGGCGACTTTACACTGCAAGGTATAGCTTAAGTAAGAAACATGGTAAACATATAATATAAAAAAAAGGTTATAAAAAGTTGCTTGAACCCAGCGGTCTAAGATATTTGGACATAAAACTCCCTTAAGACTTATATTCAGTAGAAATCCATCGCTTAAATGAAGCTCGATATCTTTCTAACAACAATTGTAAAAATGTTAATTTAAAAACAACTTTTAACATAAGCCTTCAACAAAATTTAATGTCCCTACTGTTAACCGTTGAGGCGTTTGATTGTCTGGATCCAATATTGGCAGTAGCATCAGGTCATGCTTTTCATATAGCAGTTGAATTGTTGCAATTTATCACACGCTTTTCGGTGAAAGAAAACCATCGTGAGGAAACCTGCATATCTCTAGAGAATTCTAGGGATATGTGTTACCTACCAATCGCATTGGAGCAGCGTGGTAGGTCTTAGCTCCAATCCTTCTCTCCAAAAAAAAAAGGAGAGAGGAGGCCTTAGCTCAGCAGTGGGCATAGTAACGGACCGTTACTTTATGCTTTTCACAAACATGCATTGTTATAATTGAAAACTGTATGTCAAATTTCAGCTCAATCGGACACCGGGAAGTGGCTCAAATTTAACTTGCAAGATTCTACCTTCGCATACATTCAAAGCAAGTTAAATACACTTAATAACAGCGTCGCGTGGTCTGTACAGAATTTCGTAGGCGTTTGCTACGTGAGACACCTAATCGCTACGAAAGCAGAATTCAATAAATTCCGGGATATTAATAGATATGTTCCACATTCTATTAGCTTTGCCCTAGTAATGGCTTCACGGAATATCATTTAGGTTAATGCGAATCAAAATTAAAATATTTCTTTATAGTTGTTCGTTATAACTTAAGAAAGGTTTGAGATAACTTAAGAAAGGTTTGAGCTCAGACCCACCATGGTGCTTCAGTTGGTAGGTTACATATATCTCTAGAATTCTTAAGAGATAAGCAGGATGTTTTCCTTCACTGAAAACTGTGTAATAGATTGTGAATATCAATTAGACACATAAGTTTAAACAGAAAAACTCCCCTCTCACAACCCTCTCTAAATCACAGCTCTACACCTACATACACATTATGGATTATTTTGTGGGTTCGCCACCTTTATGTATCAACGTTTTATGGAGTTATAAATATGTTATCAAAAGTTCTGGTTTTGTTATTATTGGGACAGTAATGTCAATTATAATTAAAATAAATCAATTCAAAATTATGTGTTTATTACTAAACGGTACAATCGAGTTGTTTTGACTAAATGCGTTGTTTAATTATTAAAAAATATTGTGTGGCTCGCCATTGCTTCGCCATTCCTATTCTAGGAGTTCAGACTTACACTATTAATAATATTCTTTACTAGCTTTTGCCCGCGGCTTCGTTTGCGTGGAATTTGGTCTACCGCCGTTGCGCCGTTGGCGCAGTGGGTAGTGACCCTGTATTCAGCTCCACGGATCGCGATTTCGATTCCCGCCGAGGGGCAACATTTTCTATAAACAATTTGTTGGTTCTTCGAGCCTGGGTGTATTCGTATTTAAAAACTATGTATGTGGCATATTTACCAGTTATCCGTCACCCATAACACAAGTATTGGTTTACTTACTTTGGGGATGGACGACCGTGTGTGTCCAATCCATGTATTTATATATTTATTTATTTATATAATACTTTATATGCACTCCTTCCTCTTAGTAAGTATAAATCCATACTAATATTAAAATTCAAAAGTCTGTCCGTCCGTATGTAGTGTGGAGTGAGGTAGTCAAAAGAATTTAGTAGTTAGTATATGTTAGGATAATATATAGGAAAAAATTTCCGTTGTTTCTTCAGGACAGGAAAAAATATTATCAATTAGTAAAATTGAATCGAAGTCAGTCACGGGAACATCATTAATAATTTAGAAATACTAAGGATTGTATATTACATTATTATGAAAGCAGGTAAAAGCTTCATGAATTCTTATTAGAAGTTTACGGCGTATTCTAATATATTCGTATCTATAAAAAAGAACCGAGAATCCATTTTCATCACGTAACAGAGGACTAGCCCTGACCTGAATAATTGAATTATATCAAGGACACCTTAAACAGTGGTTTATTTTCTTGTGGTGACAAAGTGTGTGGTCATTAGATAAACTTATGATGAATGCCGTGTGTTAACCGGCTTAATATAATAGACCACCCTCATTTCTTACCGAGCTGTTGTAAAAGGCGACTAAGGTAAGTCGACCCATGGCGTTGAGTCCGATTAAGTAGAATAGGCCACCCTCATTTCTTACCGAGGTGTCGTAAAAGGCGACTAAGGTAAGTTGACCCATGGTGTTGAGTCCGATTGAGTAGAATAGACCACCCTCTTTCTTACCGAAGGGTCCTAAGATACGACTAAGGTAAGTTGACGTCAGGCGGCTTGTCGTAAAATACGTAGTCAAATCATGTGACAACATGTTTATAACATGTTCTGCCGACCCTTTATCCCCACTACCACAAGCGTTGCGGAGTACTGTCAGGTATTTAATCGGTTCAAGCACGACATACCTGTCGCATGTCCCAGTCCGATGTCCCATTGAAACCAACATCCCGGATGCCGTGTGGTATCCGGCTGAGCAGAATAGACCACCCTCATTTCTTACCGAGGTGTTGTAAAAGGCGACTAAAGTAAATCGATCGATCGTGTAGTATCCGGCTCAATCGAATGGACCGGCCTCATTTCTTATCGAGGTGTCGTAAAAGGCGATTAAGGTAAGTTGACCCACCTTGCGGTATCCGGTTGTTGCAATAGACCACCTTTTTTCTTACCGAGGATCGTAAAATACGAATAAGGTAAGGGCAGGGTAGCCAAATCATGTGACAACATGTTTGTAACATGTTGTGCCGACCCCACTTAGAGTGGGATAAGGGCTGGAGGATGACGATGAAACTAACATACCGGGTTAGTATATAAGTCGAAAATAAGTGATTAACCTTCAAAAGAAACATTCAAGGCTATTTTAACTTAAATTGACGTGGAGTAAATAACTTGTAATATTGCAAATGCGAAATGTTTTAGTTCGCTTGTTCTCACTTCATGGCCAAACTGACGACGGATCGATGTGATTTATGGAAGCTGCTAAATACGCCTAGCAAGACAAATATTCTTGTCATGTAATACACGTGAAGTCGAGGGTAGAAATTACTTATGTATATAATTAAATAGCATGTCAGTACTTAACAATAGATGTAGTAACAATAATATTTGCATCGTGCGTACTAAACAATGAACTACACTAAACATTAATGAACATACACCCAACATTTATGTAAGAAAAGAAAGAAAGGCAAGAACAATTCTTTCTTTCCTTTCGTATGGTATTACATAAAGCGCAAATAAAACACGTTTGCAGGATAACATTTATTATGACTCATTCACGTCGCACCGTTGAACGACCGCCGAGGGATAGGGAAATGTGAAGACTGTAAGGTAAAAGCTGGGAGAAAATTAACTTAATATGAAAACTGGCTTTGAAGTAGTATATTTTCCACTCGTAAAAAGGTATAGACAAAGAGACGGCTCCATGTTACATAAATAAAAAAAAAACTTGTAATAAAATATAAAAGTCTACAGTTATTATTTTCATCAAGTATTAGTACGGAATATCATTTGACAGATACTTAAAATTATTGTTGAATATTAAAATAACAAGCACAGTTTTAATAAAATATTCAAGTGGTGTGGGTCTTCTCGGAACTTTTATGAGGGTACCGGTAAATATTCAAGATATAAAGTTAAATAATTTATAGAATTAGGCGTTACTTTGCGGAGATCCATAATTCAAAAGTAATAATAAAATTATTTTGCTATAATCCGCGATATAGTAAATAGAAAATATATATAGTGCTAAATGTTTAGTAGACTATACGTTTTTTCATACCCGTTACATGCAGGATTCGTAAAAAACATATGCACAAACCTCCACCACTTCCACCACAATACACAAGCACTACTAGCTTTGCGATTTTGTCGTGGAGTCCGCAACCGAAGCATCATCTCCTGATGATGCTTCGGTTGCGGGGCGAAACGATTGTTGAGTTTGTGATAGTGAACCTGTGTAGTATTGTGGTGGAAGTGGTGGAGGTTTGTGCATATGTTTTTTACGAATCCTGCATGTAACGGGTATGAAAAAACGTATAGTCCACTATACATTTAGCACTATATATATTTTCTATTTACTGTATCGCGGATTATAGCAAAATAATTTTATTATTACTTTTGTATATAAAGTTAATTTTTAGTACTGTTATGTATTACTTAAGGTGCTATTTTCATGAAATATAAATAAATATTAATTGCATATATACCTAATACCATATATATAATATATTATATAATTATTGAAACTGTACTGAAAGATACAGAATTATTTTCAAATTATTTTTAGTTATGATATTGTAAATAATAACGTCTCTTTGACTATAAAATTATTTGAATTTCGAAACAACAATCTTTACATCGTGTTCAATTTATCATAATTTTTTTCAAAATCCAGTAATGTGGATAAGAAAGTAAAAAAAATACACAGAAAACAAAGAGCAAGGACAACAGAAGCTTGCACAGAGTGAAGAGATAGAAGAAACGTACAGATGGTTGGTCTGTTCGTGGTCATTGTCGTGCGTGGGCTGGGACCCGGAGCGCCGAAGCCGCCAGATCGCGTGGCGCGCTGCCACGAGTCGCGCGAAACCGTGACGAGCCACTATCAAAAGCGCTAAACGCGCATCACACCCCGCGATCAACAAGTCACCCGCGAAATTAGCGCAAAAGCGCCACACAACGTGCAGCACTCACCATACACAAGGATAAGGACGTTATGGATATGTGAATTCGGATAAAGAATCAACAAGTGTTTATGGACGCTACGCAATTCTAACAGCCTTATTTAGTATAAGAACTATACGCTTTATAATGTATCACAAATATCTACGAGCAAAAAGCCTGCCTAAAAAATTATCACAACCGAATATCACAAAAGCGGTGGCGAGCAAAGCTAAGTGGACGGCGGCTTACGTAACACTAACTTATCTATATATAAAACGTGCGTAAATTGAATCGATCACAGAAATAAGCCTTAAACACTATAATTTAATGTGCCCGTGGGAATTATGTAACAGTGACTTGGTTTGGATGTAGGTAAAGGGCGGGCGCGAGGGACATGCGCGTGGGTTAGGAGTCAGGCGAGCACTGCCTGGTGGGCGCGAAATATCTGTCCCCAACCCCTCGCGAACCTCACCCCCTACTGCCACCCTTTCAATTCAGATATCCTAGCCTTACGATGTATTTTTCGAAGCACATTTATTGACTATAGTGACTAGGTATGAAAAAGCACTAGAGATTATTAAAAAATTATGAAACGGTTTTACTTTCATACATTTCTAAATACTTCAATGTCTCATGTAAAGAACAAAGAATATTTCAATCTTAGAAGATAAAATCAGAACCGATTTATGCGACAGCCACTGGGGTGTCCGTGGTTCATGCGAACGTTGACCTCCATAGAGACCTCGATCTCCCTACCATTACTCACCTCTTTAAACGTTTTTCGAAATCTTACTTCGAGAAATCTGAGGTACACTCGAACCCCCTTATTTCAGTTGCTTCTACCTACATCCCAGTTAGGTCCGACCATCGAAAATATAGGCGTCCAAAAAGCGTCTTGTATGATCCCGACGATCAAATAATGATCGCCAACACAGATACACGTAATACACACACACAGCGTCTTCGCCGGCGAAGACGAGGTCCCAGTTTTCTGACGTCGGTCGGTCGTGGCTTCTCACCACCCTTCCGACGCCGCAATGACTAATCTAAGTCATACCATCAACCCTCCACTACACGTCACCCTAAGCCGTGGTCCGGCCTCACAGGAGGCACCCTTAGGACGACGTTCCCCGACTTAAGTAGAGCTTCTACGCTCTACTCCCTGCATTTCGCAACCTCGACGATGCTTCTGCGCTCCCCGTCCCGCCCGGTGACGCTGTAAAAGCCATTAGGGCTAACAGCATACAGTCAGTTCGAAAAAAAAAGAAGATAATTCTAAACTAGCAGTGTGAAGACGAACCTTTTATCGTAGCAAAGGTATATGCCGTATTTTGACAGCACCTTTCCGAACTAGTGATAGCTTCATTATAATTTGATGATTTAAAGGTGCTTGTAAAAGCAAACTTGAATGAATAATATTTTGAATTTGAGTTAGATGTCAGTATAAGGACGTTCATTAATGGTTTTTATGGTAAATTTTATTTAATAAGGCACTTTTGAACTGCTGTTCACATATTAGAGATGTTGCATGAATTAAATCACATAACGCCGATCTACTTTAAAGTAATCTACATATTTTTTTAATAATAAGCGACACCAGTTTGTTTCTACCCTCGCTAAAAATTGTTGTAACAGCCGTTACGTTGTTGTAACCTCTTCAACACAATTGATATAAAAACGTATAATAATATACTGGTTATCTAAATATTTCGGAAGAATTGCACTACCTTTTAGTACAAAATGTACAAAAATCCGTTTAGATTTTAAGAAAATTGACCACATACAGACAAAAAGCTTTTGGAGACTTTGTTTTATAATAAGTATAGATAGATAGATATGGCTGATAAATATTTGTTCCCAATCAGCTTATAAATATAGTTTTTTTTTATCTAGATATGTAAATCGTAGAACATAGCCGTGTGGTATCCGGCAGAATAGAATAATCCACTCTCATTTCTTACCGAGGTGTCGTAAAAGGCGACAAAGGTAAGTTGACGTCAGGCAGGCAGCCGGTCGTGGAATACGCAGCCAAATCATATGTTTGTAACATGTTGTGCCGATCCCACTTAGAGTGGGATAAGGGCTGGAGAATAATGATGTAAATCCTAGAGCAAAGGCATGTTCCATAAGATGAAGCTATTATAAATCTTCTAGCCTCAGTTTTTTATTGAATGTGGGCAATTTTTTAGGTCAAGGTTTCCATCATTTACATATTATGTTTCATGAATTTTATATTTTCATAATTATATATGGCTTATCGTATTCATTTATTATTTATGTATTCAGTTAAGTTATAAGAGATGTCACATCAAATGAGTTAAGGAAAACCGATGTTAGTTATCATGTCTGAGAACGGATAGGCGTAGCGTGTCTTTTATTCAACATAACATATATTTTATTTTGGTGTAACAATAAACTGATCCGTTATTTATGAAATTTTGTTATTTGATAAATATTGTTGAAAACTTTGCATAATTATAATAAAAAATATATAAAAGAGATTGCTTTAATTTATTATTAATATACATTACACAAGATCTTAAAATTAACAAAGGTGAAATTACAATGAGCATATAAAAACTTAATACAAAATTAAAACTAACTTAAAATACAAAAAAAAGTAAGAAAAAAAAGAAAACATAAATTATATATACATATTTACATCTATTTATACTAAAACAGCTGTGATAGCCCAGCGGTGAGACCGTGCGACTCTTTCGAGGGGAACACGAGTTCAAACCCGGGCAGGCACCAATGAGTTTTTCTATTAAAACTCATGTGTCTAATTGATAATTACTATTTATCACACGCTTTTCGGTGAAGGAAAACTGAACACCGTGAGGAAACCTGCATATCTCTAGAGAATTCTGGAGATATGTGTAACCTACCAATCCGCATTGGAGCAGCGTGGCAGGTCTTAGCTCCAACCCTTCTCTCCAGAAACGGAGAGAAGAGGCCTATTCCCAGCATTGGGATTGTAACAGGCCGCCACTTTACTACTTTTTTTTTACACTAAACCAAAACCGTCGATTCCACTGCAGTGGGGTAAGGTTCCCAAAATGCTGGCAGCGTTACCCCTTTGAATGGCCAAACTTTTTCATTATTATAATAAATAAATATACGTTTATACACACTGTCGTCCGTCACCTAAGTAAGTAACTTAAATACTTGTGTTATGGGTGTTAATCAACTGGTAAATATATACTTATATATAATTTGAAATATATACTTAAAAGTTAAATACCAGACTACAAGAACCAAAATATTGTTTTTATAAAATCCTGGCCCTTGCCAGGAATTGAATCGCGCACCTGCTCAAACGAGGCAATTTATTATTAATTTCATAATTTTCTGTTTTTATTATAAGTATATACGCTTCCATTCTTTACTCTACTCTTTTCGTTCTACTCGTAACTACTCTTTTCGTCCTTACTACTTTCTTTTTTTTTCCGTGGTGTCCGGCTCCATAGAATAGACCACCCTAATTTCTTACCGAGGCGTCGTAAAAGGCGACTAAGGTAAGTTGACGTCAGACAGGCGGCCGGTCGTAAAATACGTAGCCAAATCATGTGACAACATGTTTGTAACATGTCGTGCCGACCCCACTTAGAGTGGGATAAGGCCAGGAGAATGATGATGATACTATTTTTTTGCCATCAAAAAATTTTGGGCGAGGACTTTTCGTTCAGAAGTGTAATAAAAGTCCACGTGAACAAAGTGGCGGGTAAAAGCTACTGAACATATAAATTCAACATTTATTGGCATAATAAACATGGCATTTTTAAAGTTTGGAAACGTAGTCAAAAGTTCGCGCCGGCGTAATGCCATTTTTAGGTCGGGTATTGAGTTTCTACCGCTGTCGACGAAGCCCTGAAGATAACTTCATATTCTCTGATATACGCTAAATACTAACGAATATTAACGTATTTAAAAATTGCACAATTCTAAATATATATAAATATGTAATAAAAACCTAATTAAAGAAATGTAGCACTTGAACATTCTTCAGCAATTATTACATAGAGGCCAATTGGTTACGAAAGTCAATTCTGTGGTCTGAAAAGGAATCTCTTTAATATATCTTCAGGAGCTTATATGTCACTCATACAAATACCTACAAATATTTCGGCTTAAAGTTTTTTATTTTTATTTTTGCAGCCATTAATGGGAAAATTTAAGATTGAAGTAAAATATGGACTTAAGGTCATTTAATCTAAATCAATTTACTATTGTACCATTTTTTTAATATCCTATTAACTGAAAAGAGTATATTGCAAAAAAATATTTTATATTTGTATAAAATATGGCAGATGGCGAATTGTAGTCTCAAAGAATGTATAACATTACGTGAGTTACTCAAAACTTTCACATCCTGGAAGCCTTGCCCTTGGGAACCTACCTTCAGGCGGCCAATTAAGGCCAGCACAAAAGAAAGTTAGATCCTTTAATAACATCACTCGTCCATTAATGTTAAATAGAGCATGGAAAATATTAAAACAATAATATGAATTGCATTCTATAAATAAGCGATTTAAAATTGTATTCGAAGCTAAAATATAGTGTAAGTTAAGAAGTATTTGTAGTTTTTTTCTTTTTTGAAAAAAGAGAAATGACATATATAAATCTCTTTCCATTACAATTACTTTATACTTTTTTAAGATAAACAATGTCATTATAATGGCATTGCCAGTAAGGAAAAGCTAAAAGGAAAACTGAGCTTTACCATATTACAACGAACATACGATAAGATAGACTGGTATACAGCTGTGACGTAAAACATGAATGGAACGGTATAAATATGAATGAAACTTATATACTGCCATCTATTACTTCATAGTAGAACTTTGAAGTAAGAATTTACACCAGCACCTTTACGAAGATATCAAGTTTTTTAGGAAAGAGATCCCTCAGGTTAACTAGGTGACCTGGGCCCGAACACCGTCCAGGCCACAAGCCTGCGAGGACCGACCCGGGTAAGGAGGTTCGCCTCGACCCCGTACCCCACCACAACAAGGGGTCGCGTGATGGACCTGCTGCAGGAAAGAGGTGATACTCGGATTTTAAGGTAAATTTTCTATTCTTACTAATCACACTGAATACTTTATAGAAGCAGGCGTTACTTTGCGGAATTCCATATTACAAGCAATATAACAGAACTAACTACTTTGCTATAATCCGCACGGGTTAAGTGAATGCATGCAAAGCCAATGTGTATGAAGCAGGCAAAATCTACGCACCTTATACATGCAGGACCAGCCACCACATGCACCCCAAGGCGCAATTCACCAGCAACAACGCACACAAAAGCAGCACACACACCCACCACCACAATCCCGACGATCGTTTCGCCCCGAAACCGAACCGACCCGAACCAAACCGAACCGAACCGAACCGAACCGAACCGGATAGTCTCCACGACAAATCGCGTAATGCGCCTTACGATTTTTGTCGTGGAGCCTATCCTCCTGATGATGCTTCGGTTTCGGGGCGAAACGATCGTCGAGGTTGTGGTGGTGGGTGTGTGTGCTACTTGCGAGCGTTGTTGCTGGTGGAGGCGTCTTGGGGTGCATGTGGTGGCTTGTCCTGCATGTATAAGGTGCGTAGATTTTGCCTGCTTCATACACATTGACTTTGCATGCATTCACTTAACCCGTGCGGATTATAGCAAAGTAGTTAGTTCTGTTATATTGCTTGTACACTGAATACTGTCTTAGAAAATTTACTTTGAAGAAAACGTTATTTTAGTCTTATTAAGAACTATACGTAAATATCATTGAAAGTAAAAATTATTAAAAGAAATTATCATAATAATTTAAAACAAATCATATGTTTACATACTTCATGTCGTTTGAAATTATATAATTTATACCATTCATGTTAAAAAAATTTATGAGCGCTTTAAATTAATGCGGAAAACTAGAGAACTACAGTGAACAAAGTTTTTCTTTCAATACAACTATTCGACACTAGATGGCGGTATGCACTATGAGATAATAACAATCCTAGTTAATTTATATATAATATTTTATACAACTATTATAACTTGTTTTAAATTTTTATACAGAACTATATAATAACTTTAACATTTAAAACGAAACACAAAACATTTAAAATTTATTCTTCATTTTTTAGATAAGAGTACTTTATTTTAGCTGTATTTATCATAAGATATTGTTCAAGTATTGTATTATGAATTAATGTCTGATAACAAAATCTGCAGCTAAAAATTTACAAATTCAGTAAAAAAACAGGACCATATTAAATAAGTTAATGGGTGAATTATACAAAATTCGTTGCGAAATTGAGATAACGTTTTATATGATTGTTTTTGAGGTGTCGTAAACGGCGACTAAGGTAAGCTGACGTCAGACAGGCGGCCGGTCGTAAAATAACCAGCCAAAACATGTAACAACATGTTTAAAATATATTATGCCGACCCACTTTGTGGGAGACAATGGCAGGAAAATGACGAATGATGATGTTTTATATATTAGCGATAAAATTTACATCACAAATTTTTTGGGTAGTTCGTTATCTAACGCAGTTCCAAGGTGAGTTATTAAAACGGCACAATGACAAAATAGAATATTAGTTAAGGATTTATTATTTAATTCGCAATTTCATTTCAATAAAGAACGAGCAAACATATGTTTTGTTAATTATTCATTCGATTCACCACAACAGTTCATTATAATATGTAAATGTTGGTTAAATTATGTTCATTTTTTATCATACGCTATATTAATGTAGTCTCGCTTGTATGTTACTTGTATTTTAAGCCCGGGGTGGGAAACAAGTTAAATGCGAACAAATAATCGATCTTGAATGGTTTTTCATGGATTTTTGATCAACGCTCCTCACCTTCTAGACTATACTGTCCGATTCGAAGATGCGTCTACAGACTCCCGTGTTTTAGAGTGACGATCAAAGCCATATGGCCTTGCTGCAGGTTGCAAATATCATATGTTGTTTATTAAATTGTTTAATACTAAAAATGGGGTCAATAACTTATTGAAGTCTTTCAGTCAGTATAATAGACACTAGACGAAATAATTCTGATCTTGTTTAGAGAAGTAGGTACAATCTCATCGTGTATTAAGGAAATAGGTATTCTTACATTTGCTTCACAGTATATTTGTACATAGACATATAAAGAACTTTGGACTGATAGGTGATGTATATAATAGACAAAGTAGGAACCGACATAAGCTTGCGGCTCCTGCTTTGCGCCTAGCAAAAAGCACGTAAATCGTTTGCGGGTTTGGGTAAGATTCTATAATAAAATTCCCCAATCTATTTTGGCCGTGCCATTACAGGAGTTTAAAACACTGTTAAAACGAGGCTTATACAGAAAACCTAAATACTGTTGAGAATTACTTAGACGATAAGAATGCGTGGACTTAGCTACTCTTTGACCCTGCTCAAGACAGTAATGACTCAATGCAGTTACATTGAGTCATTAGAGTTTATACATTGAAAAGAGCAAACGCCGAGTTTCTTGCTGACTCTTCTCGGTAGGAACAGCTTTCCGAACTATAGAGTTGACGACAGTAATCAATAAATGTAACTAGTTCTAAGATTTACATTTGAAAACAGCAAACACCGAGTTTCTTGCTGGCTCTTCTCGGTAGGAACAGCTTTCCTAAACAGCAGTAGAGTTGACGATTCAAAAGCACTTGTTTAAAATTTCACTTGCATAAAGAATATTTTTGAATTTTTAATTTAAATATTTAGTGACCAAACGAGATAGGTATGTGATATTTTCCTGCATATTATTAATTCGATAAAATACGCATCTTTACAACGTATTCAAATGTTTGCCACCCCTAATGTAATGTGTTTATTCACGGAGCTAGTATCTTGTATCTCGGTAAATGAATTAACTCGTTAAGCGAAATCTTATTAGGTTTCAACAAATATAGAATACCGGTTATAACTTGAAACAACTCGACATTGTAAGTGATTCTGAGACGCTATGAAATATAAGATCTCAAAAAAAAGACAAGCTTTTTGCCGCTTTTTCACTAGAGAAGTGTGTGTCGCAAAAGTTTACACAGAAAGAGTTTAGTATAGTTAGTATAGAATATGTAAGACATGTAAGACAACAGTTGAATAAAAAAAACATTTCCACCAGTTTCAGTTTCACCCCCATTAGTGACTGGCCCCGTTGGTGCAGTTAGCAGTGACGCTGCATTCAGCTCCGCGGTTCACGGGTTCGATTCCCTCAGAGGATCGACATTTCTTATAAACAATTTGTTGGTTCTTCTAGCCTGAGCGGGTAGGTATTTAAATTCAAATTCAAATTTAAATTCAAATAAGTCTTTATTCAAATTGGCCTATTACAAGCACTTTTGAATCGTCAAATTAAAATTAAATTGAAGCTACAACTGGTTCGGAAAGGTGCTCTAACCGAGAAGAACCAGCAAGAAACTCGGCGGTCACTCTTTTAAAAAATAAATATTACAGTTTTGTATTGACTATTGTTAACAAACTTAGATTATAATATCGTCTAGTACATAGCTGGTCGCAATTTAGTTCCAAGCTTTCTTATCATTGACATAGTCTTCAACATTATAGTAAGCTTAATTAATGAGAGTCTCTTTAATTGCTTTTTTTAACTTGTGTAAAGGCAAGTCCAAAATTGATTGAGGAATTTTATTATAAAAAAGTAAATATGTATTTAAAATAATATATGTATATATTTAGCAACTGTCAACCATAACACAATTTATGTATTAATTTACTTACTTTGGAGACGGGCGACCGTGTATGTAAATGTCTCATATATTTATATTTTATTTAGGCAACATTTCTTCGAACTGTTTTCCATAACAGTTATAAATGCTAAAATCTGTTTGTCTGTTACCCTGTCAGGGCTTTTACATTACATATTATTACATATTTATTATTAGGCCTTTATAATATTACAGAAATGTGTAAATTTTTTTTAAGATTTTGGGCCTATCCTCCTGATGATGCTTCGGTTTCGGGGCGAAACGATCGTCAAGATTTTGATGGTGGTTGTGTGTATTGCTTTAGGCCTTTATAATATTACAGAAACATACACATTACGATTTTGAGCCTATCCTTCGCTTATGCTTCGGTTTCGGGGCGAAACGATCGTCGAGATTTTGGTGGTGGTTGTGAGTATTGCTTGTGTGCATTGTTGCTGGTGGGGGCGTTGGGGGATGCATGTGGTGACTTGTCCTGCATGTGTAAGGTGCGTAAATTTTGCCTGCTTCATACATATTAGTATTACATGCATTTGCTTAACCCGCGCGTATTATAGCAAAGTAGTTCTGTTATAGTTTCTGTAATATGGAATTCCACAAAAGTAACACCTGCTTCTATAAATCCTTAATAATATTAGTTTGTATTATTTTCTCAGTCTCTTTCCTTAAAAGAAGGTATATAACTAGATTTAGCTCTTCAAATCTCATTTAGAATGGTCCCACGGGGCGCCATATTCTCACTTATTCAAAAAAGAAACGCCTATACTGCGGTTGTTACGTCTACTCAGCGTTTGCCGCTTTCTCAGACTCTACTCGACGTCTGAGGTGTCATGTTCCATGCCTGGGAAAGACGCTTCGCTCAACCTCGCCTTTGTCCCACCTAACATCGGTGAGAACAGACGTCACTAGTTAATAGACATATATTAGTATAAAACATAGTATAAGAGAACTTTTAATTATAATTGCATCATAAAGACTATAACTGTAATCTTCTTTCTTTCTCCTACCCTTATCCCACTCTAAGTGGGGTCGGTACAACATGTTTTTCTCTTCCATTCTATTCTATCATTCGTCAACTCTGGCGCTACTCCTTTTATATGCATGTCATACTTCACACATTCCAACCATCTCTTTTTAGGCCTCCCTCTAGTCACATATCCATCCACATTCATATCCAACACTCGTTTAGTCACATGATTTTCATCCCTCCTCATTACATGTCCATACCATCCCAATCTTGCACCTCTCATCTTTTCTACAATGGGCGCAACTTTCATACTTCCCCTTATATACTCATTTCTTATTTTATCCAATCTTGTCACACCACATAACCATCTTAACATTCTCATCTCATTTGCATGCACTCTTCTTTCATCCATCTTTTTCATTGCCCAACATTCTGATCCATACATTACGACAGGTCTTATGACCGATTTATAAATTTTCCCTTTAAGTTTAAGGGGCATTCGGGGGTCACATACTGTCCCTGAGACCTGTCGCCACTTCATCCATCCTGCATTCATTCTATTCCTCACATCGCGATCAATTTCACCGTTTTCCTGTAGAAGCGAGCCAAGGTACCGGAAGTCGAAGCAGACTGGCAAAACAACACCATTTAAGGTTATTGGAGAAAAATTGGAGGTACCACTGAAATTACACTGCATGTGTTCAGTTTTGGTCAGGTTGATCTTTAAACCAAACCTCTCCAATTTTTCTTGCCATTTCACAAATCTGCTCTGAGCCTCAGCTGCATTTTCACCGACAATCACGATATCGTCGGCAAATAGCATACACCAAGGAGCTTCCTCTTGAATATGAGCAGTAAGTGCATCCATCACTAAGAGGAATAAAAAGGGACTTAAAGCCGATCCCTGGTGTAGGCCTACAGACACATCGAAATTGTCAGTTACTCCGGCTTCAGACCGGACATGAGTACTAGCTCTGGCATACATGGAATATACAATACGTACATACTTCCCAGGCAGGCTCTTTTCTTTCAAAATCCACAACAGAACTTCACGGGGAACACGATCGTACGCTTTCTCTAAGTCGATAAAAACCAAAGACTATAACTGTAATAAGGACATTTATTTGGACAGTGAGTTTTGTATACCCAACAGTCGCCACCCATAATATAATTCGGTTAAACGTAGTGTTACATGACAATGGAAAATATTTTACTATTTTTAATTTACAGAATTAGGCGTTATGTTTCGGAGGTCTATAATACATGCAATGGAGATATGGACAATCCTAGACCGGAAATGGCAAAGGATTGAAGTCTTTTAGATGTGGTGCTGGCGACGTAAGCTGACACCTTGGATTGCAAAATGCACCAATGCATCGAGCTTGTCCCAGCTCCGAATAAAACTCGTTGATCTACCATTTACCAACAATGCATCCTGTCATATTTTGGGCACACGGTACGCAGAGGCGACAAAGTTTGGAGAAGCAAAGCCTTGAAGAGCAAGAAAACACTAGTTTATTTAATAGTTCGTTGCATGTCATAGATGGCTTTGAAATCACGATCACAATGTATTTAACTCAATTAAGTCTAATTTTGAATGAAGTCACTATAATAGTAAGCGAGCGATATACGCTATATAATTCTTAGAGAGATGGCACTTCGCAGTAAGAGGCCACCCGCAGTATGAGGGCTTCGTTTGTACCAAACAAACAGCAATTACAGCGCTGCGCAGATTGTAGAGCTGCATAGGTTAAGTAGAATTTTGTAGGTAAAGTTTCAGTACGCGGCATTGTTTATGCAATTTTAGCGTATCTAATAATTCCTTACGACAAAGTTTGCTCGTTAAAGAAGGCTTTTAGTTATGAGACTCTACATATTCTTTTTGAATCTGGATTTATATACTAGCTATAACCTTGGCTACGCTTTGTTATTTTTTATTTTAAAAATAAAAAATAATTTAATTTATATAATAATAATTTATTTGAAAAATAAAAAATAACAAAACGTAATTCGGAATAGTCTATTATAAGGTTTGATACAAAAGAAGGAAAAGAATATATTGATATGATTGACAAGGGTTATTAAATAGAGTAAGAAAATAGAATAGAAAAATAAAAGACGATCGCGAGAATGGTAAATAATTGGAGTTAGGGTTGAAAAACGATATGAGATCGTTAGAGAAAGAAGGTTTTGTGGTTAGATAGACTGGGAACGGCACTTTTTACAGATTTTAAATAAAGATGAAATGTAAAGGAGAAATTGAAATCGAAGGAAAATAACATTAAGTATGTGGTTTATTTATTTATAAGGGCTCAAGGTAGTGATACTTACAATATATTGAAGCATAAGAATATGTAGAATAAATCAGTATTATATATGTTGGAATCCAAAAAAAAACCTTTATTCGGTGTTGTAACTGTTTAATTTAGTAGCAAAAATTAAAGGCGAGTTTGCGTCTGAACTAATTCCTAATTTTAAAAGAGATTCAAAATAAATATTAAAAATATATATACATATATATAAAACAAAAGATTTTCATATGTTTTCATTTCTTAACGCGGACTCAATACGATTATAAGACGCCAAATCATCTATGTTGTGGTTAGTATCGACGTCGACAAAACGACAATGGTTTGCAAAGTCATTAGCAAAAATTAAGAATCAATATCCAAATTTAGTAGTCAGTGATAACGAAAGCTATTAAATACATATATATATCTACCTACTTATTAATACTCGTATTACCGATACGAGTAATTGTACTGAGTTTATTTCTATTTCTAATCAAACTTTTGATATAATTGGCTTATTTAAAAAAACCGTGAATCTACCACTTCTCGGACTTTTGACAATTGCACTAACTCTAAATACAAACTGTAGACTATTTTGGAATGTGTTATTACTTCTTTTAACTACAGGGTAATTAACTAGTTTGTAGAAAGGTGTATTATACTCATTATAAGTCAATGACTTATGAAATAACTTATCCGGTAATTTAAGATTTAAGAAGAGGCGTTTACATCGGAGCCAGCAATAAATGTTTCTATGTGATCCAAACAAAAATTTGCAAACACAAATAGAATAGAAATAAAGTAGAAGAGAAAATATAATCTGAACTTTTATAAAATCATCGGGCGGGAGGAAAAAGCATCGTTGAGCAAACAAACGCGGAGCATAAACCACAGAGCACATAAACTTTATTAGAGTTGGCATAAACGACATAAATGGACACTCAAAGCATAATTTAAAAATGGCAATTACCATAAAGTGTACCAACAAAAGACAGGAAATTTCCGTAAATATCATTCACAAAATTCATTAAATTGTACAATAATTTATAGAATTAGGCGTTACTTTGCGGAGATCCATAATACAAAAGTAATGATAAAATTATTTTGCTATAATCCGCGATAAAGAAAATAGAAAATATATATGACTTTACATTTAGTTTTATATATATTTCCTATTTAATTTATCGTAGATTATAGAAAAATAACTTCATTATTACTTTTGTAAAAATGTACCAAAAAATTAGATTAAATTTCTTTTGTATAACATGGTTAAGATGCCGGATAGATTAGGAGTTCAGTTGACGAACAAATAGAAACTACTATAAACTTTACTAGTTTAAAGTAATAGGTTTTGCCACCGAAATTATACTGAAAACGAGAGACAAAGCGAATTTAACTAAGGTAAATTCAAATTGTTCCGTCAATTTACAACGAAGTATTTAGACATTCAAACAACATTTAAAACTGTTTCTTTGCTGACTCAATGTCAGATTTTTAGGTGAAGATTAAAACGGAGTTTTGAATTAACATTATTTTTTGCAGGTGCAAAGTTCGTTTAACAAATATATTTTACTCATCTCTCTTTTCAACCGGCGCTATATACCTCATGCAATTTATTCCTTTAACTCACCAATTAAAGTGGATTTTATCTAAATACTTTTTCTTTTTAAATTTTTCAACCGATACACAAACCTATTCCATTCAAATCCATCGACTTCCACATTTACGGCCGTGTGGTATACGGCTGAGTAGAATAGACCACCCTCATTTCTTACCGAGGTGTCGTAAGAGGCGACTAAGGTAAGTTGACCCACCATGTGGTTTCCGTTTGAGTAGAATAGACCACACTCTTTCTTACCGAGAGGTCGTAAAATACGACAAAGGTAAGTTGACGTCAGCAAAGGGGCCGGTCGTAAAATACGTAGCCAAATCATGAGATAAAAAGTTGGTAGCATGCTGTGCCGACCCCACTTAGAGTGGGATAAGGGCAGGAGGATGATGATGACTTCCACAATTACTAGGTCTTTTGCTGCACTTAGTAAAAGATCTACTAATACTAGCTATTGGAAGCCTCCAAAAAATTAGGACGCCATTGTCCATTGCTATATCAGTAATTTTAATTTTTCTACGGTTACGGTACGGTATAACATATACAATTTTAGCGATAATTCAGTCCGTCATAAACTATGAAACTGAGCTTTTTTATATGGCCTATAATCAGCCATTCTGATCAATGTAATGAAAAATATAGGCGCTAAAATGTCTCTTAGTAAATATGATTAAAAGATAGCAAACAAATATACATGGTGCATTCACACGGCGACTTCAAATTAAATCCAAATTCGTAAGCCATAACTCAGCATTCAAACTTAGCATCACGTTCCCCGACCGTAGTAGAAACTCTACTTTTACAATTTGTTTCTTCAAAGATGCTTTCACGGTTATTTGTCTGCTCAGTTGTGGGGTATAGGCCGATATCGTAAGACATATCGAAAATCCAAAAAAATGTCGAGTTTCTTTCTTTGCTTTTAACGTTGTTGCTTACTAAACGTGTTCTTTACGGATCTCTAAACCTCATTTAGGAATTACTAAATTGACCAAAGGTTTCTAAATTAGTCAAAGCCAACTCCTTTTTGCTACACGTGTTTGGAGGCAAAATCAATGGTGAGGGTTCAACTATTTGTATATAATACTGCTTCAATGGGTGATGCGTCGCTTTGATTTTTTTTTGTGTTTTGGCGCCTATCTCGTGATGATGCTTCGGTTACGGGGCGAAAGATCGTTGAGATTGTTGCAGTAGTTTAGTTAAGAGTATCGCGGTGATGGTGTTCTGTGATACGTGGGTTAACTAATCCTACATGTATAAGGTATGAGAACGGTTTTTTTTTCCTACACTTAGCATTACATAGAATTTCTAAAATGCGGATTAAAACAAATAATTCTATTATAACTTTTGTAGCCAAAGGCTATTTAATTAAAAAGAGTATACGGATACCGCCTCTCGTAATAGGGAAAAAAATCCAAGCCGTATAAAACTAACCAGATAAAGAAGCCTCGTTAATTAGTTCTTTGTAATATGCTTTATAAACTCTTACCCTTTTAACGATACTAAGCTTTACTATAATTCAAAGCATATTTCATTAGCCGCATGCTTTTTAATTTCAAAGAGCACTTGATTTTTTTACAACAAGCAATCATGCAGTTGAACATTTGAATATACTTTAATTCCACAGTGCACTTGATGTTTTACAAAAAGCAATCATGTAGTTGAACATTTAAATATATTTTAATTTCAAAGCGCACTTGATTTTTTTACATCAAGAAATCATGAGTTTTAATTAATTTGTAGAATTAGGCGTTACTTGGCGGAAATCCATAATACAAAAGTACCTAATAATAAAATTATTTTATAATAATCCGCGATAAAGTAGTAGCAGTAAAAGAGTAAACTATCCATTTTTCATACCTAATACATGCAGGATTCGTAAAAATAAATGCACAAACCTCCACTACCGCCACCACAATACACAAGCACGACATACGTTCGCTATCACAAACTCAGCAATTGTTTCACCTCGCAACCGAAGCATCATCATGGGATAGACTCGTCGTGGAGTCTATGTTTTTATGAACCTTGCATGTATCGAGTACGAAAACGGATAATCCACTCTACATTTAGCATTATATACAATTACTTTATCGCGGATAATAGCAGAATAATTTTATTATTACTGAAACTATAACAGAACTATTTTTCTATAATCCTAGCGGGTTAAGTGTGTATTGCTTGTGTGCATTGTTGCTGGTGGAGATGTTTTAGAATGCATGTGGTGACTCGTCCTGCATGTATAAGGTACGTGAATTTTCCCTGCTTCATACACATTAGCTTTGCATGCATTCGCTTAACCGCGGATAATAGCAAAGTAGATCTGCTATAATTTCTGTAATATTGAATTTCGCAAAGTAACACTTGCTTCTATAAATCATTTATTATTACTTTTGCATGAGGTTTAACTTTTGAATGTATGGAATATAGACTTGTATTATTCTAAAAGTTGCAACAGCTGTTCCTCTTTATCCAATCATGACAAAAAGGCACTTAATATGTGTCATAAGTCAATTGAGTAGAGTATTCTCGTAGGTGTGCCAGCAACTTGGCTCACGTGGAACAAAATCTGTGTTTCACAAAATTTTTTGAATTGAAACTGAACTTTGTTATTGTTGCTTTGTTGAGTTAACCATAACAGGTAGAGACATGCTCTCACGGACTTTTTTGTAGCATTTATATAGTTCTACAATTCTTTGAAATCGGTCCTGTAGTTTTTGCGTGAAAACATTACAAACATACACACATAAAAACAAACATACAAATCTTTCCTCTTTATAATATAAGTATAGAAGTATAGATATAGATATGTATAAAGCTGAAGAGTTTCTTTGTTTGTTTGATTGTTTGAAGACGCTAATCTCAGGAACTACTGTACCAATTTGAAAAATTATTTGAGTGTAAAATAGTCCATTTATCAAGAAAAGTTATAGAAAATATACGCTTAAATGAATAGGAGAGGAGCAGATATAAAAAATATTGCGAAAACGGCAAAATTTAAAGCTTTTCTTGCGTGCGCTAAGTAAACGGTGAAAGTTATTCAAAATTGTTCCCATTTAAAACTTCTGCAAACAGCATATCTGTTGCGGATTTTATTTAGAAAATCCATCTAGCTTTTAAGATCAAATTATTTACAATTAGTATAAGTATTACTCAAATCATAAGACTGCAGTCCACGAGAACGAAGCTGCGTTTAAAAGCTAGTTAGTAATAAAATCGAAGATGTCGACTTCACTCTTCCAAGTGCAAATAGATGGCGCTAGTTTCTGAGCCAACACAGCGGATTAGCCGTAAAAGATATCTGGATGATTTGAATCTAAAACGCTTTCTAAGCTCTTTGTGGTATATGAAAACAATGTATACTGAGATTTTCCTTTTTTGAATGTGATGAAGCTGTGATAGCCCAGCGGTGAGACCGTGCGACTCTTATGAGGGGACCACGAGTTCAAACCCGGGCAGGCACCAATGAGTTTTTCTATTAAAACTCATGTGTGTAATTGATAATTGCAATTTATCACACACTTTTCGGCGAAGGAAAACATCGTGAGGAAACCTGCATATCTGTATAGAATTCTGGGGATATGTGTAACCTACCAACCCGTATTGCAGTAGTGTGGTGTGCTTTAGCCCCGAAATCGAAGCATCATCAAGAGACTCATTGACTCTGCTACAAAATCGCAAAGGCTTTCTGTATGCATCGGGCATAAAAACGAATAGTCTACTCTACATTTAGCATTATATGTGATCTTTATTTATTTAATCGTGGATTATAGCAAAATGCAAGCCTAGCGGTGAGACCGTGCGACTCTCTAGAGACGACATGGGTTCAAACCCCGGGCTGGCACCAATATGTTTTTCTATTAAAACTCATGTGTCTAATTGATAATTGCAATTTATCACACGCTTTTCGGTGAAGGAAAACACCGTGAGGAAACCTGCATATCTCTAGAGAAATCTGGAGATATGTGTAACCTACCAATCCGCATTGGAGCAGCGTTGTAGGTCTTAGCTCCAACCCTTCTCTCCAGAAACGGAGAGAGGAGGCCTATTCCCAGCAGTGGGATTGTAACAGGCCGCTACTTTACTTTTTTTACTTTTACAGAAAACACTTCACAATATTCACGATTCCATTTCCAAGGACATGCATTAACAGTTCGAAGTCACTAGATATCACTAGAGACCTAAGAGCATTTCATCTACTTTGGCAGCCTTAAAAGATTTCCGGATTATCGGACCTTCTATTCCCCTTTTAGCCTCTTAAGAAACTTTCGCATTTCGCCCGATGTTTCTTTTCAGTTGCGAGAAATTATTTTCCTGTAAGAATGGAGTTTTGAATACGAAACTAGGTGTGCCCGAGTGCAGCGAGCTATTGTTTGGGGAAATCGCCCGCTTGTGTTTTACTGCGTGAGAGGAAACTAGAAATTGTGCCGTTTTGTTTTGTATTGGAAATAATGGTAGATTGCTTTGTGAGAGATTTGCGTTTTGATACTATATTAGAGAACTCGTATCGACCTCGTGAAGTCTATCTCCTGATGATGTTTCGGTTGCGAGGCGAAACGATTGTTGAGTTTGTGACAGTGAACGTTTGTGGTGCCTGTGTATTGCGGTGGCAGTGATGGAGGTTTGTGCATGTGTTTTTACGAATCGTGCATGGAACGGGTATGAAAAAACGAACAGTCCACTATACATTGAGCACTATATATATTTTCTATTTACTGTATCGCGCATTATAGAAAAATATTTTTTAATATTACTTTTGTATTATGGATCTCCACAAAGTAACGGTGGCAGGGGTGGAGGTTTGTGCATGTATTTCTGCGAATCCATAAAAATCTCCATATATCGGGTATGAAAACAAATAGTCCACTCTACATTTAGCATTGTATATATTTTCTATTTACTTTGTCGCGGATTATAGCACAATAATTTTATTATTACTTTTGTATTATGGATCTGCGCAAAGTAACGCCTAATTCAATACATTATAAATGTATTAAGCATTATGATTTTTTCGTAACACTGTCGTTGTGACTAAGGAAAGTTGACATCAGACAACCCGGTCATAACATAACTAGCCAAATTATGTAACAACATGCTTAAAACATGTGCCGATTCCAATTAGAGTGGGATAAGGGCAGGAGAATAACCCCTCGTACGCACGAGAGGATTTTTATCGTGCGTTAAAATTACGTCGAATTGAAACAAATGGGTATCCAGGTATCTGTTCACACGACAGCGTGCTTATATCGCGACGTATTTTATCGTGCAGTGTTCCATTTTTGTCGTTAGGGGGAGGGCGTTAAGCTGAATATACCATACGAAACTTCGTATAACGCCTATTGCGGAATTTTTACGCGACGTATTTTTTACGCTCGTCCGAACGAGGCGTAATGATCCTATTTTTTGTAAAAAAATCATATCTAAAATCTATATACCTAATTGTTTCTATTTATATTTCAAGATTTGTTTTAAAAACAAATCTTGAAATCAAAGAAATATATAGTGTTAAATGTATAGTGGACTATCCGTATTTTCATACCCGATACGTGCAGGATTCGTAAAACACATGCACAAACCTCCACCCCTTCCACCACAATACACAAGCAATACACACGTTCACTATTACAAACTCAACAATCTTTTCGCCCCGCAACCGAAGCATCATCAGGAGATAGACTCTACGACACGACACGGAGAAAGACTCCAAGACTCTGATACTGAATGTATCGCGGATTATAGCAAAATAATTTTTATTATTACTTTTGCTTAATACATTATTTGCGTGCGCAATTGTGTAGTGTATTGTTGGTGGGGACGTTTTGTTATAAGTGCGGTAATTATTCCAGAATATATAAAGTATGAGAACGGTTTCCGCTTTCTTCACTTAGCATGACATAGATTTTCTTAACAAACGGATTAGAGCAAAACAATTCAATCATAACTTTCGGAAAACGCTTTCTGGGAATGCCTTCTATAAGGCGTACTGCTTTAAAAAGGTTGCAGGGTACCGCTGCATTCAAGGGAATGAAGATCCTACAGCTTGGAGAGCATTCAAAAAGACCTATAGAACAGTGTTTGCTTATCAGTGAAATGAGAAGACGGTGTTTTAAGGTTTCACGATTTAATTTAATTTACGCAAAACGGGTATCACATCTTATAATCTAGAGGATTAGAGGATTATTTTCGTACACCAATTCTGAATAAATGAAATATTAACTTGTCCGTGCAGTAAAAGAGGATTAGTAATATAATTATGAACAAATCGTTGAGATAAATCATAACATTATCTTTTTCAAGCATGTTATGAAGCACTTAATCTTTCAAATCTTTCAGACTTAAAAAAGAAGGATTTAAAATAAAATGAGTCTTAATATTCATATTTATACTTTTCAATCTGAACATATTTTACCTCGTGACCCAAGTAACAAATGAGTAAAATTTTGTTTCAAATGGGTAACATACACTCAAAAATAATTATGTAGAGCGTTTTTTAAATAAAATATCTAAAAGCACTTCAACGGTCTACTTCTCGAAGATGCTCCAGTTTAGGGCAAATTTAGGTCAAGTGTTTTGGAAGTAGATTTGTATGATGTTGCGTCATCTTTTTTAGACATGTACCGGGATGACCGCGGGCTATCCTGTTTATAAGTCACTTTACTAGTGACTTATAAACAGGATAGCCCGCGGTAATACCAGTAATACATATATTTTCTTTTAACGTGTAT
Organism: Morpho deidamia; assembly: GCA_947086505.1. Taxonomy (NCBI): domain Eukaryota; kingdom Metazoa; phylum Arthropoda; class Insecta; order Lepidoptera; family Nymphalidae; genus Morpho; species Morpho deidamia. Next base: position 3,848,319 of record CAMTZC010000002.1, on the reverse strand, counting down.
GTTATTATTTTTCTCAAAACTATCTTTCTACTTTTTAAATACTTCTAATAACATCATCATTCTCCTGCCCTCGTCTCACTCTCAGAGAGGTCGGCACAACATGATTTAACCTTGTTGTTAAATAATTTAGCTAGGTATTTTAGTTTAATTTAATTTTAATTTAAGTTGCCACCTCGGTAAGAAATGAAGATGGTCTATTCTACTCAACCGGATACCACACGGCGGGACAACTTATTTGAGTCGCCTTTTACGACACCTCGGTAAGAAATAATTGTGGTCTATTCCACTCAGCCGAATACCACACGGCGGAAATATTTCTAATAACAAAAAACAAAATAATTAAAAAACAGACATTTAAAAATATAGACAATCGTCGTCCGCCAGAAGCGAGGCATCATCCCAAGAGAGTGGTGAAGTTCCTCACAATACTTGCAGTTTCAATCAATAGTACGTTGCATATTATTTTTAATATTCATACAAAATTAGTCTAGTTTAATACAATGCAAGTGAACAAATACACCACACATACACTTATGATGAAGATTGCATATCACTTCATAATGTACTTAAAGTTCTAGCCTTCATCGAATGAGGTTACAACATATTGTAAACTTCTTTTATCACAAGTATTGCTTTATAGTTTATAAGATGTGGTCTATTGAGATGGTGGCTTTGTCTCTGATACCTTGATACAGATGTAGAGAAGGCCTTTATATTTTTGACCTCTGGCCCTTGTCCTACATTTCTCGAGCGGTATCGATAAAGCCTATTAGAGATTTAATTTGGCAAGTGTTTCGTGGCCTGGCTACATGCCCGATTTTCACTGGAAAGCGACCTTAATACTTGACCGTAGAACGAATCTGTCAAAGAAAAATAACTACAGGCAGACTTTTAGAAAATTTAGAAACTAAAGTAAGTAAAAAGTAAAGTAACGGCCTGTTACTATGCCCACTGCTGGGCTTAGGCCTCCTCTCTCCGTTTTTGGAGAGAAGAATTGGAGCTAAGACCTACCACGCTGCTCCGATGCGGATTGGTAGGTTACACATATCCCTAGAATTCTCTAGAGATATGTAGGTTTCCTCACGATGTTTTCCTTCACCGAAAAGCGTGTGAAAATTGCAGTTATCAATTAGACACATAAGTTTTAATAGAAAAACTCATTGGTGCCTGCCCGGGGTTTGAACCTACTATGTCGCCTCTAGAGGGTCGCACGGTCTCACCGCTAGGCTATCACAGCTTAGGAACTAGTCTTCAGCAGTTCTTTTTCCCTACCCAGTGATAATGTAACATCTAAAAACCAACCAGCCTATAAATAAAAAGATTTTTATTCAAAAACATTAACAAATTTTATTTAAAATATTTTTTTAAAATAATTTTATATATATATGAATGTACGTTGAGGAAGAGGTCGTAGACTCAGCTAAGACCTTATGACTAAGACAGCACAAATTTGTCTATTATTTAAAAGATTTTATATATCTTGCAATGTATATGAAGGAGGAATCTTGCAAGTTAAATTTGAACCATTTCCCTGTGTCTGATTGAGGTGAAATTTAACATACTGGTTCAGTCCCGATGACAATGCATGATTATAATGAGAATGACCCTCGACGCCTCAACGGGTAACAGTAGGGACGTGAAATTTTGTTGAAAGCATCTTTAAAAGCAGTTTAACTTGAGTTGTTTTATCTAATCTCTATAATTCTATTATCTAAATTTTTAATGCGTCACATGAAATGATTCCATTAACAGGTTTGAACTACATTTTGGTTCTAACCTCAAACCCCGAACACATAAAAAATATATCGTTATAGTTGGAATAATAATTAGAAATAAATAAATAAAAATTAAAAATAAAAATAATTATGTAGGGTAAACATTAAATAATATTAATGATTTTTTTTTCATCATTAAATTCCATAGCTTAAAGTATTTCCGTTCCTCAATATACAAATTAACCCGTCTGTCGCATTAAATAACGATGTAATACTTAAATCAATTTGAATTCCGTTTTGAAAGATTATTCGTAACCGACCTTATTTTACGACAGATTCTCCATGGAATGTCGATCAAGCTCTAATAAATAACAGAACTGTTTTATCAGCAGGAAAGGGGCGTTTAAATTACACCCGAAATGACGTCCTTATTTGAATCACTGAACGGAAAACCATTTTGTTGGATCTATTGATTTGATTTCTCTACACTACTTATGAATTATGTTTGATTAGCAGTTTTAAAATGGAGAGATATCAAATAACTGATTTGGTAATGTCGTTCCTCTCAAACTATTACGGTTTTTATTAGTGAAAACGAAAAACACAATAAATAAAATAAATATATGGGACACTTACACACACGGTCGTCCGTCCCCAAAGTAAGTTACTTAATACTTGTGTTATGGGTGACGGACAACTGGTAGATATACTATATATATAATTTTAAATACATACTTAAATACAAATACACACCCAGACTCTAAGAACCAACAATTTAATTATAGAAAATGTTGCCCTCGGCGGGAATCGAACCCGCGAACCGCAGAGCTGAAGGCAGGGACACTACCCACTGCGCCAACGGGCCAGTCAACGAGCCACAATTGAATAAAACTTACGATAAAAAGAATAATTGATAGAATTACGTTGCAGAAATTCTTTGCAAATTGTATTTTTGTACATAAAGCTAATGCCGTATGGTATCCGGCTGAATAGAGTACCGAGGTGTCGTAAAAGCCGACTAAGGTAAGCAGACCCATCGTGTGGTATCTTGAGTAGAATTGACCACCCTCTTTTTTCCGAGGGGTCGTAAAATATGACTAAGGTAAGTTGACGGCAGGCAGGCGGCCAGTCGTAAAATACGTAGCCAAATCATGTGACAACATGTTTGTAACATGTTGTGTCGACTCCACTTAGAGTGGGATAAGGGCAGGAGGATGATGATGATCAAATAACTGATTTAGTAATGTCATTCTTTTCAAACGATTACGGTTTTTATTAGTAAAAACGCAAAAACATAATTGAATAAAACTTACGATAAAAATAATAATTGATAGAATTACGTTGGAGAAATTCATCATAAAAATATTTTTACTTTTTGTCAAACGCCCTTTTCCTCAGAATACTTATTTGATATTGGTAACATTAACCATTTTATTTTAAATTTAACCGGTCTAGACTATTAGTATAAGTGGTGCTCGCCGATTTAATATATATATTAATAGATAAAGGTAATGATATTTATGCAATAGACGAATTAACACACAGTATCATGTCTAACGCAGTACTGAAGTTATAGCAAAAAATTTCTGTTATACTTTCTGTAATATGGAATTCGGCAAAGTAACTCCTGCTTCTATAAATTATTAAAAAATCATTTTTATTATTACTTAAAATAGAACGTATTTATTTCTATTTGGATAAAAAAATCTTACTTATTCGAAAGCGACAAAGCTTTCAAGAGAACGCCAAACTACTATTCCCTAGGTTCTTCTAATACCGGACGTTCGCGTGATCCAACACAGTTTGTAGTACGTTTTATGTTTACTATTGGGAGTTTAGACGCTTTTAGTGGCGTTTAAACGTTGGTGTACATTAAAAATATCAACAGCGTTTCCATTTAGTCTTCATTGTTTGTAGCTCCGTCTCCTGAGGTTCGTTGTACGAACATTTGAGAATGATTTTTTAATTCTTACATTTAAATTTTACCCGAGTTTTACTTATATTTTAATTTTTCTATCTTTTTTTGACATACTTGTGTTGTTTGGATCAAGCAGCGGTTTACGAACCGTTTGAAGCTGTTTATCTATCTTATAATAATTCCGCAATCAATTTTAGCTTTGTCATTACATCTCTTTAAAAGTGCTGTTAAAGTGACTGTAACATAGATGATAATGTGTGAATATATGTAGCTACTCTTCAACCCTGTAAAAAAAGTAATGACTCATAGGACCTAGTTATAAGATTTATTTTGAAAAGAGCAACCGCTGTGTTTCATGCTCGCTCTGCTTGGTAGAGCAGGTCGGAACCAGCAGTAGAGATGGCGATTCAAAAGCACTTGTTAGCAAGTTTACTTGAATAATGAATATAGATATGTATTCCACTCATTCTCACTTTAGACTGCTGACTCTTCTAGTGTAACGGTCTGTTAATATCCCACTGCTTGGAATAGGCTATCTCTCTCTGTTTTTTGGAGAGAAGGGTTGGAGCTAAGACCTACCACGCTGCTCCATTGCGGATTGGTAGGTTACACGTATCCCTAGAACTGTCTAGAGATATGCAGGTTTCCTCAAGATGTTTTCCTTCGCCGAAAAGGGTGTGATAACTTACAATTATCAATTAGACACATAAGTTTTAATAGAAAGAGTCATTGGTGCCTGCCCGGGTTTGAACCCATGTTCGTTTCTAGAAAGTCGCACAGTCTCACCACTGGGCCAATCACAGCTGGAATCTTCTGATAATCGTTTAATTATTGAATTTATTTAAAAAAGACACTAGTTATAGAGCTCTTTCAATGACTTGTCTCTTTGAATAAATTTTAACGTAATGACAATTTAGAAAATATATATTAACTCGGAAATGTAGACGCCATTCTTTTCAGTCAATGAACTGACTGATGGCTATGGTGGATGCAATTCTACCGAAACGTCTAACCTTATACAAAAGTAACTCGATTCTATCGCGATGTGAACCGTATGTTTATATATAATAATCTTTGCAATAACATTTACTATCTGTTTGGGTAGACCATGTTTTAAGATCTTGTTTGTTATGTTGACAAGAGTTTGTTTTCTTGGGGTTTTGTTAAGGACGCTTCCGAAGTTGTTGCCAAATAAATGTAATTTTCTGCGTCTATATGTTTTCTACCACAAAAATCATTGAATCATCCGATTGAGTTAATAAAAAAACGACATCAGCAGGCGAAGACGAAAAGAAAGCGGTTCGCGGTCGTCGTTTACGTCTTCAATTGAGTCGCAATAAGAGTTCATGGTAGGCCTGAAAGGCCTGGCTTGAATTCAACGTTGGTATTATTGTATTATATTATAGAAATCTTATTTACTATAACTTATCTATAAAAATTTCTGTGTCGATTTAATATTTGCATTTTATCACACGATGTTCGCTGAAAGATAACATCGTGAAGGAAACTGTATGTCTTTAAAGAATTTTGGAGATATGTGTATCATAACAATTCATATTGGAGCAGCGCGATAAGTCTTAGCTCGAACGCTTCTCTACAAAAACTGTACACTTATGCCCAGCAGTGGGATAATACGACGCCATTACTTTTTGGACACTGCAAGTGCATCTTAATCTTGCACAGTGCAAGATTTACATGATATGGACATGTACTGAGGAGGGATGAAAATCCAGTGACCAAACGGGTGTTATATATGAATGTGGATGGATATTTGTCTGGAGGGAGGCCTAAAAAGAGATGGTTAGATTAAGTGACATTTATGTGTAGGGAGTAGCGCCAGATTTGACGAATGGTAGGACAGAATGGAAGAAAAATGGGATTGGATGATTTTTATTTATGTATTTATTAGTTTATCAGGTAACACACGTTTTGGTCAGTCTATCACTATGTCCTAGGAAATTTAGATTTTTGGATGAGAAAAGTGCATTCACTTGCATTTTACTGAGCTGCTTGTCTGAAATAGATCGTTATGTAGCCATATTGTACGACCTTATTTTTAGATAATATAGTGTTATGTATTATTTTTGTGGCGATGCAACTAAAAATATTCTTAATTCAAGTTTTCAGTACTTTTGAATTGTCGAATGTTTTTGAAGAAGCTACCACTCATTCTGAAGTTTGCTTCTACCGAGAAGAATCTGCAATAAACTGAGCGGCTAATTTTTTTTAAGAATTTATTTTTACAATTTGATTGATGATTAAAAATTAATCGTTGCAGCTTCGTGCGTAGCTGATTGTAATTAAAATATGCTGCTCCATCATCCTCCTGCCATTATCCCACTCTTAGTGGGGTCGGCACAACATGTTAAAAGCATGGTGTCACATGATTAGGCTACGTATTTTAAGACCGGCCGCCTTCCTGACGTCAACTTACCTTAGTCGAATTTTACGATTCCTCAGTAAGAAAGAGGGTGGTCTATTCTACTCAAACGGATACAACACGGCAATTGCAGTTAAATAATCTTCAATTGTATAGTAAGCTTTATGTTACAGCATCGTTTTAAGATAATTTCTAAACTTGTGTAAAGGCAAATCTAGATAATGTTGAGGATTTGTTTTTATAAAAACACTTCATGCACTTCATATCTGGTCATTTTATGACGACCGGGAAATCGCTAGTAAATAAAAACCCGGAGAGTAGAGACATTTCCATGACGCAAGTGTTCATGTTATGACGAGTGACATCATTAAAAATTTACATTTACGGTCTACCCTGTTTATTTTATCAGATAAAGTATATGGCCCTCGAGGAATTATGGCGTGAATATTGTACCGCTGTTTTTTAAACATTCGCTAGTGAATTATTAAATTTGATATAAAAGTTACATAGTACTAGTCCTAGCTTACAATAAAAGTAAAGTAAGTAAAGTAGCGGCCTGTTAATCCCACTGCTGGGAATAGGCCTCCTCTCTCCGGCTATCACAGCTATAGCTTACAATAAAATAAATAAATATATATGACAATTATACACACGTTTGTCCGTCTGGTATTAAAGTAAGTAATTTAATGCGTCCGTTATACATCCTTCATCGGAGAAATCTTCATAAAAACTTTCATATGTCTCCCTTTGGTTTATGCCTTCAGGTAAAATTAAGTTACTGTAACTATGTTTAACCATCACTGATATATATATATAGTTCATATATATAAGTTATATGACTAACTTTATGCTAGTGATTTGTATAATTTCATGATCGTATGAAACGCATAAGACATGGTCTTCAGCCCAGATACTTAGCTGCTAGCTTGCTTAATCCAAGCATTCACATTTTCTTTGGTCTAACTTACAAAAGCAATGAGTAATGTTGAAGCTATGGTTATTAAAGAACTAAGAAGGCACTCAAATTAGAGCACGACCTCCAGTTATGAGGAATGCGACCATGAAGGAAGTTATAAGTGCCCGAGAATACTTGAAGTGTGCATTCCATTTCTCCACTGTTCACATTAGAATGTAGGAAGTGGAGTATACTGGGTAAAGAAATAAGAAAGGCAATTAGTGATATTTTATGTTCCTTCAGTCCCAAAAGTTAAATAATTAGTAAAAATTCGTATTTGGGATAACTACATACACGCTTGTCCATACCCAAAGTGAGTAACTTAATATATAATAAATAATAAATATATGGGACACTTACACACACGGTCGTCCGTCTCCAAAGTAAGTAATTTAATACTTGTGTTATGGGTGACGGACAACTGGTAAATATACTACATATATAATTTTAAATGCATACTTAAATACAAATACACACCCAGGCTCGAAGAACCAACAAATTGTTTATAGAAAATGTTGGCCCTCGGCGAGAATCGAACCCGCGAGCCGCGGAGCTGAAGGCAGGCAGGGTCACTACATATAGACACATATAACTGGCAAATAGTTTTAAATAAATTCTTAAATAAATACATATATACACTTAGACTAGAATAACTAACCACATACACCTAGACTAGAAAATATTGACCTTCGGTACATATTAAACCTGCGATCCGTAGAGCCAGAGACACAGTAACTGCCACTTGCGCTGGGACAGTCGATAGTAAATTATTATTAATTTAAATTCATAGCACAAAAGTAATAGAATATCTTTTTTTTGTGTAATTCGCGTTTAAAAAAATCTATGTAATACGTAATGTAAAGTGTACAAACCATTCCATATCTTAAATATCAGCAATATACACATACACTAAGACCTGAAATGTTTCGATCCGTAACCATAGCATCAGAAGACGATGCATAAATTTGATACAAAATATCTTAAGACGAAAGAATTGCCAAAGAATGGTCAAATCGTAGAGATAAAAATAAAACCGAACCAGCCAAAAAGATGGAACTTTTGAGAGCTTGTGCCAAAAAGTAAAATTTTCGCAGTTGAAGTAAAACGTTCAAACAACTTTTAAACACAGCACTTTCCATCTACAGATGTACTTTTTGTAGTCGCTTGTAATCTTTCCAAATATTTACATTTAGACATAAAATTTCATGTTAACATTTAAACGTTAGTTTTTTTTTTAATACCAATGCTGACACACTTTAGGTCATTTTAAAATTTAAACTATCGTGAGTGCGATTCATAATTAATGTATAGAATCGGCTATACTCACGTCTGATTTTATCGGGTGAGTCCGTCTAGTTCTAAGCATATAAGGGGCCGTTATTCATGAGCTCTTTACACGGTGTGACGAAACCGCCCCGTATGGACTTGAAACTACTCGGGCTCACCCGATAGAATAAGACGTGAGTATAACCAGTTCTATACATCAATTACATTAGCCATAAAAAGACATTCGTTATTACTTCTACACACTTCTCAAACGATAAACGTTTCATGTAATTATGACAACGAAAAAAAGTCTTTAAAAGATATTTCCAAGGTGATCTAGAACATTTTGCTTCCTTTGCTTTGCTTTTTGAGGACATTCTTTTATTAAATGAAAGATTGACCAAACCTCTGGAATCTTCACATTAATAACAATGCGAAGTATGCTCCATAGGTACTTCAAATCAAATTAAAAATAGGGAAACAAGTAACAAACCAAAGTTTTTGGCATAGCTTTCTTTATAAGGAACTGATTCGACTTGACCAATATTTTAAAGCACTGGAAGATATTAGGATCTCTATTTTAAAGAACTGATCTGCATGTATGGAAAGAGCGGATGATTAAGTGTATAGACTCACAGAGAGGATAGATCTCAAAAAGGTAGTAGTAGTAGTAGTAAAGTAAGTAGCGGCCTGTTACAATCCCACTGCTGGGTATAGGCCTCTTCTCTCCGTTTCTGGAGAGAAGGGTTGGAGCTAAGACCTACCACGCTGCTCCAATGCGGATTGGTAGGTTACACATATCTCCAGAATTCTCTAGAGATATGCAGGTTTCCTCACGATGTTTTCCTTCACCGAAAAGCGTGTGATAAATTGCAATTATCAATTAGACACATGAGTTCTAATAGAAAAACTTATTGGTGTCTGCCCGGGTTTGAACTCGTGTTCCCCTCGAAAGAGTCGCACGGTCACACCGCTGGGCTATCACAGCTCAAAAAGGTATATCAAACGAATTAAGGTGTAACCAGATATAGTATCATTAAAGAAATATGACATTAAAAAAGTATAATAGATGGGGATGTCTATTGTAAGGATTGTAAATACAAAATCAGTTAATGCTATTTCTCAAAGTTACAAACTTTTAAATTTAATATTCACAGGTGCAATAGACCGCAGCTGCGATTTTTCCGCCGTTCCATTGTTTCATATAATTAATGATTGTCTTGACGCTGTGGCCTTTTTTCAGTAACAATTAAGGAAATTTAATTCAAAGTTTAACAATAGCCAAAACGAAACTCATAATAAAACTTTCAAGTTACAAATTTTGAGGAAAATTGCGAATGATGAAAGACGAGCAATAGCAGGTAAAATTGAAAAAACTCCCGAAGTTTGACAGAAAAATATTTAAATAAAATATAATTTTTACCCTCTTCTCTCATCTTATACCCTCATTGCAATTATGTCCAACACATAAAAGAAGTAAATCGAAAGCTAAACCGCTTAAGTTCAGTGTATTTAAATACAACTATCAAATTTTACAAGATCTTCTTAGCTCCTGCTAAAAATAACCAGCAAGGAATTCGGTGGAGATACTTTTCAAACATACTTTTTTAATATAATTTTTATATAAAATTAATATATTTATGTTCATGACGTAAGTGTCAATTGTGAACGTTTGATACATGTTACAAGTTAAATTATAACCATTTTTTTTTTCATTTCTTTAACCTTATACAAGACTAAATTAGTTATTCAGTGTTAATATTCCTTAGTTTCTCGTTTTTAACAGTATATAAGTAATATAAAAATTCTTCATACTTCAAAGTATAGTTTATATAACCTCTTAAAGATAAAAAGAACATAAACTCGAATAAAGTGTTTATTTGTCTTGGTCTTTCAATACAGTGATATCAACTAAATAATCTGTTTGAAGTTATTTCTGCGATAAAATAATAAATACATTTGATTATGAAATACGCATGTTGTAAAATTACAACGGGAGGCGAGCTTGAGCGAATAGATTGTTCTCAATGCAAGAGACCCTATCACATTAAGTGTTTATCTAATGCAAACAAAGAGTTTTCGTATGATCCTGAGAGGAATTGGTTCTGTCCTCCGTGTTTGACTAGAACGGAACAACGCGAAGCTAATCTTACCGCTGGCAGGTTACCGCCACGTGACGACATTAATGTCAACTTGAAAAGAGGAACTTCGCCTACTCATCAGTCCTCGATGATGACTTCAGACAGGAGTGACATGAATAATATAACTTTTGATATAATCAAGGAGGTTCTATCCATGGAAATTGTGAAATGGAAGGCGGAGTTTGAAGTTACTATTAGTAGCTTAATGTCATCATTACTTCAGCCCATTAAAGATGAAATTTCAAATTTTAAAGAGTCATTATCTTATATGAGTGCCAAATATGATGTTATTAATAGTAAAGTTGAAAGTTTTGAAATTGATATTAAGAAACTATCCAATCATTCTGCACAGTTAAATGATTTGCAGAAAAAAATAGGTGATATTGAACTTGAAAATAACAACCGCGAGCAATGGTCCCGAAGGTCTAATGTTGAAATTTATGGAATACCTGAGAAGAAAAATGAAAACTTAATTGAATTGTTGAAAACAATTTCTACTTATGTTGGGTATCAGTTAAATCCAACTGTTGATATTGATTTTGTTACTCGAGTTGCACCGAGCAAAAGTGATAAGCACCAGATCAAGCCTATCATTATACGTTTTTTGTCGCGTTGGAGAAAGGATGACTTTCTTGCTTTAGTTAAGAAATTAAAACTTAAATGCAGTGACATTGGTTTTGCCGGCAATAGTTCTAATATTTATTTCAATGATCATTTAACTCGTTGTAATAAAGCATTGTTACAATCAACTAAAAAATTAGCTAAGGAAAAAAACTTTGTATATGTTTGGGTAAAAAACTGCACTATAATGGTGAGGCGCTCAGACTCAGGCCCAGTGATACATATTGTAAGTCAGAGAGATTTAAAAAAGATTGTATGAATGTTTTCAGTAAAAGTAATTTCAATATTGGTTCAAAGATTTCTTGCTGGCCTAGTGTGATACACTCTAAATTAGAGTGTTTTGAAAAAGTTTCTATGGAAGTTGGTTACTTAATTACCTCTTATATTTTTATTTTTATTATTATTTTTCTACTATTTTTGTTGTGCTTAATTTTTAATAGTTGTTATTTTCAATTAGTGTATTTTCATTTTTTTCTGATTGTTGTATTTTTAACATATTTTTGTATATTGTTTTGTTTTAATTATAGAAAGGAGTTTATTCTGAGTTGTATAGAAAATAAAAAGAAGTCTTTTAGTAATGTTTTGTTTAACTTTTTATTGTTTTGCTTTAATTATAGAAAGGAGTTTGTTATTGTGAGTTCTATGGAAAAATATAAGAAGCCTTTTAGTTATGTTCTGTTTCCTTTTTTATTGTTTTTTGTAAATTATAGAAAGGAGTTTGTTATGGTAAGCTCTATTGATAAAAATAAGAAGTCTATTAGTTATGCTTTGTTTAATTTTTTATTGTTTTGTTTTAATTATAGAAAGGGGTTTGTTATTGTGAGCTCTATGGATAAAAATAAGAAGCCTATTAGTTATGGTTTGTTTTACTTTAGTTCTTTTATGTGTTACTCTAGTTGTTTTCTATATATCATTCTGAACCATAAATTGTGGCAGCATTTTTATATTGAATTGTTATATGAATTAAGTTTTCATTACAGTGCTTAAATATTTAAACATTTATTATCAGAATGTTCGTGGCTTGCGTTCTAAAACAGATTTATTTTTTAGAAATTTACTAAATATTGATTATGAAATTATTTGTCTGACGGAAACCTGGTTATTGGAAGGAATATATAATGAAGAGTTATTTGACTCTCGGTATAGTGTTTATAGATGTGATAGAGATTACACACTGTGTGGAAAAACTTTAGGAGGGGGAGTTTTAGTAGCTGTTAAGAAGGATTATTTAGTCCAGTCTGTAGTTACTATACCGATTCAGGGTGCAGCTGCTGATGTTATGCAGGTTTCAATTAGACTTTTCTGTAATAATAATTCTTATCTTTAAATATATATTCATGCTATTTTCCTCATTGTCAATTACAATATGATGCTCTTTGTAGCTGTTTTGAGGTAATCTCACATGATGTAACTAATCACCCCAATGACTATTATTTTATTACAGGCGATTTTAATATTTCTGGTGCTAAATGGCAATGTGAGGAGACGATCATGAGTTTGGTTGATCTTGATTTAAATAATAATTTAGTGTATGCACTTTTCAATTTTTTAAATTTTTGTGGTTTACATCAATACAACTGTATTCCGAATGTCAATAATAGGTTCCTTGATTTAATTATAAGTAATTGTCTTTGTAAAACTTCTAAATCTTTATTTCCCTTAGTTCCTGAAGACAGTCATCATCCAGCTCTTGTAATTAGTCTTAATATTTCCAACCAACAACTCTTAGAATCACCGTCTCAAACATTAAGATTATTTCGTTTTTCTGACTATGATATTATAAATAGCGAAATAAGTAGCATTGATTGGTGTGAATTATTATCTTATCTTGATATTGAAATGGCTGTTAGTGTTTTTTATAACACTATTAATAAAATAATATCTGATTTTATTCCTGTAAAAAAAGTAAAAAACAATGTTCGGTATCCCGTTTGGTATTCTAAATCTCTTATTAAAATTATAAAGGAGAAACTTAAGTACCACAGGAAATGGAAAGTTTATGGAAGAATTGGGGATTATAATACATTTCATTTTTTGAGGCAAAGACAAAAGAAAGTGCAGCTTACTTGTTATGATATCTATATTAAAAAATCTGAAAGTAAAATACTCCAGCATAGTAAATTTTTTTGGTCTTTTGTAAAAAGTAAAAAGAGTTCCGATGGTCTACCAAGTTGTATGTTTTTGGGTGAACAGTCAGCCTCTAATGGTACTGAGGTATGTTCACTTTTTAATGATCATTTCCAATCAGTTTTTGAGCCTTCCACTCACACGGATTATGATATAAAAAGTGATTATTTAGTACAAAATAATGATTTTGTGTCCATTGGTACAGTAGAAATTTCCCCTTATACTGTTTTAAAATATTTAAAAAATTTAGATGTCAATAAAGGTTATGGACCCGATCTTATACCACCTTATTTCCTAAAAATGTGTTGTAACACTTTACATTTTCCTATTTGTTTGTTGTTTAACAAATCCCTTAAGTCTGGTCTAATGCCTCATGTTTGGAAACGTTCATTTGTAGTATCTGTTTTTAAATCTGGTAATAAACATAACATTGAAAATTATAGACCTATATCCAAATTAAGTGTTATTGCTAAGTTATTTGAAAAAGTAATATATGATAGTATTTACCCTATTCTAAGACCTATTTTTATTGATCAACAACATGGTTTTATCAATAAAAAATCGACAGAATCTAATTTGAATGAATTTACTCATAGGGTAACTTCTATGATGGATGATGGCTGTCAGGTTGATGTCGTGTATACTGACTTTTCAAAGGCTTTTGATAAAATTTCTCATCATTTTTTAATTCGTAGGCTTGTTGAAGTTGGTATACACGGCGATCTTCTTCGTTGGTTAATATCATATCTTCGAGAGAGGAGTCAGGCTGTGACTGTCAAAGGCTTTTGTTCATCTTTTGTACCTGTTACGTCTGGCGTCCCCCAAGGCTCTCACCTTGGTCCACTTCTTTTTAATTTGTTTATTAATAATGTAAGTAATAATTTTATAAACTCAAATTTTTTATTGTATGCTGACGATATGAAAATATTTAAGTCGGTTAAATCTAATGCTGATTGCCTGTTGTTACAACATGATTTGGATAGTTTTTGTCAATATTGTTCTTGCAATGGTCTCAATCTGAGTATCAATAAATGCAATGTTATAACTTTTTCACGTAAACTTAATTTACTAAAATTCGAATATAATTTGAATAGCACTGTATTAAATAGAGTAACCGAGGTGAGAGATTTGGGCGTATACCTTGATCATAAGCTTTTATTTAATTATCATATTGATTACATAGTTGGTAAAGCCTTTCAAATGCTTGGGTTTATTCTTAGGGTAGGAAAGAATTTTCACAATGCTTCTACTCTCGTTATTTTGTATAATGCTTATGTCCGCTCTATTCTTGAATATGCTTCCACTGTTTGGAATCCAATGTACAACAAGTATATTAACCAAATTGAATGTATCCAAAATAAGTTTTGTAAACATTTAACTTTTATGAATAGCCTTCGTAACATAAATTCACATAAACATAAACTTAAACTTTTAACTTTACAAGATCGCAGAACGTTGAGAGACGAACTTTATTTGTATAAAATTTTAAATAATTATATTGAGTCCCCTTATCTTCTGAGTAATGTTTTTATAAGATGTCCTCGTTCTCAATCACGAAAGCAACTTCTGTTTTATACTCCTAAAAGAAAAACGAAATATGCAAATAATACCTTTCTTCATCGTGCATGCAACAGTCACAATAGTGTTTTTATTGACATTGATTTGTTCAACATATCTTTAAATAAATTAAAGTGTCATTCGATGAGTTTTTTCCCTGCCAAATTGTAAGTTTTAATATTTCATATTTCTTTTTCCTTTTTATATAATAATAAATTTAATTTAACTTGTCATCTGTATATGTTCCTTTTTTTTCTTTAAGTTTTTTGTTGTGAAGACTTGATTGGTTTATGGTTTATATTGTTCTTGTATTATATTTATGTATTATGTAACTGTGTGTCTTCCTAATAAATAAATAAATAAATAAATATTTTATGCATTACAACAGAACTAACTACTTTGCTATAATCCGCACGGGTTAAGTGAATGCATGCAAAGCCAATGTGTATGAAGCAGGCAAAATCTACGCACCTTATACATGCAGGACCAGTCACCACATGCACCCCAAGGCGCAATTCACCAGCAACAACGCACACAAAAGCAGCACACACACCTACCACCACAATCTCGACGATCGTTTCGCCCCGAAACCGAAGCATCATCAGGAGGATAGGCTCCACGACAAAAATCGTACTGCGCCGCACTACCCATACAAGCAGTCTTAAATAGTTAACCCCCACCAATACCCTCCCCTCCGAACACATGTAGCAAAACGGAATTAGATACATTTACTTGCTCGTTAATTAAGTGACCATTGTTATTTTTTATTATCTCAAGGTGCTCTAACGTATTGAGACGGAGTCCCTTATCACAAGTGTGGAGAATATGAAATGAATGGTCATTAGGCACTTTATGACCGCTTTCTAGCAAATGTTTTGCAAAATTAGAATTTTGTGGTTTATTATTCCTAAACGCAGTTTGTGGTGAACGCAGTGTGTGAATTTTGTGGTTTATTATTAATAAACCACAAAATTCTAATTTTGCAAAACATTTGCTAGAAAGCGGTCATAAAGTGCCTAATGACCATTCATTTCATATTCTCCACACTTGTGATAAGGGACTCCGTCTCAATACGTTAGAGCACCTTGAGATAATAAAAAATAACAATGGTCACTTAATTAACGAGCAAGTAAATGTATCTAATTCCGTTTTGCTACATGTGTTCGGAGGGGAGGGTATTGGTGGGGGTTAACTATTTAAGACTGCTTGTATGGGTAGTGCGGCGCAGTACGATTTTTGTCGTGGAGCCTATCCTCCTGATGATGCTTCGGTTTCGGGGCGAAACGATCGTCGAGATTGTGGTGGTGGGTGTGTGTGCTGCTTTTGTGTGCGTTGTTGCTGGTGAATTGCGCCTTGGGGTGCATGTGGTGACTGGTCCTGCATGTATAAGGTGCGTAGATTTTGCCTGCTTCATACACATTGGCTTTGCATGCATTCACTTAACCCGTGCGGATTATAGCAAAGTAGTTAGTTCTGTTGTATTGCTTGTAATATGGAATTCCGCAAAGTAACGCCTGCTTCTATAAATCATATTTTATGCATATTTAGACCCCAATTGAAGACTGAAAAACCTTTATCAATAAGACACATACAGTACTGAATACCCTCCACCAAGTCAAGTGTTATACTAATCACACTGTATAAGTTTTTTCTGTTAGGTTTAGCGGAAAACAACCATTTATCTAATTCAAGATTTTTAAGGAAAATGTTTGTCTTGATATATATGAATGGAGTTCTTGAAGGCTCTGTTATAACGCCTCAATTGTAGTCATTATATACCAGCGGTACAATACCACCGTCCAAAGATTAAAAGGTAATACTGAAAACATCACCTTATTCGTCTCTCAATATATTATTATATTATAAAAGATCATCTTTATGGCGGTAATTAGGTTCACTATAATGGACAATAACTAGGATTAGCTAAAACTAGTTTATATTCACGATTTCAATATATCGTTCACTAGCCTGTGTAGAGCGGTAAAAAATTATTATTTCATATAAATAACCCATGTTCAACAACACAATTTCACCCAACGATATGCAAGTCGAGTAAGCTATCACTTCACGTAATGACGTTACAAAATTTGCATAACATCCCATTACGATCTAAGCTAGCTTCGCTCTTGTGCACTTTCCACAAACCTAACTACTCCAAAAATTTATGCGGACAACAATCAACATAAATGTATTTCAATAATGGTATTTGCGTAGCCTCCATAAGGTGGAGTATTTTCTAAAGTAATAATAAAATTATATGCTATAATCCGCGATACAGTAAATAGAAAATATATATAGTGCTAAATGTATAGTGGACTATCCGTTTTTTCATACTCGTTACATGCAGGATTCGTAAAAACACATGCACAAACCTCCACCACTGCCACCACATTTTAAATTTCTTATTACTTTTGTATTATGGATCTCCGCAAAGTAACTCCGCAAGTAATTCTATAAATTAGTATTTCTAATTTATATAATTCTGATTTCTAATTACTTTCTATCATAGTTTAAGGAATTTCTCAAAAAGCTAAGTTGTATAGTATTTTACATAGTAATATATACAAAAAGGAAAGAAATGTCGTTCTAAAAATGAAAATGATAGGCTCCAATAGTCGTAATAGCATTCGAAATTATACTCGTATAATTTCTCAAAGAGATGCAACTTTTGTACTGATGTTTAAATTATAGACAAACAGAAAGTAAGCAACACTGTATGTATATTAAAAATTTGATCAGAACCAATGCTTGACTTGCAACAACTAATGTTGTATATGTTACGTTGTGTAACGATACCTCACATACAAGTACATCAGCAAGATTGTTAAATTTGACTTAGTTCCAAAGCTGGCGGAACATGTTTTGCGTGTAAAATTACACAGTACGGGTGGTGTTAATAGTAGCTGTCACCGCATATGGTACGAACAATCCCAGTTTAATACGTCCCCTCGCACGCTGCATCGCGTATGCCGAGCGAACATTATTTCACCCATTATTTCGTAGTGTTCGTAATGTTTCACAGCAGTACACTCAACATTGTCCTTTTAGTTGTACAATTTATGCTTTTTTCCTCACGTACCTTAATATTCATATTGCAAAAGACAATTTTTCAGTGTTCTATTTAATAATCACTTTAATGTACGAATATATTATACGTCATACTCAAGATGGAAAAATTTAACTTATTACTATAAATAATTATAGCGATTTATATATGTCAATACATCACTTATTTGTTTATTCGGATCTTCAACAGCATTACACGATAAATCATCCAACATATATCCCATATAGTTTTAAATTAACGTAGAACCAATTATAGAAGAACACATCATTCTTAGTTACAAAGTAACAAATTATAAACCTAAAAATAATTACTTAATCGTACGTTAAATATTTTGTCTCCAATTTATAGTGTCTACTGTTTATCACAGCGTTTGCTTGATGTATACGTTGATAGGTTTGATCAGAGATTGTGTAATCATCTTTTGGGTCTTCAGCATTAACTTCTTTTGCCTCGTGCTGTTCCATCACTGGTTAAAAATCCATGTTACCAGTGTTAAAATGTCTATTAGCTACTATTTATAATCATTTTAAGAGTTAATCGGCTTCCAGCACAATAGCTGACAGTATTTTTAAATTTTTATCGTGTACGATTGGGAAGAACTGTATATTTGATGCGCCAATAATTTCCAAGTGTCTTAATTTGTACCAAATATGACTTGACACTAATAATACAAGTCTCCCTAAGAAAGCGCAATACATTGAAAGGATCCCAGTGGATGTGAGTTGTAAAAGTGTCAAGAGACGTGAAACAAAATTACTACAGCAATTCCGCTCTTTACGCATTAATTAAAACTTAATTTTTCACTACTTTTCTTTAAAAAAAATATGTGTTTTATTGATATTTGCAATCACACGCGTTGTTTGGTGAAGGCATCCTCCTAAGTGGGGGTCAGCGGTCAGCACAGCATATTCCACACACGTTGTTACGTGATATGGCTAACTATTTTACGACCAGTCACCTGCCTGACGTAAACTTAACTTAGTTGCTTCTTTGTTGCTTCTGCAAGACTTGTTAGTTACTTCTGCAAGAAATGAGGGTAGTCTATTCTACTCAGCCGGATACCACACGGCCAGTCAACTCACCTTAGTAACCTTTTACGACACTTCGATAAAAAATGATAATAGTCTATTCTGCTCAGCCGGATACCACACGGCGGGTCAATTTACCTCAGTCACCTTTTAGGACACCTCGGTAAGAAATAAGGAGAAGAATAGACCACCTTTTCTACTCAGTCGACGTGGCGGTGTTTGGTGAAAGAAACCATCGTGAGGAAACCTGTATATCTCTAAGGAATTCCTGAGACGTACGGGAGACGTGTGTGACAACCGCATTGGACTAGCACGGTTTGATCAAAATTCCATACTTCTCTCTTAATTGAAAGATTCCTTTTGTCCTGACACCTACAAAATGACTATTCCATACGGTTAATAAAAAGTAATTCTAAACCAGGCAACACAATTAGAACCTGCAATCACTTTTAACATATTTAGCGGTAAACCACTAACTTATAAACTAATTATACTTCGTGTGTATTTCGGTTATAAATTAGCCGTAACTAAATTTTAGCCGCCTATTGTATTATTTGATTACTGGGCTTAGGGTCTTAACAATTCATATGTAGAATGGATTTCGTGTTAAATAATTTAAGCCAATTGTAGAAGTGTATTTAAATGCATATAAACAAAAGTTCATACTTAAAGAGCCGATATATTTTAATTTTATTTAAATTTATTTAATATTAAATACTAAAATAAAAAAATATTTTATTTACAATTTAAACTTTCCAAAAAATAAAGTAGCAGCAGCTGATGACCAAGATTTTAGTGGGGTAAAAACTGCGTAAGGTAAAAAGATACAGGCAAAAAAGTTTTCCGGAAAGAACATTAATTCTAAGATAAAATAGATACCCGAGACCGTAAATAATACACAACAAAAAGGAACAAGGATGACATGCTTACCTAAAAATTGATAAGAAATAACCTATTACCATCCGAATTAGTAAGACAATGGGAAACTGAAGATAATTTTATCTTACCTTAAATAGAACTAGAACGTAAATAATTAACTAAATATAGGCGTTTAAAAAAAAAATTAGTAGAAAAAACATTTAGATATAGCTCAAGAGATCGTAAAATTGTCTATAAAATCATTTTAATTTCAAAACTTTAACTTATATAATTATAAGAAAAAGCAATTTAAAAATAAGATACTAAGTATAAAGCATAGTGTCCATAGTTGATAGGAAGTTGATAGGCTGGAGCGATCCCCTAATAATGTAGGGTTTTTTTTTGTGGGTGCTGATATCTACCATTTCTACATAAGCTTCTTGGCTAAAAACGTAGTCTCTCTTTATCTGGGTTTAATATCTAGAATAAGCCACTTGACTAATGATCAAGGCTTTGTTTATCTGGGTGTTGAAGTCGCGGGATGAGGCGTCATTAAAAAAAATACAACAGTTCTTAAAAGATAGAATTTAATAATAATTTATTATTAAACATTTTTTTAGCCATCAACATTGTTTCTGCCGCCTAATAAAATTATCTGGGAAGAATGCGGAAAGTCTCATTAAAATATTAAACTAAAAAACTGTTGGTATGCAACAGTTGATAGAACAATATATGCTATCTGTATTCTGGATAAAAAAAAATCCGTACAATTTTCAATCAGAAACTTGTATTCTGACGTCGAGATTCATCTGTAACAAGTTTTTACAGTTCATATTTTATAAAATACAATTCTTTTACCAGATATTAGAACCAAAAGCTTCGGAAACGTTATTAAACCGATAGCCAACGCAATTCCTTAATTACAAATGTACTTCGCAGCAAACCACAGATTGTTTGTGGATAAGAGACCCGGTGTCGCTGTAGACTTTGTATAAGACGCAAAGATAAGCTTAGTAGATTTCATACATGATGAGAAATAGTGAAGGTGATTAAGCAGGGTTTTAAAATTTAAGGATTTGTTATGGACTAAATGAATTGTTTCCTAACTTCCAATAGAAGGCTTTAGTAGTATAATATATTGCGCTATCGATATATTGCATGTAATGCTTCTATACTTAGAAGCATTACATGCAATATATCGATTTTATCCTCTTTTATTTTATGCAAATCCTACTGGATTTGCATAAAATAAAGGAATAAGTAAAGAGTGTATTATCTATAGTGATCATAAATCAAAGTCCCCAAAAGCTGTGTGTGAGATCGATTGTCTCAAAATCTAATGAACGGATTTTTCTACGACCTTTGCTAAAATGTAGTGAAATTCTTGCGGAAGCTTACAGGAGGTCGCGCGGTTGTAAAAAAAAACATGTCTCCATAGAATTTTATTAGCGTGCGCTGCCTAAATTAGCAGAGATACACTAAAGTTATGTAGTAGGGGATTGTAGATCTACAAAAATTCTACCAAAAGTCAGCGACAGCATGTCTCTATCTCTTATGGTTAACTCACAATAACTACTTAAACTTAAAAATTATATTAAGTTTGTTCAGGAGCAAAACATTGAAAAATCTAGTTTGGACAATCGGTTCATGTGATTCCCACTTGCAAATTCAGCTGTGGTGCATGTCCTCATTGGCAGAGCGCCAAATTGCCTTCACTGGTACCTAGTTACGCGCGACCGGGTGTTGCATTTCATCCGTGAAGTTTACAGAGTTCATTATGACTATATATATGACAATAGTCAAGTTCTGATAGCTTTAAAACGGCGTCTGATCGTTTAGGATTCGATTCACGGTTGAATTCATATTAAAAGCAAGCTGTATCCGTTACCTTCTTCCCAAAAACTTATGTGTCAAAATACTTTCAATTATGGACCTTCTATATTTTTTCTTGTTCCGAAAAAAGGGATTTTTATCCCTATATATTAAAACTATAAATACATAAATAACTACTTATATGATAAATTACTGTAGTGAAAATGTTTCTCATAGTATATTGAAGGTTCATAACGATTTTACCTCATATCAATTAACAAGATAAGTTTTCATAAAATATTCGTAAGTCTCTGGCTGGGGATTGAACCCTCCAACTCTTGATAAGGTTCATAATTAACTACTTATCACAACCAAGGCTTAACAGCATCACGGCATCAATTAATTTAACATCACTAACTACTACATATGTAATTTGTGTTCTCTGTAGTGTAATTTATCTATGTAATGAACAAAATACTTACAAACGACGCCAGATGATACCATTTTATTTATAGTATACTGCAACTTACCTGGAAAAATAAATAACATTATAATTTGCTGAAATAGACTTTAACTTGCGGGGATCCATAATACAAAAGAAATAATGATATTATTTTGATATAGTAAAGTAAAGTAAAGTAACCTCCTATGTCCACTGCTGGGCTAAGGCCTCCTCTCTCCGTTTTTGGAAAGAAGGATTGGAGCTAAGACCTACCACGCTGCTCCTATGCGGATTGGTAGTTTACACATATCCCTAGAATTCTCTAGAGATATGCAGGTTTCCTTACGATGTTTTCCTTCACCGAAAAGCGTGTGATAAATTGCAATTATCAATGAGACACATAAATTTTAATAGAAAACCTTATTGGTGCCAGCCCGGGGTTTGACACACCACAGCTTACATTTTGATATAATCCGCGAATAAATAAATAAAGATCATATATAATGTTAAATGTAGAGTGGACTATCCATTTTCATACCCGATGCACACAGAAAGCCTTTACCATTTTGTAGCAGAGTCTACGAAGAGTCTTTTGATGATGTTTCGATTTCGGCGCGAAACGATTGTCGAGTTTGTGATAGTGCTTGTGTATTGTGGTGGCGGTGGTGGAGGTTTGTGCATGTATTTTTACGAATCCTGCATGTATCGGGTATGATGACAGTCCCAAACACATTTAGCTGTATTAATTTTTTATATTTATTTAATCGCGGTTTATCACAAAGTAATTTCATTATTACTTTTATAAATAACACAATAAATTTTAGAAAATGTCGCGTGGTTAATTATCCGGCTGAGTAGAATAGCCCTCATTTCTTACCGAGTGGTCGTAAAAGGGACTACGGTAAGTTGACCCACCGTGTGGTATCCAGTTTAATAGAATAGAGCACCCTGTTTCTTACTGAGGGATCGTAAAATACGACTAAGGTAAGTTGATGTCAGGCAGACGGCCGGTCGCAAAATACGTATCCAAAACATGAGACAACACGTTTTTAACATGTTGTGCCGACCCCACTTAGAGTGGGATAAGGGCAAGAGGATGACGACCAATCCGAAGAACACATAACTCATATAATAAGCATACCAAATGCGACTTAAGGCCGAAATTAATAATGTATCCGTAATCCACGATTGATTTCGATCTTCGATCAATGTCGATCTATGGATCGATCTCCGATCCGCGTGCCAATAACAATATTGACAATCGACAATCTACAGATTTCTTGCGTAATCTTTAGATATCTTCAAATCTTTTTCCTCCTGATCATTCCGCTTTACACAAAAATTTAAATGTTTTTCATGCTACATTTATAATAATAAAATTAAAAAATGTCTTCAAATGGTTTAATTTTTGATAATACCTAACTTTTAATCATATAAAGCCTTTTTTTTTCAAAAAAGAACCAATTTTGTTACAAATAACATAGTAGAAATTTCTTGATATTTAGAAATGGAACGTCACGATTTCAGGGTTCTGGTTAGTAATGATGTGGGTTGGAGTAGAAAAAATCGATTAATAAATAAAATAAATCGAGTTATAAGAAATCGATTAACTTCTATGAAAATAACCGATTAATAATTCTCACTTATTTAATTAGTTGCCTTTTTAAATAATAATAAATAATTAGAATAAAGGCGGAATAAACAACAACACGTCTACTCTTAATGTGTCTCTGGCGTACTGTTACGTACTGCAGGTACGTTAAATTCGATTTAAGCTTGTAGTTTGACTACATTGGTTTTATCCAACAATGCATATCTTAACTTTAAGAAAAGAAAAGAGAGCTAAAACAAAAAGAACAAAGGAACATAATGAAAATTAAAGAATAAAAAAAAGATTCATAGTGTAAATTATAAATCAATTTATTTAAATCGATCGAACGATTATCGTGAAAAAATAAGCGGTTAATATAAAAATCGATAATTTTTCATCCCTACTGGGTAGCCATTTATGTGTGGAGCTTCTAATTTCTATAAATTGCAGGCTGCAGCCATATTGCAGTTTAGCGTCTTTAATTGCGTTTAGGTGCGAACAAATTAATAACCTATTATTATTCACGTTCTACGTTAAGACATTGTTAAAATAGATATGGACTCGATCGATATTGTAAGTTATTTGGTTGTATTTTAACAAACATAAATGATATTTTTTACATTTATTGACGTTTCGAAATATTCGTTATTTTAGGTACGCGGTAAACCCTTGAATAAAGACGAAACAAAATTTCTGCTGGAATTAGTTGAAAAAAGTAAATTCATCTTATCCAAAACAACCAACGCCACCAATAATAAATTGAAAACGGAGGAATGGTTGAAAATATCCAATATATTTAATGCCACTGCCACACTACAACCACGTACGCCTCAACAGCTGCGTTTAAAATGGGAGAATTTAAAAAAAAATGCTCGTAAACGCAGCACAAAAATAAGGATGAGCCGTATCCAAGTAAGTGTTTTGATTTGTTATCAATATATTATGTTAATTTGTTACATCAGTAGCTAATTAAATCTTAAATTGCTAAACAAGTTATACTTTTGCAGACTGGTGGTGGAGTGCCGGAATATATTGCTCCCGATGACATTTTGGACAGAGTGTCTGATATGCTTGGGAGTACAGGCTGTGGTTATATAGATCCTTTTGGGGGTGATAAAGAACCAGAGTGTATCATTATTTGTGGTGGTGATGGTGAGGATGACAGTATCAGTGAGGGTGCTACGAATAAAGAAGCAGTGCCTAGAGACAGCATTGCCCCAGCTTTAATAGACAATGCTCAAGCAAGTTGCTCAAGTTCTCTAGGCACTGTTATTGAAGTGGTTGAACCTAAAGAATTTACACCACTCAAAATGAATATGCCTAGAGCAGGTAATTACAATTTTAAAATAATTTACATATTTGAAACTCATATATATGGCATCATCTCCAATTGAGAGAACATCACTCACCTTAGGTTTGGATCCAAGCTGAACAAGATCATGAGGAGATTTTCAGGTTGTAAAGAAACCATATCCAGCAGTGGACATCCATTGGTTGAAGAAGAAGAGAAGATATAGTTACATTGTCCAAGTGAAGGATGAATTTTTATGAATGCATATAGTTTAAATTCAGGAATATTACTGAATTTTTTGATTGATTCAGAAAGTTGATATTGATTTGTAATGAATAGATAACTTTAATTATAATCTTGAAACAGGCAAATAAAGAACTACTATGTTTATTACCAAACAAATAAGCAGCATGTGTAGAGAAGAATTTATTTAAATTGTGTCTCATGTAATTAAACTATTTTGTATTACAGGTAAAAAGAAGCTTAATAGCATTACCAAAAGAAATCTAGCTATAGCTGATTATTACATATCAAAAAAAAAATGTGTTGATGCTAGTTTAGAGAATATTTTGCTTCAAAATGAAAAACTTAAACTAGAAAACGAAAAATTAAAATTAGAATTAAAAAATATTAATAAACAATAGATTAAATAATAATCTTTTATTTTAAATAATTTTACACCTATTCCATTTTTTTATTAGTCCTTGAGTTAACATATATATATTTTCTCCCTGTTATCACATCCTAAAAAACTGCTACAATATTATTACAAATTAAAAGTTAAGCCATGCAGTTGTTGGAAAAGTGACCATGGGTCAGTTAGGATCGGGTGGTATTGAAGGGAAAATACACTGGATCAAATACAGTTAAAAAAACTTTATTGTCTTTCCTTTCTTTTCCAAGTTTCATTTTTTTTGTATCTTCTAACAAAAATAGCGAGCAAAGCTCGGTTACCCAAATATTATTATATATTTTATAAATTATATTATTATTATTAAAATATTAATTTCGGAAACAGCTTCAACACTTCTCATGATTTGGTATATAGTGTGGGCAAAAAATAGATTTAGCGAGGTTTTAATAAAAAATATCGTTTTATCGCTGTTTTCAGGCACTAAAAAACTGTTACAATAATATTAGCCATCAAAGATCAATTACGTCATCTTTTGTAAAATCATAGTACCTCAGTTGTGATGTCTCGAAAGGAAAACAAATCAGATCAAATCCAGTTAATACCTAATTATCCTTTTTCCTTTTTTTTTCGTAGTTGCATTTTTTATATCTCCTAAAATAAGTTAGTCTGAATTTAGTTTCGGGGGTTATATATATATATATATATATGTATATGTATATGTATATTTTTCCAACTGCATAACTTTTAATTTGTAATAATATTGCAGCAGTTTTTAGTACTTGAAAACAGGGATGAAACTTTTTTTAAATAAAATTTTTATTAAAAAAATTGTTATAATGGTTTTATTATCTATAATACAAGAATCAAAGCCAGGGCCTAAATACTAGAGCCAATGTATTACATCAAAATCTTGGTAGATTCAGATTTCTTATTTATTTATATTTATTTTATCCAATTTATATAAAATGAAACATATAATAGTTCAATATTAAATTTTATTAAAGAAAATAATTATTAACAAGATCAACTCTTGTTTGGTAATCTTGAGCTTCAATATTTTCCAAGGTATCATCGCTGAAATTTTCAATATTTAATTCAACCTCAGGAGGTACTTCTTCAATATTATTATCCCTACAAATATTATGTAACACTGCTGTTGACATAATTATTGACTGGACCACAGGCAATGATACTCGCAGTGTGAGTGCCACAACTGGAAATCGCCTTTTCCAAACCCCAAATGTCCTAAAATATAAAGTATAATTAAGTTTTATTTTATTTATTTTTTATTAAGTATATAGTAGTGTTAGTTTATAATTATGAAAAATAAAGTGAGCCAAACATAAATATTTGAGTATACATATAATTGATACAAACCTTTCAATACTATTCCTTGTTTGAATATGTGCTTGATTGTATCTCCGTTCAGCTTCAGTTGTAGAATGTAATAGCGGTGTAAGTAGGTAATTTCTATTTGGATAAGCGCTATCCCCTAGTAACCAGCGGCCCTGGAATTGTCCTGCTTCACATTGAGCTAAAAAAGCAATAATGAATTTCAATAAAAAGTCTAATAACTTGAAAATCAATTGATTGTAAAAATATTTTTTCATGTTGCATTATTTTTACCTCTCAAAATAGAATTATTAAAGATGGTTGCATCATGGGTGGAACCAGGCCAGCGAGCAACCACATTCATTAATCTCAAGTCAGCATCACAGACTGCTTGTACATTCAGTGAAAAGTAGCCCTTTCGGTTTCTAAACTCTTCACCAAATGATACACCTGCAATAAGACAAAAACATTCAATTATGTGCATAAAGAATAAATGATAACATAACATTTATTTGTTAGAAAAGTATTACATGAAGATTGTATGCGTATATGTGTACAATCTATTGCTCCAAGAACACGTGGAAATCTGGATATAACATAGAAATTTTCTGCAGCTCTCAGATGCATATAAATGTATTTATCATAAAGGTTAGCGATAGCTCTTGAAATATCCCGTACGATTCGTCCTGCTGTTGATTTTGAGACCCCAACAAAGTCAGCTACAGAAATCAACATAGTGCCTAAGGCATAAAACCTTAATGTCAATAATAGTTGGTGCAGGGGTGGAACTCCATGATTCCTAAAAAGAAAAATTATGGTTATTAGAGTTTTGTACGAAGATTTTCTTATTTACAAATAGCTGGATTTCTCGTAACTATTTTAAACTCACCTCGACGAAGTTACACGAACAAATGGCATAATTTCGATTAGTAAGTTATTTACTGCAGACTTTGTTAATCGAAACCTAAAGGTAAACTGAATATCGTCTAACGTCTGCATGTAGTTCACCATTTTAATCCTGCAGGTACGAGCGCGTCGGAATTGTTCAGCTTCATCATCAGAAGAGCTCCTATCCCAATCTGATAATTGACCAAGGACTTCCAAATCACTATCACTAGAAATAATATTCTCCTGTGTCATTTTAGAAATAAAATCCGTAAACAAGTTTCGAAATCTCCCGAAATTGTAAGATTGCGATTACAGATTAAAATACCTATCTAAACAAACGTCAAACGCAACAGATATGTTATTGGCACGCCCAAACCGTCATTCTTGAACAGAGGGCAATCTTCAATCTGAGATTTGTCCTCCCAAAGATTGATCGGTTTGACGGATTGAGATTGCAGATTACAGATCGTTTATTGGCACACTTTATTGGTAATCTAGGGATTATGGCCGATCTAAAATCTGCAGATTTTGGATTAGATCGATTATTGGTTTCGGCCGTTACTTCTTCGAAACATGCAATAATGACCCATCTTTAAAAATTACGTTCGCACCAAGTACACAGCTGGCACAGTGCCGTGCACTTAGCTCCAGTGTACTCCATCTAGATAATGAGGGAAGCGGGCGCAAACCCAAAGAGAAACGAATTAATCATATTTTGACGACACATTCATCGGAATGGAAATGTGTATAATACTTTCCGAATTGAATCCCATGAAATTATGCTTTTTTTTTAGGTGTCCTTCACCGAAAAGCGTGTAATACGTTGCAATTATCAAATAGACACATAAGTTTTTAACAGCACAACTCATTGGTGCCTACGCGGGTTTTAACCCGTGACCCTCTCGATAGTCTCACGGTCTCGCTGGGCTGCCCCAATTTTTCGGCAGAGGATAAAACATTATACAAATTTGATGGTATTTTTAAACTACGAAGCAAACGAAGTCTCGTATCTAGTAGTTTAATATATGTCGCTGATGTAAAATATATGGGACACTTACACACGGTCGTCCATCCCCAAAGTAAGTAACTTAATACTTGCGTTATGGGTGACGGATAACGGGTAGATATACTACATATATAATTTTAAATAACTTAATAAACTTAAATACAGATATACACCCAGGCTCGAAGAAGCAACAAATTGTTTATAGAAAATGTTGGCCCTTGGCGGGAATCGAACCCGCGACCCGCGGATCTGAAGGCAGGATCACTACCCACTGCGCCAACGGGCCAGTCTTTTATTAATAACATGGTTCCATCCATTACCGAGTGTGGCATGGCTTGATTGCGAACAATTATCAGTGTGTATAACGTTTTGTACACTTATTCTTATATTTGCTTTTCATAGCATCGGAATCATACAATAATATACTTCGATGTTTAGAAACACTTTATGGAATGTTGTTTCTTTCTGTTATCTAAAAAAAAACACCCTCCAAACATCTATACGTGACACTCTCAAAAAACAACAAAGCGGCGACGCTCGGCAAATGAAGAGTCATCCAAGAGAATTGTGAGATTGGTGTTGGGAAGCTGAGCATTTGTAAGAATTTGAGAGTATTCGGAATCTAGTTTGAGTAGGTACTACGAAGGGTAGTTTAAGATTCTTAATTTCATCTTATTTTGCTAATTAATTTAATTATTTTTGACTCGTGAGGATGGCATATCGACTGTGAACCGGCAATATGTCCTATCTCTAATTTTAAGCTCAGTAACTTTTTACAGCATTGGGTGCTACTGCTCATCATTTATTTGTAAATAAAAATTTAAAATTTGTAAATAACTTAACATATTTAAAATCAACTGTTTTTTTGTTTCTTAAAAATTATCGCGAATGCATTAATAATCATATTTTTTCTTCTTGCTGAAAAGTTGTGAAAAATAAGTTAGGACAATTTGCCAGTTCACAGTCGATATGCAACACAGTTTTATACTATCGCAATGCCATCCTTGCATGTCTGGCAATGCAATGTCTTATTTAATTTTAAAATGTCTTTAACATATTATATATATATATATATATATATATATAATATAACCTTTATTTATATATAAATATATATAAATAAAGGTAAATTCATTCATCCAAGCATTTACTGAGATTGTGGTAGGAAATATGTGTCGTGCTAGTAGTTTAATTTATGGTTCTTAATAGAAAAGTAATGATAATATTTTGACCGGCTCGTTGGCAGTGGGTAGTCACCCTGCCTTCAGCTCTGCGGATCGCGGGTTCGATTCCCGCCGGGGGCCAACATTTTCTATAAACAATTTGTTATTTCTCCGAGCCTTGGTGTATATTTGTATTTAAATATGTATTTAAAATTATATATGTAGCATATCTTACCAGTTGTCCGTCACCCATAACACAAGTATTAAGTTACTTAATTTGCGGACGGACGACCGAGTGTGTAAATGTCCCATATATTTATTATTATAATTTTGCTATAATCCGCGATTAGAGGAAATCTCTGTAATGCTAAATTGACTATTTGGGCGAAACGGTTGTTGAGATTGTGGTAGTGAATATTTGTATTGTGATGGAAGTTTTTAGAATCCTGTGCGTTTCATGTACGAAAACAAATAGTTCTTTCTACATTTGGCCCACATTCTTTCTCCATCTCTTCTTCTCCATCCCTTATCCCGTGTGGGATAAGGGATGGAGAATGTGGGATGGCGAAAAACATGTTATGCCGCAACATGTTCTTCTTTTTCATGTCGTTCATTCTCTTCTATCATTCGTCAACTCTAGCCCTACTTCGTTTATATGCACGTCATACTTCACACAATCCAACCATCTCTTTTTTAGCCTCCTTCTAGTCACATATCCTTCCAAATTCTTCTTTAACACTCGTATGGTCACATTATTTTTCCCTCATTAGTACATTTAGCATGATATATTTTCTACTAGATTTTACCCGCGTCTTCGTATGCGTATACATTAAATATTAGCCTACTAAATATTAGCTCCTGTCATTCTCCAACCCTGCAAATATCTTCGGATTTTTATAGCCCATATGTTATCCCGGTGTATAAGAATGTATTGCGTCAAATTTTATCGACATTGGTTCAGCGGATTGGTCGTGAAAATATAACAGAAAGACTTTCGCTTTTATAACTTTTGTAAGGATATATGTAACGATGTTTTAAGTAAAGCAAAATCGATTTTAGAACATCGATGTTTTATTGTCTATCGATGATCATCGATCAATAAATTATAATGGATAATCCCTGTTTTTAAGAAAAAACAAAATTCTTGTGAATCAATGTTGAGTGACCGGCTATACTCACATCTTATTTTATCGGATGAGCCCGACTAGTTTCAATTTCATAAAAGTAAAAAGCTCTTATTCATCAGCTCGTTACACGGCGTTATCGCGGCCCAACATCAATGAATACCACTCACGATAGTTTCAATTCAAAAGTTGCTGTTTTTAATAAATTCCTAGCATTTTTATCACATTTACTCGCCTTGTAAACCTTCTCTGAACTTTCACAAATAATTGAAGACCAAAATAAGCAAAATCTTCCAGCCGTTCTCGAGTTTTAGCAGGACTAACATATAGTAATTCATTTATATATATATATAGATTACACGTTACAAACTTAAATTAGGTAATTGGAGTATCTCAAAGTTTCGGTTGAAGCGGGACGAGACCGTATATGAACTACGAGTACATTGTTCAACAGTTCCCACAATCCGAGTAAGCGTTGGATTAAAAATTCAAAATATTTAACATCTTCACGAAAGTAGGTCACGCCACCCACCATTTTTCTCACTGAACAAACTTTAGAATAACACTTCGGCGTATCACAAAAAAGGCACTACGTCGCCCCTTTGGCCAAGCGTTCTTGAGATAATAATCTTTTGTCTCTTCTTATATAAGTAGAATTTTATGCGGAGCCAGCGGTTTAAATCGGTAGCCCCAGAAGCCCGGTGGCATAATAACACGCTTTACAAACGCGATAAATATAATTACATAAATCATTTTAAAAAAAGTAAATAAGTATATCCATGTATACATCATCATCCTACTGCCCTTATCCCGCTCTAAGCGGCAAACCATGCTATGAACATGTTATCACATGATTCGGCTACGTATTTTACGACCGGCCGCCTGCCTGACGTTAACTTACCTTAGTCGACTTTTACATCTCGGTAAGACATTTGGGTGTGTCCATGGGGACACAGTGATAGATAATTATCGAAAACTTCTGTTTCAATAAAATATTTTCGTTTTTCTGGAACAATTCGGCCGTGATTAGTTTAAATGTTATTATCAAATCAAATGAAGGTACAAATGGTTCGGAATGTTGCTCTCACCGAGAAGAACCAGAAAGAAACTTGGCGGTCAATCTTTTAAATATTTTAAATACAAATAATTAAACCGCAGTCTTATTTTAAGCTGAAAGCATTTTGGAAAAAAAAACTGGAGTACCAAAACTAGCATTAGTATTTATTTTCCTTAAATTAATGTTTTATAAAAGTATTAAAAACTGCATATAAAAATAGCACATCGTAATCTTAATGACGAAATCGTTAATTACATTGTTACATAGAGTAATATAGATTTACTTTTACCACAAATTATAGAGAAACAAATCTGTCATTCCTTTTGTATCACAATTTAAAGCTGGCGTCTAGAATCATGGAGCATACATAGCATGCAATCCATTAAGGCGCAGTCGGATTACGCATGTTTTGTCTGACGTTCTGAAACCTCATTCAGGATTATGTGATCTTACATTACCCCTGAACAGAATTTACATTCAACATAGTTAAACGAAAATACCTTTTAGCATTACGTCGCATTTATCATCTTTAAAGGCTTGTGAATATTTAAGTTTACACCCATTCCGAGACATGGGGAAATTACACCCACTGTCGTCCGTCCCCAAAGTAAGTAATTTTATACTTGTGTTATGGGTGACAGACAACTGGCAGATATACTGCTTAGTAACAACCTCTTTCTAGGTATAGGCCTCCATTTCTAGAGGGAAGGGTTGAAGCTAAGAGGCACCATGCTGTTTCAATGCGGATTTGTAAGCTACACATATCCCCAGAATCAAAAATTCAAAATAAAACAAACTTTATTGGTTCCTGCTTTTGGGTTTGAAGCCGTGACACTCGAAAGTGTAATGCTAGCCATCCATTATTATAAATGTCAAATTCTGTCTATAGTTATATTATGCTTTTCAAGATGCTCTGCTGAATTTATGAAATCTGTTATAGCCTGAGCTTAAAGAAAACGAGTAAAGTTAAAAAGCTTTTAACGAAATTTCATGTCTCTACTGTTAGCCGTTGAGGGGTTCCCTTATCTGGTGCCAATCCTGGCAGCATCAGGTCATGCTTATCATAAACATGCATTGTCATCGAGACTGGACCAGTAAATTTCAGCTTGATGGGATTCCGGGAAGTGGGTCAAATTTAATTTGCAAGATTCCACCTTCACATACATACACGGCAAGTTGGATAAAAGTAAAAAAAAACAAAATTATTCAAGAGCTTGTATTTATATATATTTATTTTGAACATTTTATATATTTAACCACTTTACTATTACGAATAAAGAATAAACTTGCCGTGTGATATCCGGCTGAGTAGAATAGACCACGCTCAATTTATTACGGAGGTATCGTAAAAGGCGACTAAGGTAGGTTGACCCGCCGTGTGGTATCCGGCAGAGTAGAATAGACCATGATAATTTCTTACCGAGGTATCGTGAAATACGACTAAGATAAGTTGATATTAGGCAGGCGGATGGTCGTAAAATACGTAGCCGAATAATGCGACAACATGTGCGGTAGGATGATGACTATTACGAATAAAACAATTACAAAAAATATGTTTGTGTTGCGACAAAAGCAAACAAACTAGAATGTAGAGTCACGTATGAAAAATTAAAGACGGCTGTAGGTGTTTGTTTAGTGTTTCCTGCGCAAATATAATCTACTTTTTACTGCGAAACAGAGTACAGCGTGGTTAGAGACAAACATTTATATACTTTGTGTTATAACAACTTGCTTGAGACAACAATATAAAACGTTGCTATCTCGGAAATTCCTTTAGGACGAAATTTCGAAATAATCAATATAATAGAGTAAGGATTTGTCATAGAACGTAAATGATGAGAATTTTCTAATACAATTCGGACTTAATAGACTTTTTCGTTTTACTTATTTCAAGAAGAAGAATTTCAGTAAAAAATTAATGACCTATTTTTTTTTAATTAACTAACTACAAAATTGTATATTATTTTACACAATAATAGCTGACTGGGTAAACGTTGTTTTGCTATATAAGTTATTTCTTGGGTATTTCTAGTGTACATTATGTGAAAAAAAAATACTAAAAATTAAAAATAACCCTTATCACTTAGGTGTATGAAAAATGTATATTATAGTAACCTATTCTCAGACCCTCTGAATATGCATATATATAATTTCATAAAAATCGGTCAAGCCGTTTCGGAGGAGTATGTTAACTAATCGTGACACAAGAATTATATGTACATGTATATAAGATTTTCGCAAAAATATGTTTTATAGTACTACAGCACTGCGAGTAATTTTATTTTCTAAATTCGGAGAGAATTATAAGGTGCTATGGGCCACATTACGTATTCGGAGCACTAGCATTGACTAATATTGGGTTGATGGAAACTACGTGATCAGCCGATAATTTCGCACGAAGCCCAGAAACTTGCAATCGCCCGTAAAATTGTACTAAAATATCTCTATTCTAATTCATACTAATATTATATTATATAAATGCAAAATTCTGTCTGTAATGCTATCATGGCTAAAGGAAATTTTAGTGAAATTCGGTACACTTAAAGTTTGTAAACCAGGTCCACATATAGGATAAATAAATAAATATATGGGATAATTACACACTCGGCTTTCCGTCCCCACAGTAAGTAACTGATTTACTGTAAATTATTTCACTTCTTAGGTTAGCTGGAAGACATCTTTGTCAAAGGGATTAGTTGACCTTTGAAAACTTTTATTATTAATAATGTTTTTCTTACATTTTTATATGGTACATCAAAAAAGTGACTGAGTAATAAAAGACTGGGCCGTTGGCGCAGTGGGTAGTGACCCTACCTTAAGCTCTCCGGGTTCGATTCCCGCCGAGGGCCCACATTTTCTATAAACAATTTGTTGTTTCTTTGAGCCCAGGCTCGAAATACAAATACACACCCAGGTGTCTATTTGTATTTATGTATGTATTTAAAATTATATATGTAGTATATGTACCAGTTGTCTGTCACCCATAACACAAATATTAAGTTAGATACTTTGGGTATTGACGACCGTGTGCGTGTGTCCCATATTTATATAAAAAAAAGTAACTTAATACTTGTATTATGGGTAAACAATAAACAGCCAACTGGTAAATATATACATATATAATTTTAAATAATTAAATACTGTATGCGGTGGTTAACTACATAAATAGTGCTGTCAAAACATATGGGAAAAGTTGTCTACAAAATTTGGACGTAAAACATCGTCTTACTAAGTAAATGTTAGGAAAGTTTGAATTTAAGTTGCAACCAGCTACGCACTAGATAGGATCTTAAGCGTTTTTTATTTTATAATACGCATTAAGTGATTTATAGAAGCAGGCGTTACTTTGCGGAATTCCATATTACAAGCAATACAACAGAACTAACTACTTTGCTACGCATTAAGTATTTACACAATTCTTTTTTAAGAGAGAGATCGCCGAGTTTCTAGCTGGCTCTTCTCAGTAGGAGCAATTTACCGAAGTAGTGTATTCACTTGTTCACAAGTATACTTGAATAAAGAATAATTTATAGAAGCAGACGTTACTTTGCGGAATTCCATATTACAGGCACTATAACAAAACTACTTCGCTATAATCCGCACAGGTTAAGCGAATGCATGCAAAGCCAATGTGTATGAAGCAGGCAAAAGCAGGTTCGTGGATTTTGCGTGCGGATTATAGCGAAGTAGTTTTGTTATAGTGCGTGAATAAAGAATACTTTAAGTTTAGCTAAATCGATTAAAATTGTGAAAATAAATCAGTTAATATAGTTGTAAATATTAAAATGAAGTTCCGCAACAAATAAATTTAAAAAAGAAGGAATAAAATATTCCTAAAGCCTGATTTTCCGCGAGAGCGCTCACTTAGTCGTACATTCTTTCCAACGATGGTCGCTGCAGGAGACAGCGTGATGACTAGAAAATAAAATAACGCAGAAATGTTTTGCGCGAAAGCAAATTAAATTGAAATTAAGATACTTAGAAGTATAACAATTTTGACTGGAATTAATATAAAACCTTACCATATATTTTATTTGCTTAAGCATATTATACCATTGAAGATTTATGAATGTTAAAAATTGCTTGGATTTGAAAATCAAAAAAAAAATCGACTTAATTCAGGACTGCAGTTTAATAGTGTAAACTAAAAATTGTTAAAAGATTGACCGCAGTTTCTTGCTCGTTGTTCTCGGTAAAAGCAACATTCCAAACCAGTTATTATAAATAAATAAACAAATAAATAAATATATGGGACATTTACACACACGGTCGTCCATCCCCAAAGTAAGTAACTTAATACTTGTGTTATGGGTGAGAGACAACTGGCAAATATATACAAATATACTTTTAAATTCATACTTAAATACATATATACACCCAGACTCGAAGAACCAACAAATTCTAAATAGAAAATGTTGGTTCACGGCGGGAATCGAACCCGCGACCCACGGACCCCAAGACAAGGTCTCTGCCAACTGCACCAACGGGCCAATTATAGCTTAATTATTCATATTGATCCTTGAAGAATCAAACGTGCTTGAGCATAATGATATTCAAAAGTATATTTAAATAAAGATTAATTTGATTTGATTTAATTTGACTAAATAAAATGAAGTTGAACCTGCGATTTCTTTGTGACAACTTTAGTGTTAAAATAACCTCAATTATTCACTAGAAATGCACAGCAATTTCAACCGTGTACATACCATTCCCGTAGTAGAAAATTAACCAAGTCGGATTATAGATTTATTTTTGTAAATTGAAAATTCGCCCGGTGACTTATAATAATTAAGGAAAAGGAAGTTTTAACCGGAAATTGATTTTTTAAAGGTATAGCTATATCCATAGAAGCATTGGTATCCTTGGTAGCATTGGTATAACACCTAACTCATCGCTACAATGAATTTGTTATGACATTATTTTCTTTAGATTGATATTTTTTAATTCTTTACAATTTTGATTGGAATGTCCGATTTTAATAATTTAAAAAGTATTTTAACAGGTATTGAAACGGAAAAAACGGGAACGAAAAAATATCATTTAAGGGCATAAGTATTTATACGGAGAAATGAATAATATGGTTTGATTATTGTAGGTAGATTTTTGTAGATATTGATGCGTTCTATAAAACTGTACAACTTTTTTTTGTTCTAGCACCAATAGTTTCCATAGTGCAGTGACAGATTTTTATAAGTAAGTTTTAGACCTTACTGCATATTTATTAGGGATCCATATATTTTTTAAATATTATATAGCCTATGTTGCTCAGTGAAGATTTTCCTATGTTTAATGAGTTTCTTTAATCCATCCAGTAGTTTTTGTGTGAAAACATTACACACATACATGCATACACATCTTTCCTCTTGATAATATTAATATCCTTAACGGCGATCGGAGCATTTATTTATACCGACTCGAATCGAGAATGTGGCACAGCAACGCGTGGCTGCTAATTTACAATATAAGCGTATATAAAGTATATTAGGAGAAACAGATTTATTACCAGCTCCCTTACAGTTTGTTTACGAGTAACAAGGACGGCTGTATTTATATTGAAAAAGATAAATGTGGATACAGTAAGGAAGAGAAATGGCTTTTCCAGATCTACGGGTGTGGTCGGATTAAGACACAATTGTTCCCTCGTTAGACGAATGATGAATGATATACAAGTATACTGTAAAAGTTACTCGTTGCTTTTTTTATTACGCAAATATACTTACTAAATCAAACTACTGCTATTTTGATAGACATAGAAATGTATTTTATGTCTATAGAAATAGTATAAATAGATAAATATATGGGATACTTAGACACACGGTCACCCGTCCCCAAAGTAAAATTAATACTTATGTTTAAAGGAAGACATATTTTTTGCTACCGTATACCATATAAACGTTGCGTCAATTAGCGTTTATTAAATTAAACTTATAAACATTGCTCCGTCCATACATTTGACGTGAATGAAGTCGCGGGTAGAACTTATATCAGATATAAATTGAACATCTCACAAGCTCAGTCTTATTAGATCGGAAATAATATACAATCTCAGTAATGGAGATAACGTCGATACCGCAATTTAATAACGTTATCTCGCAGCGAGTCGATCCTCGCACCTTAATCGGGTTCAAAGAATTTGTTTCGCATTAGACACAAATTGAAGTTTGAGTGGATTGATTATTATTTAATAGTGGGCCTCTGTGACTCCGTGCTTTTAGCCTATATTGCAAATTAGTCAATTATATACACAATTACACTATATTACAATTATAAATAATTAGATAAATTGATAAAATTCGCAAAAAATCTTGCATTTCCGTCAAAGTTTAAAAGGAGATTATTAGAGACGTTATTGTTTTCTACCTAATGCTTTCTAATTTTAGACAAATATTAAATCAAAGTAATCTTTATTTTAAAGGGAGGACGCTATTTTGTAAAGTTACATAAGATATATAAGATTAGCCTAATAAATATATTAACCAAGTTTTTTTTAAATAAACCTATTAAGCAACCAAGGAACATCGTCGCGTAAGACCTCCTAATAAAGCAGCGATGCTCATTATGTATTAAATAGGAAATAATATTATATAAACCACACTGATGGAGGAAACTTTGGTGCTGAGGCTTAATGATGTTATCTCGCAGTTGTTAGTCCGCTCTCGCACCTTTCGATCGATAGAGTTCGTTGCGCCGCTCATTATAGCGGCTTTCTCTCTTATTACTGAATTTTCATTATGTACCAAAAGATAATTATGAAGTTTGAAACAATAGGGAGTCGAGAATATGACTTTTTTGTAAATGGTAGATTTTTTGTACTTTAAAAAATTTCAAAATAAAGTAAGCTAAACAAAATAAATAATAGTTTACTATATACAATTGGTTTTAGGTCTTAAAGTAAAGGCAATCCTACTCAGGAAAATGCAGCGATAGATCTCCTATTAAATGAACAAACAGCCTAAGGTGGCAGAGGTAAAATCGTATCGGTGGAAAAGTCTTAAAGAAATTCTATTTCCCTGGTGGATAGGGACGTCGTTCGGTTGAAATAGAAGATATAGTAGATTGTTAGCAGCCTGAATGTGATTAAAAAGGCACGGCGTGAAAATCCTTTATAGAGACATGACGTCCAACAGTGGACGGTCTTAGCTGAAATAGGAGATATAATATTCTGTTAGCTTATTCAATGCGGACTGCACAATTTTAGTGATTTTTTAAGTATATACCGGGTTCATTTCGATGTTTCTTCCACCTTAAAGATAATTAAAAATAATTTTAAAAACCCGGTATTTGATCTCGCGAACTTTTCGTAAGATTCGCACATCTAACACACTCGATCATCACGGCTATGTCAATTGCCACGATTATATTGAGTACGATTATATCAGTCAATAAGATAACATGAGTTACTTCTAGTTCCATACAATATATATAGGTTTTACTGATAACACGCTGCAATCTGTACTATAAATAATATAAATTCTTTTTTACTGAAATTTGAATCTTGGTTTGACTCTGTCAAAAG
Organism: Morpho deidamia; assembly: GCA_947086505.1. NCBI lineage: Eukaryota > Metazoa > Arthropoda > Insecta > Lepidoptera > Nymphalidae > Morpho > Morpho deidamia. The sequence goes on along the minus strand of CAMTZC010000002.1, from coordinate 3,808,830 downwards.
GAAAATAAAAAATAGAGCAAAAGGACTTAGCAACGGAATAACAGAAAATGGATACAGAAGTGAATATAAAAAACGAAGTAAAATAGAAACTTAATTGTCGTTTCTTTGGTTAACGAAGTAACACAATTTTTATTTGCCGCTTAAAAATAATACTTTTAATTGTCTTATATACATAACAAAATCTAGTATGTTAAAAACTAGATTTTTTTTAATAGACTGCATTAATGGCTAAGAGGAAGCACTGTAGTCTTTGGTCTACAAGTCATAAACCAAAGACTACAGTGTACATATTTAAATCATAGACAGAGAAGTAAGAAGCCTATTCACTCTAGGTTTAAAGGTATTAAGTTTACTTTTAACGAAGTCAAATATAAGCTCAGGTCGAATTTAAAAAACTAAAAGCACGTAATATCTAGTTATACATAAAGACCATGAGTTAAAAATTCAATTGAAGTCTGTAAAAGTTTACGGGAAAACTTTTATAATATCTTACGCGTGCACATGTAGAGAAAGTAAGCACAAAATTTTATATATCACTTCAGAGCAGTTTCGCAATTTGAAATTACTTGATATTTTATAAAACTAAATTCTGTCATTGATTTTGTGTAAAAATAAAGTAAAGTCGGCCTCTTCTCTCCGTCTTTGGAGAGAAGGATTGGAGCTAAGACCTAACAACGCTGCTCCAATGTGAAAGCATATCCTTAGAATTCTCTAGAGCAGGTTTCTTCTTGATTTTTTCCTTCACGGAAAAGCATGTGATAAATTGCAACTATCAATTAGACACATCATCATCATTCTCCTGCCCTTATCCCACTCTAAGTGGGGTCGGCACAACATGTTACAAACATGTTGTCACATGATTTGGCTACGTATTTTACGACCGGCCGCCTGCCTGACATCAACTTACCTTAGTCGTATTTTACGACCCCTCAGTAAGAAAGAGGGTCGTCTATTATACTAAACCGCATACCATACGGTGGGTCAACTTACCTTAGTCGCCTTTTACGACACCTCGGTAAGTAATGAGGGTGGTATATTCTAATCCGCCGGATACCACACGGCGGTAGACAAATAAATTTTACATAAATTTTAATAGAAAAATACATTAGTGCCTGCCAGGGGTTTGAACTCGTGATTTCCTCGAAAGAGTCGCACGGTATAACCGCTGGGCTATTACAGATTTTGTATATGTTGACTTTAATACCGAAATAAGAATAACTATGCCCTAAGCCTTTAATTAACTTTCGATCAATCACATCTATTGCTCTTTTAGGACGCGAAAGTGTATTCTAATATGTTTGAAATTTGGCATGATTTTCAAGCAAATATCACAAAATGAATTTCAATTTCATTTAGCACACGGAAAGTTTATTAACTGTGCAAATTACTTTCATTTCTGTATCAACTAAACTGAGTTTCAAAAATCCGAACAAAGAGGCCAACTTATGCCAGTAGTAAATAATTGAATGATTTTAACAGCGTTGATTCAAATGGACGTCGAGGTTATATAAATCACCAGGTGGCCCCTTTTTCGCAGAAAGAATCAGCTTTGCGATTCAACGCGGAAACGTTGCCAGTATTCAAATTCAAAATATTCTTTATTCAAGTAAACCTGTAAACAAGTGCTTTTGAATCATCAACATCTACTGCTGGTTCGGAAAGCTGTTCCTACCGAGAAGAACCAGCAAGAAACTCGGCGGTTGCTCTTTTCAAACAATAATTCTTATCACTAGTTACATATAGTTATTAATGTCTTGTACAGGGTTGCAGAGAAGCTATATCCACGCATTCTTATCGTCTAGGTAATCTTCAATAGTATAATAGGCTTTCAGAATTAGCCTTTTTTTAATAGTATTTTTAAACTGCTGTAAAGGTATAGTTAAAGTGGATTGTGGAATTTTACTATAGAATCTTATACCCAAACCCACAAACGAATTACGAACTTTTGCAAGGCGCAAAGCAGGAGCCGCAAGCTTATGTCGGTTCCTACTTTTTCTATTATATATATCGCCAATCCTTTTATAATTATTTATATTCATATGTACAAAAATTATTCATAGGACCATTCTACGTGGGCACGATTTGTATAGTACTAGCGTGTAAATAATTTAAAATAGACACCACTTGTACATTTTCTTGCAAATAAACATATAATAGTCATTTCGTATTCAGTGTTTTTTCATATTCAGGATCAGGCACTCTATGATCATTCACTACGGTTCAATTATTTCCGTCAGAGTCCGTTCATAACATTTAGCCCTGGGTAATAATTATACTTACTGTTGCAGGGATTTTAGGGAAATTAACAGTAATTTATAGAATTAGGCGTTACTTTGCGGAGATCCATAATACAAAAGTAATTATAAAATTATTTTGCTATAATCCGCGATACAGTAAATAGAAAATATATATAGTGCTAAATGTATAGTGGACTATCCGTTTTTTCATACCCGTTACATGCCGGATTCGTAAAAACACATGCACAAACCTCCACCACTGCCACCACAATACAAAGCACTACACACGTTCACTATCACAAACTCAACAATCGTTTCGCCCCGCAACCGAAGCATCATCAGGAGATAGATTCCACGACAAAGTCTATCTCCTATCTACTTTTGAAATTCAGTCTTGATTTATGTCAGTTGCTCTGTTTAAAAACTGGTGTGTGTTACAAGTTAAGCAGTCACAGTTGTATAAATAAATACACTTTGACCCTTGAAGTTTCCTCTATATCTTTAAATCGTTTAATTCTTAGTAAGGATTGGTTTGCTAAAGTTGGTTCGTAGAGAAAATGTGTCTTGGTATGTTACAAAGCCATCGCGAAAAGTTGTTGTTGTTATACGAAATATCCCAGGAATTAGTGTTATGCTACCGTTTCCATGTCTACGGTGATACAGTTAGGTTCGCTGGTTTCATCAGCGTGTGATATACATAATTCACAACATCGTTGTTCTTAAACGAATTATAATAATTAAAAATATGTTAACCCGAAGAAACACTGGATGTTGCAGTTAGTGTTGCCTAAGGTAGATTGCCGCCCTCACAACGGAAAACGACGTATTGGTAGACTCCTTATCAGTTAGCATTATACCCAAAAAACAGTCGCAAATATCTTTGGATTTTATTGATGTAATCATGTGGCCTACTAGTAGTAGTAGTAGTACTAATTGCAGTAATATCTGATTTACAATTTCTATAAGAGTGAATGGTTGAATTAAAAAAAAAACAAAATTTTCAGAACAACGCTCACAAATATGTCGGATCGCCCGCAAAAAATACGTACACGATGTTTACAACATGAATTACCTCAAAAACGGGTAAGCGCGAATAGCTTAATTACTCCCCTAATGATGACTGTGCCAACAAATTACTGAACGACGTGTCGCTTTTCGAAATTTTAAAAAATTCAAACACAACCCGACTGATTGTTAACCTAGTGTTGTTTATTATACTAAAAAAATACAAATATCTCACATAGCAGCATTTTATTCCAAGATAGATTTTATTTTTAGATATTTTTAGATATTTTAGATTTCTGTCTCTATAATATCCTCCACAAAGAAGACAATTTTTTTCCATTAGACACGTCTTTTATTACAATAATAACTAAAATAGAAACCTCTAATTAGCAGGAATCTCACAATATTTTATCATAAATTGTTGTAGAAATAACTTTGTAATTAGCCGGCAGTACTGCCACACTTCTCAACTACGTAATTGAAGAATTCAAAAAGGTTGGTATTTCTATTCATTACTGCTATATACCAAAAGTATATAATATCAAATCAACAATACTAACTTATGTGTTTGTTAGTTTTACATTCTTATACGTCCGAAAGTAGAAACTGATTTTGAAGTTTTAGGTATAGATAAATTGATGAATTGGAGTGAAACATTCATTCATATTTCGGTAATAAAATTTACGTGAAAACTATATCACGTTCAAAATTTGTATGATAAAATTTCAATTTAATTACGATCCAAGAAAACGGTCATGTCTAAATAAGATTTAATGTCAAGACTAACCTCAACCCAAGTTACGCCGTGTGGTATCCGGCAGAATAGAATAGACCAACCTCATTTCTTACCGATGTGTCGTAAGAGGCGACTAAGGTATGTGTCGTGTGGTATCCGGCTGTATAGAATAGACCAACGTTATTTTTTACCGAGGTGTCGTAAAAGGTGACTAAGGTAAGTTGACGTCAGGCAGGCGGCCGGTCGTAAAATACGTAGCCAAATCATGTCACAACATGCTTGTAACATGTTTTGCCGACCTCACTTAGAGTGGAATAAGAGCAGCAGAATGATGATGAACCTCAACTCAGGTTATAAGACATCTACTGTCCTTAAGAGTTTACGTTCAAAACGAAACTGATGACAACATGGTAAACTTACGCACTCAATGATTCACAGTTCCAGTATTAACAAAAAATAATGTGACTATTTCCAAATTCAAAATGCAAATACATGTACTAGGAACACAACGCAATAAATTGGATAGACACTGACCTAGTCCTAATATATTGCAATATGAGCGATCTCTGACGCGCTGCAGATACAAATCTCAGTCAGTGAAGTGCAATTTAAAGAGCTTTATCATCACACGTGATCATGTCGCTCTGTTACGTAAACTTCTAGATCACTAATCCTATAATAATAGTAACAAAAACATAACTAATTCTAGGTTACCACAAATTGTGTACTGCTTATAGTTTAAAATGATTTTAACACAATTTCATAAACATGCATTGTCGTCATGTCATGGCATTGCCAGACGAAATATTACATACTGCACTATTTAAAATTTCAGCTCAATCGGACACCGGGAAGCGGGTCAAATATAACTTGCAAGATTACATACACGCCAAGTTGAATAAAATTAAAAAAAAATACTCGATGTCAACACTAACCAAAGCTTTTAAAAAATAGTCATGTTCAACACTAACCACAGCTTTTAAAAAATAGTCAATGTCAACACTAACCAAAGCTTTTAAAAAATAGTCGATGTCAACACTAACCAAATATTTAAAAAATAGTCAATTTCAACACTTACCAACTCTTACAAAAAAATAATCAATTTCAACACTTACCACAGCTTTTAAAAAATAGTCAATGTCAACGCTAACCACAGCTTTTAAAAAATAGTCAATGTCCACACTAACCAAAGCTTTTAAAAAATAGTCAATGTCAACACTAACCAAAGCTTTTAAAAAATAGTCAATGTCAACACTAACCAAAGCATTTAAAAAATAGTCAATGTCAACACTAACCAAAGCATTTAAAAAATAGTCACGGTCAACACTAACGAAAGCTTTTAAAAAATAGTCAATGTTAACACTAACCAAAGCTTTTGAAAAATAGTCAATATCAACACTAACCAACGCTTTTAAAAAATAGTCAATGTCAACACTAACCAAAGCATTTAAAAAATAGTCACTGTCAACACTAACGAAAGCTTTTAAAAAATAGTCAATGTTAACACTAACCAAAGCTTTTGAAAAATAGTCAATGTCAACACTAACCAATCGTTACAAGTCCACGTTCCGAACGAGATTGATAACAACATAGCTAAAATTTACTCAATCGCCGACTTCAGTTCCAGTATTACAAATAACAGTTTGAAAAACAATAAATGACATTTGTCTTAGCGATTCCCATATACTTGAATGTTTGTCTGTTGTTTATAGTTGTTGTACCGCAAACAAAAGATTTCGATCGAGAAAGAACATAAATTTGAAACAAACAAAAATTCCTTACGCAATCTAAGCTTCAGCGATAAGCTTAGATGGGCGGAGTAAAGTATACTTTAAGGGTCATCAGTGAACGTCTCACGTACAACGGTGAACGTGCAGAAAACAGCCCGTGAGAAAAAATTAGTACTCGTTTTATATATATTTTTAGGCGACTTGAAACTACACCAACCATAATATATTATTTATTTTTTGTGAAAAACGTAAATGTTGTTTTATGTGTATATTTTTATAGAGCAAACAAGTTACAATTTACGATTCGTTTAATATAGATTTCGAAGGAAAAGGAATGTACGCACAAAAAATTAGTTGTAAAAGTATCTAACGTTACCATTAAATACTGTGAATTGTCAAGAAACCGAATAGCACTGTGAAAAGCTGGCAAGAAATATGAAGGTTGCTCTATTCGGGAATACTAACGTAGCTATTAAAATGCTTATTGACGCGGAACTTCCTAGTATATTATATAGTTACATTTATCAACATAAGACAGATCTTTATTCTTATTCTCTATGTCTCATTACTGATAACCCAGAAGGATTGGCTATATACTGCTTCGTATATAAGAGTCATCAGCAACACAATATATCATATAATAACACGTTCATTTTAGAACGATTACAGAGATCAGTAATGGAATGTCGTGTGGTATCCGGCTGAGTAGAATAGATCACCCTCGTTTCTTACCGAGGTGTCTTAAGAGGCGACTAAGGTAAGTCAACCCGCCGTGTGGTATCCGGCTGAGTAGAATAGACCACCCTCATTTCTTACCGAGGGGTCGTAAAATACGACTAAGTTCAGACGTCAGGCAGGCGGCCGGTCGTAAAATACGTAGCCAAATCATGTGACAACATGTTTTAATATGTTGTGCCGACCCCACTTATAGTGGGATAAGGTCAGGAGGATGATGATGATACAGAGATCAGTAATGGAACACAATAAGTTACGATACGATATAGTAAGACACTCGGTAAGCGGAACAGTAGCAAAAAGACTTTCCTATCAAGTCTCTTATTAGATTAATATTTAAAATTTAAATGCTGGTTCATTATTACCTCTGTTTATGATGTAACCTGTTAATAATCCTTTAAATAAATAAAACATAATGTACAAGGCGATCGTAAATATATAATATATTTACAACTAGTTTTCAATTCACTAGATATATTTAATTAAGTTAGACAGGTACATCTGGTTCAAGAATATATTCATTTACAGATGCATCAGGGAGCAGTGCAATGCGGCGTGGATTCTATTAGCAAGGCATTAGGCAAATTAGGGGAAGCAGGAAGATTTACAGAAAGCTCATCGATAATGCCAAGCGTGGAGACTGGCAGTAAATAAAGAGAATTTTTAAACTCTAAATTAGTCTTACCATTAGCTAAGTATAATAAAATAGTCAATTTTTAAATATAAAATGTAGACATAGAAAATGTAGAATAAAAAATTAAAATATATATATAGTCAAAGAAAAGGTAAAAGACATTGATCGAAAAATAAAACTAATAAAGGAACGAATTAGGATGATATTTGGTATACAGACATAGTAATAAACTTGTATTATAAGAGATACTTTTATATTTAGTTACTAAATTCTACACAGTCCCAAGTCAGAGACAGTTTAAGGAAAATATCTTTATTTAGGTAAGTTTTCGCAAGCATTCTTGCATCGTCAAGGATAAATGAAATGTAATGAAACTACGATTGGTTCGAAATTTTGCTCATACCGAGAAGAACCAGCAAGAAACTCGGCGCTCGATCTTTTAAACATTTTCAATTTACATAACAGACACAGACATGTATGAAGCTAAAAGGATGTTTAAATAATCTTTCTTAATCGTTTTAATTTCGCATTGATTTACCTCCTGTACTAGGCGAACCCTGTTTTACAGAAGGCAGCTACTTCCATTAATACAATAAATTTCCGTTAGTGTCTGTTTGTATGCAAGTCAATGTGTAATGAAGTTTGTGAGTATACGTGTGTATGTATGTCTTAGTATGTGTGTAATGTGTGTGCGTGCATGAAAATTTATGCGGTGAAAAAAGGCTTTTGTTATGTGTTATTCTTTGAAACATTACATGTAGGTATATGTGAATACAAAATATTATTATTTGGCCATTTAGCTTTACCGTAATCTCTGATTAAGCCTTCGATCCTGGTTATCATCATAAACAGCTGGTAATAATTGTAATTGTAAGGTAGAGTTTATATCAGTTATAGTTACATTTTAACATCCTTAACGGGTTGCAATAGTTAAAGGCAGTTGGCATAAAGGCGTGACATATGGGCTATAAGCAAAACAATTTTATCTCAAGAATAAATTAAATTGTCTCGAAGAACGATTTCGCGCCAGCTTAAACGTTTAAGTACTATCAATAATGTATGATGTATTTCTATATATTATTATCACATTTCCGAATGAAGAAATATTTTTTATCCTTTATATTGGAATTATATAACGGCACTAACGGCTTTAATTTTATCGAATCAATCTTGCTCCATTGGATGTAGCGTAAAAACGTGAGAGGCAGACAGAAAGACAGATAGACTTTCAAATTAATAATATTAGTATTTTCTTATTTTTAAACCAATAGACGTCCAATGCTGCACATAGGTTTCTTTAAGGGATCTCCACACTTGACGATCTTGTGCCACTTGATTCCAGCGGCTCCTGCAACTTTTGAGGTCATTTGTCCACCTCGTAGTCTACTGACGCTAAAAAAATCTTACCCCGCCGTTACACGAAGCGCTGCCAAAGCTGGTATTAGCAGTGCTGCTGGGAACTAGGGGCTGTAGCTTTTCGTGTTTATCAATAAAGGGCTATGTCAAGGATTTGGCTTGCGGTTTGGTGATCACAGACCATGTCGCACCGACACTACTGCTGCCCTTTGTCGGTCTGGTTGTATTTGGGCCAGCTGCAGGAATGGTTATACCGCCATTAATCGGTCGCCACAGCCGCGTTGGTTTATCTGCACAACGAGCAGGCGAGGTTGTCCCTTGAAGTAGGAATGCTGTACTAAGAACCGATGAGGTGGCCATGTACCCAGACAACTTAGTAAGGCGCATGTTCTCCAGCGAGTTGGAGTGGCAAAAGTACGGAAACATGCTAAAATATATAATGGTAAAAAGGGAGGAGAGGAAAGAAATAGAAAAGAACGGGCCAGCATGGAGTAATGCTGAATCGGTTCCATGTTGGCCTGGGCGAGCAAGGGAGGTCGTTTAGTCCGTGCAAATTGGACACTCCTTACTCTTTCATGAAGTCCCTTGAATGACTCGTCCCACTCAGAAGTGGGACGAGTCACCCCATTACACCCCAATATTAGTATGCATATTGTATTATTATAATAAATGCAAGGAAACTTTATCACCCACTAACCCAACCCCAGTTTCAAAAGTCTATTTGAATAAAACATTTGATTTAACATAGGACGCCTCACCGCGCATTGCGGGCTTGCATATACAAAATATTTACATTACCAAAGTAAACGTTCAAAAAGCCGCGCTCATTTTGTTTATATAAATGTATTTTTAATGGCTTAAAGTGTGCTTTAATTGCTCACACTATATTACAGTGTGTGGAAATTATTTCCCAGCTTTGTAGAAGCCGCCGCATTATTTTTCACTGGCATTATTTTCTGTTTCACATGCACGTTGTTTTTTTTATTGCGCATATTAGAATAAAGCGACAAAGTGCTTGTCATTTCACACAAACGGTTCTAAAATAAAATGCTTTGTTTAGACTTAAAGAAGAATGAAATATTTTTTTCTTTTTGCACCGTTCAATGTTGGAAATAGATGGTTTAATATTTCTATCCAGAGATCCCATAAAACAAATTTTTTTAAGGTCTTTAGAATCGCATACCTCTCCGAATTTTGTAACTTTTGAATTTAATGGAAGTGAACATGTAATGATATCCCATATACATATGTAAAACTAAAAGTAAAGTAAAGTAGCGGCCTGTTACAAGCACACTGCTGGGAATAGGCCTCCTCTCTCCGTTTCTGGAGAGAAGGGTTGGAGCTAAGACCTACCTCGCTGCTCCAATGCGGATTGGTAGGTTACATACACATATCTCCAGAATTATCTAGAGATTATGCAGGTTTCCTCATGATGTTTTCTTTCACCGAAAAGCGTGTGATAAATTGCAATTACCAATTAGACACATGAGTTTTAATAGAAAAACTCATTGGTGCCTGCCCGGATTGATCTCGTGTTCCCCTCGAAAGAGTCGCACGGTCTCACCGCTAGGCTATCACAGCCAATATACATATGTACATAAATTAATTTATAGAATTAGGCGTTACTTTGCGGAGATCAATATTACAAAAGTAATACTAAAATTATTTTGCTATAATCCGCGATAAAGAAAATATAAATAATGCTAAATGTATAGTGGAGTTTTTCCATACTTGTTACATGCAGGATTCGTAAAAACACATGCACAAACCTCCACCACCGCCACCACAATACACAAGCACACACGTTCACTATCACAAACTCAACAATCCTTTCGCCCCGCAACCGAAGCATCATCAGGAGACTCCACGACAAAATCGCAAAGTATGTGTTTGTACGAATCCTGCATGTATCAGGTATGGATAAAACGGATAGTCCACTATACATTTAGCATTATATATATTTTCTATTTACTTTATAACAAAATAATTTTATTATCATTTTTGTATATGTAACTTACTCAGTAACTCTTAAATTACTATTACTATTACTTATTAGCTTATTATACAGCCTTATTACTATTAAAACAGCATAGTGAGGCAGTTGAACATTATAATATCAAAACTTTTAAATGGCAGAAAACAGTCCGACACGGTGATATTATATGAAACTAGCTGTGCCAGCGGCTTCGCCCGCGTGGAACCTGCGTGTCATAATTTTTTTCTATAATTCAAATTTTAAACATAAAAGTAATTATTGTGAGTTAAACATAAGAGATAGAGACATGCTATCGACTTTTTTGTAGCATTTTTATAGATCTACAATTCTCTAGTACATTACTTTAGCGTATCTCTGCTGGTTTACGCAGCGCACGCTACTAAAGCTACCAGCAAGGAAGTTTTTTAACAATTGCGCGATCTCTTCAACACAATTTACATAATACTGATATGTACTATTTACCTAAACCATTCGGAAGTATTGCACAATCTTTTGGAGAAACACGTGCAAGGATCCGTTCAGTAGATTTTGAAAAAATCGATGACATACAGACAGACAGATTTTTGGGACTTTGTTTTATAATAAGTATAGATTTACAGAACAGTTACGGACGATTCAAACTTATTTTTAGTCTATAAAAATCGTCCAACAGTTTGGAAAAAGATCACTGTACTTGGTTATACCAAATTACTGTTGCTGATTAATATCCTAGAAACCTCTTTCAACAATACGTAATAAAGAAATATTGCAGGTCTTTACAAAACGGAATAAAAAATCTGACTCGAGACGTGCTTAGTATAATAATAATTTCGTTGTTATTTCACCATTTTTTTTTAATATTACAAAACTTTTTAAAACAATTGTAGGAACGACTTTTAATGAGGATACAAAATATAGAAACAAATTTGTGCCTTGTAGTTGAGGGTGTCAGTATCGGATCTCCGATGTTCAAGGATCGAATTTGTTTGGTTAATGGCAACCACCCGCCATTATCCCTTTTATCCCCCCTATTTTTATCCCCTCCACACCGCTTGCAACTCGCAAAACGCAACGTACGCGCAGAAACAGCAAGTTTTAAAAAAACCTTTGTGTGTGACTAAAACTATTAATATTGTGTCCAAAGTGTCCAGAATTGAATCCCGACCCCGTAAAACTAAATGGTTGACCCTTTTCTGTACAGTGAGAATAGATATAAAAAGAAGACTCCTGCCGAGAATCGAGCGATTATTAAATCTTGATATCTAGGTAGAATTTATTTTTTATACACACAAAATAAAATTTTGGAATGGTTTTCATATATATTTAAATATAATAAATAACCAATCCAAAAAACAATCCAAAAGTTCAGATTAAAGAGTAAGGGGATATCCGATGTAATAAATTCTTTTTTTTAAATCAACAAAAATTTTAAAGTAAAAGAAGGCTAAATTGTTATTTATCACCCTTCAAAGGTCACTTCGAACTTAGTGTAATAAATCACTGTGTTTAAGCCCTTTTCGTGACGAATTACTGTTAAGCCAGTCGGCTGCGATCGCATCACATTTTAGTGCGTTTTAAAATAAAAATAGTTGATACGCACTTCTTAAAAAATATCCGCTAAAATACTTGAATAATATAATTCCACTGTCTTATTCTTTATAGCCATATTTTTATTGCCAAATCATAAAAGGCGGCTTTGTGAAAACCTCTGACTGCAAACAGTGTGTTTTATTTTGTCGATGAAAGTACAAATTGTCAGTACTTTCTTGTTATCGCTGAAAACATTTCAATGCGATATTTTGAGAAAAATGAGAATAAGAGTACATGCAAATGACACGAGAAAGCTAAGGTGAATGTGTCGTGTGATAACTCTGGATAAAACATGAAATCTTACTTCCTTCCTACTAATATAATAAATGCGAAAGTTTGTGAGTATGGATGGACGTTTGGTACTCTTTCACAAAAAACTATGGGACGGATTTGGATTAAACTTTGCAGTTATATAGGTTATACATCGGAATAACATATAGGCTACAATTTGTAATAATTTTATGTAATATAACAATACATGTCAATAAAGTCGGCATAATCTGACCTCTGAGAGCTATCTTGGCGTACGCTGCCTAAACCACTGGAGTCACACAAAGATGATGTATCGTATTATTGTTTATCTTGAATAGTTCCAAATAAAAGTCCGCGATAGCGTATATCTACCGTTTATGTGAAAGCCACTATGACCAAAATTGTGAATCATAAGTTCTTAAATTAGATGTTATTTTACAATGCACATTTTAGTATATTTATCAAACTTTTATAAAAATCAATACATTTGTCGCTTACAGTATTTCATATAGACAAACATTGTCCTTTACACTAAGCAATTTAAAAGTTATCACAATGCGATTAACTTGAATGGAGCGCCATAATAGGCTTCGCGCGAAGATTGTACGGAATCCGTCAGTTTTGAAGTTACATATCTGAAATTTTGGATGTACGAGTAACCAAATTAATATATATTGTTTAATATTAAGTAAAAATAAATTATTGAAATCTAAAATGATCTGTCATGAAACTTAATGTGTCAGATTAAATTCCACGCGAGCGAAGCCGCGGGCAAAATGTATGTAAGGGAAAGTCTGAAAGTTGCATAGGCTTGCAAGTTATAGCTAGCTATGGGCCTCATAAGAAGGTCGCTCAGCGGTCGATGAATCGGGCTATGTTACGAGTGTCAGTTATCAAATCAGAAATGAGCAGATCCATTGAAGAACCAGAGTCACCGATATAGCTCAGCGTGTCGCGAAGCTGAAGTGACAGTGAGTGGGGCACATATTGAGAACCAATGGGCGTTAGGGTCTCAAGACGTTGGAATGGCGCATCGGAAAACGCAATCTTTGTAAGACCCCCTACGATATGGAACGACTACCCCAAAAAAATCGCGGGAAGCCGCTGGATTCAAGTGGCACAAGAGCGCCTATTGTGCAGATTCCATGAAGAGACTAAGGTCCAGCAGTGGGTGCCCATCGGTTGACTACGAAGAAGAAGAAGAACAAACAATGTAGATGGATGAAAATCATGTGACCAAAACAGTGGTGAATATGAATATGGATGAATATGTGAGGGAGGTTCAAAAGAAATGGTTGGAGTGTGTGAGGTATGACATGCATGTAAAAGGAGTAGCACCAGAATTGACGAATGCTGGAAGCGGAAAACATGTTGTGTCGACAAAAACCATACAAATATCCGTTCAATAGATTTTCAGGAAATCGATCACATACCGACCGACAGACAGCTTTTAGGGACTTTGTTTTATAATAAGTGTAGATATAGATAGATGTTACACAATAATGTATAATAAGGAAATGATTATTAAAATATTATACTTTTTTTTTTCTTCATCCTCCTGTCCTCATCCCACTCTAAGTGGGATCGGCACAACATGTTACAAACATGTAGTCATATGATTTGGCTACGTATTTTACGACTGGCCGCCTGCCTTACGTCAACTTACCTAAGTCGTATTTTATGACACCTCGGTAAGAAAGAGGATGGTCTATTCTACTCAACTGGGTACCACATGGTGGGTCAACTTACCTTAGTACCCTTTTACGAAACCTCGGTAAGAAATAAGGGTGGTCTATTCTACTAAGACGGCTACCAATACTTTTCTTATTATAACAATTTATAATATTAAAAATGCTGTTAGGGCAAGTATTTTATATTTAGCAAGCTTTCAATTTCATATAAGCTTAAAAGCTTACAAAAAAGTTGTATCCAATAACTTTACACTTTCGCGAAACGCGACCTAACACTTGCTTAGCTAAGAATACAGCGGCGCACGTATTGATTCGCTGAAACAACAGCATATAACTGTAGAAAAAGGTGTGTATACACGATTGTAAGAACTTCGCCGTGATTTTGAGAACAAATTTTATGAATTCTCGGTGACGGCGCCGTTTTTGCTTTGCCGCACTAGATGGCGATGTATCGAGTAGTGCCGCGCTAAGGATATTTTTATTTAGAACTATCAGTAGCCGGAACTTATTTTCATATGGGTCACCAGTCCGATCATAGTCCTCCATGACACGTCTTTTTAACCCGAGGTTCGGCGTCATAGCTTGTCTATTTAGGTCCTAAGGTTACGGCTATGTAGATCTACAGGCTTTTATTGAGTAAACAGCCGCTCTATAGTGCTATATCAGCATCCAAAACAAACCAAAGAGTTAAACCAATTCACTAAACTAATAAAAGATCGTTTAGTTAGATAATTTAACCGCATCTCGTAAACATAGATTTTCCCAATCTATATTGACTTATCGCAATAGATAATGGGGTCTCAAACATTAGAACTAAGCTAAATTGCCAAACTTAAAGGTTTGCGGTGGACGGCCTACACACATCGCCCCCCCCCCACTTTAATTACTACGGACAGTTAATTGCGTAATATGTAAATCAAGAGTCTGTATTGTACACATCAGCATCTTACAAACAAACAACATCAAATCAACTCAAAATAATAACCTTTTACAAACACATTTGAATCGTCAAGGATGAATTAAATTTAAGTTACAGCTGGTTCGTAATGTCATATATAGTTCCGATATAGTTCTACACAGCGTCGCTTTAAGCCGCAGTCTGGCCTCACAGGATGCACCCCTAAGGCGACGCTCTCAGATGCTGCAAGCCAAGCTCGAGACTCGCTCTTTTCCTACCGACGATGCTACTACGCTCGCCCAACCTCTCGGTGACGCTGTAAAAGCCATTAGGGCTAACAGTATTAGTGTTTGAAAAAAAAGTTCGGGTGTTGCTCTTAAATCTTTTAAACATTTTTACATTCATTAAACAATTTACATAATTATACCACAGCCTTGTATGAGGCTGAGAGGATTTTCAAATCCAAACATTTTTCAAAAGTAATAATAAAATTATTTTGCTATAATCCGCGATACAGTAAATAGAAAATATATAGTGCTAAATGTATAGTGGACTATCCGTATTTTCATACCCGATACATGCAGGATTCGTAAAAACACATGCACGAACCTCCACCACCGCCACGACAAGCACACACGTTCACTATCACAAACTCAACAGTCGTTTCGACCCGCAACCGAAGCATCATCAGGAGATAGACTCCACGACAAATTTTGCGATTTTGTCGTGGAGTTTATCTCCTGTATCGCGGATTATAGCAAAATAATTGTATTATTACTTTTGTATTATGGATCTCCGCAAAGTTACGCCTAATTCTATAAATTATCTAAACATTTTTATCATCGACGGCGAAGACAAAGTCCTAGTTTTCTCGACGACGTGGTAATGATGACGTGATGTCAAACATTAACGCTCGGTTTATCACGTGAGTTTTAGTCCTTGTCATTATATGTCTATGGCATGCTAACCCGCTATTCCTTTATATAATGGGTGCAATTTGAAAACCTCCTCTTATATACTCCTTTCGTATTTTATCCAGACTTGTCATACCACTCATTCACCTTAACATTCTTATATCATTTGCATGCACTCTACTTTCATCAAACATTCGGATCGATAAAACACAACAGTTCTTATCGTATCACCAAAACTGTATTCTGAATAATACACTTCCTTCCTATAAATTCAGTATGTTACGTCTGAAGTATCATCCGTGAAACTTGGACAATTCGCAATAAAGTTACGCTGGCATTGCAAAACTTCTGCTTCAAACTGCGTAGGAAACATAACACGAAACAAATACGTGAAGTTCTAATCTGTTCGAGCATATTTAAGCTGCGAAGTTTATGATTGTTGTTAATTTGTCAAACGATACCTTATGATACGGTTATTCTAGCAATTAACCCAAGGCTTTGTTACTATAGTTAAAATGAAATAAATAAATATATGGGGCACTCACATACACGGTCGTCCGTCCCCAAAGTAAGTAACTTAATACTTGTGTTATGGATGACGGACAACTGTTAAATATACTACATATATAATTTTAAATACATACTCAGATATAAATACACACCCATGTTCGAAGAACCAACAATTTTTTCATAGAAAATGTTGGCCCTCGGCGGGAATCGAACCCGCGACCCGTGGAGCTGAAGGCAGGGTCACTACCCGCTGCGCCAAAGGGCCAGTCAGTTATAGTTACATTAGCTGTGAAGAATAACTTACTGGCTTTATATTCATTTTATACACTCGTAAATGTGTTTGTTTCTCCTCTTTTGACGGTCGACGTAGATTTCGGCAGTTGAGGGTTGAAAAGTGACAAGTTACTTTAAATTTCTTTACCTAAATCTTTGATATGTCTTTTGTAAATATGTAAACGTAATACGTATAATCAATATATATTTTTTAATTTATGAAATTATAACACAACGTGAAGATCTTGACTTTTAAATAAGCGGGGTTTGTGCGTTCAGTGATTCATGACTAACAGGTTGTTTAGAATATTAAGCACACCCTGTACTTCGACACTACATGAAGCGTGTTACTTAAATATGTATGATTTAATCAAAGAAGTACTTAAAATCATGATCTAATTAATTAAAAATTATGCAAATAACAAATATAGTCGCATGATCCAATGGCGTCGACATTTTTTGGCAAGGTAATAAGCTTCGTGGAACATATTACTGAGCCTTTTCATTTGCCATCATTATAAGTCACTTTTAATTAATTTATAGAATTAGACGTTACTTTGCGGAGATCCATAATACAAAAGTAATAATAAAAATTATTTTGCTATAATCCGCGATACATTAAATAGAAAATATATAGTGTTAAATGTATATAGCTGCTCTTTGACCTTGTGCAGGATAGCTATGTAACAACATGTATACAAAATGTAATTAGTATTAAGAATCTTCTTTTTTAAAAGAGCTCCACCGAGTTTCTTGCTGGCTCTTCTCGGTAGGACGGCTTTCCGAACCAGCAGTAAAGTTGACGATTCAAAAGCACTTGTTTACAAGTTTACTTGAATAAAGAATATTTTGAATTTGAATATAGTGGACTATCCGTATTTTCATACCCGATACATGCAGGATTCGTAAAAACACATGCACAGACCTCCACCACTGCCACTACAATACACAAGCACTACGCACGTTCACTATCACAAACTCAACAATAGTTTCGCCTCGCAACCGAAGCATCATCAGGAGATAGACGCAGAGCGAAGCATTAGCCAAACAAGCCTGGTTATATAGTAATAGGTTGAACCCCATTTATTTTATCTTGGAACACGTGCAACTTGAACTTGAAATATTTATCTGATTGTTATTGAGGGTGCCACTGTTATGCTTAATGATTTCGAATTGTTCCAAAATATTTAATTTCAAGCTTTTTTCACAGGTATGCAGGATTTCGAAACAAAATTAAATTCACTTTTAATTTATCAGGAAGAACAGGTGTAGTAGCTCTTGCCAAATTATTCGTAGTTTGAAAAAAAATTCTAATTGCCAACTTTCATAAAATAAAACTTTGCCTCTTAAAATTAATAAAATATAAATCTGTTACGAAAATAGGATTCGAGGATAAAAGTTTCACACAACATTTATTAATTCATAAAATGGCATCGTTTTGAAGCTATAAAGGGTTTATGCCTCGTAATTTCCATACCAGACCCGAGCACTTTTATTGCACTACAACGTGACTGTATATGCAAGACTAGCTTTTAAACGCAATTCATTCTCGTGGACTGCAGTCTTATTATTTGAGTAAACCGTAATCCATATATATAAAACAAAGTCGGGTTTGTTACAACACTTATAACTCGAGATCTGCAATCTGCAATTTTCATGGTTTTTGATTCGTTGGATTTGTCTTCGCCCCGAATAGCAGAATGCATTTTAAAAACAATGAAAAATCGACGAATACATAATTATGAAAATACATAAATGTTCATTCGTTTCGTACCTGTCAAAGATTTGTTGTCATTCTGTCGAATACTGTAAGATTGATATTTATGAATGCGTTCATAAATGTATTTTGTGTAAACTTTTTAAAAAGGGTGAATAAATTGTTGTCTGCTTTTTTTAATCAATTAAAAAGGTTGAAAAGTGCATTAAGCAGATAGAGGTTCCTCAAATAAATATGCGTGCGTACAGAAATAATGACAAATGATTAACATTTACGCGAGCGTTCAGAAATTTGTTTTGTGTCATTGTATTACGTTCATCAAAGCCTAAAATAGTTCAGCTGAAAAGGCAACACACCATTCATTGACTGGTAGGCTGTACAAAGTTCGTCGGGTTCGCTAGTACTTATATAAATTATGGTTAAAGTGGATTTACTCTATAAGCTAGACAGATGCTGTCGCGGACTTTTATTTACAATTTTTAGAGGAGAACAATTTTGTCGTACATGATTTTTGAATAATTTTCACCGTTTACTTAGCGTACGCAAGGAAAGCTTTAAATTTTGCCGTTTTCGTAATATTTTTTATTGCTGCTCCTCTCCTATTCATCTTAGCATAATGTAATAGAAGAAGACTACTTCTTCAATAAATTGACTATCTTAAACTCAAAAAAATTTTCAAATCGGTCCAGTAGTTCCTGAGATTAGCGCGTTCAAACAAACAAACAAACTCTTCAGCTTTATATATTAGTATAGATAGATATAGATGAAAATGATGTAAGCTACATTGAATACATATAAGTTAGTTTCTTAAATATATCGAGGCTTAACAATTTATGAAGTAAAAGAGGTAGAAGAATAACTTTATTGCATAAGTAAAAATGCAAAAACGAGCATTTAATAAAAAATTAGACAATAGATACACTTTTACTTGCAAAGGAAGGTCTTATAACACAGTATTTATCTCTTCGAGTATCTTGCTTATTACAATTAATGAAAATATCATTTATTCGCATTAGCAAAGTGGAAGATATTATATTGATATTTTTTTCATTAATAAACAAAAACAATTAAGTGCAAAGCAAAAATAATTTATCGAATAAGGCATTACTTTGCGGAGGTCTATAATACAAAAGTAATAATAATATTATTTTGTTATAATCCGCGATAGTGTTCGAGGCGAGTTTTGTTTAGTAGTAAAATGTATGTAATTAATATGTAACTATACTTGCTTGGGTGATGCATCGTTTTGTGATTTTGTCGTGGAGTCTATCTCCTGATGATGCTTCGTTGCGGGGCGAAACGATTGTTGAGTTTGTGATAGTGAATGTGTGTATTGCTTGTGTATTGTGGTGGCGATGGTGGAGGTGGTGGAGGTTTGTAGTGCATATGCTTTTACGAATCCGGTATGTACTCGATATGAAAATGGATAGTCCACTCTACATTTATAAATATATTTTTTCTCTATTTACTCTACGTGAATTGTAGCAAAATAATTTTATTATTGCTTTTGCAAAGTAAAACAAAAACCAATTTTAATAAGCAAGTGAACATTATACAATCGACAACCGCTCAATTTGTTTGCAGTAGCGGTTACGTCGAGCCATATTCGGATATCAATTATAATGAAAAGGAAAATAATTTATTATTCCATTTTATTTAAATAAGCGGAAATAAATACCAGCAATTCAAAACTTCACTGGAATTGAATTTTCTTTCATCCAAAGTTGTAAAAAGTTAGTTGCAAATGGAAGAAACGGACATGAATATCTCGATGCGAGAGCATCACTTGCAAAACTTTGAAGTAATCCTGGAAACCGGTAGCAAAGATACTGTTCAATAAACTAAAAGTATAAAAGAATAATAATCCGTAAAATAACGGCCTGTTACTATCCCACTGCTGGGAATAGGCCTTCTCTCTCCGTTTTTGGAGAAAAGGGTTGGAGCTAAGACCTACCAAGCTGCTCCAATGTAGATAGATAGGTTACACATATCACTAGAATTCTCTAGATATATGCAAGTTTCCTTACGATGTTTTTCTTCACCGAAAAGCGTGTGATAAATTACAATTATTAATTAGACACATAAGTTTAAATAGAAAAAGTAATTGGTGCCTGCCCGGGGTTTGAACTCATGATCGTCTCTAGAGAGTCGCACGGCCTCACCGCTGGGCTATCACAGCTTAATAATTCATAGCAATATAAATGCGGAGATGTGTTTATCTGTCTATTTGCTAAGCTGTCACATTTAATCCGCTGCTGCAATTTTCTTAAAATTTGTTGCCATTGAAGCTATTCCTGTTTTTCTTAGGGAGTTAAAAAAACATACACAATTAAAGGTATTTAGACGTTACACTTAAGGCGAACTAAATCACGTATAGAACTTGTGAAATATATATTAGGGGTACTTTAAAACTATATTAAAACAGCCTTCGATGTTTTAATATAGTTTTTCGCATATAAACTACGACAGTTTTATCGTCAATGTTGTAGACGTAATGGCTCGAACTATGTGTAACGAATCATGAAAATCATACACTTAATTTATAAATATAGGATAACAAAATCCCCAAAAGCTGTCTCTCTATATGTAATCGATTTTCTCAAAGCAGAATGAACTTTTACAGAATGGACTTTTGTACGGTTTTTGCTAAAAGATAAAACAATTCTTGAGAAAAATTTAGGTTAGTTAGTTAAATATACCTATATTTAATAATTTTAAGTTATTACATCAAGTTATTACATCAATCAATTGTTACGTATTATTTCCTTTGACAATGACCGATCCCAGCAGAGACGAAGAATTGCCTTTATCAGAAGTAGAATCCGCTCCGACGCCCACGGAAGAAAATAGCGCTTTAAAGTTGATGATTAATATGGAACCTCTACTCAGTCGTGTGTTAGCAGCGACACAATCATCGATAGCAAGTACCAGAGCCCAGATCGGTTCAGTAAGGCTTACGCAGTTTAATCCAGGGGATACTGAAGCGAATATAGAAGGTACGTGCAAAGTTACTCAACTTATCATTAAGAGTTCAGCCCATCTGGATAGTTATCCAGAAGGGCTGAACCTATTTTTACGGGACTTTCATTAAAAGATGGAGGTGCGTAGTATGTGTAACATATAGGTTTCTTTTAATCCTAGAACGCCCGCAGGGTTACAATTTACGCGGGAAATTTTTTGTAACACAACGATATCCAAGCGGGCGAGCCGCGGGCAGAGTAAATATACTATAATAGCTTGATTAATTCAATAACAAACCGATAACTAACACTATAACAGCGTAGAAATTATTGACTAACCCTAGCAACAAGCATTACTTTTTAAAAAGTAGAATCTTGCAAGTTAAATTGTACCTACTTCCCGGTGTCCGATTGAGCTGAAATTTTATATACTGGTCTAGTCTTGATGACAATGCATGTTTATGATTAGCATGACCTGATGCTCTTACCAGGATTGGCTCTAGACGAAGGAACTCCTCAACAGTTAACAGAAGAAACATGAAATTTTGTTTAAAGCTTTTTAAAAGTTTTTTTAACCTGACTTATTTATTATAATTAAATTTTCCCCACGCAACAATAATTATGGAGAATATTCTGCTGCAGATATGTCATTATATGCCATAATTCAGTTACAGACAGCAATGTGCGATCCATTATTCATACGTTGGCTTAATGCGTTAATAACCTTAGGCAATCTCTGGTTTAACTGTGGTAATATATTCTAAATTCAAATTGTCGTTTCATTGCAGAATTATACAGTGCAAAGTAATAAAGTCACAATTATTACTTCACTGGATGACTTTTAACCTCACAATGTAGTTTTTATTTTGTTGGCGGAAGAAAAATCATGATCATTTTATCTATTATCGCCTTATGGAGAACTAGTAGAGTTATGTGCTTTAATCTTGATATTTAGGATAATACGAAAGCAATGACCAACCTGATGCAAGTGTTAACAGTTGGAACAAACCGCATTCTTCACTCCAAAGGCACACTCGAAACGTATTTATAGTACCCCCCTTATTTCAATTGCTTCAACCTCCATCCCAGTTAGGTCTGACCACCGAAAATATAGGCGTCCAAAAAGCGTCCCTTACGATATGACCATATGACCCTGACGATCAAATAACGATCGCAAATACGAAAACACACACACAGCGTATTCGCCGGCGAAGACGAGGTCCCAGTTTTCTGACGTCGGTCGGTCGTGGCTTTTCCCCACCCTTCCGACGTCGCAATAAGCCTCATATTGACCTATTATGGAAAATTAAACTGACAGCCCAGAGATGAGACCGTGCGATTCTTTCTAAGGGGTAACGAGTTCAAACCCCGGGCTAGCACCAATTTGTTTTTCCGTTAAAACTTATATGTCTAATTGATATTTGCAATTTATTGCACGCATTTCGCTGCAAAAAATTGCAAAAATTCGTGCGGCAACCCGCATATAATTAGACAATTCTGTCGATATGTTTAACCTACCAGTTCATATTAAAGCATCGTGGTGGATCTTAGCTCCAATCCTTGTGTCCAAAACTCAGTAATAATTTATATAAACTTAGAGATCAGTGAACACAAAGAGCAGAATTTAATTGCAATACATTTATTGTTTGCCAATATTAACCGCTATTCCTTTTTAATATTCTGAATATTTTGTAAATTGCTTCAATGAAATTGATTTCACAAAACCGCAAATGGTATACGATAGGGTGATTTTAATTGATTTAACTTCAATTCTGTTTATTCCACTTTCCATTTATTGTTTTTTCGGATATTACTTTTTTATGTCTATTGAGCTTTTTTAAAAACATTTATAAATAAATTCGTTGGTAAATATTTATTTATTTATGCTATTACATGGATTAGGCGAGAGCAAGTCATATAGAGAGCTTACTCAGCTGTTCTCGCCAATCATTGATTACGATCACCTACAATCCGGGTATTGTTGGTTTTTCTGACACGCTTCAAAGACAATCGTACGGATGATTGAGTGGCCACTTGCACGATGATCGTGCCGATTATATATCACACAATCACACGATCAACGATTATCGCCGATAATGAAGTGCCATCATCAGATAGTAGGCAAACTTGTAACAAATCAATAAAAACGACAAACAAATAGTTCTTTTTCTGGCACTATAACAAAACTACTTCGCTATAATCCGCACGGGTTAAGCGAATGCATGCAAAGCTAATGTGTATGAAGGAGGCAAAATTTACGAACCTTATACATGCAGGACAAGCCACCACATGCACCCCAAGGCTCCTCCACCAGCAACAAAGCACATAAGCAGCATACACACCCACCACCACAACAATCTCGACTCATTTGATAAAAAATGTAAATGTAATGATATAAACCATATTGTTTGATTGTATTAATTCAATTTTGAAACACTGTGTCTGGTACTTATATTCGGACGTCTTATAAACTAATAGGTATATATTACAATTGAAAAAATCAACTTAAACTTTTCTATGATTATTATTAGAAATAATGCGAATTCCACATCTTTATATACCTAAACCCTGCATGGTTTTCGAAAGGTGTGTTATTTATTTATTACGTGTATGTATTTATTATATGTCATAAAGATTGTTTTTGCAAACCAAATTGAAAAAAAAACTTACTATATACACACACGCACGCACATTTATATGTATATATGTATTTATATATATATATATATATTTATACATTTATCATGTCATTACGATTTTGTTGTGGAGCCTATCGTCCTGATGATGATTCCGTTACGGGGCGAACCGATTGTAGAAATTGTCGTAGTGAGTATGTGCTGAAGTGATGTGTTCTTGTTGGCAACGTTTTGTGATAGATGTGGTGTGTTGTTGGTGGCAGACTTTTTTAATCAAAATGTTTATACAAATTTATTGATAAGTATATTATTATTAAGTATAATTAAAACTGCTTTACTATAAATTATCTAACTTTGTAAGTTAGCTGGCAGAGATCTCTGTTAATGGTTATGTTGACCTTTGTACACTTAACAATGTTTTTTAAACTTTTTTTATGTTAGATAAATGAATAGAAAGACTAGAATAAAAGCAATTACGCTTTTTAAATTCTTGACGTCTGTGAAATTACATATATAATTTTTATTAGTTATGATTAAGAAAAAATTACTTTACTAAAGATAGCTGCAATAAAATACAAGTCTTTTAATTTAGCTCCAGCATATCAGCAGACACTTATAAACAAGTTTTTTATTGATAAAAATACTCGTTACACTAATTATTGTACTTAACTATATATTGTTTGACTGGCCCGTTGGCGCAGTGGGTAGTGACCCTACCTTCAGCTCCGCGAGTTGCGGGTTCGATTTCATTTTCAATTTCAATTACATTTTCAAGAGGGCCAACATTTTCTATAAACAATTTATTGGTTTTTCGAGCCTGTGTGTATATTTGTATTTAAATGTGTATATTAAATTATATATGTAGTATATCTACCAGTTGTCCGTCATTAGCACAAGTATTAAGTTACTTTCTTTAGAGACGGCCGACCGTGTGTGTAAGTAT
The DNA here is from genome assembly GCA_947086505.1 of Morpho deidamia. Classification (NCBI taxonomy): domain Eukaryota; kingdom Metazoa; phylum Arthropoda; class Insecta; order Lepidoptera; family Nymphalidae; genus Morpho; species Morpho deidamia. The sequence goes on along the minus strand of CAMTZC010000002.1, from coordinate 3,784,038 downwards.
TCCATATATTTATATTTATATTGTTTGTACCTTAAAAGAAAATAATTTGGTATTCTCAAGGGAAAAATAAGAAAGCGTAATGTGAAAGTATAAATATTATAAGTACAATAAATAAGCGCCATATCAAAGGGTTTTTCTTACAGACAGCCTTCCGACGACGTTGATATACAAAAGCAAAGGTAGGTAATGAAACGGACTTCGATCAAACGAAACCAGCGACTTAGTTTACTCGATTAAGTAAAGTTTTTAAACTTATATTCACCCTTTCATCAAAGACAAGCTGTACTGGCAAATTAGTTGTAAATAAATGTTGGTGTACTGTCAATTATGTACTATGTTTTTTGTGAGTTGGGATGAAATCAAGTAACCAAACGCGTATTAAATATGAATTTGGATGGATATGTGATTAGAGGGAGACCTAAATAGTGAGGCGTCGCGTCTCATCAGTGTTAGCAACTCATTCGTTGGTCTTGGCACTCGCTTTTACAATAAAATTCCGCAATCAGTATTATAATGATCAAAAGAAAAGTTTAAATTAAGTGTAAAAACTATGCTTATACGTAAGGCATATTACACAATTGAAGATTATCTGAATGATAACAATGCTAGGATTTGAAAATCCTTTCAGCTCCAAACAAGACTGCAAATAAATAATGTAAATTTTAAATGTTTAAAAGATTGACCGCCGAGTTTCATGCTGGTTCTTCTCGGTAAGAGCAACATTCCGAACCAGTGTAGCTTATTAAATCTAATTATTGATCGTTGAAGGTTCAAAGGTGCTTGTAAAAAGTCTACTTGAATAAAGATTATTTTGATTTCGATTTGATATGATACGCATATAAAAGGAGTGGCGCCAGAGACGAATTCTTCTTCGAAGGAAAATTCTTGCAATATTGATACAGCATTCGTAGCCCAAAAAGTGTACGTGCAGTATGTGGTGCTGGTCCTTTATATTCATGTAAACCTCTTTTTCAAAGACTGAAAATACTACCACTCTTATGTATGTATATTTATGAAATAATAATTTTTGTAAAAAAAATACAACTCGCTATTCCCTAAAGCCAGTGACATACCCGGGAAATATTTGAAATCTAAATAGGCTAGCCTTGCCCGTCCGAATAAAATCTGCAATTTGCCAAAAAAAATGTTATGCAATGGGTATAAAAATATATAATAAACGACTAATAGACTTAGAAATAGATACACTGACATTTAATACATTTAAAAAAAACTATTTCAATGAACAAAAAGAGCCATACGTGACATCTACAATTTGAGTCCGCGTGATTCCCTGCGAGAGAAGTTTAAGGAAATAGGTATTCTTACATTTGCTTCACAGTATATTTTAAACAATGTAATTTTTGTACATAAAAATATAAAGAATTATAAAACGATAAGTAATGTATATAAAAGACAAAGTAGGAACCGACATAAGCTTGCGACTCCTGCTTTGCGCCTAGCAAAAGTACGTAAATCGTTTGTGGGTTTGGGTATAAGATTCTATGATAAAATTCCGAAATCAATTTTGGCCATGCCATTACAGCAGTTTAAAAACACTGTTAAAAAGAAGCTGATACAGAAAGCCCACTATACTACAAAAGTAATAATAAAATTGTTTTGCTATAATCCGCGATACAGTAAATAGAAAATATATATAGTGTTAAGTGTATAGTGGACTATCCGTATTTTCATACCCGATACGTGCAGGATTCGTAAATCGCAAAGCTTTGCGATTTTGTCGTGGAGTCTATCTCCTGATGATGCTTCGGTTGCGGGGCGAAACGATTGTTGAGTTTGTGATAGTGAACGTGTGTAGTGCTTGTGTATTGTGGTGGAAGTGGTGGAGGTTTGTGTTTGTGTTTTTACGAATCCTGCACGTATCGGGTATGAAAATACGGATAGTCCACTATACATTTAACACTATATATATTTTGTATTTACTGTATCGCGGATTATAGCAAAATAATTTTATTATTACTTTTGTATTATGGATCTCCGCAAAGTAACGCCTAATTCTATAAATTAGCCTACTATACTGTTGAAGATTACTTAGATGATAAGGATGTGTGGATATAGGTGCACTTCTACCCTGTACAAGACAGTAATAACTAAATGTAACTAATTTTAAGATTTATATTTTAAAAAGAGCATCCGCCAAGTTTCTTCTCGGTAGGAACAGCTTTCCGAACCAGCAGTACAGTTAAAGATTCAAAAGCACTTGTTTACAAGTTTACTTGAATAAAGAATATTTTGAATTTGAATTTGAATGATTATTAGCTAATTGCTTTTATAGTGTAAAGGAGTACTTAGGTAGGTAATACATGAACATTTGTGAGTCCAATACAGTAGTTTGTGTAATAATTATATTCTTCGCATATTTTATATCAATTTGACTTGAATTTGTGTAATTGATAATTGCAATTTTAACACCATCTTCGGTGAAAGAAAATATCGCGAAGAAACCTGCATATTTCAAGAGAATACTGGGGATATATTCACTGGCCCGTTGGCACAGAGGGTAGTGACCTCATCTTCAGCTCCGCGGGTCGCGGGTTCGATTTCCGCCGAGGGCAAACATTTTCTATAAACAATTTGTTGGTTCTTCGAGGCTGGGTGTGTATTTGTATTTAAGTATGTATTTAAAACTATATATGTATATATTTACCAGTTGTCCGTCACCCATAACACAAGTATTAAGTTACTTTGGGGATTGACAATCGTGTGTGTAAGTATCCCATATATTTATTTATTTATTTTAATTATTTATATGTAACCTACCAATACTCATTGGAGCAGCGTGATGGTTCCTTCTCTACCAAAAACGGATAGAGGAAGCCTATGCAAAGCAGTAGAAAACTAACAGGCCCTTACTTTACTAACGTAATACTTTAATAACGTCGTATATTCTATCCGCTTATTGACTATTTAATAAATTGTTCTACACGACACTTTAACGCGCTTTAACAACCTTTTTTTTCCTAAAACCTGAAGCGTTAAAAGCAACGAAATGCTGTTATGAACGTTTGCAGAAAACGTTACGCCGCCGGTGAAAAGGAATTTCTAAGTAGGTCAAACCACTCTTCCGTTCCCAACTTGAACAGTGTACCTAGACAGGTATTAGCTAAGCAAACATTTGTATAGGATGGCGGGAATCCGAAACATCTATCTCTCATACAATGGTGATTAGGATGTGATTCGTCGTTTGAAAACGATAAACAGATAATGGCGCATTCTTTTATATGCTATTAATATGTTGACTGTGAACTGGCAAATTGTCCTATCTTATATTGACAACTTTACAGGGAGAAGAAAAAACGTGATTAATAATAGATTCGCAATAATTTTTTCGAAAAAAATTGTCTTTAAATATGTATATTTATTTACAAATTTTCTAGTGGATAACACATACGGTACCAAATGGCAGTAGTACCAATGCCGTTAAAAAGTTATTTGGCTTAAAATTAGACAAAGGACATATTGCCGGTTCACAAAACAACGTACATAAAGCTATGCCGTGTGGTACCCGGCTGACTAGAATAGACCACCTTCTTTCTTACCGACGTTTATTTATAATTTATTTATTAAATGGGGAATTCTATAACAAAGAAAATGTTACACAAATCATAGGTATAAATAATTATTATATAGTAATAACATGATCTAAAAATGAAGGTCAAAAATTCGTACACCCTCCCCTCGCTTCCTGTCGCTAAAATTTAAAGAGATTAAAAGAGAACTTTTTTAAGAGCTAAGCTAAGATTTAAAGAGAACTTTTTTTACTAACTTTACTATCCCAGCAACGAACGTCTTTTGTTTGAAAAAAGGAAGCAAATTTTTTACAATATATTTCTTCATCGAGTGCCGTGTGGTATCCGGCTGCGTAGAATAGACCGCCCTCATTTCTTACCGAGTCGTCGTAAAAGGCGACTAAGGTAAGTTGACGTCAGGCTGGCGGCCGGTCATAAAATACGTAGCCAAATCAAGTGACAAAATGTTTGTAACATGTTGTGCCGACCCCACTAAGAGTGGGATAAGGGCAGGAGGATGATGATGATGATATTTCTTCATCGAAAAGTACGTTATATATATCATTGGTGCCTTCCCAGCGTTCGACGACACACAATATATTACGAAATGCGAAAAGTATGGAACCCTAGTTTTTGTCGATATAGGTACGCTTGAGGGCTTCATTGTTCAACCGAGACCGCCCGCGTAAATTCACTGCTAAATCTATTTCGATTGTTCCGATTGCTGAATCCGAAAATATAGCTCCATTCCGTTTCGCCTGTTATGTAACTGACGTATATAAATAAAAGGTTTAAACAACTACAGCACTATGATGTGAATTCTGATATCCAAACGCTTTGGTTAGTTAGTTCATCAGAGCTAATCATTTACCACAATGCCTACTTCATTTGAACTTAATGCTTCTGCCGCTGATGCACCTGTTATTCTTACCTATATAATTCAAAAATGATAAATATGCCAATAATTTTGCGAGGATACCTTTACAATAGACATAGATAGACAGTAAAAAACTATTAAATTAATTACAGCCTTAAAAAATGCCGTGTGGTATCCGACTGAGTAGAACCGATCACCTTCATTTCTTACCTAGGTGTCTTAAAAGGTGACGAAGGTAAGTCGACCCGTCGTGTGGTATCCGGTTGAGTAGAATAGACCACCCTTTTTCTTACCGAGCTTTCGTACAAGGCGATTTAGGTAAGTTGACCCGCCGTGTGGTATCCGGTTGAGTAGAATAGACCACCCTTTTTCTTACCGAGGGCCGTTAAATACGACTAAGATAAGTTGACGTCAGGCAGGCGGCCGGTCGTAAAATATGTAGTCGAATCATGTGACAATATGTTTTAAACATGTTATGCCGACCCCACTTAGAGTTGGGATAAGGGTAGGAGGATGATGAGCCTTAAAAGACAATACATAAACTGGGCGTCATCAGTCAATGATACTCGGCACTGAATTTTAGCTGTAATCTGAATTTCAGGTACTTTTAAACTAATATCGAGTATTACAACTAAAGGATAGATACTCCAAATATTTCGGACAAATTTTTAACAATATATCATTTGATGTTCACCGTTATAAATAGTCCATACAGCCCACATCTATATCACACCGTATACGGGTTATAAATTAACGACCATGCAATTATCATTCTGGCAAAACCCTTTGACGCGTGGCAATTTACTGACAGCACTGTAACGGGCATTTGTGTTCGCCTAAACATGGCGAATTGATGAAATATTTGATCAGCGCTGTGTTAGGTATGTTTGACGGCCTCGTCTAATACTTTGTTAATTTGCCGTTTGTCAAATTAACAAAGTATTAGTCAAATCGAGCTGTGATAGCCCAGCGGTGAGACCGTGCGACTCTTTCGAGGGGAACACGAGTTCAAACCCGGGCAGGCATCAATGAGTTTTCCTATTAAAAACTCATGTGTCTAATTGATAATTGCAATTTATCACACGCTTTTCGGTGAAGGAAAACATCATGAGGAAACCTGCATATCTCTAGAGAATTCTGGAGATATGTGTAACCTACCAATCCGCATTGGAGCAGCGTGGTAGGTCTTAGCTCCAACACTTCTCTCCAGAAACGGAGAGAAGAGGCCTATTCCCAGCAGTGGGATTGTAACAGGCCGCTACTTTACTTTTTTTACTTTTAGATCAAATCTATACTTATTATAAAACAAAGTCCTGTATGTCTGTCTGTATGTAATCAATTTTCTCAAAATCTACTAAACAGATTTTTGTACGGTTTTCACCAAAAGATAGTGCAATACTTGCGGATAGTTTAGGTATATAGTACATATGTGTATTGTGTAAATTGAGTTAAAGAGATCGCGCAGTCGTTAAAAAACTTGCTTGCTGTGCGCTTTAGTTGCGTGCGCTGCGTAAACCAGCCGAGATACGCTAAAGTAATGTGGTAGAGAATTGTAGATCTATAAAAATACTACCGCCAATTCAAATTATGTTCAAAATTCGTGAAAAGTTTCGTAAATCACTGAATTCCACGCGGGCGAAGCCGTTGTTGGCACAGCTAGTTTGTAATATAATGGAAATTTGATTAGAGATGTCATTTAAAGGACTATAAAGTTTCTTCCTTTAAAACCTTTCTACGAGATGACTTCTTCTTTGAGGATCCCCTTTATATAGTTTGACATAGGCGGGTTTGCGATTTTAAGCTTTATGCGATTTTAATGTGGTTTGATTTATTGCGTGCACGTCCGCCATGAAACACTTGAAAGAGAATTTACAGCAGATAGATAGATAGATGGCGCTTAGTTAGCGTAGAGTACACTTTATGTATAAAACCATGGAAATAACTTTATGTACTTTATTGAAAATATTAAACAGAAAGAATAGAAAAAAAAGTAGTTTGTGCTAAGATAATATACTATTTCAACGGAACATGTATACATGTTGAATATTTCACGGTTTATCTTTGCTTCCTCCCTTCCTCCTGCCCTTATCCCACTCTAAGAGGGATCGGCAGAACATGTTACAAACGTGTTGTCACGTGATTTGGCTACGTATTTTACGACCGGCCGCCTGCCTGACGTCAACTTACCTCAGTCGTATTTTACGACCCTCGGTAAAAAAGAGGGTGGTCTATTCTACTCAGCCGGATACCACACGGACGTTGAGAGTGTAAACAAAAAAGTTCTCTTTATATAGCGGTATATTCTGATTTATATTAAACATAAATCGCTAGAGTGTAAAATCCGAAAAGCCGTGACTTACAAAAAATAGCTCATCCCTAACCCCATCATGGAACTCGACAAAAGTAGGATATATTCAACATTTAAACGGTCCAAATCCCCTTCTAATTCAGGCATAAATAAAATGTATACACGACGGATCAGAGAGGCGTAATGAAGTGAAATAATTGATCAATTACGCGTGAACGTTACAGGGCGAATAATGATGTCTGTTTACGTTAGTGTAACAAATTATTGACACTCCCGTTGATGTATTGGAAATACATTAGGCTTATTTTACATATGGTTAGTTTCGAAATTTGCCTGTGGAATTATTAAACGACGTTTCTAATTTTATGATGTAGGATATTTTTTTATCAAACACCCAATTAGGGTTTTGTGGCAAAAAAAATTGTCAAAAAGTAATGCAAATATTATTTTGTTATAATCCGCGATATAAGAAAGGAAATATTTTCCTTAAGAATAAATTTATTAATATGCAATGCTAAATGTCGAATGTACTATCCTACTGCGAATGTACTATTTTGCATGTATCATACCTGATACATGCAAAATTCTCAAAAACTCGTGCACGACCTTGTGCACTACTCATGTCCAAAAACACAACAATACACAAGCACTGCACACTTTCACTACTACAATCTCAACAATCGCTTCGCCCAAAACCGCAGCATCATCAGGAGATAGACTCACGACCAAATCTTTTTTGCGATTTTTTCGAGGCTTACACTCTACAATTAGCATTACATATTTATTCTTTTCTGTTATCGCGGATTATAGAAAAATAATATATTCATTAATTTTTGCATTATGTTATCATTGATTATTTAAGATGCAATTCAATCAGTGATACTAGAATTTTACCTATTCTTTCTCTGCTTCTTGACTCTTCGAGTTCACAGTGGGCTTTATTATAGATTGCCACTTTGGAAAAAGACAAGATTTTCTCTCTTGCAATCATTTTACCATAGACCAAACAGCTAATATTCGTTCATAAACAAAATCATCATCATCGTCATCATTCTCCTGCCCTTATCCCATTCTAAGTGGGGTTGGCACAACATGTTACAAACATGTTGTCACATGATTTGGATACGTATTTTACGACCGGCCGCCTGCCTGACGTCAACTTACCTTAGTCGCCTTTTACGACACCTCGGTAAGAAATGAGGGTGGTCTATTCTATGCAGCCGGATACCACACGGCACATACCTTTGTCGCCTCTTGCGACACCTCGGTAAGAAAGGAGGGTGGTCTATCCTATTCTGCCGAATACATATTCATTCATATATTATTTTATTCATTTTCATTTTATTCATATATTATATTATTCATATATTTCATTCATATCTCTTATTTACTTAAAACAAACCAAATTGACAATTTCTTATTTACTATAACTATAACTACACTACATTTAACTACTACTATACTACACTACTTTTTACTACAACATTTAAATATAACTCGCTGTTTCTGTAAAATAGCGAAACACATTCTCGTATCTATGACTTTCCTCACAGGATTACAAATTGTAATAAAATATGAGAGATAATACAAGCAAATACCTTCAGGCATATCATACAGTGAAACCTATTACACGATATTTAAGTTAAAGTAATCTTTCATACACATTTATCACAATGTCTTCTCAAGCCCTCGAGGCATGTGAATAATATTCATAGAAGTTACACCTGCAGGCCTACCATGAACTTTTAGATAACGATTCAAATTTAAATTTCAAACTCAAAATATTCTTCAGTCAAGTAAACTTGTAAACAAGTGCTTTTGAATCGTCAACATCTACTGCTGGTTCGGAAAGCTGTTCCTACCGAGAAGAACCAGCAAGAAACTCGGCGGTTGCTCTTTTCAAACAATAATTCTTATCACTAGTTACATATAGTTATTAATGTCTTGTACAGGGTTGAAGGGAAGCTATATCCACGCATTCTTATCGTCTAGGTAAACTTCAATAGTATAATAGGCTTTCTGTATTAGCCTTTTTTTAATAGTATTTTTAAACTACTGTAATGTTAAAGTTAAAGATTCTATTCAAAGTCAGTACCTTAACCGAACCGCTTTCTTTTTGTACCATGAAGTGTGGATTGCATTGGGGTCGTAACGTTTGAAAAGGATATTTTACATGACCAATAGATAGCTCTGCCTTTTTTACTCACATGTTTTTAGGAAGCATTCCGAACGGTCTTTCGGCAACGACTTAAAGTGTGCGTCTTTAAGACGTCATGGTATGAAAAAGCAAAACAATTTAGTTTACGTCTTCAATTAAGTCGCAATAAGAGTTCATGATAGGCCTGCTGATCGGCGTCAAAATACATGGCATTAGAGAAGCGTGTTGAGTCTAAGCTTGAAACTAAGTCTCAAAAGAGACAGGAGTTGTTTATTCAGCAAATGCCAACTCCTTAACTTGTTAACCTTAACCAGCAGAAGTCTTAACTTAACTTACATTCCTTTTTATTCCATGTAAAAGTCATAGCAATACTCAATATGTGATGTATTGAAACGGTTTCTAGTAAATAGAAACCACTACGGAGAGCTTAACCGCAAAATGCTGCTATTAAAAGCTCATCCGATTACGTGGTTTATTTCTTTTAGAAACTAGTGGCTTGAGTTCCCTTATTTGAAGGTGAACGTATGCTATAATCTTTTGATAGTGAAGTTATTTCTTAATGAAAATATAAATTCACTCTAAAATAATGTCCTATTTTATAATTAAGAATTTCGAATAGATTAAGGCCACAAAATTTAAATTTTCGAAGCTGTGATAGCCTATCGGTGAGACCGTGCGACTCTCTAGAGATATAGGTTCAAACCCCGGGCAGGCACCAATGAGTTTTTCTATTAAAACTTATGTGTCTAATTAATAATTGCAATTTATTACCCGCTTTTCGGTGAAGGAAAACATCGTGAGGAAACCTGCATATTTCTAGAGAATTCTAGGGATATGTGTAACCTACCAACTCGCATTGGAGCAGCGTGGTCTCAGCTCCAATCCTTCTCTCCGAAAACGGAGAGAGGAGGCCTTAGCCCAGCAGCATAGTAACAGGCTGTTACTTTATTTAAATTTTCGATAACCATTTAGATCCATGCCCGAGCGTTCGTATTTATCGACAATTAAAGGGTGTTCTTTAAATAAACAGCTTAATGTCACACACACTGACATAGACACTCGCAACGACGCACGGACAGACATATTACACATAATATTTAAACACAAAATTCCGCATATCATAATATTGTGATTGTTAAATTTAAAATGCACTCGTAACATTTTACCTGATATAATTTCTTTAGAAGATCGAAATACAGCGCAATTTTACGCGAATATCAATAGATGTCACCAAAAAAGTAATGATTTATGTAATACTAGCTGTGCCAGCGGCTTTGCCCGCGTGGAAATCAGCGTATCAATTTTTTTTTCTAGAATTCAAGTTTTAAACATAAAAGTAGTTATTGTGAATTAACCGTGAGAACTAGAGATATGCTATCGCGGACTTTTTTATAGTATTTGTATAGATCTACAATTCTCTAGTACATTACTTTAGCGTATCTCTGCTGGTTTACGCAGCGCACGCGACTAAAGCTCCTAGCAAGCAAGTTTTTGAACAACTGCGCGATCTCTTCAAAACAATTTACATAATATCGATATGTACTATTTACCTAAACCATCCGGAAGTATTTCACTATTTTTTGGTGAAAACCGAACAAAAATCCGTTCAGTAGATTTAGTTTTATAATAAGTATAGACTAGTTGGCTGGGCAAACGCTGTTATGCCATATAATTTATTTCTAGTGAATTTCTAATGTACATTCATTCATTCATTATTCAAATTCAAAGGTATCAGGGTGGTCTATTCTACTCAGCCGGATACCACACGGCCGGTGACGATATAAAAGCTTTTAGGACTAACTATATTGTCCGTTCGAATAAAAAAAGGCCCAAGCTGAAGGACGGAGATATATTATGTAATTCGAGGGAAAATTAAGCGAGCTATAAGCGTGTCGGCCGAACGTAATAAATTACAGCAATATTTTTAACGTTGCCTGCATTTATTTTGATTTATAATTGAACCGTCCTTTTGGATACACAACGACGAAATAAACTGAATATTAGCAGTAACTTGTGGCTATAGCAGTTTTTCGAGTTAACTTTAGTGTTAAATCCCACTCAATTGCGTCCTAAATATTATTGCCCGTTTAGACGTTTAACGGTTAAATAGACAGGAGATTTCGCATTGCAATACTGTGGTGGTTCTATTTGAGGGTATTAAATAAGAATTTGCAGGGGGGGGATACACTTAGGCGTAATGGTGTTCTCTCCAAAATGAAGAGAGAAGGTATTTCCTCAGCAGTAAAATGGGTACAGACCTTTAAACAATATACACCGAATATAGACAGAACAGAACAGAACAGATAATATGAAGGATTCAGAGTTTCAAATTCCGCCCAGCAGGCCTACCATGAATTGTTATTGCGACTATATTGAAGACGTACACTAAATTTTTTTTTTTCATACAATAACGGCTTAAAAACGCACACTTTAATTCTTTGCCGAATGACCATTCGGAATGCGCCCTAAAAACATGTGAGTAAAAGAGACAGAGTTATCGATAGTTCATATAACGATATCCTTTTCAAACATTACGAACCCAATGCAATCCATCTTCATGGTACGAAAAGAAAGCGGTTGAGTTTAGGTACTGACTTAATATGAACTGTTTTCTAAAAGTTCATAGTAGGCTACATATACAGGTTCGTATAAGTTTTCCATATACGAAATTGTCTACTTATGTCCTTAATTGATTTATCTATCTATTTGTAACAAATCTATTATTATATAAATATATATCCTATATAAATCTAAATATAAAAATCTTAACATAGGCCAGTTAGGGTAACATTATTTAATCTAAACATAGTAGACTGAGTCAAACTGTATGATTAATGAACTAATTAAAAAATCAACAAAATTTTAAGGTGAACAAGTATGAATAATGATACATTATATATTAAAATTCTCTAATCTTTACAAAAAATAAAACGATTTAAAGAAAACCTACCATAAATTTATCTTGAATAATTTTTTCCCAGTAAAAATGAATCGCATGGTTGAACAAAATTCTTTCAAAGTCCATCATGTGTTTGCTGCAGCCTCACATATCCGTTTAACTGACAGACTCGACAAGTTGTTTCAGTGTGTCAGAAACTGTATGAACATGTCATGTTGAGCTAAGTAATTCAACTCATTAATTATATAGTAGGAATAAGAGGAATTTTATATGAGACGTCACGTCACGAGTAAGACATTACATTATTTATTTTGTTTGTCTCGCAAACATATACTGCACACTTAAACTGATCATCCTCCTGCCCTCTACTCAACCGGATACCATACGATGGGTCAACTTACCTTAGTCGTCTTTTACGACACCTCTTTAAGAAATAACGGTGGTCTATTCTACTCAGCTGGATACCACACGGCGGGTCGACTTACTCGTACCTTAGTCACCTTTTACGACACCTCGATAAGAAATGAGGGTGGTATATTCTTCTCAGCCGGATATCATACGGCGGGTCGACTTACCTCAGTCGCCTTTTACGACGACTCTTTAAGAAATGAGGGTGGTCTATTCTTCTCAGCCGGATATCATACGGCGGATCGAATTACCTTACTCGCTTTTTGCGACACAACTTTAAGAGATGAGGGTGGTCTATTCTTCTCAGCCGGATATCACACGGCGGGTAGATTTACCTTAGGGTAGATTCGCCTTTTACGACATCTCGGCCAAAAATGATGGTGGTCTATTCTACTCAGCCGGATACCACACTTTAACTGATCTTATTCAAAATTAAGCTTAATTGAGTTAGATACAATGTAATCCTTACCTCATTGGCATCAATGATATCGGGCTACGAATTAATACAAAAGCTAGTGTTTTCTTGCTCTTCCAAGTTATGGGTCCCTTAACACTGACGAGTTTTGTAGGCGCCACGTTACGCTTTATCGCAATATTCCACAAACAATTTTTTGAATTCGGTCACTTTAATACTAAGCGTGCAAATAAATTGACATATCGAACAATAGTTTATTATAAATTACTGGTGGCAATACCTAACCGAGACCCACAAACTATTCTTGCATCCTCAAACTACTTCATTCATTAAGCATTATCTTGCATACAAACAGACACTAACGGAAATTTATTGTACTCATGGATGGAATGTCCCTTTGTAAAACAGGGTTCGCCTAGTACAAGATAGCTAGATAGATAGATAGAATACGCTTTATTGTACACATAAGAAAAATTACAGGCATTAATAGACAGCACCAAATACAGGTACAATAAGGCGGCCTTATCGCTAACCAGTGATTTCTTCCAGGCAACCTTAGGCGTTATGGAGCTGTTTAATCAAATAACTGGTAGGAAAGTGTACCACAGAGTATATAAAGATAATACAATTCTACACTATAAATATTTATCACCATAAAGAGGTAGTGTAAATCTATAAAAATCAAAATGCTAAATTAAGGTGTCTTATAAACTATTTTATTATTATTATTCTTGAAGCCTTAACGAAAATTCTCTAAAATTTAACAAAGACTATGGCTGAATAGTTGAATACATAAATACTTGGTAGCTGTCTCAAGAACCTCTCGACTTTAAGAGTGACAAAGGCATTATTGAAGTGTCTTATATTTTATTAGTTTTGCTTTTGAGAAGAACTCTTTACGCAGACCGGAAACTTCCTCTGGAAAATTTGCATTATTATGCATCTATTTTATTGTATCGCTGTTTTAAAGTATGGTTTTAATTTTGAATTCACTTAACTGTATAACTGTACTTGACAAATTTTATTGCTTGAGCTTTTATAGCGGAGGGCGTTAACGACTTCATATTTAAGCTCGATTCATCAAATTTAATATTACAAGACGTCAGTTTCCTTGGCTTATATGTAATTTATTTTTCGTTTTTGATTAAGATAGAAGAACTTTACAAGCACTATAACAGAACTACCTTGCTATAATCCGCACGGGTTAAGCGAATGCGTGCAAAGCTAATGTGTTTGAAGCAGGCAAAATCGACGCATCTTACACATGCAGGACAAGCCACCACACGCACCCCAAGGCGCCTCCACCAGCAACAATGCACACAAGCAGCACACACAACCACCACCACAATCCCGACGATCGTTTCGCTCCGAAACCGAAGCATCGTCAGGAGGATAGGCTCCACGACAAAAATCGCAAAACGATTGCGATTTTCGCTTAACCCGTGCGGATATAGCAAGGTAGTTCTGGTATTGTGCTTGTTATATGGAATTCCGCAAAGTAACGCCTGCTTCTATAAATCATAGAAGAACTTTATTGGCTATTAATAAATTTATTGTTGAAACTTAACTTACAATGTACACAACTAACTCACTGTCATACAGTTATTATACTTAGAGGAGGGAAGAAATAGTCAGACCTGTGAGTGAGAGTGTCACAATAAAGGAAAGAGTTCATCTTAGTCACCATAAACATAAAAAAACACATATATAAAAGAGACAAATAGATGCCGTGTGGTATCCGACTGAGTAAAATAGAGCATTTCTTACTGAAATGTTGTAAAAGGAAACTAAGGTACGTTGGCCCACCGTGTGGTATCAGGTTGAGTAGAATAGACCACCCTTTTTCTTACCGAGGGGTTGTAAAATACGTTTAAGGTAACTTGATGTCAGACAGGCGGCCGGTCATAAAATACGTAGCCGAAACATGCGACTACATGTTTTTAACATGTTGTGCCGACCCACTTACAGTGGAATAAGGGCAGGAAGATGATGATAAAAAAAACAAATAGATACACCCTCATTTGCTTTCTGTTTGTGATAATATGGCACATTTTAGGCTAGGTTGCCTACTCAAAATACAATAAACTATGCTCACAGCAATCTAGTTTAAAGATCGCAGTAAGAGTAAGTGTCAAAGTGTCAATCATTCCAGCTTTGCAACTTAAATATTTAAATTTAAAAAATGTTTAAAAGTATGGACCAACGAATCTTACTGGCTCTTCTCAGTAAGAGCAACATTTCGATAACTTCATTTAATTTTAAATGATTTTTGCCATAAAAAAGTATTTTCATTTGATTTCACGTTGATATTCTTGTCACGTTGAAATTCTATTTAATAAATAATAATAATAAATAATATGGGACATTTACACACACGGTCGTCCGTCCCCAAAGTAAGTAACTTAATACTTGTGTTATGGGTGACAGACAACTGGTAGATATACTAAATATATAAGTTTAAATACATACTTAAATACAAATACTATTTGTCATTTATATTCGTGCTTTTAAAACATATAGACTGTGAACTGGCGAATTGTCCAACCTTATTTTGGACAAGTTTTCAGGAAGTAGAAAATACATGATTATTAAAACAGCCGCAATAATTTTTGACTTTAAATATGTTTATTTATTTACAAATTTTGTAGTAGATAATGCATGTTGATACGGTAAATGATGGACAGTAGTACCCAATGCCGTTAAAAAGTGATTTGGCTTAAAATTAGAGATAGAACATATTGCTGATTCACAGTGGATATACATACTGGACCGTTGCAAGAACTATTTAAATATAAAACTTTCCAAAATATGGTATACTTCGTCACATTCTGTTGTACAGCGACGTGAATATCGATTAATTCGACAACTAAAAGCAATAGTAAACTAGTCTACGGTGACGTGTCACAGATTGGCGTGATGCCAAGACACGTGTTGGGTAAAGTTTGACTGTAAGTTAATAAGAAGGTGGGGCGTGGAGAACAAGCTTCCCCTTTAGCAGCCTCACCTCCATAAGGTTCCATTAATAAATTTATAGCATAACCTTTATAACAGCTGGCCGAAATAAATTAATTCAACAATCGTTTCGCCCTGTAACCGAAGCGTCGTCAGAAGATAGTCTCGACGACAGTGTTGCCAGGTGTTCTGTAGTAACAGTAGATTCACAGTAATTTTACTGCTTTTACTGTATACTATATTAAAAAAAATACAGTATATGGAAATGCTGTAATTATGATAATGTAATTATAAAATATCCAACTACGTAAAATGTAACATATGGTCCGATAACTATGGTAAACTAATAAATATAATAGTATCGCCGATACCTACGTAACTTATACATTAAATATAAATTATTACATGACAAAACGTAAAATTATGTATTTCTTATATTCTTTGTTTACTGTGAACTACTTTTGTAATGGTTTGGATAATAATACGACAATATTTTCTTTTTCAGCTATCAGCTTAAACATTTTGGTTTTAACTTCTAGTAAATATTAATTATTATTGTCATAGTATTAATTTAATTATCTACTCATAAAAGTGATGATGAAGGACTTTCTACGCCAAAAAAAAAAAAGAGAATTTATAAGCAAAAGTTCTGCAAGTGACACAGATTAATTACTTTTCATTTATTTTATTTTTTTAATTATTTATTTTTTAATTCCAGATATTACATCCATTTTGTTGGTTTAAAAATCTTACAGACTACGTTAGTAATAATTAATTAATTAATTATAAACTAAATTATTCTATACCTTCCCTTCATGAACACTGGGGTTGCATATGCAGTATTTAACCTGATTATTTACTGTATTTTATAACAAATTCCTGTATTTTTAAATTCACAACACTGTATTTTTACAAATCGGACCTGGCAGCAGTGCTCGACGACAAAATCGCAAAGGCATTCTGCCTATACGAGTAGCATATATTCCCTTTTATCGCGAATTATAGCAAAATAATATTTTCATTAATTTTATATTATGGACCTATAAGAGACATGTTATGTAAGCTTTTCATGTAGTCAAGTTTAGAAGTGACAATCAGTTCACCTCTAAAAATCAGGAGTGCTTTTTAACTTAATACACGTGTCGTTCAATTTGGCGCAATGCCAGAACTCCTATGGACAAACTTGTTTAAACCTAGCGTGAAATATTCTCTATGTTTTTTAGTATCTGTTATGTAAAAAAATTTGAATACGTTTATCTTTGCCATAAGCAAATATTAAGGAGTAGCCGTTTGGTATTCGGCAGAATAGAATAGACCACCCTCCTTTCTTACCGAGGTGTCGTAAAAGGCGACTAAGGTAAATGTCGTGTGATATCCGACTGCATCGAATAGACCACCCTCATTTCTTACCGAGGTGTCGTAAAAGACGACTAAGGTAAGTTGACGTCAGGTTAGCGCCCGGTCGTAAAATACGTAGCCAAATCATATGACAACATGTTTGTAACATGTTGTGCCGACCCCACTTAGAGTGGGATAAGGGCAGGAGAATGATGAATTATCATATCTAAAGACTAACATCATTTTAGAGAGGGCTATACATATTTCTAATAACCTACCATTTTTCCAACTTAACTCGCAAACTTTTGTATATTTAAAACTTAACATTTGTCCAATTAAATTCGCAAGCTTTTATAGATTTTTGGGGAGTATGTTTATTCGACATAAAAAACGGAATTTTATAGCAGTAGCTATCAGTAAATCGATTTCATGTAAAAAGCTCGGGTGTCTGATTCTTTGAGCTCGACCATGACAAGTCTGAACAAATTACGACCTGTCTGTCGAAAGAGGTGATAATAATAATAAATATATAACGCGTCTGCTAGAATATTGCTTTGTTTCAAGTATTCAAAATCAAAAAGTTCTAAGAAGCCCATGGGTATTAGTCTGTACATGTTAAATGCAACAGCATGATCATGTGTGTGGCATAGGTGAGACCGAGTGACTGCCTCTAGAAGGTCACGGGTTCAAATCCCGGGCAGGCACCAATGAGTTTTTCTGTTTAAACGTATGAGTATAATTGATATTTGCGATTTTTTACACGCTTTTCGGTGAAAGAAAATACCGGGAGAAAATCGGGATAGCCCTAGAAAGTTCCTAGATACATATATGTAACCTACCAATTCGCATTGGATCTAGTCTAGTAGATAAAGTCAAGCTGAAAGCGTGTAAATAGTGTATTTATACAAGTTTAATAGTGAGAAAGTGAAGATGTTACGATCCAAGACCTTCTGGGCTCGTTTTATTTACTTTTTTTAGATGTAAGCATTACCCAGGGTAAAAAATTTGCGGGTTAGTTCAACCATAAAGTCAGAAAGGACCTAGTTCGATAGATATGTCATGCAGACTGGCTCAACGCCAAGCCACAACTTAGCGAAGTTAAACTAGGAAGCAATGACGTCATGTCTTGTTCTGTGAAATATTATAACAAAAACCTTATTATCATTAATTTTATATATTGGATCTTCGATTGATATGACGAAAGTGTAACAAAATCCTGACGACTATTATTACTTTTTTTTCTCATTTTTAATGTTTTTTTACTTATTGTTTATCCTCTTTATTATCTATTATTATAATTAAACACCTTGAGACTAAAATGTTCATCGCCACTTAAATTTAGCGATACTTTGAGCTTTGTAAATTAACTATTTACGTGAAATAATAGTCACCTGATTATGGTTATGGGTTCTTTTATAGATTACGACAATAAGCAGAATTAGCGATCGTGTGGTATTCGGCTGAGTAGAATAGACCAACCTCATTCCCAATAGCCAAATCAAATGACAACATATTTAAAACATGTTGTGCGACCCCTCTTAGAATGGGATAAAAGGAGTATGATGACAATAAGTTGACTAAGATCATGTGAGATTAGTAAAGAAGGTAGAATACCAATGTTTCTAGTTAATTCTACGAATTAACGCGAGTAGGTATTTGAATACACGTGTAAAACTTGATAAAATCCAAAGTAATTAGGACCATCCTTGGAAACGACCTCAGAAAATACTATTGTGTTGTGTAGAAACATAATAATTACGAAGTAATTGCTTATTTCCCGTAGATTAGTGATATGAGTGTATCAGAATAATAACAACTGTTATAAAGTTAAATACAAGCAGATCTTAAAATAATTTATACAATTAAGTGTTACTTTGCAGAGATCCATAATACAAAAGTAATAAAAAATATATTTTGTTATAATCCGCGATAAAGTAAATAGAAGCATCGAAATCGCAGGCTTTGCGATTTTGTCGTGGAGTCAGGAGATCCTGACGATGCTTCTGTTGCGAGGCGAAACTATTGTTGAATTTGTGATAGTGAACGTGTGTAGTGCTTGTTTATTGTGGTAGCGGTGGTGGAGGTCTGTCCATGTGCTTTTACGAATCCTGCATATATCGGGTATGAAAAAACGGATAGTCCACAATACATTTAGCACTATATATATTTTCTATTTACTTTATCGCGGATTATAGCAAAACAATTTTATTATTACTTTTGTACAACAATATTTATTGAAAATTGAGTTAGTCTAAAATTGCGTTACACAATGAATTAATTATTTGCTTAAAATATTAATTGTACAAAGAATTGCTAACTCATACAATGGATCCTCAAGATATAGAGAAAATTTGCGCTAAATAAAATCCGTAGATACTATTCAGCAGGCCTACCATGAACTCTTATTGCGACTCAATTGAAGACGTAAACGACGACTGCGAACCGCTTTCTCTTCGTACCATGAAGTGTGAATTGCATTGGGGTCGTTATGTTTGAAAAGGATAACGTTATATGAACTATAGATAACTCTGTCTCTTTACTCACATGTTCTTAGGACGAATTCCAAACGCTCATTCGGCAACGGCTTAAAGTGTGTGTCTTTAAGACGTCATGGTATGAAAAAGCAAAAAAAAATCGTTTACGTCTTCAATTGAGTCGCAATAAGAGTTCAAGGTAGGCCTGCTGGTAGCCTTAAATGGGTAGTTGTCCTTTAAACGACTGTTGAAATTAGCACTCTCAATGGACACTTAAATGTTTCATAAACAAATGTACTTTGTATTTCAAAATTATCGGTTACCGTGAACTCAAACAATTTAGTTAATAATAGCTTGTATTCACGTCAATTTTCCACGCCATGTCGGATTCACTGATTTCACCTTGATTCCACTTATCAGTGATTCGCTTTTGATACCGTGCTTCAATGTCAAAGGGGAACGGTTTAACTGCGGCGTAAATTGCAGGTTGGTATCGATTTTTCTTATCAGCGCCTAGATCGTCGCGTATACATGTTTGAATTTGTTGTTCAAATAAATTCGAAAGAAACGTTCTTATTATATTCAAATTCAAATTCAAATTCAAAATATTCTTTATACAAGTAAACTTGTGAACAAGTGCTTTTGAATCGTCAACATCTACTGCTGGTTCGAAAAGCTGTTCCTACTGAAAGGAGCCAGCAAGAAACTCAGCGGTTGCTCTTTTCAAAGGATAATTTTAATTACTATTTACATGTAGTTATTAACATCTTGTATAGGATCGAAGAGTAGCTATATCCTCACTTTCTTATTGTGTTAGTAATCCTCAATATTACAGTAGGCTTTGTAGTCTTTCCCAGGCTTGTTGATAATAAAACAATAAAAAGTGTATTGCACATTTTTCAAACAACACAATCCCACTTAAATTAATGAACGCAACAACTTTCCCATTTGTGAGAGTTAAAAATAGATATTTTCTATAGAGTAAGTTTGCTTCACGAACTTAGAGATGTATAAATTCTCACAAGGTTCTAAGAATACATTCCAGGGTAAAGTTATTCTGTTTTTCCGTTTAGAAATGTGTGACTGTGACTTTATAACAGTATACAATAGAACATATCACACGCATAGAGTTATAAACGTTCGAACGTTATGCTATTGAATTCAAGCATAACTCTTTTGTAGCAGCACATCGCATTACAAATAAAGGCTTGTTTAAGAAGAGATAAGATATATAATAAGAGAGATAATTCGATGAAATTTTTTTGATCAGTATATTTTTGTACGGCCATGTTTAAGGTGATAAAAAGGGATGCAGAGATGAATCAAAGGAACGATTAAAGTAAGTAATTCTTCTATTCTCTACTTGATCAAATCGGAAATGAGAAAATCCATTGAAGAACCAAATTCAAGAATAAGCTCATCGGGTAACTAAAGCAAAATTGGTGGGCGGCAATACAGTACCAAGAAATAACCAGTATTGGATATTTTAAGGATGGCGACCATGCAATCGAAAACTTAGGGTTGGCAAACATCTCATATAGAGGATTATCTGGCCCGTTGGTGCTGTGGATAGTGACCCTGCCTTCAGCTCCGCGGGTCGCGGGTTTCATTCCCGCCGAGGGCCAACATTTTCTACAAACAAATTGTTGCTTCTTCGAGCCTGGGTGTGTATTTGTATTTAAGTATGTATTTAAACTTATATATGTAGTATATCTACCACTTGTCCGTCACCATAACACAAGTATTAAGTTACTTACTTTGGGGACGGACGACCGTGTGTGTAAATGTCCCATATTTATTTATATAGTAAATAGATGACCCCAAAACTATGGAAACTGTTCGATTAAACCAGAATAGATCACTTCCCTTAAAGAGACGTTTATAAGACAAAATTGAAGAAATGCAAAAAATAATTGGGTTTAGATTCCTATGAGTGTTCTAAAATACGAACGATCGAACAAAAATTTAACTTAACATAAGTCAAGTTAAAAAAACTTTTTACAAAATTTCATGTCCCTTCTGTTAACCGGTAAGCAGGTAGTTCCGTCGTCTGAAGCCAATCCTGCCAGCAGCATCAAGTCATGCTTACCATATGCATGCATTGTCATCAGAACTGGACTAGTATGTAAAATTTTAACTCATTCAGACACTGAGAAGTAGGTCAAATGTAACTTTGAAGATTCCACCTTTACATACAAACGTATATACGAGGCAAATTAAACAAAATCTTTTAAAGAACAATTCCAAGCTCATACTTATTATATTCCATACCTAATATTATAATGTGAAAGTCTATTTGTTATTATTCTCACAACGAATCCGTCAAAGTTATATTAATATATTCACTACAATTTAAGTTTAAACGATTGCCGCCGTGTGGTACCCGGCTAAGTAGAATAGACCATCCTCATTCCTTACCGAGGTGTTGTAAAAGGCGACTAAGGTAAGTTGACCCACCGTGTGGTATCCGGTAGAGTAGAATAACCACCCTTTTTCTTACCGAGGGGTCGTAAAGTACTGACTAAGGTAAGTTGACGTCAGGCAGGCAGCCGGTCGTAAAATACGTAGCCAAATCATGTGACAACATGTTAACATGTTGTGCCAACCCCACTTAGAGTGGGATAAGGGCAGGAGGATGATTTCAGTTTATACGATTACACCGGGCACATGTTTATGACAAAAATAACGGTTTTTTTTGGTAAAAAGAAATATCTCATAATTATGATAAAATAGGACTTAAATGAGGGTATTCGCATACGGATTGACGTAAACGAAGTTTCGAGCACAGCTTGTATAACATGTATGTGAAAAAAATCTTTCTCACATTTTACTCGCAGAAACACCTGCTTCTAACATTCATTATTTCTCACAAAGACCGCTTAATCTTAAATCTCTGAGAGTAGAATGTCAAATGGCGCCACTTTGAAGAGATAGTGGTGTCTTTGTAAGTGTCTGTTCGCGGAGCTTTAAGTAGGCTCTCGTTAATAGTGCATTTCAATTAATTGTTGCTGAATCGGAGATGGCTTAATGTGGGGGTTCTTTTTGTCTAACTTTTTAAGGGCTCATTATCGCAGTTGGCAGTGACCCTATAATCCGGGTTTGTCAAGAAAATCTATGTAATGATGAAACGTAGGCAGCTAAACTGTTCTCATACCTTATATATGTAATTAGTAATCGCACATATCGAAAAATACCAACACCAACAGCACACATTCACTTCGACAATCTAAACGATAGATTCGCCCCGTAACCGAAGCAAAGCGATGCAGCACTTAAGCTAGCAGCATTATATACAAATAGATCAACCCCCACCATTGATTTTGGTTACTAACGTGTCCAAAAATTGTATCATAACTTTTGAGATATGGAATTCCGCGAAGTTACTCCTACTTATATCAATAACGTAGCAAAAAACTCAATAACTTATCTGTTTGACCATGTAACATTATGTTCTGCCAAATAAGTTCAGTAATTGTGTCAAGGATGTATCGTTTAACGAAGGCACTGCAGTTTGCATCAAAGTCAAGATAATTAAAAGTATTTGAAAACTCTATTATTTCTCTTCAAAGTTGATAACACATTTTGGCGTTCAGCCAACGCTTGGCATCTGGGTCGTTCGATCTGTGCATATTTTTAAGAGATTTTTCAATTTTATTGTATCGTATCGCGAAATATGATACTTCGGGATTCCTGCGGATTGTTTTGAGGTTTGAAATATTGGATTACGAAATTGTATACTGAACGTTTATGTAATTGTTAATACTTTTACCCAATAGTGAGTGAGCAAATTACTCGACCGCATTTTTGTTAATGCATATACGAGTACATACGTATGGGGTATACGGGGGAGGGTCGTCCCAATCAGTCTCCTCAATTGTCAACCTACCTGCGGTGACCCCAGCACATTAGCCGACGAGCGACAAGGCTCTGACCTAAATTCTACAAGACCGATAGTGGGCAGCAGCACTGTCTGTGCGACATGATCAGCACTGCAATCACCAACCCACATGCCAAGCGTGGTGATTACGGCAAAACTTCCATGATCTTTTTCAAGTGGTACAAGATCGTGTTTTTGAAGATTCCATTAAGAGACTTATTTCCAGCAGTGGATGTACATCGGTTAATAAGAAAGAAGAAGAGGATACATTATTACACATAATTAAGTCCTGATGACCAAACAGAGCTCCTTGACTGGCGCGTTAGAGAATTTGGCAGTGACCCTGCCTTCAGCTCCGCGAGTCGCGGGCTCGATTTCCGCCGAGGAACAATATTTTCCAACATTTTCTATAAACAATTTATTTTCGATTATGGTTCTTCGAGTCTGGATGTATCGATGTATTTAAGTATGTTTTTAAAATTATATTTGCAGGTACCTTCACCACCGCCATCACAATATACAAGCACTACACACGTACACTATAACAAACTTAACAATGAGGTTGCGGGTCAAAATGGATCTCTGCAAAGTAACGCTGGGAATAGGTCTCCCATCTCTGTTTTTTGGAGAGAAGGGTTGAAGCTAAGACCTACCACGCTACTCCAATGCGGATTGGTAGGTTACACATATACTTAGAATTCTCTAGAGTCATGTAAGTTTCCTTACGATATTTTCCTTCACTGAAAAGCGTATAATGAATTGCAATTATAAATTAGACACATATGATTTAATTATTTAGGTTACTATATTATATCACTTGGCATTAATTTAGAATTAGTTTTTCATTGCAACATGTTTTTATTTCTCTCTTTAGTACATGAACATACAAGTTTTGGTAAGCAACTTCATTATAAATTTGAAAAATATGTATATGTGTTTTGTGTCTAATAAAATAAAATAAAAATAGAAAAACTCATTGGTCCCTGCCCGGGGTTTGATGCCATGATCGTCTCTAGAGAGTCGCGCGGTCTCACCGCTAGGCTATCACAGCTTTTTATAAATTATTTTTACCATAATTTTAACGCTCAGTTGACGTTATACTAGGAGAGTACAAAACATAATTTTTTAGTGGAGCACTTTCGTTTAACATTCTAAATGTTACACTTAACTTGATACAGAGGAAGAAAATGCTAAATATTTATATAACTCTGGCAGCGTTGAATATTAATGGGCCGTGAAGTAAGCAACCGGTGCATTACAGCCGCCTTGCTGCGAAAGTCATGCAAATGTCTGCTCAGATAAGATAATGTCAATTAACAGAAATTCCAGGACCCAAATTCTAGTAAAATTTCCCCACTCATTTGCATGTATTTCGTATAAGTGTTTTGATAATATCAACATTTGGTTTTAATGGTGACAAGCATTTCAAGCGCCTTTTTTTTCTTGTATTTCACTAGTAGTGACAGCGGCTTCGCCCGCGTGGAAATCAGTGTATTACAAAAAAATTCCTGTGTTGAAATTTTAAAAGTAGTTATTGATAGTTAACCGTGAGAGATAGAGACATGCTGTGGTAGACTTTGCTGTAGTATTTTTATGGATCTACAATTCTCTAGTACATTACTTTAGCGTATCTCTGCTGGTTTACGCAGCGCACGCGACTAAAGCTCCTAGCAAGCAAGTTTTTAAACAACTGCGCGATCTCTTCAACACAATTTACATAATATCGATATGTACTATTTACCTAAACCATCCGGAAGTATTTCACTATCTTTTGGTGAAAACCGAACAAAAATCCGTTCAGTAGATTTTGAGAAAATCGATTACATACAGACAGACAGCTTTTTGGGACTTTGTTTTATAATAAGTATAAATTATATGACTTGCTAGCTTTTATGCTTAATTTGTGACTAGATCGCTTTAAGAGAATCCAGCTAGGATGGGTAGCGTTTGGGAAGTTACGCGAGATTTTTTCTTCCAAGATACCTCAGTCCCTGAAGAACAAAGTCTTAGAACAGTGCGTTATACCAGTGATGCCATATGGATCCGAAACGTGGTCGCTTAATATAAGCCTCATAAGAAAGTTCAGAGTCACTCAGCGGGCGAAGGAGTGAGCTTTGCTCGGAGTATCTTTACATGATGAAATCAGGAATGAGGAGATCCGTACAACAATCATGGCACGGGATTATACACTGCAGAAAGAGAGTCTGTACTCTTCGTAGCCAACTTAAGGAAAACCTAATAGGAAAGCTACAATAAAGACTGTATTCTAGCCTCGACGTCGAGTATCACACGTAAATCGACGAACGAGACGGTTCAGCCTTTATTATGCCACTACCTTGAAGCAAGTCTCTCGTTTCCAACATTTTAATGGCAGGGAATTGACAAAATTCCTGAACGCGATATGTCAATATCAGCAGTATGCAGTATATATGATCCATTGTAACATTTAGCCGACACCACCGACAAATATACGAAACGTAACATCCATACAGCCCCTAAATATTTATCACGGGTGAAACGATATACGTATTTGAGCGACCCTCGGAACGACTACCAGCGCAGTTGCCAAATTTTTTTATTCATCATCCACGGTTGTGTTTCCAACACATTGCTAGTAATAAAATATGACGTTTCACTTCCGAAAATGAAATTTTGCGGAACACAAGCTTTCACCTACTGTATAATATTAGGTCCTTACATATGAAATTGGCGTTTTCTATGGGAGGAACATAAAGTCGTTTTTTTTTAATGAAATATATTTAATTAATCAAAGTATGTACCATTGCTATGTATGCACTTTTGCCATCTCATAGGTAGTTCATTGATCCCCTTACTAAAAAAACCATTCGGGCGGGAATCAATAAAATCTTTGAAGGCGGTTTGGACTGCCCCATCGGAGTTGAAGTTTTTCCTTGCAAGTAGTTATCCAAATTGCGAAAAAAATGGTAATCTGTTTGAGCAAGGTCCGGAGAGTACGGTGGATGTCTAAGACATTCTAATTGAAGCTCCTCTGATTTGGTAGCCGTCTGTTGTGCAGTGTGTGGTCTAGCGTTGTTGTCCTGAAGCAGCAGTGGCCTAGAGCGATTGACCAGCCTCGGTTGTTTAGCAGCTAGCTTTTCCATCATGGTTTGCAGTTGCTGACAATAGATATCTGCTGTAATCATCTGGCCAGATTTAAGAAAGCTGTAGTGAACGACACCGGCACTAGTCCACCAAACACTTACAAGCAACTTTTTTTTAGTCAATTTTCGCTTAGGGCAGGATTTGGCTGGTTCGCCAGGGTTCAGCCATTGCGATGAGCGCTT